>CM077796.1:19406733-20104233 GCA_039737535.1 Lagodon rhomboides | reverse complement strand
GGACTGCTTGAATGGTTTAAGATTATGTAATACTTTTAGCTGATAATGTGGTGTCAGTGGCTGTCAGATGAATGTAGTGAGGTCCAAACTACTATATTTATCTCTGAAATGTAGTAGGATGGAAGTATAAGTGACATGAAATACTACTTATTTTCTCCTGGCATAGTGAGTTTACACAAGGAGGAGGGAGTCATTGAATCTCTCATGATATCATAATCTTTATTTTAAATATATTTACCAGATGGAAGACGCTTTTACACAATTTACTTTATTTAAAACAGCTTTGCTACGTTGGAAAAATACTCGATTACAAGTAAAATAATTGCATCCAAAGTAGTAAGGCCGACTAAGTCAAGTCAGGAAGTAGTATCAGCAAAATTATTTTCATAAAAATATAAACTTTGATGCATTAAAGGGGCATTTTCAATATTTTTGGTTGATGTGAAGTGAATTAAAAGTTACAACTCATCAAACCAGCTGTACTGTTATAATATTGTATGATGATCACATTTTGTGTGTAAAATATTCATCTAGAAGTTTTTAACTGTAGCTGTCAGATACAGGTAATCTAAAATGTAGTCAGATACAAGTAGATATCTCAATTTGTAAGTAAATGTACTTAGTTACTTTCCACAGAACACTTTAAAGAAGCCATTGTTAATAAATGCTACATTTTTTAGTTAATTCAACTTTTGTTAATAGTTCTGTGCCTGTTAGACAATTAAAAGCTTAATAAATAACGTAATAAATGTTCAGAAACATCAGGTGCAACTTTATAAATGATTTATAAAGCATTTCATTCTACGTTAACAGTCAAACTAAAGTTGTATTAACTCAAAATGACCATGTTGATGATGTTTATCGCCCTCTCCACCGCAGCCGCACGGTCTGTCTTGTGTCTGTGTGTCAGCGGGCTGTTTTCATCCGCACACAGCCTCCTGATCTCCTCCACCGTATCACTCGCTTTAAATGATCGGCTGTTTCACTGCTGAAATGTTAAAATGAAAAAGGTCAGCCGTGGAGCACGTGGCCAGCCCAGCAGCATCTGAACCCGGCGCTAAAAGCGGCTGCATGGCCAAAGAGTTGCGCGGCCCCGGCTGTGTGCCTGCTGTCTGTGGGCTCCACAGCTCCCACATTAGCGGGCTCGGAGAGCGATATGTCAGCCGGAGTAATTACGGCTTGTCAGCCCCTGTGACACCGGGCTTAAGGGCCATCTCCGCAGCTCCTATCTGCATCCAGAGAGCCGGGGCGCCTAATCAGCCTTGACAGTCGAGTCCAAAACAGTCACATCTTCCCGCAGAACTTCTGTCATCATTTTGGGGGGCTGACGTAACTGCGGCCATCGTGTCGGCTCTCTGGAGGCCCGAGCGCACTTTTTTTTTTTTTTAGACCCACACATGCAGATGAACGATAAAGTTACACAACGATTCTTCAAGGGGCTGGAAATAAACTGAGGATGCGGAGGAAGTCACTGGGGGGAATGGAAGGAAGGTGAGCATCATATGTAAAGCTCGGGGCGATACATCTGATACGCGCCCGTTAGATTTACCGCCTCTGTCTCCAAAATGAGCCATCTACCTGGAAGAGTGAGCGCACGGCCTCCCCCGGCGCTGCTGCTGCTGCTGCTGCTGCTCTTTAACGCGGGGGACCAGGTTAAAGACGATATGAGGAAATGTGCAGAGAGAACGAGGCTAGATGAGGGGGTTTAGAAAGAGTTTTCACATTTCGAGGACATGAAACCCTGTCACCAGGGTGAGAAAGTGCGTGTATGGGTGGTTTTACAGGCAGCGGTAATAAAGGTACTACAAAATAAAAGAATTTGGATGAAAAAAAAAAATCACAACCAGTCAAAATGGAAGGCAAGTAAAATATGTAAAAAGGGCAGAGATAACGTGAAAATGAATTCAAAAAGGGCCATCAAATAATGAACCCCAGTCCGATTTTACTTTCAGACCCCTCCCAAAATTTTTGGCGGAAGCCACCTGTTTCGGAAACGGTGACGCGCGGGGGAGGGAGCGAGCAGACGAGCCTAATTGATTTTTAAGTGGTGTCTCTGTGGGTTAGAGGAGTGAGAGGGGAGTCCACTTCAGGGATCCGCCAAACTCCTCCAGTTTGTACCTGAATTGAGGGGCAGTGATGTGTTGCTGATGCGGCTCAACAAGCCACACTGGGGGCCAGCCGAGGGGGCGGACGGACGGACGGAGGGGCCGCGCAGCTCCGGTGGGTGAGGGTGAGGGTGGGTGAGGGGGTGGTTGGGTGATTATAAATGAACTTACTTCTGCAGAGGCAATAAGCTGACACGTCAAGCCTCATTCAGCAAACAATGGAAGACGTGTCAGGTCTGTGATACGGGCACGCAAACACACACACACACACACACACACAAAAAAATCACTCTTCCGATCACACTGTTGGTGACGATCAGACACCAGGCTGCAAAAAACACAATTTCACTTCATAGTCTGCTCATTATGAATGCGTTAATGTGCCAGTCTTAATAAGATCCCTGGGCTGCCATCATCACATTCCTATAAAGATAGGCTATGTGCACCACCCACTTTCATTCTTCACACACGCTGACACACACACACACACACCAGGCATGCATGCATCATGGAGCCCCAGACCTGCAGAGAAAAAGCAACGCTCCCTGAGTGAGCGGAAGAAAAAAGGGGGGAGAGAGGGAGGCCGGCTGCTCGCAGCTCCACTCTTCCAGGGTCTCACACACAAGATCCGGGCGCACGGCTCCATTGAGTACGAGGAGGCTTTTGCATGGAGGTTCATTAGAAGTAACGAGTTGACACAAGGTAAATCTTAATGTTGAGGCGCCTTTCTCTACCGGCCCGGGGAGGAGCCCTCATTAACTGTCGCTAACAACCCGTGTAAATACACTGATTGGACAGCTCCGATACAAGCTCCCAGCCCTGCCAGGAAGTCCCCCTAATGAGACCACACAATAAAAACAATAAAAGAAAGAAAGGAGGGAGAAGGAGAGAGACAGAGGGAGAGACAGAGAGAGGGAGAGGTGTTAAAAAACTTTGGTAAAAAAAAGCTTTGCTATTAGATTTGGCGCCACATTTACAGATCATGACCAAAAAAATGTTTAAAAAAATCACAGAAAATTGTGCGTTTGTTCAGTCGTCGCGTTTGTCTGTTACTTTCATTTCACATTTGGCATTGTTGTGTTTGAGGGTTGACCTACTGCACCTGTGAAGCACTAAGCTGGCAACGGTCTACTTAATTGTTTCGGCGCTTGAGCTCAGTCAATCAATTCAATTAATAAAAAATGTCGTGCGTAATTTTAGCCAATAAAGGTTTTAAAGGGAATAGTGAAATAAAATCGCCACAGCAGCAGTGCGCAGGTTTTATTTGAGAGCAGGAGAGAATGCGCTGCAAAAAATATCCAAACACTCCAATCCTTATTTTAGCACATTTTCTCCCCAAACGCGGGGAAATCCTTCCAGTGCCAAAAAAAAGGCGATTCCACACATTTTACGCGTTGCAGAAAAATTGCAGAAACAAGTGAACGCGTGTTAAAACAAAACCAAAATATGGCTTATTAACGTTTCTACAGCACAATTGGAGAGAACTGCACTGATTTGAATTCGCTGTGAAAAGTGTTGTGATGGAAACAGATGGAATTATTACATCCCACCGCCAGATGTTTCTCACAAGAAGCGCAGCCTGCGTTTTTAAAAACTCAACGTGGCGCTAAGCGACTCGTACATATTGATACTTTTTACAGTGTACACACAGTGCAGAGTCTCCGTACCCTGATATGGACAACATGGGACGGAGGGGATTGTGCGCCCCGTCCCGACAGCATCACACATCTGCTCGGCAGAGGCGCAGATCTGCCCGGTGCTCCGGGGATAAAAAAATAAAAAATAAAAAATTAATAACGGACTTTCGAGATCTAGAATAAGAAATATGTGAGAAGGTAATTATCTCGTGAATGAAACTAAAAAGGCCTGTATCGTTTCATAAATATTTTTTTAAAAAATTTAAAGTTACCGAACATTTACATCGTTCGTAGTTTTTCGAACATTATTGGCAACATCGTGGACGGAAAAACGGCTGTGTCGAGACTTACAGGACTCACAGGAGCAGCGGCTGGACTTCCATCCTGATCTTTGGACAAACTGACCGGTGAAATAGCGGAGAACCGGTGCCACGTCCAGTCCGGAGCTCGGATGGTGACAGTCGGTGGACCGGAGCCTGCGGACAGTTCTGCAGGGGACGAAGAAGAGCAAGGAGACAGACAGGAGCGGGAGGAAGGAAAAGGTAATTCCTGGTGAAAAAAATAAAATAAAATAAAATAAAAAAACACCTGCATCCTATTTCCACATCATTTAAAAATAAAATGTCTTTAAATTCTCGACATTTTAACGATGATTAAAAGTTTGGAAATAAACGCACGCGCGCAGTGCAAACAGGCATCAGAGTTAGAGAGGAATAACGAAAAATTAAACGCGTGACTTTTTTTTTTTTTTTTTTTTCTGTACCTACCCGTCATCGCTCCAAACTCTCGTCCTCTGGTTTTTTGTTGAGATGAATCCAGGATGGAGCAGCAGCCACATGAGCCTCTCCTGTCTTTGCCAGGGAGGGGTGTGCTGCCTTTTTCTGGCCAGCCTCTGCCAAACCGGGGTCAACGAGGGAGCAGAGGGAAAAAAATAAATAAATAAAAAAAAAATAAAACAAGACCCTGTCTTTCGTGCCTTCTTTCTCTTTCCCTCTTACCTTTTACAGTCAACACCTTTTTCTTTCTTTCTCTCATCCGGTCTCTCTCTCTCTCTCTCTCTCTCTCTCTCTCTCTCTCTCTCTCTCTCTCTCTCTCTCGCACATGACGTAACGTCAGCTTTGTTTATTTGCTGCCCTTATTGGAACAGAAAAAAAAAATAACTCACTAATTGGCAATTAACCAGTAATGTAACTCGCATTTTTACATTTGTTGCGCGGAACTTTTGGAACCGAGTTGGAGTTCCTAAAACGACGAGAGCTAACTTTTATCCACGCGAAAGTTTTTTTTGAACATAGTTTGGCAATCAATCAATCAATTAATCAATCAATCGGCAGGACGGGGTGAGAGATGGTGTCAGTGCAAAAGCCTCTGTCCGCTCCGCCGACGCGTTCTCGGCGTTTCGGCGCGCAAAGTGCTGTTTGTGTTGTCGTGTCTGGAGATTTAGGCTGTAAGTAAACGGAGAAGACGGTTAAATGCTCGCGGTGCATTCAGAGCTCTCCGTCCCCCGCTGCTCGGAACATTCAGCGAGCCCCCGGATAAACACACAATTAGGGCAGGTGAATAAACTTGTTTGGGGGGTGTTAATTACATGCTTAACGTAAACAAAAGCCATGTAAAAGAATGTGAATTACCAGTGGCTTCCCCCCCCACCACCCTCAATCCCCATTCAGGTTTTACATTTCACCTCTAGTCTCTTCGAGGAGTGATTTCCGAATTGCCTGCGAGGGGCTCCTCCCAAACAAGGCTCCCTCCAGAACATAATGCTGGATAAGACCTGCAGCCTCGTCCTGAATGGTGATCACCCAAATTGATGCACCAGGTAGGAGGCTTTGCATATTCGGAGGAGAGCTGCTAAGCCTGCACTCTCAACTTACTGCTGGGGTCGAGAGAGAGAGAGAGAGAGAGAGAGGGAGAGGGAGAGAGGGAGGAGGGGAGAGGGGGGTGGTGGTAGGCTAGGAGGTTAGTTTTAACACCAGCATGAAAATACCAGCCTTTACTTCCAGTCCACAGAGCTTTCCAACGGGACCAATTCAAGTGCCACTTGGAATTAGTTCTCCCGAGGTTCGTATCGCAGCGCAGCGGACAGGTTTGATCCCATATATCCTCCCCCCCCCCCCAACCCCCTCACATGCGCGCGCACGCACACACACACTCCCAAAAGAAAAAAGACGCCTGACCCCTGCAACAAGATCATCACAAGCCGTGCTCTGCGACCTACAGACGCTCGCGCACATGCAGGAATTAAAAGTACCCACGTTAGCGCCAAAATAAATAATAAAAAAAAAACGCCGGCGCGTAAAAGCGCGCAAACGTGCGTAATTTGCACGCTCAGCTCATGCAGTTACCAAAGCATACGTCGGCTGAGGTGCAGTGGTGAACGTGAACAGGTGAGCGCACAGGCACGTCCAGCTGGTTTTACTCACTGTCCCTCCGCGCTGGAAGTCGGTGGTCTACCTTGGCCAGCGCCGGAGAATGTGTAAATCTGAGAGAGAGGGAAGGAAAAGTTTTGAATTCCTGAATGATTTTGTAGAAAGGCGGCTTAGGATCATTATGTCAGCTTTATTGAGGGCGGATTAAGCGGAGTCTAGATGCTACGCCTTGTACACGGCCCTTTCACAATGTGAGCACTGTTCGTGTTAGAGTGAACTCACACTATTTTAACACCCTGTAAGCCCTGTCTAAATATGAAGCCGTTTTAGCCATAAACATGAAAATCACACCGCCGCGGCTACTGCTATAAGCCGAGTCCTGTGACTGGACGCGGACACTGATCATGTCCTTACCACCAGATCAAATGCATGAAAACTGCTTTTATGTCCCCAAGGAGCTTTCATGTTGCCATTTGATTGTAATTCCAACACTAGTGGTATTATTCAGAGGTCAGGACTATCACAGAGACCCGTGTTAAACTGGTGGCATTAAAGGGCGATGCCATTGGCAAATTAGTTTTCGGACTGAAACGCCGTGACCTTTGTTTAATCAACACAACGCTGCGCATCGATATTCATTTGGAACAATAAATTCTGTTGGCCGAGGAGGAGGCAGCGGGCAGGGGGCCAGGGCTGCGCCCAGCGTCCCGGAGGCGAGGCCGGGGACGGCAGGAGGGGGAGCGGCGTCACACTGCAGCTACGCCCGGGACCGGCACCCACCAAAACACAAAGTGACCACACGGCAGCCGACCCCGGGGAAAGTCACGCTCGGACGGCGTCAGAAAAATTGCCATCGTGCAATTTTTCTTTTTTTTTTTTCAAAAGCATCGACGGGTCCCGGGCAGAAGCCAGAAGATTATAGGACTGTGTCATAATGTGATCTTTTAGAAAACAGGAAAATGGAAAGTGATAACATATATGAAAAGGAGAGAAAAAAAAAAAGCGTAGTAGACCCTGACGCCTTCCTATCTCTCGCACGAAAATGAATGGACTGATTAAAAAAAAAAAAAAAAAAGAAAAGATAAAAAAGTAGCTACTACAAGAAAAACTGTGCGGGAATAATGTGCAAATTGACTCGCTTCAATTCAAAACGTGTATTCCGGAGTTGCAGTCATTGGTTGTCCATTTGTCACCCTTTTAAAGCTCCCTCTGCCTCCATCCCTCCCTCCCTCCCTCCCTCCCCGTCTCTGCTAAGCATCTCCAGTCTACATATCTTCTTTAGCTTTAACGAGCCTCGTTAAGATCGCAATAATATTCCACCCTCTAATTGCTCATTCCATTCAGCAGATAGGCGAGCATTGGCTTGTGCCTGATGCGCGCGGTGCGGTGGGAGGGTTGCTGTGGAGATCGGAGACTCTGATAACCCCCCGTGCGTGCTGCACAAGTGGTGAAAGCCTCGCGCTACGTACTGGCTAATGATTGGCACGCTTGACAGTGATTGGCAGGGCTGCCATGACAACGCTACAACGACACCAAGAAGACCAATAGAAAAGGGAAACAAAATGTTTCAATGCTACACTCAACGGCGGATTTAGGGGGGAGATATTATGAGGCTGGTGTCATTAGGCGATAGCCATTGAATCATTCAATCTTTTTACTTGCCGTGTTTTTTCGGTTTTTCCCTTTTTCTCGATAATTTTCTTTCTCTCTCAGGTCATTTCCATGGTTTTCAGATCCCCCTTAGAGCTTTATCCCTCCCATTTCTTCCTGCCAAACTTCGCTGATCGCCCTCTGCTCCTGGCGAACAGCGCTCCCACCACCAGGTCTCCAGAAGACTTGTCCATGTTTCAACTACCGACCCTCAACTTCTCCCCGGAGCAGGTGGCGAGCGTCTGCGAGACGCTGGAGGAGACCGGGGACATCGAACGGCTGGGCCGCTTCCTCTGGTCCCTTCCCGTGGCTCCGGGAGCGTGCGAGGCGATCAACAAGCACGAGTCCATCCTGCGCGCCCGGGCCGTGGTGGCGTTCCACACGGGGAATTTCAGAGACCTTTACCACATCCTGGAGAACCACAAGTTCACCAAGGACTCGCACGGCAAACTGCAGGCCATGTGGCTGGAAGCGCACTACCAGGAGGCCGAGAAGCTCCGCGGTCGTCCCCTCGGACCGGTCGATAAGTACCGGGTGCGGAAGAAGTTTCCGCTGCCTCGGACCATCTGGGACGGCGAGCAGAAGACGCACTGTTTCAAAGAGCGGACACGGAGCCTGCTGCGGGAGTGGTACCTACAGGACCCGTATCCAAATCCCAGCAAGAAAAGGGAACTGGCTCAAGCCACTGGACTCACTCCCACACAGGTCGGAAACTGGTTTAAAAACCGGAGGCAACGAGACAGAGCCGCGGCGGCCAAAAACAGGTTGGTGATTTACGTCCTCGCGCTTAAAAAAACACGAGAATGTTTGAAAGTTTGCCTAAAAAACACACACAAATGTAGAGGGGGAAAAAGAAGAGGTTTGATTAAAACAGTAGTTGTGTTCACGGACGGAGGCTGTCTAGGAAAAAAAGACGAGCGTGTCTGGCAGGGGGAGGGAGCAGGCTGCGGCGACATTTTTGTTATGAAGTGAAAACAGAATGAACATCGAAAACACCACAGAAGCTGCTGTGAATATCTGAAAATATCGCTTTAGAAAATATAAGACGTATATTTTTAACATTCAGAGGAGCTGCTGGAAACACTGCCGGCTGGCGTGTGATTTTATTTTGAAGGGGCTTCGAATAAAAAAATACAGAATTGTCAGATTGTGAGAAAAAACACAACTAATGTTTAATTCAAGTTCTCTGTTGCAATAAGATGAATTGAATAATAATAATATTACAATCAAGAACCGGATTGCTGTTAAAGTGAAAGGGCGATTATCGCGCAGTGTTTTTTTAATTATTATTATTAAACAGAAAACAGCTTGTTTGTGTTTTTTTCCGTAAAAGTGGAATAAATCACAAAAAGAGCTCCCATTAAATATCTACACATCACTTCACCTCACACATTTACAGCATCACCACTATTTCTGTAATTATATTAGAAACAGCTTCAGGATATGATTTTTAATCAGTTACACGTAAACAAGATAGAAACACTGGACGAGCCTTTAAATCTATTTAGACTCAACTTTATCCCCTTTCTCTGCGTTTTTTAAAATACATTCAAAATTGTCACGTTTGTACAAATAATTTTTCAAACATTTTCACGCTTGTTTCCCCCCCAAAAAAAGCTGTGTGGTGATTTAATTCAAGCTACTGCAGCGTGTAGCAGCTACACGTATCATGCACCGGTTTATCATTTTAACATCACATGTTACTCATCACTGTGGCACAGAGATCATCTCAGAGGATAATGGAGATATTATCGATATTACTGGACTAAAAATATAAAAAGAGAGAAAAAAAAGAAAAAAGCGAGCACGCGTATTAAAAAAAAAAATATCATGTGGAGACGGTACAGTAGGCTGTATTCATAACGTTAAGTGTGGTATCACTCCGGTGAAATGCTATAATTGATTAGAAAATACCTCGGAGGACGACTAAGCCATATGAACTCTATTCTAATCTTTCTGCTAAATGAAGAGATATATTTCCAGGCTGACATTATCCCGCCGCGGTGCAGTTATTATCATGAGTGGATTGGAGATAAACATTTAGGATGATTGGAGTAACCTGGATCTCCACGTCACTCATTCACAACACGTCCACTTCCATCAGGCTGAAATACATCTGTGGCACAGCCTCGTGACATTTCGCAATTGGACAAAGGCCTTTCTATAGCTATCTATATATACATCTTATTTTTATTTTGTATTTTTCGCATCATATTGTTGTTCAGGACGCTGCAGAGTGCGCGAGGGCTCTGCGAGGTAAACGTGCCAGCCATTAGGAGGCACGGTGAATGCAGAGCACATGCACTTAAAAAATAAAACAAGCCACAAAGTGTTGTTGTCGTAAAGAGTCCCATCAACCTGCTTTTTATTTAAAAAAAGAAAAAAAAGAAAAACCCCCACACACACACACACCAAGCTGGATTTACAGATTATATTCTTCTCCCTGCGATGTGACACGACATTTAAATCCCAGACGCGCGTTCACCGTGCCTCCTTTTTTTTTTTTCCAGCAGGAATCAAATATATAAAAAACCAAACACACACACACAAAAAAAGGGAACCCATCACATTTCTCCCAACATTTGGTAGTCTAAATAGTGCTGTGTTTTGTCCCCTGAAAAGCTGGGCTATTTGATAAAAGCATGCATGCATGGCTGGGGCCGGCAGGGGGAAAGAAAAGGCGAGTTTGAACCCCTATTTTGCAGGAGGAGGAGGGGAAAGGGGGACATTCTCAGGTCTAATTGCCATTTCTCTCATTTTTTTTTCTTCTTCTAACCCCCCTCTCCTCCTCCTCCTCCTCTCTCCCCTCTCCTCGCTTCTTTTCTTCTCCAGGCTCCAGCACCAAGCAATAGGACCGAGCGGTATGAGGTCCCTCTCGGAGGCCGGTCTCACCCCTCACAGCTCGGCGGAGTCGCCTTCGACCGCGGCCAGTCCCACCACCAGCGTTTCCAGTATGACAGAGAGAGTTGATACCGGGACGTCTATCCTGTCCGTCACGTCCAGTGACTCGGAGTGCGATGTATGATACGGAGGAGAGAGAAACACACAAAAACAAACAAAAAGAGAAATATTTACAGGGAAAATGGACCTGAGAGGAAGAGAAAAAAAGACTTATGAAATATCTCGGATGAAAAAAAGGACCGATTGATATAAATATTAAAATAAAAAAGAGATAAAAGCACGTCGTTTTTTTTTTTTCTTTTTTTATTAAAAGCGCTTTCAAAGGACCCACGCCTCCCCTTTCCTCTCCATACCCCCACACCACCACCGCCACCGCCACCACCACCACCACCACCAATACTACTAGACTACTTGCATGATGTCTTATTTTTTTTATTTTATTTTTTATTTTGTAATCAGGGGAAAGAAAAAAAAATCCCGAGTGCAAGATTTCTCCATCAGGAACATCGATCAGAGGGAATAAACACAGATCGTCTTCGTCGCTTTTTCTTTTTTTTTTTTCCTTCCCTCCCCCCATCTCCGTTTTTTAGTCCAAGTGATGATGCTGATGATGATGATGTGATGATGATGATGCCGCCATGCAGACAAGATGCAATCCTGTTTTTGTTTTGTTTTGTTGTTGTTTTTTTACTTTGTGTTCATCAGACAATCATTTTTAAGTCGTAAGCACCTTTTTTTGAAAATAACACTTCTGTCACTGCCTGTGTGGGGTACATGGTCAAACAAACAAAAAACAGAAAAAAAAAGAGAAAAAAAAAGAAAAAAGACGAACCGGATCGTTTATGACTGTATCAGATTTTTATTTTTATTTTCAAAATTTTATATTGAATTATGTATATCTCAAATAATGCGATCATTCTCCCGGTCTTGTAATATACGTGTAGAAATATGCCTGTACATAATTATTGCTCTCTCTCTCTCTCTCTCTTCTCTCGCTCTCTCTCTCCCCGTCCTCTCCCTCTCCTCCCCCCTCACCGTCTCATCCTCTTTTTCTATCCCTTCCTCACTTTTTTCTTGACTTTGGTGTTCCTACATAAAATATTTGTCAAAACTTACAACTCAAGTGCTCTAGGCGTTTTTGTTGCTTTGTTTTTGTTTTGCTGGGGGGTGGGGGGGTCTGATGGTGATGATGATGATGATGGTGATGGTGATGATGATGATGATGATGATGACATTATGTTTGCCGGTCACACTTATGCAAAAAGAAAAAAAAAAACACAAAGAGGAAAAACATGTGAAAAGTGGAAATAGCTTGTTGTTACCCACGTTTATTCAAGTCTGCAGGCTGCCTCCCCTCCTCCCTCACCCCCTCACCCTTCCTCCCGTCCCCCCCTCTCTCGCTCTCTCCCCTCTCTGCCCGCCCCAGGGTCGCTCCAAGCGCTTATTTACATTAGCCTGCCCAATGTTTCTTTCTTTGCGTGGTTATTATGTTAATGTACCATACATTTCTAAATCAAATACAGTATTCAATTTGCTATACCTCCTCTGCATGATGTTCTGTCTCCTCCACCCGATTGCGGATAAGGACGTTGATAAGTGGCTAAACACATGTTCGTATTGGCTCATTATTGGATTGTGGAGGGCATTAATGCTCGTCGCAGGCTTATTGCGTTTCCCGGGACCCGGCTTACCAAAAAAAAAAAAAAAAAAAGAGAGTTTGGGGTTTTTATTTGACAGGTTTGACTTTAGAGACGTATTTATTTATTTATGCTGTTGTTAAAAAAATGTTTGGTTCTTGGAGAAAACTCGAGCTGTGTTTCAAAATGTTTTCGCACTTTACCAATTTTTTTTTTCTTCTTCAAAAAACTGTGTTAATGCACCCTGGTGTAGGTAAAACATCGCCCTATATGACTGCCCCTGCATACTGCACACATTCTGGCAAACGTCAACGTCATGCAGCACTTAAAAATGTGAGTGCTATTTCCCCTTTTGTTTACCGTTGCTAGTGAATACAGAAATTAAGTAAACGCGCCATTAAATGGGCTAATCACGATGGGACTCCTCCCCTGTCCCAATCTCCCATTGTGGCCCGCTGAAAAGAGCTTTTCTTCCTCGGACGAGAACCATTTCCCCCTCCAAAAAAAAAAAAAAAAAAAAAAAAAGGCTTTCTCTCCTGCAGTCCCCTTTTCCATCTAAATCCCCAACCAATTACGCTGCAGACTAGGGCAGATTTGCTATAGGACACTGTTGCAGGAGCTATAGTTTTTTTGGGGGTGGAAACACAAGATTTCTGCTTCCTTAAAAAAAAAAAAAAGCAGCGCTGAGGGTTTCCCCCATGTAAATACGGCGCTGCGTTAACCGCGGGCAACTCTGCGATGCGCGTCGACGCCGCGCGGGTGCCTGCAGTCGTGTCTCTGGCAACAGAAAAGTAGGACAGATGCTGCTGTTTGGCTCGGGGAGAGCGCAGGAGCTTTCTTTTTCAGAAAGTGGAGACTGCACGGCGTGCAGCTTTCTCCTCGGCGTGAGAGGGAAAACTTCAGGCTCTCCAACAGGTCTTCTCGGGCCTGCAGTGCGCTCGTCAGGCACCGGGGCAGCGTGTTTTGGATATTTTTGTGCAAAGTCTGAAAGCTTAAATATAAAATTCTATGGGCGGTGTGCGCGCGGGCGAAGAGGCTGAAAGAGAGCTGTTTAACATTTAGAGTAGAGACCGGGGAACCAGTTCTCAGACAAAAACGTGCCTAATTAGACTGGTTACATGTGTTAATCTATTCACAAAGGCGGCTATGGACACGGGTGTGTGAAAAAAAAACAAAACAAAAAAAACACAACAAACTCAGCATTAATCTTCACTCATAAAAATATTTGTTTCATTCTTGTAGAGTGACCTCCTCCGCGCCAAATCTGCGAATTAGTCCGGCAAAAGTTGAATTTGTTATGAATAGTAAACCACAGCTGTAGATACTCTCCATCTGACCGTGGATTATGTTTTTTTTTCTTTCTTTCCCCCCTCTCTCTCATAAATGTTATCAGTCTCCACTGGATGAAGTGCGCGCATAAGCTACCCGCATGCATAAGTCTCCCTCAATCAAAACACAAAAACAAGTGTGTCAGAAAGCTTCAGCCATACGACTCAATGGGCCTGTGATCCTGAAATAACCGAGGCCATAATACAGCTCCCTGCCCGGCTGAAACAAACCAGCTCCCCTCCCTCCCTCCTTCCCTCCCTCCCTCACTCATTCATTAGATGAAGAAATCTGTATCATATTTTAAACCCATTCCGGGTCTTAAACCGGCCTGCCAGAGACAGATAGGCCCCTATCAAGAGCACCGAGGGGCCGTGGCACCGCCGCACCACCAAGACCCTTATCACCCACCCACCTCTCCATTTACGCACTCCACAAGTTTTATTGGCTGCGACAAGTCTCGGCTATGATTGAGATTAAATTAATCGTAAACTGAAGAGCATTTTTTTTTTTTTTTTTTATCGGCAAAGGAGGACACGAGGATTAGGGCTGTATCTGAGAGATGGAGCCACAGATAGGGGGCTCATGAATACAAAACAAGCGATGAATGGGCTTCATTTGCGCAACGCTACGTTCATTATCCCAGAGGCTGCGGAAACACGGTGTAAATATGCAGATATGAACTTAACTTAGTGGAGGGGAAAAGGAAAAAACACGATGAAAGCGAGGTGTTTGTTTGAAATTATGTGTGTGTGGGGAAAAAAAAAAACCCAAAACAAAGTCAGCTGAATATAAAAACTTGTCATGGCTCCGTTGAACTTTAACAACACAACCAGAATATTTTTTTTTAAATGGATGTCTATAAATGCGCTCATCAAGTGACATCAAAAGATGTTAGAGGGAATTCGACGCCGTGGACGCGACAGCAAAAGTCAATATTAATTAAACATCATGGCGATTTTTTCCATTAGAGCGCGTTTAATCATGTAAACGAGACGCGTTGTAAACAGGTACGCGATTGTTCCTCAGCCGTAAACATATGTAGGCCAGAGCGGCGGTGGTTACACACACAAAAAAAAAAAAAGAAAGAAAAAAAAAGTGCTGGAAGTGTGAGTCTATCTGTTGCTGGCTGGGGTCATTAACAGTGGGGGAGCTCTTGTTCGTGATCTGTCAACTCAAATATGGATCACAAGACAAAGGAACTTAGCGAGGAGTAATCTCTGTGTGTGATACTTACATGAGAGTAAACGAGAATGTGAGACGAGTGCGGCAACAATGGAGGCTCGCATGTTTTTCCTCTTTTCCGCTCTCCCCCTTAAGTTGTTGTGCGTTTGTGTCGGTGCAAGTGCATCTGTCAAACAAGATCGGCGCGAGCACCGCGCCGAGCGTCAACAACATAAAGACGATTAGTTTTCCCCCCCTCCTCTGCCGCGGCTCGCAGATTTGAAGTCAAAGTGATCTTTAAAGTAGGGAAAGCGCTCCTGAGATATTACTGATCTTTTTTTTTTTTTTTTTTTTTGCTGTTCGGGATTTTGTTGTTATGCGCCGCGATGATCCGCTCAGAGGTCAGAGTTTACCTTCCTTTTCATTCCCAACCACAACATCTTGTATACCGAAGTTAATTCAGGCAGTGTCAGTCCAACTATAGGGAACAAGAGGACGGAGGAGGAAGGAGGAGGAGAGGAGGGAGGGGGGGGACTATTAAGCCGGAGTCTGGCGGTGAGAAATACTTGCCCTGCCCTGTTTTTTCTCGGATTTCACCGGTTAACTGAACACAACTTTCCTATTGGTGTGTATTCATGCAGCACCCAAAGAGCACCAGCTTCCCTATAGCCTCGGCAAGCGCGGCTGTCAGTGCAGGAATGAGCGGGGCCCTTTGGACTAAAAAACTTTTCTCTGCTCTCACTCTCTCCCCGTCCTTCAATAGGTAAGACGCGGGGCTGCAGCATTCCTCTTGACTGAGTGGTAATTCATACTAAGTTATATGACCGTGACCCGCCGTTCTGCCGTTTGGAGACGGAGAGCTAACTGTTCTCCCTTTCTCTCTCTCTCTCTCTCTCTCTCTCTCTCTCTCTCCCCTGGGTTATTATGTGAAATATTAGCGGCAATTATCCGTCCTTGGAAAAGGCCAAAAACAAGCGAGTGTGCATTAATTACACGTTATATTTTCACCCCAACACCACCTTTAAATCACAGCCGATTTCCAGAGGAGTTTACAGAAGCTTTTTACGCGATTCTAAAAAAAGACAAATAAATAAAAACTAGAACAAAACTCTGTGGAAATTATATGAAAAAAACGATGCTGTGTGGTAATAATGATGTGTCAGGTCGATGGTTGACATTTTGACTTCATTTTCGCTGATGTGTCTCCGTGTCCGCGGCGCGTAAAACGTGCGCGCCGTGCACCTGCTGCTTGTCGTCGACCGATCGACCCCCCCCCCCCCAACCTCATCGACACGCACGCACGCACGCAGTCTGTCTCTCTCTCTCGCACGCTCATCACACACGCACACGCACACACACACACACACTCCCTCTAAGACAAGGGCAGCGGCGTTTGAAAGGTGTCCTTCTATTAAATCGTAATTTGGAGGTCACACAAGGCAGGAGGCGATGATACAGGATCAGCGGTGTATAAGCTTTCATTATGTGTAGGGCTACCGTGTATAGACAGATGGGATCATACTCTCTCTTGTAGCCAGGTTGGGAGGTGTGTGTGTGTGTGTGTGTGTGTGTGTGTGGTGGTGGGGGTGGTGTCAAGAAATACTTCACTCTAATGCTTATTAGTGTGGACTGCCATTGCACAAGCCTCATCTTTTTAAAACAAGCATAACATGAAAGCAAACCCAACTCTGGCTTACTCAAGCGAACATGACCACCACCACCACCACCACCACCTCCACCCCCCACCTCTCTCTCTTTCTCGCACGCACACACACATGTGCACGCGTATAGCCTTACACGGACAGCACATATGGAGGTTGTGTGTGTGTGTGTGTGTGTGTGTGTGGGGTGGGATGGGGTGGGTGGGGGCCGCTGGGTGCAGGCTGTGATCTCTCGCCTTGTGCACACCGAGTGGACAGAGGGCTGAGCAGCTTAAATAGAGCCCCAGCACCTGTGTTTTCTGCCGCCGTTCTCAGGCCTCCTTGGCATGGCACGGCACCGTACAGCACCGAGGAACACGCAGATATCACACACACCCCACATGTGTGTGTGTGTGTGGGTGTGTGTGTGCCAGAAACAAATGAGAAGAAGGCGGTTCATCTTTGGAATCGAGCCACACTGAATAATTAAACTGAAATCCCTCATATTATTGGTTTTACGTGCTGCGCGTCATGCTTTGCTCGAGGATGATTATCAACCCAACTTACGTATGCCGATGAGGTCAATCACAACGAGGAGCCATATGTTGATATTACAGGAGGTCATTTGAAAGTTCATGAATATAACTCTTTCAGAATTAGATTTTAAAAAAACAGCTGCCCTCTGTGAATAGTTTCAGAGGTCTCCACGCACAACCACAACGCAGTCACTGAGTGTGTGTTTATGAGCAAGAATCCACTAAAACAGAATCCGTCCATGGTGCGTTTTTGGTGACAAGTCCTCTCCCCCCCCCCCGCTCTCCCTTCGCTCCCCCTTTTCCTTCCATGAATTGGTGATTGTTCCCTGGTCTGATGCTGAAGGCTATTGTCTGTCAGCTGGAGCTCCTGCCTGCTCTGGTACTGAAAGCACCGGATGAACCTGGACACGGACACCCGGTCCCGCTGTGCCCACCAGACACCTCACACGCACATGCACAAACACACACGCGCGCACACACACACACACGCTCCTCGTCTTTCCTTTTTGACCATTCAAATTTGGCACGATGACGATAGACTGCGCATCTCTCAAAATAAAATATGGCATCTGTTTTTTTTCACACTCAGCATAAAAGAAAAAGCTCATCTAAAATTAAAATTTAAATAATTCTAATTGAAAAGAAAAGTAAAAGTTCCAGATTTTGATTCTAACTGCACCACCTCAAACTGCTGTGTAATTGTTATTTTCTGACTAAATAGCACCCAAAGATATTATAATATATATTATAATATATTAATATTTTTTATAGCATCAAGGATGTTTGGTGTATGTGAGGAAGATAAAACTGTCAACATCTGTGGACTAAAACAGATTAAAGATGTTCTGTGTGCAGGATAAATCATGTCAGAGGGAACTCAGCTCATAAAGGCTCCGGAGCCGTAACTCTAAAATATGTATGGCGCCATGTTGGCTTGTCATATATCACAGTGATTGGCCTAATTGGTGACGCATCGTAAAAAGCCTCGGCTTTAGTCCAGCTTTGCCCGGTGACACGCCTCCTTTCAGTACCCATGCACTTAACAAAAGGTCAGGGATTGACCGAGGCCTGGGTGTCCTTATCAATTTAACCTCCATTTACAAAGCTATAGGATGGATTACGCGGGATGCCAGCCTCCACGAGCTCACAAACAACCCCCCGACCAGAAGAAAGTCCACAGTGCGAGGCAGGTGCAGAGCCGGCCGGAGTGGAGGCTGAGCGCAGAGGAGCCAAACGTGCTCCTCGACTGCCATCTAGAGGATTCCTGCGGAAGAGACACGACCCCAGAACAGGTCTGAGTAAACAGCTCCTGTTAATGTCAAGTGGCTGAGACATGGAAGGGGCAAAATTCAAGATATTTGACTCTGTCTTTTATTCTCGACTGCTGCTTTACATTAAAAATTGATTGAAACATGATTCTAGGTGTCCTGAACATTCATTTATACACGTTTCCACAAACGTCAGTGTGACATGTTTAACTGTTTTTTTTTCTTCTTTTCTATTCAGCGTGTTAAATCTGTTCTCGTACATGTAAAAACATCTTTAAAAGTTTAAAAGGTCAAAGTCCACACCAACAGAAGCTCTTCTCTCTGTAGTCCCGCCTTTAATTCTGTGACTTTGTGACATCGCACTACGTCACCATGTCGCACATTTTCACAGTTTCTACCCAGCAGCCAGTTTGGCACATGAGAATTGATTTAGCGCAGCTGCTCTGTTGCTGTTAGCGCTGCTGGCTAAAGAGACAGGAGCTCAAACAGAGCGTCTCAGACAGAGGGAGAACTGGACAGTACGAGACAACCGGTGTGTTTTTTGAGCGTTAAGCATGTAAACCTGTTCTCGTCGTAACTCAAAATAAAATGATGAACCTGAGAATGAGCATCACAAGTCTTCTTTATAAGGTTTTATCTCGCATTTCAGTGCACTGTCTGGCCACGATCGGCAGCACAGAGGACTCTGTACTTCCTTCTTCTCTACCAAATCCACCATGTGCTCTATAATGTCGACGCAGGCACGAACGTACATATGCAGGCTTTTACTACAGGGACAGTAAGTGCTGGCCAGAGAAGTCCTGCTGCCCACGTACTGTACACACACTGTACAGGGCACCTTCATTAAAGTTTCATTGCATGAAAGTCAAATGATGTTGGAACACTGAACCAGCTCCTCCATTTAGTGCTAGATCAAGGATTCAGACGCCAGAGAGTGAAATGGAACCCCTGATCCCTGGTTAATTTTTAAAAACTGATACCCAGAGTTTTACTGAGGCCGCCAAGGAGCCAAGTGACTGACTGACTGACTGGTGTGTGTGTGTGTGTGTGTGAGAGAGAGAGAGAGATGGCGGTGGCGAGGAGGGGAGGCATAATGGTGTCCGCTGGAGCGCGGCCTTTTAGAGTTTAACTTGCCTATTATGGAGAGCAGGGCAGGCGGAGGGAGAGGACAGAGAGAAGGCAACAGAGAAGGTTTCACTGTAAATGGACAGTGAAACGCTTCCGGCAAACTAGGCTCGAATCCACCATTGAATAATTGCACGAGGGGAGGAATATACGACGGCATGTTACGGGCCATAAGCAATGCCTTCTTTCATTCCCCCTCGCTTTTTAACCACTCATATGTCCCCGAACGGTTTCAGCCCGATTTCAGGTTCACGTGAGGCTGTGAGCAGACCTTTATGTGGGGGTCACTGGAGTCGGTTTACAGTCGGAGATACATCCAACACTCACAGACCTAACAGCTCATAGAGCCTGGAGGTAAAAAATGCACTTAAAGACAATTTTGATTCTGTAAATTTTTAAAAAGTCTGTCGTTAAACACAAACATGGCATGAGGCAACATTTAAAGAACATGTACGCAAGCCAGATATCATGGTCCCATTTCAAAGTTTCCATTGTCCACCTCCCTCCTCACATATTCATCTCCCTGAATCCAACTGAAAGGTTTTGCATGTCATACCCGCCCGTGGATTGAGATTAACCATCTGGAAAAAAAAAAGGGAGAAAGTTTAATGAAATTCCTTTTTCACCCTTCTCCAGTTCATTGTCTACGAGAGCATCTGCTTAAGCGCCTCATGTAAGATGTACCATGCTAGTTAATAACCAGCTCAGGGCTCCGGAGGCCCTCAGCTGAAGCGTGCTGTTTTGTCCAACCACTTTTTCTATTTTTAATAGGTTCCTGTACATGAGTCGGCCGTGGAGTATCTTTAAAGCGCCTCTTTAAAAACGGCCTCTGTCCCGGGGTGGCCTCCAAAACGCATGCATTATTGAAGCATGCGCCGGCCTTGTCCTCCGCACTTCCCCTCATCACTCAGTCCAGTTCAGCAAGCAGCAGCAGCTGCACGGCTCCCACAAGAGCCGGGAGAGGCGGAAGAAAACACGGCCCGAGTGTTCAGAGCTCAGAGACCTGCTGTACGAGCGCGGAGGTGGAGGGGAGAGGAGCGGTAGCAGGTCAGAGCATCGACCCTCCCGCTCGAGTTCACGTCGCCACTGAGGTTCAGGTGTTTTCGTTCAGCTCATGGAGCTCATGATTGAGGTGATTCATTCTGGTGCGTGAAATAAAAATCACCCAGAGTCGTCAGTGAACTCAAAGGAAAGGTTACTCAAGAGCAGGAAAAAGTCTCGACAATGTGCTCTTTAAAGGGGCACTATGTAAGAAATTGAAGCTGAGAATTTTAATATTTACAATATTAATGAGGCAATAATACAAACTCAGAAATATATATTTTTTCCACAACTGAATAAACAAAGTAAAACAGAACAGTACTGTGTTGTCATCCCCCAAACTACATAGTGCACCTTTAATCCAACATCCGAACACACGCACGCACACACGCTATCAAACCTGATGGTGAGCAGCAGGAGAGAACAGAGAGAGGGGGGGCAGAGGGAGAGGTGGAGAGCTGCGTAAACGGTCAATTGGCTTAACTCAGTGGTGTCTTGTTCTTGGTGTGACCATGTCAGTGGGCAATGTGCAAATGTGCACTCTTTTGATTTCCCCGATGTAATCCTCCGCAGCACACTGGTTGCCCGTGAAGCCCCGGGGGAGGAGAGATGAGTGAGACGTGGGACGGTGTTTGTTCTGGGATTAAGATATCACTTCCTTGCGTCCATTCATTCAAATGTCACGCGCACGCATGCAGAGAAGGAGTTCAAACACTGTATGGGCGAGTATGAATGCACACACACACTCACACACACATGCAGGAGCATATTCTCACACACACTCTGACCCTGTACTCACACACCATCTCTCTGAGTCCTGTAGCTGTCTCATTATGTTACACTGCCATCTAGTGATCTATAATAACTCACATTCACCAGAGTAATACTACTACTACTCGTGTATCACTTTGAACTCAGTCATTACATACATCACAAAGGAACAAGCAGGTTTTACTCAAGCGCACAAACCTTCTTCCTCCTTCTCAGACACGACACAGCAGCAGGAGACACACATGAAGACACTGGGACGTTGAAGGTCCCATATTGCAAGAAAGGGGGATTTCATGTCTTTTTTGTTCATAAAGCAGATCCAGGTGAAAATATCAAATTGCTCACTCCACAGAGAAATGCAAACAGATTTGTGTATTTCGAAACTGTGACTCAAAGGAAGCCGTCAGAGCTTCTGTAAGATTGTGATGTCGCAACTACACAGACGCCAAAACGTTGCATTCAGACAGAGGGTGAATAGAGGTGCTGCAGCGGATTGTATGAGGAAAATCATGTGTTTTTCTTAACAGTTAAGCATGTAAACATTCTCTAGTAGACACCCAAAACAAAAGTATGAGCCTGAAAATGAGCATAATATGGGACCTTTAAGTAAAAAAAAAAAAAAATTACCCATGATTTTTTTCCCTCGAAAACTTAACTGTAGCTGTTAAACTAAAAGTGTTTTTCAATTGTTTTCTTGTGTTTTACATGTACATCATCAGCCTCAGTTGTTTAAGAGAACGCTGCAACAGTGTTTTGCTGTAAAACTCCAGACATTTTTTCATGGACTATGAAACGTCACCTGATTTTCCGAAATCAAAAATGAAATGTCACCTGGAAAAGTTATTACTAAGTGTGTATGATTGACAATGAACTCATTTTCCCATCACAGCATGGTTTTGCCAATCGCATTGTGAGCTGTTCTTATGCTAAAATACAGTAAAATAATACACAAGCTTTGACTGTACCGTACCTGTGACAGTGAGATGGGCGGTCAGTCACTATCCACTGTAGCAGAGAGTTCATTTAAAACCATGACAGTCCCGGCCTGGTGTGCATGGTATCATCATCATCATGACTCCCTCTTCTCACAGATACCACCACGGTGCCTTTGAGCAAGGCACCCTCATCTCACGCTCTCCAGATTAGCTTGTAAAGTGACCTGAAAAACAAAACACAAGACGCATCTATTAAAATCTGATCAAAACTCACAAGAATAATGGGCAATGACTTTAAATAACTCCTGACAAATTAGCTGATTTAAAGACAAAAATAAAAAATCTTGCATGTCATCAGATTCTCTTGTCCATCGTGTAATTTCAATAATAACATATTCAAATGTTGGAAGTATTTCCATCACTATTCAAACATGAGTCCTGCAATAATCAAAAGAGTGCCTTACTTTAACCACAAGGGGTCATCATGAGCTCAAGGTTGGAAATCTGCCTTAATTCCTGAGAAGATGGGATGGAACTGAAACAAAACTGAAGGACAATCACAGAAAAAAAGGAGTGCAAGCATCTGGCATGCTTTCCCTCCCAATGCATTACATGGAAAACTATTCATTATATAGCTTCATACATCCACTCTCAAGCCTCTCTTGTTGTCTATATACAAGCTGCTAATGTCATTCATGGCTTCCAGATCCATTCCAGCAGCTACATGTGCGTGTGTGTGTGTCAAGTCAAGTGTACAATGAATTACAAATGGTGTATAGAGAAGCTTTAAGGTCACTGACACATATCCCCCCCCTCCATGCCTACCTCTCATTGTGTGGTGAAATTATACCCGTGGCATGTTTTCTGCATTTCTCACTCCAAAATTGCTTTGGCTGAAACCCAGGAGCGTTTGAAGTGCAGCGGAGAAGCTAATCAAGCAGCAAGTGAACGGCAACAAAGCAAAAGAGACTTCAAGCAGCTGCCACTGCTGTGGGTGAGAGAAAAAATAACAACAAGAGGAGTCCACAGCTTGGAAACCAGTCTAGTGTAAGTTATCAGGAGGAGGAGGAGGGGGAGGAGGGATGGATGGGAGACAGAGGGAAGGACACAGAGAAAGAGAGAACTACCACTATTTGTCGTCATTTTTCACAGTGAATGAGCTCAAGAAAGAGTGAACAACGATTTGGATTTTTTGAAAGTCATCCACGGCCGCTGTACTGGTATTATATCCTCGAGAAAACAGCGTCCCTTTCCATAAACTTGCACATTTTCAGTTGCTTCAGCGCAATCTGGCTGCAAAAACATGCAGTTCACTTGAGATGAGCGTTTGCTCTTTTCTCGCCTTTCTCCCCTAAAATCTGCTTCCTGCAGGAGTCAGTGGGCATCAGCTTTCGAACATAAAGTACTACAGACCTGAGGCATGTTCTTAACAACAACATCAAGTGCAGTAGTTAACAATAACAACTTTCTTTACTTGATGAAAAAACTATTATCTTGAGGCTTGCAATTTTAGTATGAAGTGCAGCATTCACAAATGTATAATAACGAATATACTTGCATTCTTAAGTTGATTTAGCCTTCTGAGGTTGAGCAGACTCACCGTACTTTATTTAAATGTCATCATTTAATGATGTCTATCTCTTCATTCAGTTACAGATGATGTTTCTTTTTGTAAGCCATCTGCTTTTACTGCGCTGTGGTTTGTCTGTGTATTTGCATGACGGCCCTCATGCAAAGAAAGATTCAAAACCAGACCGTCCTGTATAAGCTGGACGGATGAATGAAGCTATTCACTTGACTGTATGATTAAAGATACGATATGTGACATTTCTGCATTCGATTTGTCGAGTCGTTCTAAGTCATCCCAATAAGTTTTACAACAACGTTCAAATCCAGAGCAATCCATCGGCGTTCATGCAAAGCTGCGTTTTCATTTGTTCGCCTTTGACTTTAGAGTCAGAGAGCCAGAGATTGAGGACGAAAGTCAGCGAACATGACTTAATGTAACATGGACGCGACTTTAAAACACTACCTCCTCTGTGAACATTTGTGAACAATGAAGGCAACAACTCCCATGATCCCACACTCCTCACATTTTGTTTTGCTTTGATTGGGAGACCCTTAGTGGCATAAATTACTCACCGTGCGATTAACTCACTTGTCCCTCAACTTGAAGAATCTGTGTCCATGAAGTTCATTTTTTGTTGACCCGCTTCGTGCGTGACTTTGATTTTATGTCCTTACCTGCCTCCTTCACTACAGTTCTCCCGCTGGAGCGTCAGAGCCTTCGCTGTCATCTTGTTCCTGTCTTTACCACACATGCAGTTACACTCTCTGACCACTGGGTGGAAGCAGTGGTCAGCTCAAACAGCCTTTTTATTCGGAGCCCTGCTGCTTCCCCCCCCCTAAATTATGGAGAAAACCAAATGGTCAGCTTTCATCACGTCTGCTCTTGAGGTTTTGTTACTCTTTAAACAAATCTACACAGCACTAAGTGGAGTGAACACAGTGCGACCGTGTGTGTGTCTATACAGTACGCGAGGGGGAAGAGTGGGCATCCATTTCTCCGGTCATGTTGTGTTTGTTGGTGCCGTGGGATCATATGAAGCATGTTTATCAAGCAGAGGCCTTCATTTACACTCACCTTGACCACCTTCCTTTTCTCCTCCACTTACAGATTGGTTGCTATGGTTACAACCTTCCCACCTCAGGAGCAGGGGTGCTCATGTTGGAGGCCATATTTCACAATCTAACCCCGCTCTTTGCTTTGCTTTGTTTTGTTTTATTGCTTTTTCTTGACAAGACAGAGCTTTTTTTTATTTTTATGATACACCCACTAATTAAAATTAGTTGGAAGTTCTCTCTACAATCATCTACAAATGACATGATGGATGTGTTGTAGACGACAATAACTTTTGTCTTCCAGTTTTTTTGCTGAGTCAACGGTCTGGCAGGTTGAACCCGTTAGTGTGTTTAGCTGGAAACAGAAGAACCTGCACCGTACACACTCAGGCAGACAGGCGCAGTGTGCACAATCAACACACCGATACCGATTGATCCAAATTAAAGGGAAGTCCCCCGCCTCCACTCCTGAGTTGGAACAGACAGGCCTGTAGCAGGATGTGAAGTTGAGCGAGTTGCGTAACCTTTAATAGCTTAGAGCAACAAATAGTTGTGTAACGGCGAGTGAAGGTTCAACACCTTCTCTTTACAAGGAACGAGAAAACACCATTTGATTGAGTTCACATGGGGCATGTAAGGAAAGCGATTACAGCGCACGAACAAAGCAAGACTCTGTAATAACATCACACTAAACGGGGCAGGAACGGTTGCCAAATTACGCTGTAATTGAGTTATTCGTGGAAACAATGTGCAGAGTTTATACAAAATAACGCGGTCGCATGCAGCTGCGTTAGAATCCCCTTCGCAGGAAACAAATGATGGAATTCACTCTGTCACTATTGCCCTTCCACGACAACTTGTCCTGATGAGCCTGAAGTCTTTGTATCAACGTGCAGAACTCGTCACGGTGACTCGGCTTTTCCCATGAACTGCTGACATTCAAACCCTTCAGACTTCCTCATAACCGTACTGGCATCAGCGTAGTTTCAAGGTGACATGGCGTGAACACAATGTCAGCCACTGAAATGTGCGTTGAACCCAGTCAGTCAAAAAATTAGCAGCAGACTATACAGCAAAACTGTATGAATAGCTTTATTGTTGACCATAAGTGCATCAACAGTTGAAATGCAGCTGTTTTGGCTTATAGGACACATCAGGAATCCTTTATGTGTTGTCATTTTCTACTGCTCGGTGAGGCAAAATCATAAAAAAAAAAAATAGAAGAAGGAAACTAAAATGAGTGCTATGACGTTCTGGTTGTCACATCCATTGTGATAAAATCGCAGTCTTTCAGTGGAATTTGTGTTGTAATAACAGCTTGAGTTTCACAAAGGTGTTTCCGGTTGGTCCTGTGTTTTTATTCGGTGTCGCAATGGTGAAGCTGAAGGAAGCTTAAGAAATTATGAACAAACAAAAAGTGGAAAAAACATTTGATCAAAAGCTTGTATGTTGTTGCAATATCAGATATCTACTCCTAACAATAATGAAAAGGGGAACTAAACTGATGAATGGACTAGTTTTACAACAATTTATCTGAGTGACACTCTGCGCTGCTAGTTGATATAACATCAAGTAAAAAGGCTGGATGGGCCGAACGTAAAATACAGCGCACTATGAAAATCTTGTGCATGATTTAACCTGCCCTTTGGTGTTCAGAGTGAACACCCAGTGAAAGCATAAAGAATGGTGTAGTTAATCTTTACGCTGGACAGATTTAATGGAGCGGTGTCAAGTGACAATAGCTGGAAAAGCCATCGGAGTGAACCTAATGCGATCAGAATAGCCCGTGTCTGTCTCCCATCTAGGAATTTACAGTAGGGGGGGAGAAAAAGCCCAGGTGAGCCTTTATTCACCCCGAGTGCACACACGCACACACACGCACAGAGAAAGCACACATCCACCATTACTAAAACCTTTTCTTCTTGACCTTTTATACCAAAACATGCTCAGACGAAGACACTTTAACCTAAAACTTCTACAGTTTTCACAGCAAAACCTCTAAGTACCTATATTTAGTAATTTATAAACATAACATAAACTATAATAAAATTATATATATATATATATATATATATATATATATATATATATATATATATATATGTATACATGTATACATATATATATATATATATATATATATATATATATATATATATATATATATATATATATATATATATATATATATGTATATATATATCTATATATATAGATATATATATAGATATATATAGATATATATACTTATATTAAAGTGTTACCTGATGTATTTGTCAACAGTGATAAATGCTCCTGTGGGCACTCATTAATGCCTTATGGAAATGTCACATGTGAGATTTTCATATGTAAACTAATAATAATTAACTTTTTTACCCCAAGCATGGATGAAAATGTCACTTTCTATGAAGCCCATGTCTATGAAACATTATAACACATAATGAACATACATATAATGCCTGTATAATGCCATGTCTTTAGTGCATTAAAAACTGTCGTATAATTCATTATAGTGTGCCTCTACTTGTTCGCAATCATAAATATTCAGAGTGGTTTATAACTATGATCAACCATATTAAGTATTTTATGACGCCTTATAAGGTCAAGTGTCAGTATTTCAGAGTTTCATTTAATAACATATATCAACGCATTATAACGTGGTTATAAGTTACTGTAAGTGGCCATTGGGTGCTTTTAATAAAGTAATGAGATCCCTGTGGTACAGGCAGATGTTACACATTACAAGCTGGTTAGAAGACACTACACGTAGTTGTTATTTGCTTTAAGTTGAGTGAAAAAAAAGTGAAGTCAGTGCACAAAATGCCGTAACATGTATTTTTTAAACAGGCTATAACACACATCATGCTAATGTTTAAGATATATTATATACATCGGTTTGATAATGACTTATGATTTCTGTTATACGGAATTATGAATATTCATAAGTGCTTGTGACTATGATAACACAGGGCTATGGGTGCATTATAACTCATTATTGGTATGATCGTAATGTGTTACAATGCATTATAAAATTGATTACAATGTGTTTCAGCTGAGGGTTTTAATACACTATGATCCATGAAAAATAATGAGTGACCAGCGATTATAAAGTATCAATACTTGACCTCGTCATGAAATGCTTTATAATAATTGTAATACGGTATTCTGAATGTTAATGATTGCCTGTATAGGCACGCTATAATGCATTACACATTTGTTTTTAATGTATAATATCCATTGGCGTAATAATGAGTTATTGATATCACAGTTAGGAGCACTTAGAGTGCTTTAACTGTGATTATACAGCATTATAGGTGCATTTTAACACATTATAACGTCATTGGCATCATAATGGGTTAAGAGTATTTTTATAAAGCATCATGAATATTTATGAATGCTTATAACTTTGATTACACAGCGCTATTATTTTATTATACGGCACTATTGGTGCATTAGATTGTCTTAGAAGTATGTTCGCAATGTGTTTTAATGCATTGTAGACATGTCCCTTATACAGAAGTGTTACCACATAATTAATTTACGTTTTCACATGGGAATTATGTTCGATCAGATGTGATTGGAAACGTGTAAACAATTCTTCACAGGAGAAGTTTTTACTTGTTGCACATTAGTAATCACTTTGTTGTAAACAGTGTTTTAATCATTAATGACATTGTTTGTATTCTGCTGACTCGTGGTAAACAGGGGGACTTCATGTTTTCACTGTTGTGCTGTTTGAAATTAAACGAGTGTGACTGAAGCTAAACAGGTTAAACGTTTTACTGTGGACGTCTGACATGTTCCTCCCCGTCTCCGGGCTCAGGAGTGGGCCGCAGAGATGGAAGTCAGGACTCGGTCTGCCAGCTGACCTCTCACTCGAGCGCAGGG
The DNA here is from genome assembly GCA_039737535.1 of Lagodon rhomboides. NCBI lineage: Eukaryota > Metazoa > Chordata > Actinopteri > Spariformes > Sparidae > Lagodon > Lagodon rhomboides. Next base: position 20,075,618 of record CM077796.1, on the reverse strand, counting down.
CGCCCGCAGTGTGCGTATGTGTTTGTGAGAGTGTGTGTTTTGTAACAGTACGCGTCCAGCACACAGGGAGTGCATTAATGCTCGTACTCCCCTGGCCATCCCTCTCTCTCTCTCTCTCTTTCCTGACCGTAACTCTACACCGTGCACCCCCTCCTCCTCCTCCTCCACCTCCTCCTCCTCCTCCTCACTCCCCAAACCCCCTGCTGTTTTATCCTGTTTTATGGGACACACCTGACACACCTAAAATGCATAATGGCTGAGGAGAGGCTGAAATCAGTGTGCTCATCAATAATCACCCTCCTGTGTTTGACCTCAGAAGTGCTGTAAAACCGAAGAGAAACAAAAGAAAAAGAGGTTTTACATGGGAGTTTTACAAGAAAGTGGAACGTCAGGGGTGCAATTTTGCAAAACGGGGCGTTTTATTTGCAGCACTGGTATTTACTAAATGTTTTTTGGGCATTGATTTGTCATAGGCTGATAATCTTAAAGGCCAAATGTGTAGAAATCAATCAGTTTGAAGCATTCTGTTTGTCTCGACTGATCATAATTTAAAAATACGCCCTACACTGCTTTGGTTATGAAGATTGCTGATGTAAACAAACATTGTTTCAAATGTTGCCGCCGCCGGGGGAAACTCTTGTCAACATTCAGATTGCCTTTAATATTTACATTTTTACTCCCAGGTTGGACGAGGCACCATAAGGACGAGCATGTTTGTAATACAAACCATATTCTACACAGTTATACTACTAATAAACCTTGATTTTATCCTTCTGTCTTTCTGGGTGTTCCTCGTAGCTCTTGGCCTGGACATGTGCACCATTTCATGTCTTCATGTGTGCCCCGAAATCACTGGCTCTGCGCTGCCTGTCAGCATCGCTGAATCAGCCAAGAGCAGACTGTCTGTGAACCATTTATATTTGAATCCGTGTTATATTTAGAACTCCTTCGGCTCGGCGGGCGTTTTTCCACCCATACATTGAGGATTTATTTCACGCGAGAATCACAACGAAGCCATTTAGAATTATTTTCATGAGATAAATCAGCCACATTTTTAAAAAAACGGTATGACACCGATACCAAAATTAATTTATGTTAGGGGTTGTTATGTAGCTTAATGTAGATGCATCATGTGTCATACTTATTTCTAAGAATAATCTAAGGTAGGAGGTAGATTTTGTGTTTTTTTTGGGGGGGGATTATACCTTTTAGAGCAAGACGTTTACTGCCTACTGTCTCGCATTATCCAGTCATGTTTTTTAGATTATCAAAGAGGAATTTCAGTTCATGTCATGTTATTCTCATTCAACAGGAAGAAGCTTCATCTGTGGTGGTGAACCAGGGGAGGAAGAGAAGAGTTTGCCCTTCCCGCTAACTAAAGTTGACACACAGTTCAGCGCAGAGGCAGTAAAAGTGGATCAAATTGAACGCTGCCTGATCAGATTATATGTTTTGAATGTAATATCTCAGGATTTAATTTAAAAAAAACAATCCAGTACATCTCTTTACGTGTTGCCACAGTTTGAAATGATTTAACGGTGGTCATGTTGCAACCAGTTGATATTCCTCTCCGTCGTCTGACTCAAACAGTTTCCACTTTGCAGTCGCAGTATATCAGTAATGTAGATCCCAGCTGTCTCGCTCGCTTGTTAGTACGACCGAAAATCTCTCCGAGCAACAAGTGGCATGAATCATTAACTTTTCACACCCAGTGTCTTAATTTGCGTCAGAAATATTCTCGCTGCACTGTCATCCTCACAGACACTCATCCTTTATTTTATTATAATTTTTTTACCATTAACTGGGACAATCAGAGCTCTGTCACTTTCACATTTCTCCGTTGGATTATTCGTCTTAAGAGCGGCGGATTCATCTTCGAACCGGGACAGTAGTTTGACAAACCGTCCGTGACCCTGCGAATCCCTTCCAGCTTTGAGGCCGCCGCTATAAAAGTTTGACCTCTGACCTCCCTGAAGGGGGTCTAAGTGAAAAGAGAATTTCCCCACCGGGACTAATAACGTGTCACATTAGAGCTATCATCACCGTACCTGACATTTCCACGGAGCGTCTTAACATCACTCAACAAAAAAGAACTAAGATTTAATGAGTATGTGGTGCTTAGTCTACTCTGCTGAATACCTTGTGTCTTTGTCTTTTTTGTCAATTATGAGGGACGACATGTTCACGCACTCAATTTATACTATTATTCAAACTCTAAATATCTCTTAAAATAGTTGTGATAATGGCACCTTAGCTACACACTGAAAACAATATTTTTGATGTTTTTTTTTCTGTCTTGGCAACAACAGCAGCTCAGAATGCCACTCAAGCCACGATCAATAATGATCATCTGCTGTTCTTTACAATCATTGCGTTATCAATCTCCCCAGCATCATTATCAATATGTGTGTATGGATGTAGACGAATTTAAGAAAAAAAAAAGTCTGAAAGAAAGTGTTTCCTGCTCTACAAAAATAGGGTTAAAAGCAAAAATAAATCTTACATTTGCTCAGAATTGCAAAGTTAACGCCCCGTAAAAAAGAACATTTTTATACCAATTAATATTTAGAAATTGTTTTATCTTAATGAGCTAGCCCCACTTCAAAGATCCTTACATAGGTAATTATGAACACTTTATGACAATATAATATTAGCTTAATGTTTTCATGTGATTTTATTGTATTTTAACCTAATTTTATTTCCATATTAATTAATTAGATATCCAGACCTGATAGCTTCACATGATTGTTGATAAAAACAACAACATAAGGGGGAAAAAAGAAGGAAACTGCTGTGAGTGACAGCTCCGTAATTTAAATGTTTTTTTTTATTTTTATTATAAACTTTCAAATTAAAAGTTATCTGTTTGATCTGATTACGAATATTGGCTGAATGTCTTTGGCTGCCGTTTCATGAGACAGAAATCAAAGTAAACATAAAAAAATATAAATGTGATTTATCTGCACGATACAAATAAAAAAAGCTGAGTGTGGCAAAAATACAAAGCAGCCCGGGCCACAGCATCTGTGCTTGATATAAAAAGTCATAAATCGATCCGACGATTAAATAACGATCAAATCTCCATTATTCAGTCAAGCGGCGCGAAAAACAGTGTGCGTAAAAGGGCATTTTGCGCTAATAAATGGACGGTGATGTAATTACGATGACAATAATCCGTTTACCCGGGCCTATCGCTCATGGAGCAAAAGCAGATCTCAGGTCAGAACAACTCTGGCTGCTTAATTTCCCATAAAAGTGAATGGATGTGATCTTTACAGGGCCAGGGCTGCACATTCTCTCCTGATTGGGATTTTCTTCCCGAGGCAAAGCGGCGAGTTAACTCTCCAAAAGTCTGTTTGTCTAAAGTTTTCCTGAACACTTAACACTTAATCTCCGCAACATCCTCGTGAATCGCGGCGACCTGACGGGCAGATGTCGGAGGAAAAAACCACGACTAGTTCACACCTGTCTGTTTACGCAGATTGCCCCGGCTGCCATTGTTCCCATGAGCCAGCTTGGCAGAGTCAAATCAGCGTTTATAACCAAGCGCGCCTTGTTAGGACTTTTCTCCAGTGCGGGCGGATTTTCCTTACATCCTCTGCCCGAGAAAACGTTTAATAGCCTCCCCTCCCCTCCGCTCCGCGGGCACACATGGCGCACTCGCGGTGCCAGCTCAAGTTCACGTTCCGGAGCCTTATGGGAAACAACAGAGAGCGAAAGTGCGAGGAGACGAACAATCACAACTCTTCGCGGGGTTACAGGGTTGGTTTGGGGGGGAGACCAACTATTCCGTGTTTTGTCTCCTCGCGGGCCACCGTTACAGGCTCGTTTTGAGTGGAGCCATATGCACCGAAGTCCTCGTTAATTATAAACCGTGGGCTTTTTTGAGATGCGTGTGTAATTGACCTCCGCGCGCCAGCAAAGGTGCGAGCCGTCCTTCGCCATTTACAGGCAGCTCGCGCACTGTTCGCGTACGCTTTTCATAGTTACACTCCCATCAGAGGCGCCGGATGGTTTACCAGGCGACCGTGATATCCATCCGCTGCCGTTTCACCAATTAAAGGAAAATAAATCCCCACCGGCCAATCAATACACCGTAAACCCTGAGCCACGTTAGGCATATTTGCTATTTTTCCCAAATAAGGTATTTTTAAGGTTGCAGGTTGTAAAATTGCGTTTTTCAAGGAGACATCAGGAGATTTTCCAGCTGGGATTATGACAAGAAAACACGATATTTAAGACTAGACATTGGGGCTATTTGCAGCCAAGAAATATGTATTTTTAAGGAGGCTTAGGGCAATTTGAAGGCAAAAAAATAAATAAATAAAATTTAAAAAAATATCCAGCTGTGTCGATGACAACAAAAGAAGACATTTAGGACGAGAAGTTGGGACAATTTGCAATCCCGGTTGGCTTTTGCGCAAATTTGGTGTGAGACGATAATACAACAAAGGTAAATATGGCAGAAAAACACACCATTATATTATCATTGTGGCCACACTGTACTCAACCTGCAGCTTGAAAACAGCTGTCAAGTACTGACGCTTCTAAAGAAAATATAAAAATGAAGAAAATATGCTGTTTTAGTTTCAATCCATGCGTAAAGTTCGGGCAGCTAACTGTGCGTGTCTCTATGTGTGTGTGTGTGTGGTGGTGGTGGTGGGGGTGTTGTTGAAGGTGTTGCGCGGCTGAAGCTGTTCAAACAAAGTGTCTTCTTTCAGCGCCCGTTTCCAGCTCTGTGTTGTTGTATTTCTCCTCTCTCCGCCGAACACTACGGCACTTTTGTTCTCCTCGGCCGAGCGCGGAAAGATAAGGTGTCATCACTTGAACATCAAGGTGCCCCCCCACCCCCACCACCACCACCTCGGTTGGGAAAAGCTCGTATAAATTTCGCCCCAGCTCTGCCTGTAATGGCCACATGTCTCTCTCGACTTGTGTTGTTTTTGCAAAGCACCGGATTAAGTGTCGATTTTTTTTCTCTCTGTGTGTCATTTTGACATCGGCAGTGGAGGCTCGGGTGAACTTTGACCTCAAATCGGCGAACTCCATTTGAAAAACGGCTAAATTAAATTCAGACATTGGAAAAACCCTCACTTATCTGACAGATGAATGCGCTAACTCTAAATTATATTCCCTGGATTTAAAAGGCCTTAACTTCGGCGCACGTCACGTCACCTCTTTCCACACATTTTCCAAACTTTTCGAGCTTCTTTAAACCCAGCTCTTCTTGCATTTCCACTCAAAAGTCCAAGGACACAAGCCTGGGAGTGAATGACTCGCGGGGAATTGTGGGAGAAACAGACTTCCCTCGCAGCATTTATGATTAGATGGTAGATAATCCCGGGATATCGACCCGTGCAGACTGCCCACACATAAAGAACAATATCCCCTTTCTTGGAGCAGGGCACGTGTGTCAGAGGCTGAGAGCTCTTGATTTTTAGGTAATGCTATCTGATTATACATTTCCCCCAAACGTTATTAAGAAAACAACTGGTGGTTCAGCGCACACTGAAGAAAAAAACAAAACAAAACACTGAGAAGTTTTGAAGCAGGGCTCACCACAGCCAGCCCCCACAGGTTTAGTTACAGTAACAAGAATTAGACCTATTATAAAGAAGAAAAAAAATCCTCAATTAAAAGTGTAAGGGAATAATTAAACTCACACACACACACACACACTTCCCAGTAAACACACCTCCTCTAATGATGAGACATTCGCCTGCAGCTGTCTGAATATTCCCTCTCTTGGAATATTTTTTTTTTTGAAACGTCACACTCTGGAGACAGAAACCGAGGATGTAAACAAACTGGTGCTCTAAAAAAAAAAAAAAAAAAAAAGGAAATCATCCAGAATCGATTTTTTTAATCCATGTATTTCTTTCTCTTTTTATTGTAAAGGGTATATATGAAACTATAGGTGAATCGTTTTTATGTTTCATCATTTTATCGCAAAGTTTACATGCAGTCTCTTCTCCAAATGAAAATGCAAATAATAATAATAATAATAATAATAATATCAAGAGATTAAGATATTTAATCTGATCACGGCTCTTATAAAACACTTGAGAATATCGTCCCCCATCTTTTTTCTCCCCGACCCCCTCCTCAGAAAAAAAAAAAAAAAAAAAAAAGCTTATGGCTCTCTTGGAAAACCTTTTGTAAACAGAAAGGCGATGGGGAACCTTTAACTCTGCGGAGTCTGTTGTATCTGACCCCCTAAAATAACAACGGTAATAGTAACAAGAATTAAGACATTTTATTGTTATTGTTTTCAACAATATAACATGTTACGTTATTACATTCTGGTAAAATACTTTTTTTTCTTTTTCTTTTTTTTTTCTTCTTTTTTTTTTTCTTTATACCTAAAACGACCTACGATCCGCTCCACCTCCTGTCTGCACCGCCACTGTCAAAACCGATCCGCTCCAACAAGTCATATTATCTTTGGAATCACATTTTTCCCTTTAAAATACGCCAATAAGTCTTGTTCCGATCTTTTTCTCTTTAAGTGCTCCTCCTCGACGCTCGTTGTCTCGCAAAAAATCCGAGAAACGAGCTGGAGTTTATTCTGAGGATAAGTGGAGGGTGTTTTTTTTTTGTTGCGCCCAGTGGCAGATTTGTTTTCTCACTTTGACAAATATGAGACTAAATGATCTGTTACGGTGGCTGTTTTTTTTTTTTTCGCAGTGTCCCAGTCTGTCTGCAAGAAGTGCTTGAAGCTTGTCTCGCGCCACCGTGTACATTACTTTCCCCAAAAAAACGAGAGAAAGAAAAAAAGAAAAGAAAGAAAAGTAAGAATCGTTGCTCTCTGTCTGTGCCACTTTTTTTTCCACCTCTTTTTTTTTTAAGAGCCAAGGTCCACTAGATTAGAAGACATAGGGTTCAGTATGGTGTCATGGTGCAATGAGTGGTGGTGGTGCACCGAGTCTGCACCGCTCGGTACCGGGATGGCGCTGGGTCCCGGCGGGGGCGCGAGGCCGTGCAGGGACTGTAAACCGGAGTTCGAGCCGAGGAGCAGAGCCGGGCTCTGGGACGTGTGATCCGGTGTTCCCGAGGGGGTTTTGTCGTCGTCCGAGCTCCCCAATAGAGATTTATTTCCATTCATGGAAGAAGTCAATGGGTTGTGGCTATTGCTGTTCTCGTTGTTTTCTCTGCGGAGTGGAAACAGAGTCACACATCAGTGAGGTGTGGGGACAGACTTTTTGCAACACCAAGAAAAATATCAAAGAAATTATGAAGTGCATATATATATTTATATATATAAACCAACCAGCTACAGTCGTTATTACACAGAAGAGCAAATGTGACAATTGAATACGTGTGAATAAATATTTTCAACGCTGTAAAAACAACAAAAGCCATCATCCTGAGAAGCACACGTAGGCCTACACACACACACACACACACACACACACACACACACACACACACACACTGCTACTGTATGCATATTAATTAAGCTGCCATATTTACGCCAGCCCCAGCAAGCATGGTTACGATTTAAATGATCAGACGCTCACTCTGGTGATTTATTAATGCGCACGCGTGCCAGGATGAAAACAATAAGTCTTAAACATAATGGGACGTTGTTGCTCAATTCGCTGCAGCAGAGCAGACAGTTACGTGTCTGTAGAGGTGAACACACTCTATCTAACCTGCACTAAGCGTGTGTTGGTGACCACCGGTGACCCGCGCGCAGGTCCTCGGCCTGCGCCACGTCTGAATACATGACAGCTGTGATTATTGCTAAACGTGTTGCCGTGCGCTGTATGGTATAGCTCGCGCTCTCGCAAGTGTGTGACTGTGGCTTTTCTCAGTGGGAAGACATGATTTACGTGTAGCTTTCAGCCCGAATTAGTGGCCAGAGGGTGAAAGAGGACACCGACCGGGCGAACACCTGACAGCAACACGTCTCCTGAAACCTCTCTGTACCCCTGCCTGCCTGTGCGTGTGTATGTGTGTGTGTGTGTGTGTGTGAGAGAGAGAGAGAGTGTGTCTGTAAATTTCCAAACTTTGAAAAGTACAAACTACTCCTAATGAAATGTCAACCTGGCTTATACGAAGGCTGCACAGCTCGCCACATCACTTCCACCGCAGAACAACTTTAAAACGTGTTCTGAGATGTTTCCTCGTCACTCCTGTATCTGGAGGGTTAAAAAAACAAAACAGTGTTTTTTTTCTCCTCTCAACCTAATGTGTAAGTTCATGCTATAGTAATAAGTGTGACTTAAAAAAAACATAAAAGTAGGGTAAATGCAACGTGTATAACCTTTTAATTTACCTGACGACAAGTCTTTCATTTTCTGTCTTTCAACTTTTACGCACGGCCTGCACAATTATCACAAACATACCGACAACAGTGCGGGACGCGAGTTACCACAAAAAGTAGGAAAAAGTTCCTGCTTCTCATATATTTATGCACCAAGACACACACGGATGCGTGGAGCGAACTGAAGCGATTTGTTAATAAGTGGAAATATATTAATATTTGGTCAGTGCAACAGATTGCCAGATGTAGGTCAGCACTAGACGCACCGAGGACACACTGACTGTTTGTGCTTGTTTTAAATACCCAATCTGTATTTTTTATGCTTTGTGTCATATTCATTAAAAAACACACAGGATTCACCAACTCTGAGATGTGTTTTTTAAATTCTTTCTCCTACCTTTCCTTCGCCTCCGCTGCTCGGTCTCGCTGCCGTCGGTTTTTGAACCAGTTGCTGACCTGCGTGGTGGTGAGTCCCGTGGCCTCGGCCAGCTCTCTTTTCTCCCGCGGGGATGGATACGGATTGTGGGTGTACCACTCCCGCAGAACGCTCCGGCTCTTCTCCTTGAAGCAGTAGCTCGTCTCCTCTCCGTCCCAGATGGAGCGGGGCAAGGGGAACTTTCTCCGGACGCGGTACTTCCCCACGGCGCCGAGCGGGCGGCCTCTCAGCTTCTCCGCCTCGATGTAGTGCGCTTTGAGCCACAGCTGCTGCAGCTTCGGGTGGTTGTGCGGCGAGAACTGGTGGCTCTCCAGGATCTTGTAGAGCTCTCGGAAGTTCCCGCGGTGGAAGGCGACCACGGCTTTCGCTTTGAGGACGCTCTCGTTTTTGTGGAGGTGCTCGCACGCCGGGAGGGACCAGAGGAAGCGCCCGAGCCGCTCGATGTTCCCCCCTTGCTGGAGGACTTCGCACACACACGCCACTTGTTCCTGCGTAAAACCAAACGTCGGAAGCATGGACATGGCGACAACGTCAATCAATACAGATTATATTGTGCCTTTACTTCCACGTCTCCCCCCTCGCTCAGTCTCACATCAAATCAAAACGCGTTAAGTCCATAAGCGACAAAAAAGGTCCCAAAAAGAGCCGCGTAAAACTTCAAACAGCCCAGGGTGAAGTAATATCCAACTGCGTATTGAGGAATAAACTCAAGTCCATTCAGCCATGCAAAACCCCGGGCGACAAATCCTCGTAAAGTTGGTGAGAAAGAGAGAAAGTTGCTGCTCCTACTACCGTCCTCCTCCACCTTTTCTATGCCGTTTCAACATAACCTACTCCGGGAGACCGGGCTCGCTGGCTCGTTTTAATAATATTATTCTAAGCTGGCAAGACAAGCGATTATATGAACTCTGATTGGTCGGTTATCTGACCCGGGGATGGTGAGGATAAGACAATAGCCTTAGTCAAATTATTTGCCATGGTTACGCTGTCACTCAAAGTAACCTGATATGCTTTGAGGTGGCTCCCTGGCAAAGTCAACCCGATTGTTCCCTCCACGACGAGCCCGCCTACCAACAGAAATATCGCTCAGATTTTTCTTCTAAAACACTTTTTTTTTCTTTCCCCTCACTTTGACAGACACCTCGGGCAGCCAAAGAGCGCAGAGCTGGCTGTGGTTTGGGGGGGGGAGTGTGTGTGTGTGTGTGTGTGTGTGTGTGGGGAGAAGGAGAGCTGCGCTGGTCCCGCAGCTGGGGGAAGGATGGCGCCAGAGCGCACAGAGCCCGCTGAAGTATGTCTTCATGCCTCGAGCGGCGCTCACAAATCAGTCAAGACTTTCACAGCGCCTGGACCTTTAAAGTTAGTCGCTTCGTCATTTCATACGAGCGTACTGACTGCCAGCTGACAACAAATGTAGCGTTTAAGGAAAAGTTTTCCAAAAAGTGCTCGATCTGCTCTACCGTGAAGCAAAAAAAAATAAATAACATAAGTATAAATAAAATAAATAAATTGGATTAATGCTTTTAGAGAGGGGCAGCTATTTATATTTTTTCACCTTCTATCAATTTAGATACATTTGATCTTGAAGCTGTAAAAACTGGTGCGGTTATTTTGTAAATAAAAACGTTTGTAAAGTCGGTAGAAGAGTGTCAAAAAAAGAGATATGTTGCAAATAATATCAAAATAAGAAAGAAAACTTTTTTAAAAAGTAGAAAAAGTTAGATTTAGAAAGCAGTTTATTAACAAATATGACACAACTTTGCACGTTTAAAGCACGCGCGCGTTCCCAAAGTGCGTCTCTTAAATCAAGCGATTTCTTAATCTAATCTGGTGCAGACCCCGCGTCTACACGATCCCTAAAGGATTATTATATTTCTGAGTGGAAGTAGATGTGCCGCGTCAGAATCTATCACAATATCGCCGTAATCAGCTCTAATATATGCACGCGATAAGAGGGATGATGATGGATGCACGGGTGCGTGAATGAGAGGTGAGGCGGTGACGGCGGGAGCGCACAGAGTGACAGGCGAGCGTCAAGGTGTGCGGCGGGTGAGATGAAGTGTTCGAGCGAGCTGCCGCAGAGTTTTCTCGGACGGAGAGCGGAGGAGGAGGAGAGGAGAGGAGAGGAGAGAGCGGAGGAGACGCACGGCATCAGCCAGCAGCAGCAGCAGCAGCAGCAGCAGCAGCAGCAGCGGTGAGGCAAAAACTTTCTGTTTGCGTTCAAGTCATCTGGCTGACTCGGGTTTGACGGACGATCAGAATCACAAAGCAGGAGTGGGAGATATGATTTGAGGCAGCTGCCCCCTGGGTAATTATTTCAGTGTGAGGGCTGAGATAAAACGATGCGTAAAGGGCTGGATGCTGGAGTATAGCAGCAATAACTTGTCCGAGTTGATGAGTTTTTTTTTTTTTTTTTTTTTCGAAAGTGGCAGCGGCACGACGAGCGTCACGTCACACGGCGTGCTGCGGTGATGTCAGGTGCGCGGTCACGGTGCGTTTATCGACCGTTGGACCAAAGATTGACCAGTTGGTAGATTTCTATCGCCTCACCATGGGACCTCTTCATTAGAGATACGGTTGTCAGCTACACCCCACACTCAGTATCACATCACTCGGCAGTGCTGCCTCAAACCACACACACACACACACACACACACACACACACACACACACACACACACACACACACACACACACACACACCGCTGCTGCTGTCTCCTCATAACTCAACATCACCTGTGGACCACAATAAAAGCCCCACTTCCTTCCACAGAGGCAGGCAAAACATTCAAATTAAAATAATAATAATTATCATTATATCATTATTGCTAAATATGTAATAAGCGAAATTTGATACGTGCAGAACTCCATTTAAAATTTTCAAAATAAAAGTTTCAAATAAAAAAATAAAAAAACCAGCAGCATATTTCAAGTCCAAACGAGAAGCTGCATAAAATCTCAGAGGTATAAAAATATAATTCAGTCATCGGCTTTTGTTACAGGCCAATTCATCAATATTTTCCCCGCTGCGCAGGCCTGTTAGGATGAGCCATCCCCTCCAAGTCTCGGCCGTTTGAAAGGAATTATTAGTGCAATTACGAAGTTAGTTTATCACCAGAGAAGAGGAGTCCCGTAAGAGGAGCCTGATCCCTGTTTCCGTGTTTTGTTCTGCCTGTGTTTAATAAATTGACTTGGGTTTCGCCTGAAGCGCGGTTCAGAGGGAATGACGGCATTAAGCTGACTGATGGTAATCGTCAGGGGACCGCGGGGCTCGCCTGAAATGGATAGTGGGGAAAACAAAAAAAGGGAGATTCAACCTCTCACAGCTCATACAAGAAAAAAAAGAGAGATTTCAACTGAGAATAAAAAGTTGCATTCACACATGAAATTACAAAAGTGAAGATGAGATGATATTAATCACAGTAAAACAATAAATACAACGCCATATATCATAAAATAACGGTGTAAATGTGCCATTAAGCCACCTCCTCAATGTGTTTTTAATTATTTTTTTTGATTCACGACTCATGAAAATCGGAGAAAAGAGAGCGAGACCCGATGAGTGGAAAACATGAGCTGTCTGTAAACACACAGTCTGACTGCTGCTCGGATTTGAAAACGATTTCGCCTGCGAGAAGAAAAAAAACAACAACAACCAAACTTATCATCTCCGTCCATCTAACACACACAAACCTACACACACACACACACACACACACAGGAGCCTCTCCCACTGCAGCGAGACGCTCTGCAATCACACTCACAGTGCGCTCACAGTATTTTCCAGTCAGGTTATTCATCGTCTAATATTTTATGCTTCACATCAAACGTTATTCATTGCAGACTGAAAACACTCCTCACCCAAAATAAAAATAAAAAATAACATGTTGCTGTATTCTATCCTCCGCCTTTAACCGTCGCCTCCCTGCAGACTGATAACGTGCCCCTGCTGTCAGCGGCGGTTACGCGGAGGCCCGAGAGCCTCCCTCACTGACTCCGTCCTCAGTCATTTGAATTATTTTTGGGAGGATGATGGGCGCACATGCAACCGAAATAGGGTCCCAGAGGAGCTCCAGATGGGCACCATAAACGGGGTCTCATTAGACGGCATAAGATGGTATTCTGATAAAATGATACACTGCATGAGCACGGATGTTGAGATCAGGTGGTTATCTATTTATTGCTTTGTGACGGGATCTAGTTCTGCTGACAGAAGCACAAGTGGAATTCTTTGAGGTTAAATCTTCTCAAACTGGGATTTTTGGCATCTTTGACATGAAAAAAGTTGGAGATTAAACACCTGCTCGCTCTCTCTTTGTCGCTCCCGGATAAGCCTGTCATATCTAAATATTTATTAGCGATCATGCAGTTTCAGGCGATGTATAAGGGGATTGATATGAGGCCAGGGTAGATAATTACGCCAGGAAAAAACGTTGCGTAACGGCGCATCAAAACCGTGCGCATGACATCCGCAACTTCAACACCACGTCAATAGCGCATCACAGTCAGCCTTTTTCATTTGTTGGTCAACATCTCCAGCCCTTTTCAGAGCATTCACCACAAATCGGGCTTTTAAAAAGTGATGGGCACAAAATCTGCCAATTAAAAAAAGAAGTGAGGACATGCCCACAGTGTCTCCAGTAAATAGGAAGTGTCTCCTATAAATTACACCTGTGTTTATGAGACTACACCGCATCCGACTAGAGATTAAGAGGATATCAGAGCAAACAGAGGACTGAAGCGAGCAATTAAAATGAACATAAACACAGCGCATCCTCCTTTCACCGGGCTGCTCGTGGCCGTGCGCACCGGCCGGTGTCAGGGCGCACCGGGGCCCCGCGTCTGGCCCCTGACAGTGTTTGTAAACCACTTGTTTCCACGGATCAGTTTGATCAGAGGGCTCCGGCTCCGAAGCGGTAATTATTACGGCCGCTGATGAATGGAGATCGCGTTTCCTCTAATAGCCAACCCCTTATTTTCACAACCTCCCACCGCTCACCTCGGCCGCTCTCCACCGCGACCCGCACTAATTGAGCTGATTATTGCAAGATGTGTGTTTCTTTTTTTTTTTTCTTCTTCCGTGTGTGTGTTGCAAAGCTTATGTGTTGGGGTTGTGGGGTGTGTGTATGTATGTATATATGGGAGGGGACGTGGCTTTTATTCTGTAAGACACGCACTGACCTGAGACAAGCGCAACAAGGGGTTGATGAGTAACATTCTTTCGGACAGACATCCAAACGTGCAGAGAGAGGGGAATTATTAAAGCCAGAGCCCGCGCGTCTATACCGGTTAAAGGGATATGAATGAGGGCCTATCCAATAATTGGTTGTTTACATCTATCTTGTTACCCCAGAGGCCAGGGCTATCCTACAGAGCAGGGAGGGGATTTCAATAAACCGCACAGGCAAGCAGCAGGGAGGGGCGGGGCAGAGGTGTGTGTGTGTGTGTGTGTGTGTTGGCTCTGGCCGGTCGACAGGTTCATCAGATTGGACGGTTTACATTTCAGGCCCCACTCCGGTACACACAGGCCTGCACAAAACGCAGCAATTTCACAGGCTGTTAAAAGGTGAACCAGGCATCACCCTCAGCTGATGATCATCACACCAGCAGCAGCACAATCAGGTAGAAAAAGGGGCAATCGTGTCCGTCTGCGACACAGCTTTTCCACTTGCAGCCGACACACAGGCCCAGGATCAGCCTGTATGAATTTAGCAGGAAAGTTTGAGACGGTTTTAAAAATCAACTCCAATCAAGGTTTCGTTCGTCAATATTAGATTTTTCAGATTTGAGATGATGTATTTCTTCAAATGCTCAGCAAGACATCCGGTCTAAACAAATAATATTACTCTGTGACACTGTGACTATTCAGAAATAAACTCTTTTTTTGTGCAGTGTGACCTAAACAATTACAACAACTGACATTAGATTTATTAACTTCTAAGTCCACTGTTAACTTTAAAATATCTAAATATCTGGCCTCTGTTACATATCCTTGTCACAAGTGTTTCATAGCCACGATTACGGGATCATTGCAAAGAAAATGTGTGTATTTTGGCCGATATATCAACTTCTGAATTTTCTACCTAGTGTGGGTTTCACCATCGGCCCAAAAGATCCCACATCTGGTCAGGCTCCTATCGAAAGGCTGTTAGGGTTGCAGCGATAGAATGTTGTCAAGGTATATGGCAGTAAGAAAATTCAGGGTTACACCGTGAACATTTGTTTATCTGCAGTATTGAATTCTTCCGTATTATTGTTGTTTGGAATTAATATATTTCAAGTTGATATCAAATTTCGTGTCTGTCAGGAAATAACATTTTGTGAAATTGTAATAAGGCCGAGAAAAACATTTTCTGTTTTCATAGCCTTAAAGGATACGTTGACCCAGAGAGAAAAATTCAGAGAAGATGAGAAGAATTTTCATTTTTAGGTGAAATGATCCTTTAAGGGTCATGTAACTCATGATAATGATAACTAGAATGGCACTCGGATACTGACACCTAAATAAGCCTGTTTTTTTCATCAAGATCCAAACATTATTCCCTGAAAAATGTAGGAAAAGGAAGAAAAACGCTCAAACTCACAATGTTAAAGAAAGTGAGAAATATTGTTGGATCCATCCTTTAATCCAGAACGGCAGCAAACATTATTGAGATGATATCTATTCTGGACTGGGACCCATCCTCCATCCAAGTTTTGTGGAAATCCATTCGGTTGTTTTTGTGTGACCTTGCTGACAAACCAACCGACCAACTAACTAAAAAAAACACCACCTCCTTTGGTGACAGTCTCTTACTGTTGCACCACTAAAGGCTATTTAGTAGCTACAGAAATACAAACTGATGTATCAGTCATAAACTGGCAGGTAGGCTGTTTTCAGCAAATAAAAAAAGCTCACTAAAATCCATTTTGGTTCATTTCCATTCCCCATAATTGCACATTGAGCGTGTTCTGGAATGAAGAGAACAAATTAAAAGCCCTGCAATTAAGCACAGGCTTTGCACTTATGCAGTTACACCTATAACACGCTGGCAAAAGAGCTTTAACCAACCTACCAACACCCCCACTGCCCACCACCACCACCACCTCCACCTCCACCTCCACCACCATCACTGCGCTGCTGTGGAACAAACTGAACTCCCAAATTGCAGCTGGCCGGAGCACCAGAGCAAACAGCAACAAGTGTCTGTTTTTCTAAAACGCTGGTCATTGGAGCTGATGAGTAGCAGTGTGTGCCTGTGTGTGTGTGTGTGTGTGTGTGTGTGTGTGTGAGAGAGAGAGAGACGGAGAGAGAGTGAGCGTGCCGCTTGCTGCTGAGGTTAATTTATTCGATCAATCACTCCATTTGATTCCTGTTTATTTTCAGGAGTCGCACGGTCATTTCAGCCTCACACTGAGCCCTTTATGCGCTGCCAAGGCGTTTCCCCTCGACCGGTAAGAACGTATAGCACGCGTTCGTTCGGCTGTAATTTGGAGAGGAGAAGGGTTCCAGCACTTCTCAGATATTTCATGGTTCCTAACCTTTATGGTGAAATCCCCTCAGACCTGTCTCTCGTCAAACCTGCAGTGTGCAGACGTGCAGGTATATGAGCTTCACACATACACACTGATTTATGTCAACGCAGTGGGCTTGTTTTAAATGACTGCAAACACACTCCAGTGTGGAATTATGGATTATCGTCTGCAATTTGGCAACTGGTGCACATGGGCCAAGTGTGCAGCCTTTTCTATTCATGCATTTTCTCTTGTACAGGCTTATAGGAAACCGCCATGGGACCAATATGTAGGATCAGATAATCAAAGACAGAAGTCTGGTACATATAATTGGATCATGATAACCAATTGCTTCTGATCATATAACGTTTGGAATAGCAAATAAATGCCCCTTTTGGCCAGAAAACATGAGGAAAGACTTTACCCCACCCATAAAATAAATAAAAAGAGGACTCCGCCATGATACCGCAATGTTATTTCAGTGTGAATAAGGCCAGAGCTGGGATGAGAACTTATTTTGGAAACTAGTTTTACTAAAACAGCGAGGGAGAGACGCAAAACAACAGCACGTCAACCCGCAGAGAGCTCTGCAGTTACAGTTTTACAGTATCTCCGCTTGTTAAATGACTTACTCTCAGAAAACGGCCAGAACTCTATTTCATTAAAAAAAAAGTAAAAGAAAGTGTGATTCTTAAATTAAGTATTCTCTTTAAATCAAACCGGGGGACTTTGGTTTCCTGTGTGAATCTTATAGATCGTGCCGTATAGTATTCCTTTACAGCTCTCTCCTTATAGCAAAAGTCTGCAGCATCGCTTACTGTTTCTCCCTCATGCAACATTCTTCCCTTTTACAGTGCTGGAACTCGTATGTCAGGAAAGAATTTATTAAAAGCGACCCGCAGTAATTAGCAATGTGCTAATGCTTGAATTTGTATCCATTCCTGTATGCAGGGTTTTTACAACACTTGGTGGTTTCACTTGAAACACAGGCTTGACCCGGTGTCACCGGCCATATGGGCAGTAAATAGTTCCATGATAGAGTCAGCGGTTTCAGTGATACCGTACCGGGGAGAAACGTCTTATTATATATCATACTACATGGTGTTTTTATGGCATAAAGATGATTGACAATGAAGTGTTGGTGAAGTGATTGGTGCTTTGTTTTATGGTGACCTGATTCATTGGTTTGAACAGTTTTATTTATTTGAGCTTCAGTGTGCGTGTGGGTTGAAAACAGCTGCACAAGCTGCTTTATCTTTTAACATATGTGTGAAAATGAATTCCCACAATTACACTGTGTCACTGTGATGTTATTATGAAATGAAACTAATTGTTTATCATTATGGTTTTAGGTGTAGGAATTTGATGTAAATTATGTAATTCGCTTGCATCTGCATAAACTAGCCTAGCTATGCTATCACTAAAGATTCAACCCTACAAGATACCACTAATAATGGTTTTAATTGATAGTTTAAGTGTTATATGAAATAAATGCTGTGATGCTATCAAGAAACAAGAGACTACAGCTAGCAGCTCTTTAACACTGTAGTTAGGCACAGAGATGTTTTGAACTAAAAGCCAATGCTAGCATGACAGCTACCTCAAAATGCTAACATGCTGATGTTAAGCAGGATTATTGTTGTAGCCATATTCATCATTTTAGTAAACATTTGTCAATTAGCACTAAACACAATGTGCAGCAGAGGCTGATGGGTATTTCATCAGTTTCATGGGTATTTGGTGATAAATCAAAGTATCGGACAAATTTAGATTGTGACCTGATGGTGGTGCTAGAGAAAAAGTCATAGAATCACCAAATCATTTAGGATTCATCCACAGGGGATCATGAATGTCAATACAAATTTGGTGCCAATCCATCTTGTAGATGTTGAGACCTTTCACAGAATAAGTAAAAAATTCGAAGACCTTGTGGTGCTAGAGGAAAAGTCAAGAGGGTCATTGGGATTCATCCTCTGCATGGCTAACGTGAATGTACCAAATTTCATGGCAATACATCCAATATGTTTTTCTCTAAAGATCAAAAATGTTGCCGGTGGGGCTTCAGAAAAAGTCAGAGAATATATCCAAGTCATTAGGATTCAGCCACTGGGGATCATGAATGTCTGTACAAAATGTGCTGTCAATCTATCCTGTTGATGTTGACATATTTAACGAGGTAAGTTAAAACGTTTAGGTGCTTGTAGCCCTCAAGGACAAGTCAAGAGGATCACCAAAGTAATTAGGATTCATCCATTGGGGATCATGAATATCAGTACAAAATTGGTGCCAATCCATCTTGTACATGTTGAGATATTTCACGCAATACGCAAAGACTAAGAAGCACTAAAGTGCCAGAGGAGAAGTCAAGAGGATGACCGAAGTCATTAGGATTTATCCTCTAGATAACACGAATGAACCACATTACATGGCAATGCATCCCATATATGTTTCTCTAAAAAACAAAAATGTCAACACGCTGGTGCTTGAGAAAACACCAAAGAATGACTGATGTTCATTAGGATTCATCCACTGGGGATCATGAATGTCTGTACAATCCACACTGAGCAACAATGCCATCTCCAGAGTCACGCCGCCAGTATGCCTAAAACATAAAAACATGCCCATGAAAAGACTCAGGCAGCTGATCCTTCTTTCCAAAGCACACAAGTCATTCTGTTAGGGGACTGATTCATGCTGTCATCACAGCGCAGACTGCCACAAAAAGAAGAAGGGTCTTTACAGTACAACTCTGACTTTTTTCTTCTCACAGTTTTCTCTCAGTTGTATAAGTTATTCAAGCTCTGCAAACCCCATTTCCACTCTGAAGCCTCCAAGAAATCCCATTAATGATGTGTCTACTTTCATCGTCTAAATGACTTCTCTCTCATTAAACCAAACCATCCATCAAACTTTTTGCTGTAGTCTCCTCACTGTTAGGCAAAATACGAGAAACTGCGAAGATGAGGGCGAGTGTTTGCATTGTAAATAGAAGTGTGGCACGGCGTGTCGCTCATTTGTTTTTATATGGAAGAATTGTATTTCATGATTGCTTTTTAATTCCGCCTGCAGGGTATATTAAACGCCTGCGAACCTCTGAACACTTTGTCCAGGAAACTAACAATTATAGTCAATCCGAGCATATGGCAACCGCAGCTATGTGAGAGAAAAGATGGGGCTCAGGCTGACGAACTGCCGCATGCATCGTTACACTTTACTCAGATTTAGTTTCTCCATATATTGTTGCTGTTCATGCCAGCGACTGTCAAACATTTCTCTTCAATCCAGTGCATAGATCATAATTTAGTATCTGTTATAATATAATATAATATTTTGACTTATACAACTATAATGTAAGTGCATATCTGTAAAATGTTACTGCACTTAGTGGTGTTCTGTAAGCTTGATCTCACAAGAAAATTATATACATTTTCAACATTTAACTTTATATATAAACTGTTAAATATGATGATCAGAGCAGCTGTTTTAAGCATAGCCTTACTTAAATCTTCCCATCCCACATTTATTCTGCTGTTCCTGGATCAAACCCTCTTTAACTTCTTTACCTTCTTTGGCTTGTTTAAATCCTTCATCCTTAAACGCTGCTTGCCAAAGCTATTATAGCCTGTCATTATTTTGCGATTTTAGAAAGCCCTCCGTCTAACACTACTAAAGTATGTTCGTGTTCTGTTATAGATATAGGATAACCGAGCCTATTGTTTTTCCTGTAATTGTTTCATCCATTCATCCAGATGTGATCTTGTCACTTGAATTAGGATCACGATGGCGATGGAGGCAGCAGAGCAGCACAGTTAGCCTTCTCGTTTTCATCTTTCTCCACCTTGGAGGATATCAAAATAATCTCAGGCTCAAAGGAGAAAGTAGCTCCTCTATCACAACCATGCCTCCTAAAATACATTCAAATACAACTTGTGTAACACAACAACAAAACAGTAACTCTCAACATTTTTCATTCGCTGACCCAACTATATCTGCTCATGGCTACTCAAAAACACGTAGTCAAGGTTTAGTGAAGATGCTGTCTTTGTTCGAAATTGAACAAGTTAACACTGACTTGAAGCATAAGACAGGATGTGATGACTTTAACATCTAACCAAACCTGCAATATTTTCCCTGATTTTAAAACTCCTGTTAGCGAGACAGCTGATTTTCAAGTGTCATTCCCAACTCGTCAAATACTGATGCTTTCAGATGGTGCGCCAACCTACTATCCCAAAGTATTTGACGAGCTGGGAATGAAACTCAAAAGTCAACTATCTTACTAATCAGAGCTTTAAGCGTGTTAGTAGCCTTAATCAAACACCATATGGGACATGAGCCTCGGTCTCTGGTGTCCAAGTCTTGTGTTTTGAAGATCAGTCCTTCCACCCTGACCTCTTCCCCTGGACTTCAACAGTAGCTACAACAAGTCATACATGCTGGATTAAATAAGACAGTGCCAGTAGACATAATTCAGAGAGCAGAGCAGCCGCTCAACTTGAGGTCCTCTTAGATCGTCTCCAATCTAAACTGAGCCCATCTGCTTGGGCTTCTTTTAACAGTGCTTTGGTCTTTTAGTGATTACTCAAAGCACAGGTGTGGGGCAGAAGAAGGACTGACTTTTGTTTTGTCGGTGAGCTCTTTTTTCAAACTGGTGGCCGGTTCCTCTATTTTCATGAAATGGCCTGAATGCAAGACAAAGATCATTGCTCTATTCCAAACAGTCGTGTATACTCAAAACTGATGTAAAGCTTTGAAGTTAGACATTGGAGTGCCATATTCGGACTATATGTGTGTGCTTACCACCAACATTTTTTGTCTACTCATGCAAATGCACAAGTATTTCCTCTGTCGTTAAATAAGTTGAATAGGTCTGCGTAGAATCACCATCACTAAGTCTGCAAGGATTCATTTGTGCCTAGTTTCCTTAAGAGATACTGTAGTGGTTTACTCTGAGAGGCCTCTCGAGACCACCAGGAAAAAGTTTGAGACGAGCTGATAATGATATACAACATGAGCTACGACAGACCCAAAGCTTTTCGTACCAGCACTGGAGGTCATCTCTAGTGAAGACGTGCCTGTCGGCGTGCAGGGGGATGATGAGCTTTCACACAAGCAGAAAGAGGGGATTACTGTCAATTGCTCACAAATTGCAATAATACCCGCTGCCGGGCCACCCACGCATGTGCTGAGAGACAAGTGATAAATTGCTACATATGTCCATTCCACAGTGGCAACCCCAAGAACACTGGCCACAACGATCTCCCTTCATTCAGGCTTCGTGACATGTGGAAACAAGTGGAAGGGCTTTCACTGTAAGAGGCATTGAAAATCTAAAATGTTGGCTTGGATACGGAGTTTAAGATAGAGAGCTGTTTCATTAGCTTAACGTTTGTTTTCAGGCTAAAATTCTTTGTAAACCTTTACAAAAATTAAACGTGAAATTTGCCTTTTCATATGTAAAAATTATGGTTTTACATGCGAAATCTTATTTTTTGATACCACTGGCCAGTTTCACATGTGAACTCAAACTCAAAAATGTGAAAAAAAATAATTTTGCATGTGAAGTTACTGGCTTTTTTCACATATAAATGCATATTTCCGCATGTGAAATGTACTTTTTCACATGTGAATTCCAAATTTCAACACATTTTCATATTCAATATTATCATATTTTCACATGTGAACTAAAAATTTAACATGTGAAAATTAGATAATGATGATAATGTGAAATTAACTTCTTCACATGTGAATCCCACATTTCCTCGCACGATTGGCTATTTTCACATGTAAAAATTAATCATGTGATAATAAAATAATTTCACATGTGAACTTGTCATTTGAAGTGATTGGCTTTTTTAACTTGTGAATTTGAATGTACATTTTCACATGTGAATTACAAATGTTAATTTGTCAGTAATTTCCCCTTGTTTGAATCTCATGATCTTTATCTTGTTATCTTTTTTCCCTATTGGCACAGTCTCATTGAGATATTTGCCATTTACTTTGACCCTATTATGGCTTAAAAGTGTAACCAAGATCAATGTAAAATGATCACATTTCATCAACATCACACTGCCTTTTCATCCTGAACAGCAGTATATCAAAGAATTCCATTACACAAGGACATTTTTAGCCACTCAAAATGAATACAGCATGTCGTATTTTGAAACCGAACCCTTTGGTGTATTCTCATTTAGGAATACATGGTAATTAGTTTTGATCATATCATTCCTCTGCGTAAGAGCCAAGCAGATGGCTAATCCGGTCCCGGCGTCTAATCAGAGCAGTCATCCTAATGACAGCGTAATTTCATAAGAGGCCTTTGTCTCAGAATATTCAGGAGCAGCATGGGGGGAGATCGGAGATATTCATCATCAGCACAGATTGGAAACAGGCCCTAATAAATGACACATTTGCTTCCTGCCTGTCTGCGTTAGAGGAATGGCAGAATGCAGTGAATGTGGTACAGTGTGTTCGTGCGTGCGTGTGGGGAAGGAATGACATGGTTGTAGTGTGTGGGTGGACAGCAGCTGCAAGGTTCTTCATGTGCATCGATGCCCATGCGTGCTGGTGTGCGTGGACGCGGAGGGTGAGGCGTGTGTGAGAAGGAGTGTGTGTGTTGTATGTTCAGTGGTGAGAACATCGGAGTTCAGTCAAGTTACTGGACGAGGCATTAATGTAGAGTTTACACCTTCAGGTCAGGGCACCAAAAACCCTAATGAGTGCTAACAATGCAGCTGGTGGCTCAAAAGTGTGTGTGTGTGTGTGTGTGTGTGTGTGTTTAGTCTTAGCCCACACAGACCTATTTTAATTTATTCTATTCTATTTTTTCTTTGCAGTGATAATAAAGACTGAGACGTTTCTAACACAGGCAAAAAAAAAAAAGAAAGAATGTGAAGCGAAACAACACCCATAAAATCAGATGTGGCAGATAAATCCAACCATGTTTCTGCGTGTGCACCACATGGAGACACCAACCCGTGAAAAGACATATTATTTACAGCGCTGCGGGAAGTCACAGCCCAGCATAGACAGACAAAAAATATATACGTAGACACACGAGGGCAGGATCTTCTTTTAGCCAACTTAAGGCCCGGAGCCGTACATCATGTCGGATCTCGGCTCGCTGTTTCCTGCAAACTGCATGCAGCCTGATGTTGGACTTCTACCCTGGGAGGGGTCAGGAAGTGAAAATGACACACACACGAACGCAGATACACAGTGAATCTTCCCCCTGACCCCCCTCACTCGCTCTCACAGGTACACCTTAAATCCATTCACCTCCACACACACACACACACACACAGGCGAATCCCAGCTTTGTGTAGTGTGGACGGAGGGGGGCAGGCAGGGCTGTAGCTGCCAAAGATATATTTCTACATCAGCCAGTGTAATATTATCAATAAAAGCCAAGAGGACAGCAGCTCGCCATAACTCACGGCAGGCAGGGAGCACCACAGCTGTTCAGAGTTCATCTTCCTCCGAAGCAACGGGGGAGACAAAGAGAGATGTTAGAGCGGGGACAAAGAAAGAGAGACAACGGGGAAGGAGAACGTAAAGAGGACAGATAAAGACACAAAAGAGGGAGGAGGGTGACACTAATTCAAGACAGGTATCCAACTTAAAGTTTTATAAGCAGGCCGGGAAATTAAAGGGGCTGCAACTCGGGATAACTTTCACTACTGATCCGTCTTTTGATCATTCATTTTGGCATAATCAACTGATTGTGTAGTTTCTGAGAGTCAGGAAAAAGTGAAAAAACTTGGAACTAATAGGTGGAATACTGCTATAGTAAAGCAAATATATAATTGCTTCTAAACAACAGTCCAAAACCCCAAAATATTACTGAAAATTATATCAGAATCAGAACTGACTCTGGTTTTACATTGCTCTAAATGTACTCAATGTATTCTACATATAACTGGGAAGGACAACAAAAATACTGAATTAATTAAAGAATGGTAAAGAATAAAGAATTTAAATGGTCAAGACTGTGTTGTACAATATCGTGTGTGAAGAAAGTAGGTGTATATCGTAAATATTAAAACCACCAATGGCCAACACCATAAAAAGTATACTTCATAAAAAGTCTGTATATAAGTCAGCTGCACACAGTAAAAGTAGTGCATAAACTGTAAGATAGTGCACAGAAATAAATACTGAATGAAATGGGGGATGGGTTATGTACATTATATTCCTTTATGAATATACGTTATTTATAGTGTGAAGGATTTATTTAGACAATTATGTGCTACATGAATGGCCAAAGTTGGGCCCGTGGACCAAAGTTGACGAAAAGTTTACCAAAGCGCCAAACAACTGGGAATCAATTAAAGAAATAAAATAATGTGTATGCTGTTTTATATTTCATAAAAATGTAGGATCCCTAATTAATAAAGGTGCAGTATGTAAGAATTTGACTTTAAAATGGAAGAAAAGCAGCAGCTACCATTAGCAGCAGTTAGCGGTTATGTCTGGAGTTGTTTGGAGCATGAATTTGACAGGTGGACAGTTCTTACATTAAACATATTGCACCTTTAAGTCTTTTTCATAATCTGAGTATGGTTAATTAGTTTGAGGTCTTATTTTCATAAATCAACTTTAACAGGTGTAATGTCGTCATGACTACATGATTGTGTCCTATCATCGCTTAACAAAGGTCCACTGTCGAAATGAACCATTTTAGGGACTTTTGTTGGTTGTATTACTTTATTACCACTGAACATCAGTTCGATGATTATATGTGTACATTTTCCATATCACCATACCCTGAATATCTATATCAGTAAGAAATTTGTACAATGATGTTGGTTTCAGCTCTCTCCCCCGACCTTATATCTAATTCAATAGCTTTTCAAACGTACTTCTGATTGTAAAAACTGGATGCTTTTGTTAGTCATGGACTGCAGTCGGTTGATGAATCCAATCTGAACCAATATGAGTTCCACTTTCATGCAAGCCGGTAATCATGTGTTTTCCTTTTTTCCCCTGCTGTGAAATTAGGTGTCACGTCTCATTTTGGAACGATGCTCCTCAAATACTTCATCACCGGCCCCTCTCGGTTTCACTGCAGACGCTGGCTGACCTCATCGACTGACCTCACCAATCACAGATCAAAGTCGTCGGGTTTCGGGCTGGTCAGGTTAATCAGAGGACCACCCCGGGGGAACCAATCAGGTAACATCTTACTTGACTTAAAGGAATTAGGCCGCTTTTGACGAGCAACTCTGTATGTTTCCCTCGAGTGATGCCGTGACGTACGTGTTTGGGGTTCTTGTGTTTTCCCTGAGCATGTCAGTGAGTCTGTTGTTGGGGGGGCGGGTTCAATACTTTGATTTCAGTTACATCATTAGTCATTCTGATTTGTTTAATTTGGGCTTTGAAGGACATGGTTACGCACACAAAACAATGGTGACTGAGTCAACTGTAAGGGATTGAGACTTCTTATGTCGTCCATATTTTGTATTCTTCTTGTTTAGATTACGTAAGTATTTAAATGCAAATCTAATGTTTGAAATTAAAGTTTGGGAACAAATCCGCCAGTCAAATTGGAGCTTGAAAAGGGCGCGTGGAGTGTTTGCATGTGTCCATATATGTTTGTGTGTTTGTGTGTGTGTGTGTTTTGTAAGAATGGAGGTCTTGTATCACTTGCTCCTTTTTGAGGGGAAGTGACATGAGATACTTAAAGACCAAAATTGCCTCACTTAGCCAAACAAACTGGCTCTCCTGACATACACACTCGCCCACACGCACACACACACATGCACGTCTAGAGCTCTCTAATGGCCAATAAACTCAGGATGTTCATTCCTCCGCTCAGGCTCACAAAAAAACGAACGGCGAAATTATTGAGAGTAAACGGATTCCACTGTAGGTCTGCCTAATGACCACACACACACACACACACACACACACACACACACACACACACACACACACACACACACACGCACACACAGTGTTTGAGGGTCAATGAAGGCTGAAGCAGATAGGATGTACATAATAACCCTAACATGGTTTTTATAAGCCTTCAGCTCTTTTGAAACAACGACGGCTGGGAGAGAACCCAGGCCTGCATATAAAAATACTGAGCTTTCTGGAGGAAGACTTTGAAGTTTATTTCTGCTTGAACTCTACTGAAGAGACACTCAGGGCCACTACAGATAGACGTGTCCATGCAAAGAGAGAGACGCAGAACTAGTCAAGGCAAGTCAGACGCACTTTCTATGCAAGAGATGGACACAAAGCTCAGATTATTGTCAACAATCCGAACATTACTCCAGGGGCGGCCAGTCAATAGAGGGCGATAGGGCGTCGCCCTTCTTGAGCCACGAAAAAAAAAGAAAATAATACATGTAATTTAATATAATTTCCACTTAAATATTGCTCCTGGTTCGGGAACTAATTTTTCCGATTGTTCTGTCAATTCAACATGGCTAAGATTACAACAAGGTAGAGGAGCGAATCGATCTTGTTGTTGAGATAAATACCGCTCAGTCGTCATCGCTATCAGGATAAAACAGCAATTAAAGAATTAGAAACAAGTTTCACAACACGTAACATTTCATCCTTCAGTTTATCCCAGACGTTCAACATCAACACACCTGGAGATTTGTGGGTTTTCACTGGACACGAAGGCGATGAAAAATTGCAATCTGAAAAGTTAGTAGTGACTAGAGCTGTCAAATGTAGTAGAGTAAAAATGTAAGTATTTGCATCTGAGATGTAGTTGAGTAGAAGCATAACGTAGCATAAAATGGAAATATATATTAATACTGTATCTCCTCAACAGCTGGATTGTAAACAGCTGTGTTAGTTGCACATTATCAGGCCCACTGCCACTGTTCTTTATTCTGCTCGAAGAAGTTGTTGCCTTTCCATCTAAAGGTATTGTGTTACGTTCAGCCAAATTGTACAAATAGTACCCTGTAATATGACTATATCAGCTGCCTACATTTACCTAAGTCACCTTAGCCATCATCACAACAGTTGCCCCCCCACCTCCCCGAGAGACTTGGCATGAGACGCCACTGCTGAGCTGATATGCAAATAAGTGGCTTTCGTAGATGAAACCCTCGTGTCTTCAAGACGTCCGAAAATATAATATCTGATTGAATAAAAATGATGTGTGTCATGAAACAGAAGATCTTAATAGGAGTCCTGAGATCCAACATAATACATCCTCCTGTACTCTGGACACAAATACAATGTGTAAACTACAGTCGAGGGGTTCTGATGCAGAGAAACAGACATTTTTCCCTCAAATTTACAGGACGTTTCCTCCCTCGTCTCGATACTCCCATTTGAGCCGTTTGCAAATTATTGTCCCGTCTCAGCTGGTAAATTCACTTTCCCTCCAAAGGACAATTTTTTGCCGTAATCCCTCTACAAATTTAAACAATTCTGTCATTTTATACGTATGGCTGAAGGTGGGGAATGGGCCACGTACAGTTCAAGTGTGTGTGTGTGTGTGTGTGTGCACGAGAAAGAGCAAATCCACCCCCCAAAACCCCCCAACCCCAATACTTCTAATGGTTTCTTTCGGGACCATATGTCCTTTGCGTCAGCACAGCAGCAGCACGGGCTCTACGGTTACAGTCGGGTTCGGTGTGAAAGACAGACATGTTGTATAATAGAAGGTGGAGGGAATTAAGTTGTGTGTGTGTATGTGTGTGTGTGTGGGGGGGGGGGAGCTGCAGAGAGTTTTTGAAGAGGCAGATCTCTCCGTATTGCCTTACCATCAATAAATCTAGGAGCTCGCTATAGTGCTGACATAAATTAGCCTGCCCCACCCCCAACCCACCTACCTAACCACCGCCTCAACCTTTTCTTACACACACACACACACACACACACAAAGTTGCCACACCTCCTACCACTTCCTCGAACCCTGCTCGGACCTTTACATCAATAGGTGTCATTCTCTCTATTTTGCCCACAAACACTCAAAAGTGCACCTACATGCAAACACGCACACACACGGCAGCAACACAGACACCCACAGGGTTTTGGGTAATTAGCCGTCATCCTCGGTGGTGAGTGCGTTTCCTCCTCAGGGTCACTGATAGCAAAACGCCTGTTAAACTTTATATTCCCCGATGGGGCGGAAAAGAGAGCGAAACAGAAGGAGAGTACACTCTCATTAACACAGCCCTCTGTGTTTGTGTGTGCGTGTGGAGTTTTTACACGTGTGTGTATGCGTGCATGCGGCTGTCTGGGTGGTGTTTCAACGCTCAGGCCAAGTCTTGTAAAGGTGAAGGGATACTCTTTAACCTCAATTTAGAGCGAGCCTTAAAACTCCACTCCGAGCAGAGACAATGTGTGCGTGTGTGTGTCTCATACTCTGTTTTATCTCACAGGTGGTTTCTTTGTTTCGAAAAGCTGGGAAATTATAGAAGTGTTTGTTGAGTAAAAAAATAAATAAAGTTCAAATTATTTTTAAAAAAGTGAAGAAAAGCCTGATCTCATATTGTGACACAAAAGGTAAGCAGAGGGAGAAACAGTGATTCAGTTAGAGACGAGACAAAAACAAGACAAAAGTTAACCAATATATAAACAATAAAGCGTATGTACACTCTATTGTTCTTTTCAGTAACACACACGTGGTGTGAAGTATAGACATTGGGTTGCACTGGACACAAACAGGAATAGCACCAGATAGTTGCAGTGGAGATGTCTAAAGAAACCAGCGCTGAAACGATTACTCAGTTAATTAATTGCTCACTCAGCAGACGTCTGTTTATTCTAGAATGTGAGTGTTTTGCTGCTTTTCTTCTTCTTATGCATTAGTAAAAGGAAAATTTGGGGATTTAAGAGTGCACGCTGTCAGAATAAGAGATTGTGAAAATGTGTTATTGAGCTAGCGAGCAATTAATAAATTAAACAAATAATAGGTAGAATAATTGATTATGAAGATGACTGTTTTTAACAGTAGACTCTGTAGACTGTGTCCAGTACAAAATATTCAAGTAGAAAGTGCGTAATAAGGAATTTTATTCTGTGCTGCTATTAGTACATAACAGCCAGAATTGTTAGAAAAAACCTTGGAATAACATTTGAATTATAAGAGTTTTAATTAATTATTAAGTAATTGATTTTCCTTCAATGTGTTATAACACAGCAGAATAAAAGGTTGTTCTATAATAACTAGAAAACTGCCAAAAAAGTGTTATAATAATAACAAGAAATACCAAAGACATCAAAATGAAAACTGATAACTCCTCCCGTATTCACGTCTCTGCACACTGGTTCACTTTATTTATGTATCGAATCATTTTCCTGTTTACCAAAAGAGGGACGTGGGAGATTTTAACGGACTCAGCAAAAAAAAAAAAAAAAAAAAGCTGCTCTGAGGCACTTTGACGGTTTTAAAAACACGCGTACACACTTTGGGTGAATTAAAGAGATTCTGTAGATAGCTCTGAAAGCTTATCCTGCGCACCTCAGCACATTCTGAAGCCCCTTTTCTTATGTGATCATTTTAGGTAATTGAATAAATTCCCAGCGCTCTGTGTGGAATTAGAAGGAGCGAGACTTTGGTCAGAGGAGAGCTTTTAAGAAACCCGGGGAACACACATCAGAGGCCCAGCAGTCGATGCTAATGCAGTGAACGTTTACATTTACCTGCCTCTCACCTTTCCTGTTGGTGTGTATCCACAATCTAAACTGCGCTCGTCAAAGCGCCCGTCCAGTTTGTTTTCATAAATATACTGTATCTCTTCTCTTCCCTGCCTAGAAAATGAAATATTTCAGTGGAATGTGTGTGTGTGTGTGTGTGTGTGTGTGTGTGTGTGCGTGCGTGTGTGTGAAGGGGGCTGTGATGCCAGAACTAGCACTTCTGGTCGGAAAAAAGGGGTCTGAGTTTTCGTCAGACATGCAGCGCAGACAGACAGGGCGAACGAAAAGGCTTTTTGAAAGCGCCTTCCAAGAGCAACAGAAAACACTCCCTCTTGACCGTGTGGTCAAAAATGGGTGTAGAGGGAGAGGCGGCATCTGGCGTCTCGCCCGGATGGGAAGGGGGAGCACACATGCCCGCCCTCGGCTCTGCTGTGTGCCTCCTCTGCTGCCAGCTGCAGGCCGTGGGTGTGTGGTGGGAGAGGAGACGGGCGAACATGCAGGGAAACAGGTAGAGAGCTGAGAGGGGAAGACAGGCAGACAGATAAAATGAGCATCAGCGAGAGAGACAGGCGGATGGAGAAGCGGAATCAGGTATAAAAGCGCCAGTGAGGAGGATACTGAGAAGCACGGAGGCATATCATGAACAAGGTCAGAAAGACACCGCGTGGAAGAACAGGAAATGATACAGGATATATCCTCTCTTTCTCTCCCTCTCTCTCTTTCTCTCCGAGGCCTGTGCTGTAAGTGACAGCGCTGCAGAGGGAAGTTGACATTGCTGAAGTATGAATTTCACCCGTTTGTGTTTTGCGGAAAACACGGAATCGAGGCTGTCTGTCTGGATCAGGGCCCGGGCCCTTGACCCCTGAATGTCCCCTCCGGAGCAGACGGCACAGTTTTATTGGCCAGTCAGATTCAATTTATTAAACACTACGCAACTCTATTTTCAGTGTTCAGAGTTAGTCTTTCCAAATGTGGTTGTGATATGCGTTTGGACATGGATATGAACGGTATTTGATCTGCTTTAGGTGCATGCAGCTTTCCTCACAGGGTTTTTCGACAGCTAGCATGTATGATAGCCTATAATACAGGTGAGATACACCTACACTTTAACAGGTGGAAAAGTCCACACACGCTTCACTCAAGTACAGATAAAAAGATAGAAGTACCGATTCAACTTCTTTACTAAAGTACAAGTAAGAAAGTACAGGCTCAAGTAAAACGTTTCCTTCTGAAGGACATTTCTACTGGCCATTCCTGCACAAAGCTAACTGAACTTCATGTCATAATAATATAATGTGAATACGATCAAACCTAAAGGCAGGATCAGTAGAGTTTGTCCGAGGTGTTCATAAATGCACCAGAAAGATAGTTGATTGTTAAGTCTCATTCCCAGGATGGCAAATACCGACATTTTTGTGTTGGTAAAGCTTTCCGAGCAACAAACAACAAGAAAATAAGAAGATACAGGCAGAGGGAGGCAGGGTTTCTGCAGACACGGGACACGAACATGCCTTTTCTTTTCATTTTCGAGTCTCCGTCTCTGTCTGTTTCAGTCTTGCTACGTCTGCCGTGCTTGATATGCGGTGGTTGAAAGTGCTGGGAAGGCACTGTGCAACGATGCAAAAATAAAAATAATCAAAGATTCCCTTGAAATGCATTCAAACAAAAGCCTGTAAGCAGCGGAAAGTACAGATGCTGTATCTGTTTCAACATTTAGGGAGTAAAGTAAAAAGATGTCAGGTCAGATACAGAAACCTCCAAAAATCTCCTTAAGTTCAGTAATGAAGAATCTGCTATTTGTTACCTCTTATCTCTACATTTTAACCACCAGACTGAAAACAAACATTTCATAAGAAGGGACAAAACTGACTTTCATCAGAAGTACGGGTTCCTCGGAAAAGTAACAGAAGATGTTTCTCTCGAACATCAAACATGACGCATCCTTCAACGGTGCAAGATACAGACTGCCAAGAAATGTCAAGATGGAATAGGAAGTTTTGTACTTATGTAGCTTGTCAAGGGCGAGTCTAGACATCAGTCTGAAACGCAAACAATATCCGTGTAGTCAGCAAAGTTTACATATCTGTGTACACATGTACCGTATTTATACAAACTGAGACACACGCATGCTCACACAACAGTCGGTAACAGGAGACGCTCAGCGTTGGTGTGGTGGGGTAAAGTGAGACCTTCCTGTAATCAAAAGAAACAGCGTGCTACAATAAAGGCTGTTTTGAAACAGTCTGTGGCCTGAGGGATGGATCCCTGAGCTGGAATGAGGAAGAGAAAACGGACACTAAGCTGCGCTCACAGAACAGAATAAAGTACAACAGAGCAGCGGAGAAGTGGCTGGCCGCGCAGTCGTAACAACATTGTGTTGCGTCGAGGTGCGATCTCTTTTCTATCCCTTCCTTTGTCCTCTTCTCCTTTCTCCCCTCTTCTTTTGTCTCCCCTCCTGACGACGCAGGTTGCAGCGAGTCTCCTGGGCGACATCCATCAGTCGAATGGATGGAGGCTGCGCAACAGCGGCGCTACGGCGAAAAAGGAGGGCAGGGGCGTATTACCTTTCCAAAAATCCACAGAAACACAAGTCTGGAATCAATCTGCCGTCGCACAAACACACACATTTTAATCTTTAACCCTGGTGAGACCGGCCCCCGCTATTTTTCATCCCCGCGCGTTTATGCGCTGTAATGTTGTATCAGGTCTGGGATATGGTTCTCCGCTACATCTCTGACTTCACCTGCTGCTGAAGCTCTTTACCAGAGCGCTGGGAGTTAACTGCTGCCATAAATAGTCAACGGAGTGTGTGCAGCGATCTGCAGGGCAGCGCGGGGCAAAGATATATCTGACAGGAAAAGAGCAAATCTCCTCTCCATGCTACCTGCTGTAAAAAGTCACGTTTCAGCGCTTAAACCTTCACATCAGAGACAAGTCCTTTTTTTCTTTAAATAAATAAATAAATATAGAGAAAGTATGTGAGGTGTCCAAGGCACACTTAAGTTGATTTGCTAGCTACTGTCTCAAAAATAGCTTGCACATGGACAGAGCATTTACAACCGGACATAAATCAAGTCAGTTCAGACTGGAAGAGTATCAGAATTCATTTTTAATTTGTGACGTTGGATTTTTCCCCCTTTTTTTTTCTATTTTTGAGGCCGTCTGACCTGCGGACACATTCATCTAACGGGAATGAATTATGTTTTTGGATGCAGGATGGATTAAGCAATATACTAACGACAGTTTGAGATGCAGAAGTGGAAAAATAAAAGATATAAAGTTTTTTCTCATACTCACTTCCAATAATATCTGGACCTGCTTAATAAATAATGTGTCTTAAGCAGATGTATCAAGATGGTTTTGTTTCTTCTTTCCTAAGCCAACGACACACAACAGTTATATTGTTAAGTTGAACTTTTTTTTCTACATAAGCCAGGTGTGGACCTAAAATCAATCTAATGACTGCTGAGAGAACAAGATTTGATTTGGCTTACAGAACACTGTATACATGTGCATTGTTACAAATAAGAAAGTTAGGCAGAAGTGTTTGTAAGTGGAAATATGAAAGAAATTGTCATGTTCTGCTGGTAATTATCAGAGGCTGTTATGTCCAGTACACTTCGTAATATCAAAATATCAACTGGAATTAAAACCACGTAAAAATATTGCTGTTGTCAGGATCTGACCATTAGACGAGCGAAATATGTCAAATTTGCTCCGAGGGTAGAGCAACAGAATGTGCAATGGGTGTAATTAAAACTAAAATTAGATTATGAGATGTTCTTCCATGGCACTATCAAAAGGAGAACTCATGAAGAGTTCATCCTCTACTCTGCATGAATGCATGCAGAACATTTGATGAAAAATCAGCCCGATATATTTCTTATGTTCAAGCAGAAAGAAATAAGATATTTAGGATTCACCCACTAGAAAGCACAAACATACAAAGAGCTTTTATTGGAAATCTGGCACATCGGATCAGTCTTTCAAAAATAAAGTTGGCTGACAAACAGCTTTCATATTACGACTCTAACATTGTCAAACGGTCACGTGTTGTTTAGGTTTAGGCTCTGAAGGCTTCAAAACAAATCACTCTCAACCACACAAAGGAAAGTCCAGTGTATGACCCATCCAATCACCCCGACCAGCCCCCATACCTGATATGTCTTGCTCTCGACACCTAATGACTAGATTGCGATCCAGAGTTTGGTGAACTATTGTTTATTTCCGCAACAAGACATAAACTTTCAAGAGAGAATTGCGATGCATCTCAGAATCGATTTCTTTCCCTGCCGTGCCAAAGTAGACTGCGCTCCCAAGTCAAAGATGCCTCTGCAGAGCCCCTCAAAGAGGAATTATTCTCTAATGCTGAAATACTCTGAACCAGTCCAAACCAGATTTATCCTTCAACCAACCAGGTTTGGACTCCAGGGCCGTAAGACTCCAGTAATTGAACAGACAGTGTATTGTTCCTCTGTGGCTCTTTGCTGCCTCACCTCTGCCTCTGCCTGCTTAATTAAAGGTTAATTGCGTCGAATAAGTACACACCTCCTGCAAATGGTCCACATTTCTCTTTCCATCCACGCGGAGCTGGGTGGGTAGGATATCTGGAATTTATCAACTTGTTCAGGAAATGAGAGCCAAGCTCTACCTAACGCAGTGTGTGAGCAGGTACAAAACCAACATATGGGGGTGTGTGTAGTGTGTGTTCGCACATGAGCGTACGCGCACACACACACCCACACACACACCGAAGAATTTAGAACTCCCTCCGTCATTTTTAATCAAGAATATGATCCTTCATCCCATCTGGGTTTTCTGACTTGGTGGCCTGCAGCGTGCACAAAACAACACATCCGTCTGAGAACACACACACATGCACACACAAACACGTGCACACACACACAGACACACACAGACACACATGCATATGCAAACTTGGATAGATAATCTGTTGGGCTGCTGAAGCTGAGACCACCAACTGTATGCTGGGAGTTTGGCCTCAGTCATCACAAAGAGCAGATGGTACTACTCGTGTATTCGACAGGGGTAGCCACCGTAGCAGCCACACACACACACACATATTCAGCATCTAAATCTTGGTTAAATAGCACAAAAGCAATACAGCCGGCATGCAGTGGGAGGAAATGAAAGAAGAGTCTTTGTATATTTTTGGATGATATTGTAAATCCTCATTTTTAACTCAGTCGTGTGTGTGTGTGTCTGTGCCTGCTTGCATGTGTGTGTCTTTGTTCTCCTTCAGGGTGATTTAGTCAACTAAATCCCTGCTCTACTGTCAGAGGGCTCCTTATCACATCACGATCCCCATCCGCGCACTCACCGAATTGGCTTGTGAGTGTGTGCGTGCATGTGTGTGTTGTTGTACGAGGACAGAGGTCAATAAGATAACATTTGGTAGACCACCTGCCGGCAAGCTCAGTTTGCTAAATACAAAGTCTCATCTAACCCATCTAACCGTGTGTGTGTGTGTGTGTGTGTGTGTGTGTGTGTGTGTGTGTGTGGGGGGGTTTACCGTCCACCTGAACACTGAGGTGCAAAAGTATTTGATTACTGATACTGTTATAGGACCATGTGAAGAAGAAACACGAAAAACCTTCAAGCTGTGAGTTTTTTTCCAGTACGAGTAGATCAGACGGACGACAACAATGACATTCTTCGCACACACAAGTCCTCTCACCCCATTTAGGTTATATTACACCGCCACAAACCCTAACTCTCGCTCTAAATTCAACTTGAAACCAATTTCGAGAGACCGATCCATATAAACCTTCTCCATTTTAACTGGTTTGTGTTCTTTGCTGTCCTTACGACGGGAACACACAGCCACACGTCACCTCTGCTTATCATTAGTCGAGCGCCGGAGGGAAAGTGTCACTATTGGAGTGGACGTTAACAAGTTCTGCTACCAGCTCACTGCCTCGTAACCTGGAGGAGAGGGGTGTCTACATCATTAGCTTTAACTAGCTACAGTACACTGATAGCAAATCACAGGGTGGTTCACACGCAGAAAGAGACAGAAAGACGGGTACAGATGGAGGGAGAGGATTCAAAATAATAGTTCTTAATAGTTCTGTTCTTGTGTCCATTGGTACCACTCAGCCATAGAAAAAAAAAAAAAAACTTTTGAAGAATGAGCGTTCAAGTTCTTATCCACAGGAGATTAAAGACGGACAGAACACATTTTTACCGTGTGTGTGCGTTCAGCCGTGCGTATGTGTGTGTGCACGTGCCTCAGAGGAATTTTAATTGTCTGAGACAAAGGAGGATTTAATTTTTTCCCTGTACATCTATCTTTCACTCCTTCACTCTCTTCGCCTCCTTTTTTTTTCACCGTCCTTTCTTCCCTGAAACAATAAAATCGTCTGGCCTCTAAGTTATGGAGAGCTTTTGAAGTGGCTGGAGGAGCCAGTAAATTTAGTGGGCACCTTTGGGAGCCGGTTCAGTGGTGCAGTGACTGTACCTATATTTCATGTGTGCGTGTGCACGCGCCTGGTGCGAGTATGTGTGTGTTTGACCGCGCACGTGTCCCGGCCGTGCCTCTGTTTCTGTGTGTGACACAAATGGGCTTAGATTTGGTGTGTGCACGTGCACGTGCGTGTGTGTGTGTGTGTGTAAGTGTTCGTGTGTCCCTCTATTTCATAGTCATGCTGATTTGTGGCCGTCTACATCGGGTTTCCCAGGACGCCGTAAATCTGGCTGGACAAACTGCATTAGAGATAGATATGCATGCACATGTAAGTTCATTCACACAGAATGAACTCGCATGAGGTCCGTGTATCATATGGTTGTAGGTACCGGGCCTTCTTTGACCATCTGTGGCTTTTTTTCGCTATCGTATCTGGGATCACTGTTGCTGGTTGGCCCGATGCTTGGATATTGTTCTGCAAATTGAATATATGGCAGAGGCACTCGATAAAATAAATGTCTCTCTTTTGTTTTAGTCTAGCAAATTTCAACCATTTAATACTCCACTTCTGCTCTGTTTCCATGAGAAAAAGTCCAATACCCGTACACGGAAAAGCAAAGTTTACCGTTTTGCCTCAATTTGTAGAGCAAGCATATCATGAGAGAGATTAAACAGGTGATA
Organism: Lagodon rhomboides; assembly: GCA_039737535.1. Classification (NCBI taxonomy): domain Eukaryota; kingdom Metazoa; phylum Chordata; class Actinopteri; order Spariformes; family Sparidae; genus Lagodon; species Lagodon rhomboides. The sequence continues at coordinate 20,038,697 of CM077796.1, read as the reverse complement.
AACGCACCATATTTAAATTCTGCAGGTAGGGGTCTCATTCAAAACTCCAGCTTTTGTTGACATAAACATGGCTGGAGATTTTCCTACTTCTTGTCAAAAATATCAGTTGTTTGTCACCACAACCATGGCTGAAATTTGTGCTGAGGCCCCCCTAAAAATATGCGGTAGTGTCACACTTACAAATGTTGAAACGCAGCCTCGAACATAAACGCACAACCTGTCGATTTTTAGTCACCGCTATTTTTTTGAGGTCAGCTTGGTCTGACTGGGCCCCCATCCCGGTTTAGACTGGTGACCCGATCCTTTTTACACCTCCCCACTACCCCACATGGTCATACTGGAGTTATAGCACCACCAAAACCTTCTGCGTCTCTTTCAAGACAGTAATACTGGAGCTCCATATAGCTGTGGACACAACTGCCCACAACAGTGCTTTCAGTTTGGTGGCATCTCACTCCTACTGTTCAGTAGCTACTGTTATTACTGTTAACGGAGACAAGCACTTGATAAACTGTTAAGTGACCAAGGTGTCAGATGAAGGTCTGTGAAGGCCCATCAACAGCAACAAGAAAGTTAAGCAACCCAACACCCTTCAGCGACAGATGATCCCAGGTCAGTCCTAGGATCACGTTTCTAACGATAATGGGTTGGGAACGCTGATCTCCATTCACAGAAATGAAATCAAAAGAGGTCTGCATCTAATCCAGAATCACCCAGCCCCATATGAAAAAAATGTTATTGTATCCTTTCAGCCAAGAAGTTATTGTGTTTGAAAGCATTGTCCAAGCTACAGCCACACACGGTCGCTTACACTGCGTGAGGTAAACTACTTCACTCTCCCTCAACAGGAACTTAGCGAGGAAAGAATGATTGTTGTATTCAACTGATCATTTGACCTTCTGCATTCTTGCAACAGCTCATCCAACCTGCCACCCAAGTTCAGTTACTGCTGCATTCACGACCCAAAAACCAAGTCCCAGTCCTCCATCCATCCTCCTTAACGATGACCCTCTGAGTGTCCTGCCCATCGCCTCCTCGTTCACTTGTCTTCCTACAGGATCCATGATATCGTGATATATAATCATATATGTATGTGTTGAAATAATAAGCCGGCAACCCAGTCGTCAGAATGAATAATTGGCCTTTTACATTTGAGCAAACTTTGGATACATTAAATCTGTATGATTTCTACATATCATGTCATATCACATTCAGATTACATTTGTATATGAGCTGATTTTCATGTCTGGATGAGTAGGGAATGATGGTGGCATGGATGGCCAAGCAAGATGGCTGCCAAGCAGGAGACTGCTGTTTGAGACAGCCTTTCAACATGTGTAAGCATTAAACCAGTAGATATTTTCAATGAGCTGTCAGGACATTTTCCAGCCGTGTTTGTGGCAACAAGAGAGGTTAGTTTTGATGAGACGTCAGGACAATTTGCAGTAAAAAATCGTATCAAATCATCGGTTCTACTAATAATCATATTACAAAGCATGTAAAATAACTCGAAGCAAATGCATTTGAAGTCAGAAGGAAAAGCTGTGGACACAAAGATATGATTCAGCAGGAGGAAATTAATAGTTATTTTTATAAACCTTCTCTCTCTGTCTCTTTCTGCTCCTGTCTGTCTTTTTCTTCCCCTCCTCCCTACATCTCTCTCTCTCTCTCTCTCTTCTTTCTCCCTCGCTCTCTCAGTTTTCCTAGACACCTGTGCAGGTCTAGTGTTTCAGCCGAGTCCCTGAAAAATAAATGTGGAGCTCCAATCTCTTAATCCACTCGGCTCCGTGCAGCCACGTCACATGACACCGCCACGGCCGTCCTGATGCCCAGACAACATCGGAGGGAGAGATTGTTTTGTCTGTCTGTGTGTGTGTGTGCCCGTGCATGTGTGTGTTTGTGTGTGTTTGAGGCAGAGAGAGCCAAAGAAAGAGAAAGCAAAAAGAAAGTGCACGAGTGTTTGCATGTCAGCCAGTTTACATGTGTCTGTTGTAAACGGACTAAACTCTCAGTGTCTGCATACTGCATGGATTTTAGAAGGGGAAGTGAAATTGGGAAAGGGGAGGCAGACTAATCTTTTTTCATTCAAATCAAGGTCCTTGGTCCACATAGTGTGTGTGTGTGTGTGTGTGTGTGTGTGTGTGTTTTGGGATGATACCCTATCCACAGCAATCAGTCTGACCTCCACTCTGGAGTGAACTGCTCTCAATGATTAATGGATCTGCCTCCGTGCTCGGTCGCCAAGGCAACCCGAAACCTGATAGCCCTCAGGAATTCGCTAGCTCGCCCTCAAAGTTAGGCGTTGTGTGCGTGTGTGTGTGTGTGTGTGTGTGTGTTGCTAGGCTGTGGGTGGGAGACAGAGTGAAGCTAAATGTGACTCTTTGGAAAGATGGAGTTGGTTGTGGTAAAGGTGGGAGAGGAGGAGGGAGAGGGGTCCGACTCAGTCAATAAAACAGGGCGAAGAGAATTTTTCAAATGTACACTACATATGTCTGAGTTTAATAAGTATTAATTATGAAAATGGGCTCTGAACAAGCCTCCTGAATTGATTTGTGGTTTAAAATCAGCATTATTGGCAGGTCAGCGCTATATATCTATATTTCATGTCAATTGATCATATGCATTTCAATGGTGACCACGTCCCTGTGTGTAGAAGCTTGTCTGACACCCTTCGCCCATTTGAACCTGGTGATGAGTAAATCCATGTTAACAAGATGGCAGCTCTTGAGTTCAAGTGCTACAGCCAGCTTGTGGACTGTGGGCTTGACAGACCAACTTAACACTACAATGTTATTTTCAAGAGGCCACTTACCACCTTATTGATCTGAAGACCATGGGGGCTCATTAGATGAAGACTAGGAGTTAGTGTGGCTAGGATTTGGGGCCAATGGACTAATGCTAATATAGATCAGTTTCAATTTTTTACCCCTTGAGTCAGCAAAGAGTCAGTTTCTGCATTGGACCTAAAAGTGGGGAACACAAATCAGCTCAGCTGTGGTTATAGTGAGGTGAATAATAGCCACAGATCTTGTTTTTGGTCTGAAGGTCTTCATGCATGTGATGTCTTTGAGCTTCTCATTGTCCTTCAGTTTGATTTTTAGTTGGACATAGGCTTTTTGCAGAGGATATGCTGTGGTGTGTCTGCGTTGCCAGCGGTAATGATACAGTGGATTTCCAGCTGCAATTTCCCTGGTAAATACACTGACCTCTTCAGCTCGGTGTGTCTCTGGGCTAGATGGAGCGGACAGGCTGAGTGTCCGCAGCTGCCCTTCCATACACACCAAGCTTGATGCAAGATGTTATTTGGTTTTGGCGAGAGAACGTTAGCCAACTGGCTGCTCGTGGAGGGGCAGCCTGACCTTCGGACATCCGGCCTGTCCACCCTTTCTGGCCCAGAGTCACTCCATCGGGGAAGGATGGCTCCCGGGGAGGAGTATTTTCCAAGAAGAGCAGCAGTGTGTTTACTGGGGAAACTATTCACAATCCCTTGCATTAGCACTGCTGCTAAGCACCGGAGGAGAAGCCTGAAATGCGATGCTACCAAGCGGACCAATCATGACGTGCAGTTACATTTCTGTGGAGGTGCACATCAGGCTACGCAGAGCCAACGCTGTAGGTACAGCGATGCTTCAGCACTCACAGAAATCAAGCTTGAGGCTGTTAAACTGCCCATCTCTTCAGGAGCTGATTATCTTAGCTGCACTGGCTGTCACATTCAAGTTGTGTTGACTAAGGGCAGAATGTAAGCATGTGTGTGTGTGGATATCTTGTATCAGAGCCATTGTGATGAATGAAGGATGAATCTCTAGCAGGAAACCACACGGACAGCACGCTCAAACTCTCTGCACTGTCCCTACCACGGACGGAAATACCATCCCTCTGTGTGTATGCGTGTGTGTGTGTGTGTGTGTGTGTGTGTGTGTGTGTGTGTATGTGTGTGTGAGAGTGTGACAAGAGAGAGAGAGAAGGTACTTGACATACAGCATGCAGATCTTTTTGTAATTGAATGGAATTACTGTAACTAGCACTTATAGTTTCAGGTAATTGCAGGTGTTTCTCTGACTTTTGTCTCTCTGTGTTGAAACCACTGCAGGCCTCCGAATAAAACTTTGCGACTTCCTCTTTGTTCGTCTTCATAAAACTTACCTAACTATCAAGAACTTGTAATGAAACACAGAATATGTGCAATCAATTTCTCTACAGAATTAGCATTTTGACTCAGGGAGAGAATCAATTTACAATTCTGTAATTTACATGGTAATAACTCAGATGAAATAAGCTTCTCTTGTTTGTACACAAGTCACATCTCTGTGGTTATTAAATCTGGGGGATTATAAAGTATGCATCGTCTTGTCATAAAAATCAGCAAACTAACCAAAGCCGTGTGATATTAGTTCAAAAACTATCACGGGTCCAAACATGATCGGGATTAATGTGTTTTTACAGACAGATACTGATCAGACAGTGGTGGTGTTCATGTTTAAATGTGTGCATGTGCAAGTGTGTGTGTTTATGTGTTTGTATGTCACTGTCTGGGTCTATGTGTGTATATGCTGAGTGACGGACGCAGCGGGGGTATCTGTGACACTGTGTCAGGCATGTAAACCCAGCCTGACCTGGTCTGCTATGGCCCTCCAGGTCCCTCAGCGCGCACACACACACACACACACACACACACACACACACACACACACACACACACACACACACACACAATGCTCTTGTTTCTGTGCTCCTGGCGAAGCTTCCTGCGTTCTCACACTAGTTGAGGCTATTTGACAGGCTGCTGCTCGGCCAATAGGATGCTACGGTTGGTGTAACTTGTATTAATTCTTCTCTAAAGAGACAAGTTATCACAATCAAATGTTTGCTATGACTTGACGCAGGCCGTTACTGACTTACTGTCAGAACTTGTATCAGATGACGCATTAATACACTCAAAGGACCACACATCCATGTTCTATTCATACAATATGAATATAATACACAAATGGTACACATACAATTTATTTTATTATGTGTGATACTAAAACTTATTTGATTTTGCTTGTCTACTGGAAAACAACATTGTAAATAATGGTCTCATTATTCTATTCTTAAATGATATCCGATTGTTAAAAACCTTTATATTCACTTACTCACCTGATGTGTTCCCAATCCCCTTGTTTTGTTTGTTTGTCTTGTTTATAATGCTTATTGTTGTCTGTTTTTTCTGTTTTTTTCTTTTCTGTTGTTTTTACTTGCTTGTTTTTTGCTGTTACTTATCTATACCCTGTCACGTTTTTGTATTTGTTAGTGTGTCCATCCTGACATATGTATGACGATTTGGTGAATAAAGGGTTAAAAAAAAACACTATAAAGCCTCTTTAAATGATTATTCCTAACATTCCACTAAGAAATCATATTTCAACATAAAATATATTTAGACTAAACGTTGCACACCTGATAAACAGGTGCAGGTGCTGACAGTGTACAGGAATTTAACATTTTTCTTTAAAATAAAATATGTCAAAATGCTTCAATGTGAGTTTATAGTTTATTTAATTTACTGTAGAATACAGGTGGGTTCTATACAGTTTGCCAGATTTAGCTCCAACATCCAGCATCTGTAAAACTTGCTGTGCACCACAAATTAGAAAAGTTATTGATGTCTGAGTGAGTGGCCTCCGTAGGTCCACGTAAAATAAACACAGCCAGCAGTGCTGAATTATTGGCATGAGTTGGCACTAAAAACAAATTAGATTTTTGTCTTCTAATGTTCAAACGCATGATTTATGAGTGTGCCACTTCAGGTAGGCGCTTCAGTCAACCGCAGAAATTCAACCTTATGTATGTATGCGGGTGCTGGTCGATGTATAGTAGTGACTGTGTGCATGTATGCAAATGTATGCGGCGTATTTGTATGTATCCATAAACAAACCATGAGTCAGATGAAGTTCAAGTGGACATACTGTACAGTATTTTCCAGCCAATGAGGCCAAAGCAGCGACGAGGTTAAACCGTAGTGGAACATCTGACCCGTCCTCTCATGTGAAATAAAGACACATGTGTGTCTCTATCCAGGAAAGTGTTGAGAAAGTCCAGTGAAATGTTTGTGCGTACAAGTGTGACTGTTTACGTAAATTATGACATGATGATTTTTTTTGCGAAATTGAAGTGAAGGTCTCGGGCCAATTTACTGTGAACTTATAATAACAATAATAACTAATAATCCCTGGATTTGTGTGTTGCCACAAGAAAAGCGACAGACGGAGAATAGGTGAGGGAAAAGAGGAGCAGGAGGAGAGAGAATGAACTGCATCTGTGAACATTCAGCGTGTGTTCATATCCATGTGTACATGAATACCAGAAAAAAAAGAAGACATAAAACTCAGATTATCTGTCACAGCTCACTTGGATCGCATGACAAAGAGCCCGAGCCAATTGATGATTGGTCCTGTCACTTGTCGATGAGTACCAGACTGATATTTAGTTTGGTGGTTTTGTGTTTGACTCGGTCTGTCGGCCTGTCTTTCACACTCTGAGTCCTGATGAGCGGCTGAAATTAGTCATAATCATAACACTGACGTCTCTGTCTCCTACAGCTATGACACCACAGCGCCGTGTCCTCCCAGTTTAACGGTGTCGTGTATTTATGTCAGTGTATACTTTGTGGCATTCTGGCCATACATAGATGTCTGTGGGTGCATACACTTCAGCGGTGCGCACACACTCTTAAAGGGGAAGGGGCAAAAATGATTGAGAAGCGCCTCTTTCATCTCTAGGGTTAGCGCCAATGTGCCTGAAAAGATGAGTCTGATATGTTATATTATATGTTGTGTATTTTTTCTTGACTAACACCGTCACCAAGGAAGATCAAGGAATGAATTGGTGTTGCCAGTTTATCCAAAGCCTTCCAGAGCTGATTCCTCTGTTCCTTCAACCGTCATCATCGCTCGCAAGCACATCAGAAAAGCCAAACTTTTACACTGGGTGACATGTTCCTTAGTCATGACTGACATAAGCATTGTAGTTTGTTGATGAGTCCCATACATCAACCAGACATTAAACACTGGCACAAATATTGTTATAAATACAAAGTGGAAACCCAACGTGACGTCAGCTATTGGTTTGCAGAATACCGTTTTAAAGCCTATTGTTTGGCTTTATTGCCGTGTTGGGTTTTTGGAGACAGACGTGACCATAATTGGACAAGAGGGTGGAGCTGCGGTCGATAACCTGATTGGATCTGACTGGGACACGCCTTGGTATGAACTTGTCAGTCACAAGGTAGCCACACTAAACTAAAGCGGTGGTTCCCAAACTTCTCCTGCCCCTTTTTTGTAGATAACAATATTTCAATAAAAATCAATATTTTGTTAGTCCCTAACAAGTGCGTAATTTATTCATACAAACTATAGCAACCAGCTGTTGTAGTCAATTATTTAGGCTTTTAAAAAAATCTAACTACTGTATGTATATGTGACCTTTGACTTTTTTTTTTAAATGTACCACTTCCGGAAGAATTAACGAACTTTGAGAACGAGTACTGCCGACGGGCTGGGGAAGTCATAAAAGTATCAATAGATGTTTGTTGTGCTTCTTTTTTTTATCATGGGATGTGTTTCACAATGACAAGAATTGAAAATAGAGAACTCACACAGTGTCACTTGAGCCCAAATGGACATTTTAGCCAACCACAAGTGCACTCTTGCACAGCCAAGGGAGTCATTCGGACCATTTTAGGGACCTTTATTAGTGAGACTGCACAAAAAAGAAAAAAAAGTACTGAAAGGTCCGTTCACAGTGCAGACAGATCCCAAAATGATCAGTTTGGTTTTTAGAATAAAAAGGAAAGGGTACCAGCTAGCTCTAGTGTGTGCACATTGTTTCTGTGTATGCATTATTTGTTAAGTCTCATTTCAATTGTGTCGACAGTACCACCTTTACAAATATGGAAAATCATGGGTTAATGCGTCTGCATTCATGCACATGTGTGTCCTTGCATGTGTGTGCGATGAGAAGCCTGACAAAATGAGAGGCGGCGAGCGGAGCAGGGTTCAGGACAGGCCAGACCTCTCGCCCTAATCAGGTTACATGATTAATGAGGGGGGGAAATGGGCTCATGTTGTATTAAGAAAATGTGTGTTTGAACCCAAAGCGGCGGGTATCAGCAGCCTAATGCATCAGCCATCGACTGGACACCTGAGATCCACGGTCTGCTGCGCTGTTAGCTCGGTCCCAGCGGAGAGACGCTGCATCGATTCTCCTAAAACTCCCTCTCGCTCACTCACTTTCTTCCTGTTTCCCTTTTCTTATTTTCCTCATGTTATCCTTTATGTCCTTCGATGCATATCTTGCAAATCTTTCACACCTCCTTTCTTTCATTTAATCACCCCCTCTCCTGCCTCTCTTTTCACTCGGATCCTCAATCTGTCTTCCTCCTCTTTCCTTCTCCTCCGCTGCCCGGCAGCCTCGCTCGGTTTCCACACACTGCACAATAGCATCAGTGTTTTCGGTGTCTGTTTTTTGCCTCTGTGTGATTTAGGTTCATTTCTGGCATTAGAGCGATGGCCAACACTCAACCCTCGCAACACAAACATGGAGCAGTCATTTAATCGCTGTGACTCGTGGCACCGCAGACTCGTCTGATATATTAGCGAGCGCTGCCTCATCCAATAAAGACTGCGTCCACTGAGCGAGCGTGTGAAACAAACTGTAGCAGCGAAAACACCGCTTTCTGGCCCCGCGCTCCACGACAAGACAAAGGTTTATTCATTATTCATGTCCCCAAGTTTCCACAAAAAAAAAAAATAGTTTTCAGAAATCATTCGACCGTTTTTATGTTAAAACAAGATTTACTTTGTAACTGCAGTTTTACCTCAGCAAATAACACTGACAGGCACATTTGGACTCGGCTGAGTGAAAGTAGCTGTTGTGCAGCCAATTAGACGGCATCTGCGTTTCTTTGAAGCCGACTGTATCTTGACTCTCTCTGGGGAGGCGAGTTGTTATGTGCACAGTAGCCGTAGCGCACGCAGGCGCTGATGAGTGATTAGTCTGGATTCAAACACTAACACGGCTGAGCCGGAGCTCCACTCATTCCTCCTGAAACAATGGTCCTGTCTTATCGACAGCAGTGAGTGTGGTGCACTCAATCGCAGTGTTGCGTTAATACGTTTTGGTTGCTTCGCTGTGTTAGAGTGGCTGCTGAGTTTATTAGAGTGAGGAGTGGTGGCTGTGGTAAGCAAAAGGCCAAAGGGTCACAGAGTCCACAGTAGCAAAAAAGTGCTCTTTTGGCTGCATCAGGTGCGTTTCCTCACCGTGTTTAGCAAAATATACACAGCGAGAAATATGGATTGAAATCAGGATACAAAAGATGTTGTGTGACACGGACAAAGTTGAGTTTTTCCTCCCTGTGGTGTAATTTTCTCGGAGTCTACTCCCACGTGAGCGAGCCAGATTTATGAATAATCAGAGTGCAGTCTGTGTTTGCTCTCCTCAACTGAACCATCATCTCCAATGAGATAGTTTACTCTGAAAAGTTCAGTTACTGACTCTCACAAAGGAGGAGTGTAAGGCGTTCATTAAAACAAAATAACCCGCGGGCTCAGAGAATCAAAGCAATAAAGCGGACTGGATAAATAAATAAATGAATGAAACGAAGATCGTGGAATCAAGTCAGAGAGATGTTGAGGAGACCACAAGAAACCCTTGAGATATGGAAACAAACCTGCAATATATAGACAAACGATTAGCGTACCATGTCATCAGTAAAGATGGCTCATTGTTGCAGCGCTGCACCCCTGGTGCACACACACACACTCCCACTCGCACTACCGATTCTGCAAAGACAGCAAGGAAAATATCTGTGTTTTGAAAGTATTACCAGTCATATTTTCATATTTCTTTCCCCCCGCTGTTATAATTTTCTCCCCTGTCAAACAAATCAAAACGCCAAGACCGAGCGGAGGCTGAGGGAGCGGCTCAGATTTTCCACTGTCAGGTTCACAGACGCGCTGCTCTTACAAACAGGCTCTGTGAGAGGAGACACGACCTGTGTGTGTGTTTGTGGATCCGTGCACTCTGACTGTACGTGTGTGTGCGTGCAGGTATGTGTGCATGTGTCTAAGGTGGCAATGTGTTGATTTTCAGGTCAGTGAGAACAGGACAGCCATCACACACGTGCAAATGTATAATTCTTACTCTTTATTTTAATTATTATTTTATCATATTTTCAACTTTAAAAGTTTGAGATTAGTTCCCAGGCCAAATTACAGTACATCTTTTTACTATTCTGACTCAAATCAGTTGGAATTCAATTTAATGTCCAATGTAATTACTTCCATTCTACGATAGCAACCAGCAGTGGAGGAAGTATTCAGATCCTTTAATGAGGTACAGTGCTGTTTACAGTACCCCAAAGTCATATTTGAGTAAAAGTGAAGAAATCATGTTAAAAATATTACTTTGATAAAAGTGAAAGTCTTAAAGTATCTGATATTAACTGTACTCAGGCATTAAAGGTAATTTTCAGGCATTAAAAGTACTTCCGTATTAAAAATAAATTATACATATATTAACATGTATGTATGTGCTGTACTGTTGACTATGGGTTGACTGATTATCGGCCTGGCGGATTATCGGATCCGATAATCGTCATCATTTTTGATGATCAGAATCAGAAAAGTGATCAGAGTGTTTTTTATTCAGCTGTAAAAAAAAAAATATTTAAAATTGTGCTACTTTGGCTCTGATGTAGCAAGTAATCTGCAAAGTAACTAGTGACTAAAGTTTTTCAATTAGGCGTAGTGAGTAAAAAGTAAAATGTTGGACTTGAGTAGACGTACTTAGTTACATTCCATCACTGCTGAAGTACTAATACTACACTGAAAATACTCCACTATAAGGAAAGGTTTTGCATTCAAAACCTTAGTTGACTTGTAATTATGTAAGTAATTAATGCAAATTATGTAAGTATAGAAAAATGTAGTTAAAGTATCCAAGTTAAAGTACTCATTACGCAGACAGTGTCAGTGTTACTGCTGTAAATGTGACCATATGTTTATGGCATCGCTGTCCTGTGAGAACCACATATCTCGAAGTTCAGAAAACAGCTTGTTTTCAGCTTTGTGACGATGTGTTTTCCAGCCAATCCAAGAGGGTTTTTTAAGTAGTTTATTTAGCTTAAGAAGCAGGGCAATTTTCACAACCCGCGAGGATCGCTTAATAACCAAATCTGGACATGCACGGTTTTTACTGGACAGAGAGGGTATGGAAACTAGCGGACTGAAAAAGATATTAGAAGGTAAGGCTGTCCGACAGATGAAGCGGAGTTAAAAAGTATAATATCTGCTTCTGAGATGTTGGAGCAGATGTATAAAGTTGCGTAAGAATGGAAATACTCACGTAAAGTACAAGTACCTTGACACTGTGCTTCAGTTCCTTCCACCCCTGCTACTATCAGCGGTTAATATTCTGTACTGTACATTGACGCTGACTTCTTTTCAGAGCTCGTGATTGATGCTCAGTGTAACGCTGCGTGAGTGTTTGTATGATTTGGGAGAAATGTAGTTTAGATTTCATGACATGTGATTGTGTCTGGGCCGCAGATGTTTAACCGCTTCGATATCACAGCTCATTTTGTATCCTGAGCGGACCCTTTTCAATCCGTTCCGTCACTGCAAAGAGGATGTCTTCATTCACGGTCGCGAGCGTGAAATATTTAACGTGTAGATTTAAGTTTTAACCTGAAAATATACGAGAATGAACAAGTCTGGATGTTAAAAAATGCTCAAGATTGTGATTCTTTACTGTTAATAAAAAGACTGAATTAAAACATCTACGCTGTATTGACGCTTTCCTCCACAAGCCATCTGCCACGCTACACTGAAACTAAATATATCATGGCAAAAAAACTGCGATGATGAAGCAAGAGTCCATTTCATCTCCCAAACAGGATGGCCAGGCGATCCGCTGCCTTCTGGTTACATTTCCCCTCAGAGCGCCATCCGTCATCAAAAGGTCAGGGGTCGGGAGATTCATCAAAACAGTTTGTGCAGCGTGAGGTACACAAAGGAGCCTCTCAGGATTAGAGATGGCCTGCTGTGTTTATGGCTGTCTACATTAAGACCGATCCCATCATCACCCGGGCCTGTGTGGTGTGAACTCATCAACCATTCCAATGGGCTGACATGGCAAACCATCACATGCACAGCTCTCTTACTGCACTCCCTTCTTCTGCAGCTTCCCACACACACACACACACACACACACACCAGAGCGAAACAGTAATTGAGATGTGCTTTTTTTTGTTTCGCTTTTGAATACAGCTACTTTTCTGAGTAGTGCGAGAGAGAGAGACAGAGCTGAAGACAATGGTGGAAAGTGACTAAGCACATATACAGTACCACATTACAATTGTTTTTGTTTTTTACTTAGATTTGAGAGGCAAATATTGTACTTTTCGCTCCACTGAATTTATCTGACAACTTTAAAAGGTTCAATATGTGAGAGTTGTGGTTTAAAACATTCAAAAATGAACTTATAACAGGTTTGATGTCAAAGACGTCCACGTATTGTGCTGCGGACTGAAGTTAGCATGCTAACCAGCTAGCCCCTCCTCCGCCTCTTAGCGATCCAAAGCTCCTGTGCTACCGGTGTTAACACCAACACTCCCCTGTCGGTCCAGCTAGCTGCACGGCTAACCGAGCTAACTAGCTCACCACAGATACAGTCATGGATGCAGTTAGTGGTTGCCGTGGTGATACGCTGCTCCCTATTTGTTTGCAGTACGACTTCAACAGGCAGAAAACTCTCACATATTGCACCTGGAATTAACAGTTACATTGAATATCGAGATTTTATCTATAAAATATTTGCCCAGTTTATAAAATATGATGCACTGGTATACATTAAACTACCCAGTGCTTTAAAAGGTAAGTGAATTAGTGTCATTTTCACCAGCTACATAATGTTACTCTGACAGGGGTCATTCTGGTGCCTGATGAGTACATATGTTTGTACTTCTACTGCTGTCATATCTTCATCACACTTGCAGTGGAGTACTTGTACCCTCATTTATTGCTACTTCTACTTGAGTAAAAGCTCTGAATACTTCTTGCAACACTGGCTAAAGATGACTGAGATTAATTAAAGTGTAATCAGGTGACTCAGGACCTGATCAAAGAGAAAATCACTTCATTGTACCGTTCCAATTTTTGGACACTCACAAACTCAAAAGATGGAGCTGTTAAAAACTTTCCTGATTCTCTGTTTGCTTTGCAAAAATCTTGCGAAGAAGTTGTTGTCTTTGTTTACCAGACTTCAAAAAACTCTTTCCGCTTCTCTCTCAACAGGACAAAGAAAAAGAGCTTGAAATTTACATATTTACATTGCTGCAAACCCATCTCTATTTACTGCGGCTGAAATGGCGGGAGAGCACGCAAAAATGTGCAAATCCCACTTGTGTATATCCTGTGTTATCATCAAAGTCCATGCAGCAGTTGCCCAGGATATCTAGTCACATGGTACTCATCCACATACTGTAGTTGATGCCTATTGTGTTTGACATGCGTTGATTGCTAGACAGCCAGCGTGGAAGAGGAACTCGCCCCCAAGCATCCGAGTGGCCTATTTAGAACATTATTTTGGTTTTCATATTTTCTTTAATATCATGTCCGTCGGGGCTCGTACAGCAAAGTCTAGAGTGAGAGTTACCGAAACTATCTCCGTGATGAATCTGTGACAAGCTAAAGTTTACTTCACATGCCGCTCAGCGGTGAAAAATCTTTCATTGACAAAATGGAGTCGATACATCTCTCCGTGTGTGTGTCTCTCTCTGTGTTCCTGCCCTATAACGATCGTGCCGGCTCCATTAGCCGATGTTTGGACACCTGTAGGCGCTCGGGACTCGACGAGAAGGGCTGTCAACGAGGGGCTTTGGTAAATCGAGAGATTATCCAAACAGTGGGACACTAGCTAATAAAAACAAGCCCCCCGTTCACTGCATTAGCGCTGCATTAGCGCGGAGGGGACGGAGAACGAGGACCCGGGGGTCTGAGTGATGCACGGTCCAAAGCTGTTAAAGGGATCTTCTGTAAATTATTAGTGATTTATTACAGGCTGTATTTATTAGAATAGTTATTGGAGTGTTTCCTTGTTTGAGGAAGGTGAGGAGGGGCGCGCAGTGGTGAGATGGAGACATTTGTAGGGACTGGAAAGGCAAAACACAAGATGAATTCCATATAATCAGGAAAAGAAATCCGAATTTATCAAATTGTTAATGAGCTGATTTATGAGGGTATGAGAATAATATGGTTGCAGAGGAACTTGTCAATACTGCAATTCATAACATATATATCTGATAAATGGGCACTATGTAGTTTTGGAGAAGAAATTCAAACTCAGAATTTTAATTTTCACAATATCAATGAGTCAATAATACAAACTCAGACATATTCATTTTTTCCATAACTGAATAAACAAGCTGTTCTCAGAGGAAAACGCGGTCCCAGAATCTAGACAGGTGGCGGGGTCCGCCAAATATAAACAAAGTAAAACAGTATGAGGTTGTGTTGTCCTGTAAGGTCAGTTTGTTTATTAGTGTATTCAGTTGATTTTGTCACTGAAGACCTTTAAAATGTCTTCCCCAAAACTACATAGTGCACCTTTAAACTATCAAATTAATCTAACTTTAGTACTTACAAAAGTTTCAAAAAGGCAGTTCCCATATTTTCAGACTCAATTTTCTGCCAAATCGATAAACCTGCATCATATTTTAAAGGTTATTTTTTGCAAATCCTAAAATCTAGTTGAAACTGCTTCAGAAAATGATACATATCTATGTGTCCCTGATGCATAAAGTATTTTAAATCTCTCTTAACCACTCAGCCATATCTCATTCCAAAAAAAAAAAAAAGAAGTCTTCGAGAGCAAGTAACAAAGCAATAATTAGGAAGCAGCTTGTTTTACAGTCGGCTGAGTTTTCAGTGCGAGTCAGTGTGCTGCTGCAGAACACAGTGAGCTCAGTATATTCCCTGCCGCTGTGCAGCAGCCTCACTCAGGGTGTGTACGCCGGTCATGGGCATAAACTTCAATTTCTGGCCCTGACATTTATTAACTCCTACAAATACGACAGCTGCTGTTTTTTTTGTTGTTTTTTTTGTTTTTTTTTTTGCTCAAGGCACGGAAAATGAAATCATCTAATTTCCTCCACATAACCTTGGAGTTTTTGTGAAGTTTCTCAGGGTGAATTAAGGGAAAGGTTTCGATGCATTAAATCATTTATTTACACAGTGAAATGCCTCCTTTTCCACCGGCAACTAACACGGCGTAGGTGCCTTAACACACTGTAATCCATTTATACAGTCGGTTAATATATGGGCGAGGGGTTAAGGGTTTAATTTAAAGCAAATTAGATTGGCTAAAATAAATCTGCCTCGTGTTACTGACTAATGCGAGGCTCTCGCTGTCTTATGCTTTTTGAGAGCTCATAAAATGTCTCCAAAATAAATTCATTACATAAATATTCATTTGTTTATTTAAACATTTGCAAAATAACAACTTTGCATATATTGTATGAGCAGCTTTAATGCCAATAAAGTGAGACAGCGTAACGCCATTAGGGTACAATAGCGGGTCTCTGAGGTGGTAAGGACACTGCTGGCAATAACACTCGCAGAGAGGGAATTTGCCTTTTATTAAAAACTGCTTTGGTGACTGGGAGTAAATTCATTATCCGACTCTATTAGCTCAGCAGAGTGGGAATAAACTGCTGAGGAGGTAGCACGAAAAAACGCCCCAGGCAAATGTGTTTGTGAGCTCGGTGTATGTGTGTGTCTTGTTTTTTTATTATGGCTCATAAACAGCAGAGAGTCTCTTCAGATTGACTGCTATCAGTTACCTCAGCAGTGGCTCTGCTTTCACCTTGTTTTCCAAAGCGTGGACGACGACTACGGGATCATCCTTTTAGGGCAGATTTATGGTGATAAAGCGGTAAGAAAATCGATGCATCGCAGTCATAAATAACCGATCTGATCACAAAAGCTGTAAATTTTGAAGGCAGAGAGTTTGTTCCTCACCACAAACAGTGTATGCGAGACTAAAATATGAGCGTATCTCGTCTTCTGTGTTGTCTACAGTTACACAAACCATATGTTGCGTACGGTGTGGCCTCGGCGATCATTTATCATAAATACATATACAGTCGTTTGTATCGTGGGGAAGCAGGCAATCCTCGGCTCATCTTCTCCATCCTCCCATCCTGCTCGGATTTACAGCCCCTGTACATCCACTCATCTCCCACCACTTCACCCGGCCCTCTGCCTCTGCCAGCCTGTTTCTCCTTATAGCCCGTAATAATCCCCCAAAAAGCCTCTCCGGGGCTGCATTTTTCCCAACTCTCGGAGCAGAAAACACAATGGCAGCTCAGCGAGAAGCACGGACAAGCGGAGGAGATCAGTCAGTCTGATGAATACACACACATCTGTGGCAGATTTCCTCTGCAGATAAACTGAACACTTACTGTTTTGCAGGGTTTTTTTCTTTCTCCCACATATTTCCCCGCTGCTGCGAGGCAAATATGTATCTGAAAGGCTACTTCTGGACTCTATTGTTTGAGAACGAATTGATGTCAAACTTGATTGCGCATTAACAAAGAAACTGAGTCCATTCTGACGCCTAAAGTGCACGTCCCATTTGAATCTTCTCGTGGAAACTGTGTTGAAGGTGTTGACGCTCGGCCTCATAATCTGCGGCTTGTTATAACACTGATCGAGGAAGTGAAACTTAGAGTAGCGCAAATGCTAACAATCCACCTAAATGTAAACTAAAAGGCCATACGCTTTCAACAGAATGCTTGTCAGGTTGAGTTTGTTTTGTCCTGCAGTCCTTATCTCTAAAAATCAGGAACCTTTAACTGTCTATATACATTTACTTTGGATAACTTACATTCTCTTTTGCACAGAAATAAGTCCCGACTGTCATTTAATGTCTATTTTACTCTTAGTAACTATTTTATTCTACATTACTGCTCATGTTATCTTATATTTTGCACTATTCAGCTCATGAATACTCATTACACTGTTTATATTTGTACATATTATGTATATACAATTCTATTTCTGTTTCTGCTCTAGCTCTTCTTCTTACCTTTTTATCATATTGTTTATTTTTTACTATTATTATTGTTTATTTCCATATTGAACTGTCCTTTGGCTGCTGTGACGCACAAATTTCCCCGTTTGCGGGACTAATAAAAGGAATTTCTGATTTCTGATGAAGATACTTTGCTGTTTCATCATTTTACACAACAACAATAAAGACTTGAATCTCGACTCTCGAATGAGGCGTCACGATGCTTAATCTGACCTCATCAACACGTCTCCTCTTCGCTGCTTCACCCGGCTTTCTCTCCTTTGCTGTGACTGCGCTGCGGCGCGGAGACTGAAGGTGAATCATTTGTTGGCGTGGCGGTGACAGTGGAGGTAGAAGCCTGCGGGGGTTTAGGGACCAGACTGTGTGGGCCTATCAGGTTGCAGTATTGACCCGAGGCCTGGCTTGACTTGCAAGAGAGAGCTCAGAATGAGAAGGAAATCCATGAAATGAAGAAAAATCAGTGGGTGTGTGAGAGGAGGACAGAGAGGAACAGAGAGAAAAAGAAAATGTGAAGATATTTGAAATGTATTCTTTATATTCAAGGGAATTTTTAAATCATGAGGTGAGCATATTGGATGTGTCTTTTTACTGCAATAAAAATGGAGCTATACTGCAGTTTTATTTAGAAGGAAAACAATGGAGTAAGAAGCGCCCGTCAAACATCAGCAGCACTTTATGATAGCCAAAATAGGAATAAATGCCCAACAATTCTCAGATTACAGTTTCTTGTTACCAGCTATAAATCATCGTGATTTATCATCATCAAATACTTCTGCATTATGTAACAGAGCCCGTTGTTTGTCTTTGAACTATCACAATTTCCTTATCGTAAAAGGAAGCTGCAGATGAATGACACAGTTGTGTAGTAAACTGAAAAGTCAAAAGTTCGTGTCAAAAGTTTATAATTATTCTGATGAATAATACATTTAATTATACGTTTACAGTCAAGCGTGACTAACAGTTCTTTGATCACATAAAATAAATATGCGTTTCAGAGTTTATGTGGTATTGAATATAAAAATATTACAATTGTTGATTTACTGTGGGGAGAAGGGCCTGAAAATCCCCCTTATGGAAAACATTATTGATATTCAGTTATTTGGCTGCAAACAGCACTTTGATTTGACTTCTGACACCCTTTTCTTTCCGATGATCTCTGTGTGTTATATCTGATAAATGAATCAGAGTGGAGCCTAAAATCCTCTTCCACAACAATGTGACCACTGAAGAAATGCTCCCGTCTCCGTTTATTCTGTCCTCTAGAAAAATAAGCGACTTCGTAAGACTTTACAGCACTGTGAAACACCACCAGTATACACCGGTGTTACAATAGTTTAAAAATCAGTCTGTTACTACGTTGATTCTGATGCTGCACCATCACAGGTGACGGAGGACTGTCTGTCTCTGCCTTCCCACTGTTTGCTGACACCTAGAAACTGCAGGTGAAACCACCATTATATCATTTGTAGGTCAGTTATGAGATTTTGGGCTATTTTTTTTTCTTTGGGTGGAAAGAAAATGTCCAAAATACACATTTATGTGTTTATTTTAGTTCCACTCTGTACATTTATACAACTTAGTGCATATTTAATTTGATTCCCCGTGGCTCCAATAAGTTACACACATAACCTGTTTATAATATGTAATTATTTATTTGCTTGTTTTTGTTATTGTATTTAAAATCAATATTTGAATTGTATTCTTCAATCTTACACTTTTTTCTTTTGTTTTTCTTTTTAAACGCAACTTTGAAAATGTCAAATGTCTTATCAGACTGTAACGGCACTGCTGTCAGTTGAAAATAAAGAAAAGAAACCTCGTCTTATGCATTTTTTTTTTCCTGTAGTACCGGACGAACCAAACCGTGATCCCATTACTGAGATGAGATACGTACCGAGCCGTGACTTCTGTGCACCATTATAACCCTATTAATTAGATCATAATAATTTGCATATTTAGACATTAATATCAGACAAATTGTATACTAAAAGTAACTGTCTATCAACTGGGGAAGTTTCATCGTGATATCTGTCCACCTGTAGCGTCTCACCTTCGGCTGTGCTGTGAAGGCAGCACTTTCTCTGATGGCTGAGCGACCTGTTGCGCCTGATCTGAAACTCCATCTCCATCTCTGCGCTGCAGCTCATTTGACCCCAATCCATACAGCTGAGCTTCTTTGATCTGACGTTTTACGTTTACATGAAGTTGTTAGACTTCAAACTGCCTTGAAAGAGAGAAGAAAAAAAATCATCAAACATTGACTTCTACTTTATTTCTTCCTCCTTCTCTTGTGTTTAAGGGACGGGACTCTGCGAGGCGACTGCCTTCCGCGTCGGGGGGCCGATCAGGAACAGATGGACGGGGTGATGACCCCCCTGCCCCCCCCCCACCCCGGGCAGGCCCGAGCGGCGGCGCAACTGCCACTCAAAATCCCAGCGTGTGAGTGTAGATTTGTGTGTCGGAGGACGACGGGGGGCTGTGTTTTGGCTCTGAGGGTGCTATACGGCAAAACGTGGTCCCCATGATACGAGTGACTGACACTCCTCCGACATCTGTTCCACGGGAAACTCTGTCTCTAACGATCTCCCTGACTCTGTCTCTGTCTCTTCCCACACACACACACACACAGGAGTTAGATGATCTTTTCATTTTACAGTAAAGCCGAGAGGAACGGAGAAATTACATTAGGGCAGAATAAGATACTCCATTTGTGATGTGGCTCTTCGCAGGGATCTCTCTCTCTCTCTGCATGGTTGACAGAGGAGGCTGCAGACGGCACTGATGCCTTTACCCTTCCCTTCTCCTTCCTCCCTCGCTCTGTCGCAACCCCCCCCCTTTACCTCCACCTCCTCGCTCGAAGATCAGGTTTCTCTCTGTCCATCAGTGGAGAGGGTGAGGAGGAGGAGGAGGAGGAGGAGGAGGAGGAGGCGGGTTGTTCTGATCAATGGCAGGAAACCAGACGATGGGAAGGGAAGACGTGAAACAGATAGGCCCCATAACCTACCTACCTACCAGGATACCACAATCACTTCTCTCTCTCTCTCTCTCTCTCTCTCCCTCTCTTTCATTCCATCTATTTCTCGCTCACTTCTTCTGTGTTACTATCTGTAATTCAAACACGCTCACACACAGGGTGAAACACAGTCCAGACACCACACACACAGGCGCGCATCTGACCGCAAAAACATGCTGCAGAGAACACACAGTAGCTCCGAGCTGTGGACTACACAAAGCGCGTATGTGTGTGTGTGTGTGTGTGTGTGTGGCCTTCCCTTTAGGCTGAAAACACACCTATTTACCTGCCTCCTTATGGGAGACCGACTAATAATATTCAAAATTAGAATATGTTTTTTTTTTCTCCCAGCTCTATGCAAATCTCCAACATATTGCTTTCTGTCTCCAGGGGGCCACACATTCCCACACATGAATACGCTTAGGGGTGCACGTGAGAGGCGCGCGCACACACACACGCACCTCATCCCAGATATGTGTAATTAGGGCGGACAGAGACAATAGCTGTCTCGTTTGAGTTTATTAATTCGCGGTATTTTTATTGCCGTTTATCGCCGGCGTTTTATGGTGGACAGCAGCGCTGCTCGTCCCTCAAGGCACTTATTAGCAGAACGAGTGCTCTCCGGTTATTTAACTCTATTCCTCT
Source organism: Lagodon rhomboides (assembly GCA_039737535.1). Lineage (NCBI taxonomy): Eukaryota > Metazoa > Chordata > Actinopteri > Spariformes > Sparidae > Lagodon > Lagodon rhomboides. The sequence goes on along the minus strand of CM077796.1, from coordinate 20,017,903 downwards.
GGATCAAATTATGCAGTATTGGATCCCGGCTTATGAAACTAACGCTGATATCACAATGGGAAAAAGGTGGAGGCTACATCATATTAAAAGACTGTGCTAAACACGATCCCACTGCTTCACGTGTCGAGGATTTATTTGAAAAAAAAAAAAAAAAAAGAGTCCTCCACAGATATGAGGTGAGTCGCAGGTTTGACCGTGATGCGTTACGCGCGTCACCGAGTGTGTTTCTGATCTGCGCGCTGCAGCAGACCACTGCGCCTTCTCGCCACCCCGGCTAACTCTTAACTCCTGTCAAAACACGGAGTTTTAAATTGAATTAAGACTCCATGCTGTAGTCCCCGCTGAGCCCCCCCAAACCAACGCCTTTAACACCCTACACTGCTCTGGAACACACACACACACACACACACACATACGCATCAACACTCGGTGCATTCAGGGGCCTTCAACATGCCAGCACACGCGTAGAAAGATGCAGACATCGACACCAATCTGGATATTTACACCTTAATTAAAAATGAAACGACGCATGGTTTTAAAAATCAGTGAGCACACACACACACACACACACACACACACACACACACACACACACAAGACTAGCAGAGGATATTTTAAGTAGGATGAGGCCAGCGCAGCCTTGAAGACCGTCGCTGTTAATTCACTGCAGCTGAACCAGAGACAAAGATGCCTTTTCAGTGTCTGCAGTGCTGGAGAGAGCTTTTGGCATTTACAGTCTCAGGATTTTTTTTTTTTAACTGCCTTGTTTAAAGCATTGTGAAATCACGTCGGCGTTGTTCATTGAAATCAAATGTGTTTATTGACGGTGTGTGGAGAGTGGGAGTGATGGTGAGCTCAGAGGTCTGTGCAGGAGGGCCACAGGAGAGACAAAGAGGTTGTCATCTGAATTTTTTCAAACATTTTTAAAATGAATTTTCTTGTCATGTGGATGTTTATAAAATGCAAGCTGTGCTCAGATATGAATCTCTAAAGGGTAAAACCTACTGTTTATTTTTTTATTTTTAAAATTATTTTTTGTTATTTTCTCATTTTCTGACACTTTATACTTACACTCCACTGCATTTTGGTGAAAAATTAAATATTGTAATTTTTACTCCTTCTAGTTGCTATGCAGAACACATGCTGCATCACAATCCAGTAGCATATTTTAATTTAATTTTCTGTGACCATATGAAAAATAAAAATAACTGATTCTGATAATTAGAGAAGTCCTGAATATCAAATCATCGATATCCGGTTGACCCATACAGTGGATAAATATATGTGTAATTTAATTTTACTTTTTATATTTTTTTTTTTTACTATTTTTGAGACTCGATTACACTTTTTGCCAGAAGATTACTTTCGATACTTAAGTACAGTTGACTTTTACTGAAGTTCTATCCCCATGTGTGACTTGCACTTTTACCAAAGTAATATTTGAATGCAATATTTTTACTTTTACTCAAGTATGACTTTTGGTTACTTTATACAACACTGTTTTTTACCGTTACATTAGGACTGATTTCTGCCAATGCTGTTTGGAAAAAAAATATTTCCAAAAAGCATCTATCCAGGAATAAAGGCAAAGAGTGTTTGTGTCAAATTAAGTCAAGATGCATTTTATTTTGATTACAGAATATATTCTGTGGCCGCTGGCTCAAAATAAAAAAAAAGAAGAAAATGTCTAGTCACAGACAGAAAAAGGTCATTGCTGATATTCAATTACCAGCATTTAATGAAAAAAGACTGTGAGTCACACAGAGTTTAAAACGCAGAGATATCGGCCAGTTATTCTGGTTACACTACGCTGGTCTGTCTATCTGTGCTTTGTCCGCTGAAGTCTGAGAGTCAATGTTCTGTGTTTCTGTTCTGTGCTGGAGAACCCTCCAATTTGTTCTCTGTGTTGTTGGCAGCGCAAGTTGCTCTATTAGAAAATCATGTTAAAACAATAACGTCTGAGCGAGACGGTCATTAATCATCAGGCTGACAACAGCTCTGGACATTGTTGACGAGTAATGAGTGTGTCGCTAACCGCTAATACATTCGTGCTGCTGTTAGTCAGGTGGATAATTAGTGCACTGATGGTGAGGGTGCAAAAATATTCTGTATGCCATCAATTCTGGTGATTAAGTGATATTACTCAGCCCAGACGGGCTTTAAAAGGCAGGAGCTTTGTTTCATTTTTAACATTTGAATGTTTGTCTGATCCCACATGGTCAAAGGCAGGAAAATATTGTGTCATGTGTCAGAGATATTTGTGTGTCTGTGTGTGTTTGTTTGCATTTACATTTTCAGAAATCAAGATTATCTGTTCAAGTAAATATTCTACAAAAATGTAAATAAATGTATGTTGAATGTCGTATGTGATGGGACGGTAAATTATTATTCCAACACATTAACCATTACATATATATAACCATTCCCTGGTAAATACAGTCATTTTGTAAACAGAAAAGTTATTTTGCGTGACGCGACACATTATTTATGAAGGTTTGTATCGGCTACATAAATTTATGAATGAGCTGCTGTTCTCGTCTGGCTCCCACAAATGAGAGTTAAGTGGTGTGTGGGACATAACCTTTGCTTGGGGACTGAGTAAAAGGTTACTGCAGTGCATGTCTGTGTGTGTGTGTGTGTGTGTGTGTGTGTGTGCACGGTGAGTATTGAGCAAAGGCCACTGCAATGCAACCCAACACCGGCTCTTTGTCTGAGCAGCAGCTCACCACAGACTGCGAACCAGAGTGATTCACTCTTTTCCAAATCCAATTCTTTAATAGTGTCTTTAATTTTATTTAAAAAATGATTGTTACTGGCTTTCACTGACATGAGCTGAAATTACGTGCCTAATGATAATAAATTCAATATAATTTGTCTTCCTTCACTTTTAAAAAAAAAATCTTTTTTTTCTTCTTCTTCTCCAAAATATATATAAAAAAACTTTTTTGTTTTTCAGTAATTCTATTAATCATAATTCACGCAGTCCAAAGTAAGCACGGCGTTAATGTAAAGCAGAGCTCGTGTTGCCGAATGTATTTCATCACTAACAATAAAATTCACAACTTTAATGAGCTATAGAGTTCCCGGCTTTCCCCAGAGACAAAGAAACAACAGGATGTAAAGGTTAAGACCAGAAAACCTCTTAACTGTTTTACACCCGTCTGACTTACAGCTTCCATACCATTCATAAACCACCTGTTGTACGTGAGGTGAAAAAAAACAAGACATGTAGAAGTTTTCATGATACTAAAAGAAGCGAAACACTGATAGTATAGCTTTTCATTTTCCCACGCTGTATCAGAAGTGTTACAATATTTCTACCATTAAATGTTTGCGTGTGAGGCAGTGTGTGTGTATGTGTGTGTGTGTGCACATGTGTTTTCCATCCCTCCAGAGACATGACAATTGTTTGTTGTGATATTGTAATGAAGCCCTGAGGCCCTCTTAAACTAATCAGCCTCTCCCTCTCTGTGCAGATAGATCAGTTGTCGGAGCCGTGGGCAGGACGGTGCAGTGAAGCGCGGCGTCTGCCTGTTGGCCTTCGCCTTGTGTGACACACACACACACACACACATTCCCTGCCTTTCCTGCCTCACACGTTAGCACGCAGGCTGCCTATCAGCCGGCTGGTCGACTCTCCCAGTCTGACCTCGAAACTGTTGGCTCTCGCTGCTCTGGATGTGATGATACACGAGCATCTTATTAAGTTAACAGAGCTCTGCAAAACTGCCAGAAATGCCAAACGGTATTAAAAGGGTTTTTATACAAATGTAACATGTTGGTATCCGTCAACAATCCAAATAAGTTCTGTCATGTTACTTTGTGAAGTTAGGAAGAGGATTAACCCTAACCCTGAAGGCTTGGTGGGTCAGTATTTTCTCACAATATAAATTGACAGTATTTTATTTTATTTGTATTTTATGTTGATTAGTAGTATGAATAAATAAATAAATAAAGCACTGACAGGTTGACATGCTGTTCACGTGCTTACTTCTACCTTTGCAGCAATACATGCTACACTTTTAAAAAAGAAAATAATATGAAATAGGAACTTTTAAATTAGATATATGGTAAGTCTATCAGTACGATATATTAAGTGCAGTTAGCCTGTCACTGGTTATCTCCCCTCTAAACTCTAGCGGGCCGGCCAGGTGACAAATAACACTGTAAAATATTATCACAGCAGTTGCTCTCAGGTGAAGAATCCATCATTTCGATCACTGTCTATGATTTGATATTCAAGCATTGTGAACACTTGTAATGGGGGGTTGCATTTTCACAGAAAATATTCGCGACATTTCAAAACTTGACTTCAAACATATAGTTGTTCTCTCTTCTATTCTAATCTGAAGCGTTGCCCATTCTTGCATTAAAGTTTTAAAAATCCATTAAATGTGTGTACATGTGTGAATCCCTCTGCCTGCTCGTACATTGCGGAGTTAGTGGCCAAACACCCGTTTTTTAACGGTTGAATACCAGGATAATATATGGAAGCGACAAATGATGCGGGGATCTTTGGCATGCTCTACGCACTTACTGCATTCATGTCCGTCTCTGCATTTTTTGTGTGTTGCAAGAGACCTTGTGTGGCACATAAGGGAAACATTACATTTTACACATCTGCCTTCGGCCATGCGTCTGATGTTACGCGTACAAATGGAAAAATGACATGAAAACACAAGAACATGAACTCGCAAACATGAAGTCAAAACTCAAGAAGGAATGTCAAATGAATCTATAGACTGTACAATAATGTGTGATGAATAAAATCTACTTTTTCCGCGGCACGGATCAATATTCCGATATAAAACGAATTGTTGAGGACAGGTCAGGGCTGCACGGATTTGGCCAGCGGCTTACCGACTTTACAAAACAGATTACCCTCCAGAGAATGAAGTGAAAGTTAAACAAAAACAACACCGCTGTAAATTAACCCTCGGTGAGGATCTGCGTTTGTGGCATGCAGTGTGTGTGTGTGTGTGTGTGCAATTTCCACATGTATGATGATGATGATAACCATGATGTCGGTGATGATGATTGGTTAATTGCAGGCAGCTTGCAAGTGCAGTGCAGGGCGCATTCTGTGTGTGTGGGTGAGAATGTATGTGTGCGCGTGTGCATGTGTGTGTGCATGTGTTGTTCACAGGTTGCAGTGCGAAGGGAGTGGCCTGCGGTGGCTCTGAGAGGCATGTAATATGTTTAAATAGGGCAAAGTAGTGTTTGGAGAATTGGTAATTACTTACATCCCTCTCTGGCCATCGGAACACTGTCCAGATCTCACCCTCTCCACCACACACACACACACACACACACACAAAACACGATACGGAGCACCAGTCAAACACCACGACTCACAAACACACAGTCAGTGCCCGTGAGTCACTCTGCCAATCAGCAATCACCAACAGGAGCCAGAGAGTAGACAGAGGACACAGGCTTGTATAGACAGTTTCGAGGCAAAACGCCACCACTTGTATTTGTAATTGTGACTGAAATGTGAAAGGCTACTTCTCCTCATTTTACACGCCTCTGTGGTTCTCCCTGCAGGGCCAACGCTCGCTAAAGATGATCCTCATTGGCTGCGCCACAACCTGGAACTCCTCCGACCCAAATATCAACCACGGCAGCAATTTTGGGGGGAGAGATGTCATTTATAGTTATTATTTGCTACTAATTATGGTCTGAATGTCTATATTTTCCCTTCTGCGTTTCAAATAATTGCGTCATTAGAGCAATGTTTGCATAAAGTCCTTAGTGTTACAGAGTGTGGGATTAATCCAGTCGGATTATGGCTAACACGTCATATAACGCAGACTGAAGTGTCGTTTTTCTCCTATCCAAAGTGAAACTGTCAGAAACTATGAATATCACTACGTTAGCTTCAAACAGATCAGACGAAACTCTTGGGAAACTTTGTCCCTCGTTAACTATTTCTTAGTCTGTCCTGGGTTCAGTCCACATTCTCTTTACATAAATCCACTCCTGATTCAGCGACTGTACGAATATTGATCCTATTCCTCACCAATAGCAAACTGAAAAAAGCAAGGATGGGTGGTGCTAGAAGCTTAGTGTCGTATGACCAATCGCAAGAAAAGTGAAACAGTAGCTTGAGAGATAGCCACTATCACACTAGCAAGCTACGACTACTGCCGTTTTGCGCCACCCATAGAGAGGCGAGGCCATGCCCCTCTGGTGGACCACCACCGCACCTTATTTCAGAAAAATGATGTATGATCGTGAATGAGAGAGACAAATAAAAAAATTTTTTAACCTGTTGGAATCATGCCATGAATTACATATATGATGTTTGTCAACTGTTTCAACTCAAGACAGTATAAGACTAGCTCGCAAAAACTGAAGATGACGTTCACTGAGCGGTTTTACACAAAACTAAATGGTATTTTATTCAATTTTTTTCAAAATAAGGTCCCAAGGGGCCTGAAGGGACCAGCCTTCACCTCTCTACTGGCACAGTGTGCATGAACTTGTATTGGGCTGTATACCTGCACATGTAGGTGGCCATTGTATAATACGACTGATGGCGTTCTCACATTTTTAATCACTTGGCAGCAGTTGTAACATTTTTTACTGGACATAGCATAGTTTTTAAGAATTAGGAGTCTTTGTGACAGATGCTGTTGGAGTTACCTATGCATGAGACATGCAAAATATTATCAATTATTCAATAATATTAGTTAACTAATATGTATCTTATCATGGTTAATCAAATAACATTTCTAGGAATTTTCATTAAAGGCCTTTAAATAGTGTTTCTTGTCTCTCACGCCAAAGATAAGGCGAAAAAAAACCTGTGTCTAACTCAACTATATTTAAAAGTTTAGGTTATGTTTTTACAAATATAGTCAAAATGACCGTTTTCTGATTAACAGTAAAAGGATTAAAGCAGTGTGCTGACTTCAGAGCTCAGTCAACCAACTCAGAATGAAAGAGTGTCTCTAACTCAGCCAAATAAACAATTCAAAAATGAGTATGTGTGTGTGTTTTAGGTGAGAAGGTCACAAGTGGCGCCAAACGCGATTCCGGATAGAGCGCTTAACTCGACTTTCCACTGTCTCTCGTTTACTACTTCTGGCACTTACGACAAGTGAGACATCGAGTCGTGACCACAATACCACACTCTGCGTAAGAGGACCTTTTTCTCACTCACAATATTGACTCTGATAATGTTTTCATCACTACGTGGCGACGGCGGATCGGATGAACAGCTCGGGCCAAATACACAGCCGGGCTCTGCGCGTGTGAAGGACAGGACTGACTTATGTTGCTCTTACCTTTTTACCTCTGAGTCAATAAAAGACGCTCTTTCAGTCTCTCCTGCAGTGGAGAGGCATGTGTGTGCGCCGCCCGCTCATCAAGACGCGCGCACTTGCTCGGCTCTTAGAGGCCTATCACTCCGAGTGCTTCGAGAAAATGGACGTGAAAATATACAGAATTGGCTGTAATTATATGTGAGGGTTTATTTAAGTTTGAGGGTACCGTGGAGGAGAAAAGGCAGACGGACAGAAAATCCAGATGAGGGCTCTCGTGTACGTGTCGAGCCTGCGCGAGTGTGCGCGCGTGCTCGTGTGTGTGTCTGCACTTCACATTGTGGCTTGATGATGTTGTCTGGGCCAATCTGCCCGAGTGAATGGTTTGAATTTACTAGCCCGCGACAGTCAAATTGTCCTAATCACTAAGTAAATAGATACTTCCCCAAGCTATCAGGGCACACACGCCGGCGAAAGCTGCCTGCGAGGGGAAGGCGGAGGGGTGAAAGAAAGAGAGAAAACTTTCACTGTTAATTGTTGTTTTCCTTCTTATTTCAACCTATAAACACCCGGTGTAATTATTCATAAGTGCCACTTTGATTCGGGGAAATTTGTTTGAAAGAGGCTTAAGGTGTTTCGCTTGAGTTATTCCCTTACAGAGTTCGGGTTGTGCACGAAGGGGTCTTTTCCTCGCAGCGTTTTTCAGTTAAATTGAAGCTGAGAGCCGGGGGTCGGATAGAATTACACATCTTGTGCCCCTCTCTGAATGACTTGCCTCTAATCTAACCCAATCTGGCTTTCGGCAAACCTTATGGTGCTATATTTCTTTACATGCGTTGGGTCTTAAGATAGGATAACAACTGATGAAGATAATCCACTCAAATGAATTAGATTTGTTTAAAAAAAAAAAAAAAAAATGCTTTTAGCCGAAGTGAACCCCCTCCCCGCCGCCGCCGCCTCTTGTAAACATTTAATTAAAGTTTACAGCGGATCATGTCGTGAAATTGGAGTCTATCTTGATTTAAAGGCACAAACAAACGTGCGCACTCATAACACAGGAAATTTGCTGGGATAAGCATGTGCAACAAGGCATTTATACCACATTATGTTGCTTTACAAATACAGACCGACTGTAATTCAGCAGTCAATCAATCTTCCAGACCCACTGTTTGTGTAGTTTCCATTTGGTTTGTGTTTCGAAATTGAATCGAAGACCCTGCCCAGTGCCACGGTTAAACATGAAACACCGTCGAGTAACTCGCAGCATCCGCACTCCAAACAGCTTCAGCCTCACATGATGACACAACTGCAGTGTTGTTGAAAGCAGCCAAAAGTCATACTTGAGTGAAAAGTAAAGATATCGCGTTAAAAGATTACTTTGGTAAAAGTTAAAGTCGTCCATACCAATAGTATTCCAGTAAAAGTTTTAAAGTAGCTGATATTAAATGTGCTATATCAAAAAGTATCAAGAGTAATGAGAATCGTCCCTGACTGCCAATAAAATAAAATAAATCAATTACTTGCAGCATGTAATCCGCAAAGTAACTTGTAACTAAAGTTATCAACTAAATGTAGTCAAGTCAAAAGTACAACAGTTGCCAGTCGTTGCCCATAAAGCAGTGGAGTGGAGGTATAAAGTAGCAGAAAAGAAACTCAAGGTTGTACCTAAGTACAGTACTCGAGTGAATGTACTTAGTTACTTTCCATCACTGCACAAAATAAAGTTGTGTAAACCTTTTTTTTTTATAAAACATAACAAGAGAAATGCTGTTTTGGGAAATCAAGGCCGAGTGAGGTTTGCGCACGGTTCACCAGTGATTTGGACATTAGAGTGTAGTTCAGGCCAAGTCAGCAACCCAACACCGGGGTATAGAGTGTCAGTCATGCCTGGTTTACACTGGACCCATGTCTGGAACAGGAGAAGTGAGGATACTGTGGCATACTGAAGACTGAAACTCTCAAGTGGAGCACGTCGCACATGGTGTTTGGGGGGGAAATTAACGAAAAAATCCCTCAAATGCGTCGGACACAGATCAGATTTTTGGTCATTTTTGAAATTCTGAAAGTAAAAAGAGAGTTCTGGCCATGAGGCGGGTTTCTTATGACCTTAGTGAGAAGTGAGAAGCACACAGTGTCATTACATGGTGAAACGTGAGCTGCAGGCCACTTACATAAATCAGCTTTTAAACTTAAACTCAAACGCAACGTGAAAAATAAACTTGTTTTTTAAACGCAGACTTCCATTATGTCCTCCCGTGCTGTACGTGACGGGCCGTCATTTGAGGATTCTCAAAGAAAAGAAAATCAGGACGAGATCGTCTAGACACTAATGTATCAGATGTCCACATAACATGGCTTATAGGAGCTCCCAGTCTTCTTAACGTACCTAAACAGCAGCCGCGAGCTTTTACGGTCTCACATTAACGACAACACCAAATACCACAGCCTGCGTTTGAGCCGTAAACTGTAAATGAGGCAGCTCAGTGTGTATGTGTGTGTGTAACAGTATGAACTATAATAATAGCTTCTTAGCAGTTTATAATAGAGACAGCATGGGTATGAATGTCTGTGTTTCTGTGCGAAAAAGAGTGCGCGTTTAATGGGCTAATTAGGATCGGCGTTACACCATAATTAGTTTTGTGGCGTTCCCACAGCACAGCATATCCTGTTACAGCTCATTTGCATAATTAGCGAAAATAAACATTGAGGGCTTTGGTTGGCCGTTATGAATCTTTCAACGCTTTCCTTGTTTCCCCACCCCTCCTCCTCCTCTCGCTCCTCTTGTTTTGTCTATCTCGCACACTCGCACATCTGATCTCATCTTTTTTTTCTTTCTTACAGTTTACCAGTGGTTTAAAAAAAGGTGAGAGGTGGCGCCCTGAAACCGTTTTCCATCACATCTGGAGCAAAACAAAGACAGAAGTACACACACACACGCGCACACACACGTTTTTTTTTTTTTAAGGGGCATCCATAAAAGTGAACCGAGTGAAGATGGAACGCAGAGTGTCCATAAAAATCTGACGGAGGATCAATTAAGATTTAGGAGCCAGAGAAAATAATATTAAAATGCCTTTTACTGCACACACACACACACACATGCACACACGCACACACACACAGGTGAGACTGCTATCTTTTCTGGTTCTAATTTTAGCGCGCACGTCTGACTCACATGCCTCAACTTGTCCACAGTGCCTCCTGTGGCGTGACCTTGACACTGTCCAAGCATCTGACAATTCTAAGAGCTCATCACATGCTTGTGATATATATAGACAGAGAAATTATTTATACAAATCATAAATCAATCGTTGTTATTGGGGGAACGTTGGCCGGTTAAAAATCGCTCTCTGTCGTTCTGTTTCTCTCCGCTCTCTTCCTGAACGAGTCCCACAGCATTTTTTTTTTTTTTTTCTTCACACTGGCGCTCCAGAGCAGACACATGATGTCAATCCCTCTATTTATTATGTTTATTTTGCTCTCCCTCTCTTCATAACATACTGGAAATGTCAGCCTCAGGTTCTAGCTATGTGTCTCTTGGCCGGACATTAAAAGACATGACAGCAAGGAGTCTATTTTTCCTCTGTGTGTATGTGTGTTACTGACAGATTTTTCTTTACACTCCATGCTGACATTGACATTAGCCATTTAGATCGGTGTGTATTTGTGTTTCTCCAGAATCACAGGCCACGCTCACTTTGCAGCAGCTGACGTGTGTATTTGTTTGCGTACGCACTCACATGTGTCTGCCGGTATATTTACAAATCTCTCTAATGAGAAATTATTGAGGTGCAGCTCTGAAGTTTCTTCGCCACAGTTCATTTATTTTTCCAGGTAACGTGTCCGCGTTTTAAAGCGACCGCTCGACGGATACAACGAAATCTCAGAGCAAATGAGAAGTTGTCCTCCACCCCCATCCGTCCGATCCTCACAGTTGTGTTTACAGGGTTGATTTTAAAAATGGTTGTGACCCGCGGGTGTTTATAAGGCAAGTTTAGCTTGTGAACATCTCAGAAGTCCCTGACACAGAGTTGCTACAGGGGGAGAAATTAGTTCCAGAGAGAACGGGTGGAAGGGAAAGGGTAAGGAAGGGAGAGAGGAGGGCAGTGGAAAGATGAGGAGGAAAGGGGGTGCAGGAACAAGACTTCACCATGTCTGACTGTGTAATCATATCTGAATCAAATATGGGTTTGTAGTGAAGCAGCAAGAAAACACATTTAACGCACACAAACCCCTTACAAAATGTGATATAACCTGAAATTAAAACGTGCGCAGACACACAGACATGCAGGCCTGCACAGTCATGCGTCTGCATGTGTGTGTGGTGGGGGTGCTTGTGCGAGGCACTTGCAGACTTGCAGATTTCAGTGTGGACAAAGAGCAGATGTTTAGAACGTGCTAAATGACTGACTTGTTGATAATCAGCCTGCCATTAAATGTTCTGGCGTTTACACGCGTGTGCACATAAAAACCAGAGAGGTACATGCCGGTAGCCTCGTCTGAGCCGAGGGGATTACTCCTCTTACACTCACGCTCACCCCTGCCCATTCATGCCTTACAAGTGAATGCTCAAAGTTTTGGTACGGATCAAAGTAAATTAGAACACTAGCTCATTAAAACATACAAACGCACAAACTTCCTAAAAATTTATGTAGGGTTATCCTAAAAACGCCTTTCCCAGTCTAGCCCAAAGTAAATTCAAACATTTTGTTGAACCATGTGGCGTACAGGCAGGATTTTGGTCTCTTTTGAAAGGCTACAGTCTGAATTTTAATGGTCAGCAGATTTTCAAATATAACCCTGCAGATTACCTGTAACTGCTCCTAATAGCTGGAAAACCCAGTGGGTCCAAATCATATAGGTCTTACATGGTCCAATTTGAAATCTGATAACAATATAACTGACAATGGACATGTTTTTCTAAGGAAATATGCAGGTGCCTGGCAAAAAACGACCTTTAAACTGCCCATGCTTGAGAGTAACAGAAGCATTAACTCATCATAGTTCTTTGTTTACTTATTTACACCAACTTTGTGCATAAAAAATAGTCAATAATAACAAGTGCTTGGGTGGAAAAACAACCTATACAAAGAGCAAAATGCTTAAAACAATATACACTTTCATAATTTCCAAGTTAAGGCCTTAGAAACCCATTTAAACTATAATTTGAAATTTCACTGGTTATATGATGCGTCAACCATATGTGTGGGTGGCTCAGGAGACAGGAGGAACAGAGAGTGGGTCTTCTGCCGACGCATTCTCTCATTGGCTGTTGTACGCTCCAGGGTGGGCATATACGATCAATATCTAGTTAAATGACGTGTCGGTCAAACGGTTAGAGGTCAGCGGACATCTTAGTATCACTCATATTACTGAATAAGGGCATTATGGAGTGTAACGGAAGAAGTTTGTGACGGGTAAAAGTATATAATAGCAGACGCAATCGCAATTCATTGCTATTTGATCGTTATTTATGCATGGGATACTGTGTTTTGAACAAGGATTTACTTGAAATTTGGTAATGAGAGAAGATCATTTTTGTTGAATTTGATTGACCACTGAAACACCAAGAGTACCTTTGATTTAAACTGAGGAGGTGTGTACATCGCCTAGTCATGTTTGCACTGTCATGAAAACGAGCTGGACGACCAGCGGACGGGCCGTCAGAAAACCAGGAGGGTAAAGATTACATGTTCTTGATATAACAATGTTTCTGCATTAAAACAACAAATCTGAAAACAACCAGACCTTTGTAATATGTTTTGTTGAGTTGTGTGCTCACATTATCCGAAATATTTCCAACCGTGTTCATAGAAATCTGTTGAGGTACAGTGGTTGATAGATTTCATCACGGTGGTTTCTTAACAATGAAGACGACAATTCCCATGATCCCACACTACTTACATCTTTTTATAGAGAGACCCCTGACGAAAGAAATTACATACTGTGCATTTAACACAAAAACAGTAGATATTAAACAGATCATAGATGAATTATGCTTGCTCGAGTTCTAACCATGTTAGATTTGTATCTGCCTGCACTATAAGCTGTGGGGTTGTGTACTGCGTGTATGTTTTGTGCGATCGCGTTTAGCGGCGTTAGTCCATCACGGAGAATGAATTGGATGGATTTCAAGCGGTTCATCCGAGCCGAGGTCACGTAAACACCGCCTGATAGAATGGATTTGATTTCCATCAAATCCACCAGGGACAGATACACTTAACTCTACCTACACACTCGACCACTCGCACACCACTTTTTTTTAAAGAGACGTTCAAACACAGAGGCACCTGTAAAAGCTGAGCGTTAAAGTACGGTGATTACTCGTTTCCACGGAGAGCTGTGGAGGGCAAAGAAAGAGAAACACACACACACACACACACACACACATTCACGTACAGTCACTGCTGAACCCGTTTCTGTTCAACAGCTGCACTTCCTCATGGCTCCGACTCAGCACATTTCCATCAACCACCTCTGCCAGACCACAACACACTCCAACAATAGCCCACTTCACACACACACACACACACACGCGCGCGCACACACACAGCTGAGTGCATTAGCTGTGTATATTAATGAAAATGTCTCGCTGAACAAGGAAGAGAATACCTCGCAGTGTGAAATTACTTGCAGACTGGTGTGTGTGTGTGTCAGAGGCGAGAACAGCATGTTTCATCTCAAATCTTGTTTCTCACTGCTACTACTACCACCACCGCCGCTCTCTCTTTCCTTGCCTCTCACTCCTTTCTCTCTCTCTCTCCCTCTCCCTCGCTGGCCGTTCATTTACACTTGTCAAGAGGTAGCCATTAAGAGCGAAAGCCTGCGCGAAATTTTATTACAAAACCATTTGTATTCCTGAAAGAAAAATAAATCCAGCGCTCCCTCTGACTGCATTAGGGCCGCGGTTTTTGGCGATTTGTTTAGGTTGATAACACTCACGGCCCGGCAGCCACTCAAACGCCGATGTGACTGGGGAAAAAAAAAAAGCGTCTTCTTTTTTTTTCAGTCTTCTTTGCTTGCTTTCTCTCTTTCTCAGGGGCCATACAAGGGCCCTTGTCTGAATGTTAACCAGCTGGCCGTAACATAAAGTCGTACTTTATTTGACGTCTATGAGGGGAACAAGACATCTAATGAAGAAGGCTGTTTATGCACTGGGTGGGTCCATATGAAAGAAAGAAAAGGGAGGTGGAGAACCGGTCTCAATAAAGCAGTTGGGCTTGCTCTGAGCTCTTGTAAAACCAAGTGGGCCCAATCAAAACGACCAGGAGGGAGAGGGCTAACAGGGCCGATCGTGTCCCAAACGTGTCCCACTGACCGTTTGTGTGCTAATGCGCACAGATTTTAGAAGTCCGTGTGTGATTTCATACATGTGCGTCTCTCGTCTAGGAGTAAGAGCTACAAATTCTTCCCATCCCCTGTTCAAAAACTTGAGCCTGATTTCCAGACTATTCGTCTGGCTGTTTCACGGTCGCAGTGATTTCATGACAGTATCCATACGCAGGCGCGGGCGGGTTGGGGTTTTATCTTCCTGACATAGTAGCAATTGTACAATGTGATGGCCTTGGAGAAGTAATGGCTATTCACGCGAAGCTGCCAAAATGAAACCCAACTCTAGATGACTGGGGGAATGTTCCCACATCTCCTGTTAAATTGTCTCTGTCTGCTCATTCATTTTGTGCAATTGTTTTTTCCCCCTCTTTTCTTTTATTCCGTCTTTCTTTTTGCTCTTGGCTCTCTCTCTCTCCCTCTCTCTCTCCATTGGGCTTTGTTTGAAGTCTGCTTCAGGCCAGTAAAGGGACCCCCCCGTCCTCCTCATGGCAGTATAAATGACAGCTAGTGAAACATGATACACTGGCCCACCATTAAAAAAAAAAAAGAGAGAGCCATGATAGCCGTGTCGCTCGCTCTGTTAATCAAATTCGCCGTAATTGTCATCTGAAGATTTTAAAGGACGCTGAAGGGAAACAAGAAGACGAACCTCTGAACCTCGAGCCCCGGGGTCAGCGTGTGTGTGTGTGTGTGTGTGTGTGTGTGTCCTCAGGGACCGTCTGAGAGTTTGTATATGGTCATGCTGAGTTAAGGAGCTGCGTCTAAGTTCTGGATGGACGGTCTCCTAAGGGAGCCTGTCGTCCACCCACTCCTTGCCTCTCAGTCTGGTTGTCTGTTTCTATGTCTCCCCATGTTAAATCCTCCCACCCGTTCTGTCTGTTTTTACTTTCTCTCTCCCTCATCCTTTGACAGTTTCTGCCATTGGCCTCATTTTCAACTGTGTTACTGTGGTTTAAAAGCACATTTTTCACCACAACAGTTGTAGACTGTCTTGTGTAGAATGTTACAAAATAAAATAATTCACTCTTTTTCACAAATGCTAATGACGCTTTTCCATCCAATTACATATTAATTGGTTTATCTATTCATACGTTTTAAACATTTTTCCTTGCTTCCTTGGCTTTTTTGTCATTACCCCCGCCCCATGTTGGTTTGTTGGTTTGTCAGCAGGATTACACAAAAACTACAAGTGATTTCCACAAAACTTGGATAGAGGATGGGTCCCAGCCAGCACAGTCACCAGGATATAATGACAGCAGTTAACGTTTCTGCAAAACCGCAAACACCTCCAAGGTTGACATCTGTACCAGACGTGGCATATCATGTTCACATTCACAAGGTGAAGGTGAAGGTAGTGGCGTTATAACAAGCCAACAAGGTAGCCAAATGTGTTTTCTGTGACGATCAAAACCGGCCATTTTTCAGAGGAAGTCAGATCACCTCCAACCATTTATGTGGTTAACCAAAACCGGATGTTTCTTAAACGGGGTGGGCAGACCATCTGCAGCCATTTTTGTTGCAACAGAAACCAGGTATTTCAGGCCAAACCATGATGTTTTTTGTGTCTAAACTTAAGCAGAGCATTAACATAGTGTTGTGACTAACCTCAACAGACAGGAAAGACAAAGGGACGAATCCAGGCATTTTGGTTCATTTCTCAGGGCATGGATCTTGATGAAAAAATAATCAGCCATATTTAGGTGGCTGGTATCTGAGCTGAGCGGTTATGGGCGGTTTAAAACGCAGAGGTATGCGCTCTACTTGTTCACTTTCATCACCACATTGATCTAAACCTCCTGTCTGTGTTTCTTTCTAGCTAGGATGTTCTGTCTGTGTTTTAAACAAAGCTATATTGCAAATGAGCTCTTTACCTCGGGGTATTTCAAAGTGAAATGAATGGGAATAGAATCTACTTCTCTCTGTTCTACAGCAAAGACAGACAGGAAAGCGGTTAACAAGGAAGAAGACGAATTGTTGCGGTACTTTAACTTAATTTGTATATCATTTCAGGCATATATTGTTCAGTTTCTGTGTCATACTATGTAACACAAAATATGTCCTCGTTGAAGTATTTTCTCAGCAAAAGTGTCAGGATCACATATTTCAGTGGCTGCTCTGGTTTGAGGCATCGCATTATTGAATTGAAACTCCAGATTTTGACACCACGCCACCGCACACTTTTGACCATTTCTCATTTCCCAGCTGAACCACAATCCCAAACCGACATGTGGCTCCTCGATCAGCCATAGTCTGACCGGTTCTATTGTGGCTTGGGAGGTGGTGTGCGATCTGCGAGCCATACAGAAGCGTCCTGGATGAATAAATAGCAACAACTATTTGTCTGGTTTGCCACACACCCAGTGTGCACCAGCCCTGCGCTAACGTGCCAGCACAACTCTACCAGGTCAAACACGCACATCTGCCGCACGCTAATGCTGATTGATGAGTAATGATGATCTGTGAGTGTTTTGACACGTGGAAAACAATGCAGAACCTAACCTGGAAATGAGAGTAGACGTCAGCCGGCTGTTTTTACGTTACACAACGAACAGTCAAAGAAAGAACTACAGACAAAAAATGACAACCAATCAAGGATATGAAACACATGACGGCGCCAATAAATGACATGTGGTTTAGCTCTTTTTGTGCCACAAGGAATCCACCCGGCGGATTAAGTCGAATGAGCCGACTCCCATTGGACAACCTGCATGACTTCACATCACTCAGCGAGCGTTTCACAGGGTAACAGACCGTATTACAGCACCGGGCAAATATGCACTTTATCGCCTACTCAAGTCTTTGATTTCCCTTTCTGCTCCATTTGGATTGACATAAATTGTGCAATATGGTAGTCTTGATTTCTGCTCCAGGCGGACAGGCAGCTGGCTGGAGGGGATGAGAGACGGCGAGAGCAGTGTGGGGTCAAAGTCAGCTCCAGAAATTGAAATGTGTTCATCCCAAATGAAGCATGTATGTGTGTGTGTGTGTGCGTGACGATTCACACCCACGCGCTACTGACCACACGTTTAACAAGGCGTTCCGGTGATCCTGCAGGCACAAGTGTTTAGCTAAAGTCCTGACCTCCTTGCACCGACACTTTCACTGCTGATATAAATACCACACACACACAAACACACACACACACACACGGCAGCAACGATGCAGGTAACTCAATCCTCATTGTCCTCCATTCTCTCCATTGGCTGACACATGCCACATGTCCTCGCTCCCAACCAATCAGAACCCACGTCCTTAATGATACAAAGGATATTTTTACACCAGGCACTTGTTGTTGAGAGACCTCCTGTAAAAAAATTGTGTTAGGTTGGGAGTCGGATCATATTGGGTTGCAGAGCACGCACGTGTGTGTGGTTTGAAACTGGATAGGTCAAAGAAGCCTGTGCTAATATGTCCCAAAGAATGCTCATGACGAGGTGCTAACTCGCAGTGATTGCAACTGGTGGTGGCAGAGAGAGAGAGAGAGAGAGAGAGAGAGAAAGAGGGAGAACGCACCAGTTTTATTTGGGGGGCTGTGGAAAGGTCCCATCATCCTTCATGTTGACAGGACATTTGTCAAATTGGAGTGATGCAACTGTCCTAAGTCTTCTCTGTCACGTTGCCTGGCTCGAGTTACCCCGATGTATTTCTTGTTTCGAACATTTCGACAGCCCGAGAGTCACATGACTCGGGAAAAACACTTCGTGAGGCCCTGTACGTATAAGTGTATTGAATGTAGGGATTTACAAAATTGTACTGCCGCTGATGTGCTGATGTGGTGGTGTGACTGCTGGTCAAATCTACAAAAAGGAAACCCTGATCCTGAAAGTCAAAATCTCAGTCATGTTCACTATTTGAAAGAGCTTACATGTTTGGTGTGGAGCGCTGAAAGTCCATCTGTTTACAAGTCCCAACTTGATATCTATGATGTCGTGTAGTGTCACTGTGTCCTGAGGTGGAGACTGTTTTGCTAATGTTCAGTCCGCAAAAGCACGCTATGGCAGACGATTTAGCTGAGTGCACTTATCTCCTCTAAAATAGAAAAGAAAATAATTTTATGTCATGTGCTTTCATCGCAACATTGCAACAAGGGTAGATATTAAAATTGACTCATTGCCTGTTTAGTCTAATAAAGTAAGGAAGCAATAATCCACGGTCCACATACATTACTTCTTCCTTTCAAAGATAAAATAATTCTCCACCAATTCTCAACAACATTTCATTCCTTTAACATGATTCTTCCTTGTCAAAACCTTGCATTTCGATTACCAACAATTAATACTTCTATAAACAGTATATGAATGTAGAATCTACGGGCAAGTGACGAGATTCGGGCATCGTACGATCTTTAGTTTTCATTTGTAGTCCAACTCGTATTAACCAGTTGTGTTGTGGTTGGGTTGCATGCAGATAAGCGGTCGATGTGAACACCACAACAGGTAGAATTAATTGGCTAATGTCTGATGATAAACAACAAAGAGCCGCACACGGAAGAGAAAGTCTTGGCAGGGCCAGATACCTCCTGAAACGTTGGCCTTTGCCCCCAGAGGCTAAATTGTTGTTAGCTGGCAGCCGAGGGGTTTATGAGTTTGCCTGCAATGCAACTCCACTGCCAACAGTGAAAGATTTTGGAAATGTTATGCTGATAGTGGCTGATACAGCCTCACGTTCTACACACCTCAAGATTGTTTACACTTTAAGAGTCGCACTCTTCATTCCCAACCAACGCTGACTCAGGTGACATCATTTAAGGTAACTTATTAGATGTCATGCAACTCCCTCTGGTGCCACAAAAGGCTTCAGACATCTTTTTTCACTGATGTGGTCATACTAAGCCCTCTGAACAAGACTTCCATGACTGCCGACCCTATACACACAGGCCACTCCAGTAAAATACACACTCAGGCATTCTGTATGTAAGCACGGTGTCTAATATCACGATTAGCTGCTTCACCTGTAAAATTGCTCTAAAACTCCCCAGCTCATCAGCAGTGTGTGCTGGGAAAGTATCCGCTCTCACTAATCTCACTGACGGGTTAACGCACTCTGAAAGGCTCCTTACAGTGCTGGTAATTGAGGAAAAAACCTTCACAGCAAACTGCCACCGCTGTGTTAACCGCATGGAAACATGTGTTTGTACAGTATGTCTGTGTGCATTTGCTTGTGTCTCTGTGCGTATGAGGGGTGGAATTTATGTAAAAGTTCTCATATTCGGCAGTCATTTCCTTTTGATGTTCAAGATCACTGTTTCCAGGCAGGAATTTTTTCGAACTCAGGAGAGAGAGAAACAGGGGGGAAACGGAGTGCAGGGGGAGAAGAAAAACAGAAATTGGTCAGTTCTCCATGGTGCTGGAAAGGCAAACTCTCACCATAACCACACCCGTTGTCCTCATGTTCTCTCTCTCTCTCCAAACCACTCATGTTTTAATGCTATTTCCGTTCCCTGTCTAAAACACTGTCATGGTTGCTTCATTCATTATTAGGGTTAGCTGTGTTTGTGGCATACTTAACTAAGTTAGGATGAGTGCCTACAAACACATAGACACAACATTCATTACGTTCCTGGTGGAGGGAATCTAAGAAAAACTAGTTTCTCTGTGCATTCTGATTCACATTTATTGACAGAGCTAATGGGATCATGTTAACGTCTGCGCATGTTTGCTTATTTTAATTTTTAGTGGTGTGTTTTTACATTCCCATTAAGCCCGTCTGCTGCTCACTTTGTGCGTTTTTGCGTTTGTGTGTGCAAGAACGTGACCGGCCCCCGTCCGCGTCTCACTGTGAGTGTGCGTACGTGCATTCATGCGTGCGTCTGTGTTTATCGATATAGCTAATGGATTTTCTGCTGGCCCGAAGTTTGTTTGCTCAGTAACCCGATACGGCAGGCGGTTTATAAGGCAAGCCTTTGGAATAGAAGCATGACTCATGACTGTGTCTGACACAACCGTCAATGACCTGACACCCGTATCAGGTGACAGGCGGGAGAGAGAGAGAGAGAGAGGGAAACAGAGAGAGAGAGAGAGAGAGAGAGAGAGAGAGAGAGAGAGAGAGAGAGAGAGAGAGAGAGAGAGAGAGAGAGAGAGAGGGAATAAGAGGGAGAATTGTGATGATCGATAGACCATCAAGGCAGGATGACATTTTAACCTAAAGAGTGTGAAAAGACAAGTTTGAATGGAAAAAAGAAAGGCAGGGGAAAAAAAGAACACACAAAGAAAAGAGGACGAGAACCACTAACAAGGTTTTCTCAGCCCTGGGTGCTAAAAATCAGATTACGTTTCAGAGGAAGGAGGATTAAAGTCTTCCACATCTGTCTAAAACTGACCTTGACACACACACACACACACACACACACACACACACACACACACACACACACACACAAAACTTCTCATTTAGTTTTTCTATGATTCAGTATGATCAGCAGACACACAGATGAGCAGGCTAGCTGCAGACAGTGTTGCTCACACAAGCCAGGTACTCAGACTGCCATTCTCTTCGTTCTCAGTCTCTACCCTCACCACATAAAAGGCATTTCTAACTCATGGAAGGCAATTGAGTTGAGCCCTCTATAAAATGCCTGATGGTGACTGGGAGTCTGAAAAGAGCTCCTGTGACAAAGAGCCACTGAGATGAAATCATGGCTGCTGAGCAGCATCTGGATATGTAAGCAGGGAAATGGCTATGAGTGAGATTACACAGAGCTTTTGGGGCAGGACGTATGGATACACATGCATCGACTGCTCATGTAAGCATCCATATAAATGTAGATAGAAGTTTGGTTTTAAATGATAACGCCTTGCTCGAAAAAGAGCCACAACGTTACATCATATATTGATTTTCCAACACATCCTCATATCTAAACAACTGAATAGGTAGACTGCCAGTGACTCCCAAAATGATATATGTCACTATTGCCAAAATGACATGAAAGTTGCAGCAAAGCAGCATCAGGTGTGCCGGACATTCATTGCACGGTCGCAGGTTTAGTCAACAAAACTTCTTGGTTGGGTTTAGGATTAGATTGTGGTTTCGGGTTAAGGTTGTAACTTCACTTACTCAGGTACGTATGCGTCTTCAGTCCGTTCTCACTCCCAACGCATCCAATACAGCAGCCTGGTCAGTGGATGTACACCTCAAAGTTCGACGTTGTGGGTACTCTTCTAGTATCAGTAATGTGCTTCAACACTAGAGGGGGATTGGAGACTGAGGTTTGCGTCCTGTTTGTGACCAATATACAAGAGTGATATGTTTTTACTTTATGTAAGTCAACGAATGCAAATGACGTAACCTGCCTAGCTTACATTATGGGACTGAACTTTTAGCCCAGATAACGATCTTTTCCTAAACCTGACCACGTAGTTTTTCCGCCTAACCCTCACCAAACCGTTTGACAACATCGATGACAGTCCAAAAGTCATAATATGTCATACTATGGGAAGTGTTTTGAAACACAAGCTTTATTTTGAAAGTCTAACAGGATGTTATATATTTGGTATTACTGCTAAACTGACCGCCAAGCCCTTCTCCTGCAAAACTGATGCAAGAGGAAGAGGTAGCGCTGTGTAGTTTGAAGTTTATGGTCACCAACCAAAACTGCCATATTTGTGTTGGTATGTTGTGTTCAAGACGTGAATGCACGGTACAACTGAGTCTTCACCTTTATGTCCCAGGCAACAAGTCAGCATCCTCTCAAGCTGATAAAGTGAACCAACAATGAAAGTTGGATTAAAAAGAACACGGTGCAGAGGAAACAGGTTGATCAATGTGATTATAGGGAAGAAGGGAACAAATGAGAGTAGATAAAAATCAACAAGAAAGCAAAAAAACAAAAAGAACATTGAAGCGATGACGGAAGAAGTCAGGAATGCACAGCAGCAAATGAGGGCCGAGAACAAGTGAGCGCGAAATTAGAGCAAAGCGGTAGAAGTCTGAAGCTTATAAACTGTATGTACAGTCTAGGTGGTCCGGCCTGAGCCATGACACGTCACACCGTGATTGGCCTCAACATTTCACAGCTCTATTCCACCATATTTTTCCCTACTCTGTCTCTTCCCATGTCTCACCCTGTCCTTCTCCCGTCTCCTGTGCCAGCTCCAACCGTCCCCCAGCATTGTTCTGAGAAAAAAAAAAAAAACAGAGGATGGATCGTCTTACCTTTTCAGGAAGGCAAGGGGAAAAAAAACCCAGTCAGAACCTAAAACTCCCTAAAAACACAGGGGAGAAAAGGGGGAAGTGACACGAGGGAGGGAAGGGGGAGGTGGGTGAGTAGGAGGGGGGCTGGAGGAGGGAAGCTGCAAACGGTATTTTTGATATTGATCATAATCCTCTGACAAGAAACAATTTCCAGCGAACTGAACTTCATTCAGACATACTGTTAAACCAAGCAGGGAGAGGTGTTTACACTTCAACCCAAAAGTATGGTTTGGGGCAGAGGAAGCTTTTATAAAACAGCTCAGACCCACATTAATGCAGCTACAAAGATAACTCTTCCACATACACAAAGGCGCATATCTAGTGCACACATGCATGTGTACACACACACACACACCCCTGCACGATGACAGCAGCGTGATTCATGACATTAATTACCACAGTTGATAGAAAACAATGTTAATGACTTCTTAGATTACAATCTTCCCATCCGTCACTCACACTGGAGCATCACTGACATGTCTGAACAGCACGCATGCTGAGCATTTCCACAAGACAAATAGGCCGATAACTAAGTAAATGTTGCTGCGCGGCTTTGGAAGTGACTTCACTGCTCCTGAGCGCCGACTTGCAATGGTACGGGATTTTCCACAGTATTATAAGCATCTCAGAAGATGTCGATAAAATTATCACTCAAGACGTTCAAGTTAGCCGTTTTAAAATTAAGGTGTAGAATGCTTCGGTGTCCACTGCCTAATGTTTTTCTTGAGCAGTGCCAAAATAAGAGTTCAGTCCCCATCTCGCCCTGCCTGTGAGCCATGAGCTATATCAGAGGGACTTTACAGAAAGTTGAGACTTCTACACACACACACACACACACACACACACACACACACACACACACACACACACACACACACACACACACACACACACACACACACACACACACACACACACACACACACACTGGGTGGATGTTATCGTCGTGATCAGGTATGTATGAGAAAAACGACACACACAGACTCACTTGCCCTCTAGATAAGGAGGTACAAGTTTCCAGCTTTCTACTGCAGCCGTATCCTGTTACTAATACTCTGCCCTGGGCATGCACACACCCACACACACGCACACACACTCACACACACTCACACACAGCCCTGGAGCACAGGAACATCAACTTCCACTGTGGGCCTCCGTTTCTCACCCTTTTCTCTGTCTTTCACCTCCCCATCACCTCTCGGCTCACACTCTGACCTTTTCACACCTGCTCACATATAACCGCTCGGCATGTACACAGCGGATACCGGTGTGAGAATGGATTGCTCATTAACAGGGTGAAACGCATAGCGCCGAGTCCCATGAACAGTAGATAAACACGCGGAAAGAAAACCAACACGCAGACGTCTGTTTGAGCGAAGAAGTGGACGAGATGCAGAAGAGTTTTCTCGAGCGCTGACACACATCTACACGGGTTAATAGGACAGTGGCGTATTTTAATGTCACAGTGCCTAAAGTCCACCGATGTGTCGGCTCAGACACAGCAGAAAACAATTGCCGCTGTTGTTTCGATGCATTACATGTGTCTGGCGTGTTTAAATCTCTACGTTTTCACCTCATTTAGGCACATCTAGGAATTCTTCTACATAAAACTTAATGAGAGGTTAGTAATTTCCTTTCTCACACACCTTCCTTAAGGCTGCATTTGCCCTTTTGACTCCAATGAATCAAAACAATAAACATATGACTGATTTATAGCCAACACATAAAAGTGCAACAGGATTAGTGGCTTTGCAACATGATGCTAAACTGTGGGCAGATTCAGGTGGCTCTCGTTATCAATCATGCTCGTCTTTCTGTCTCCGGGTTTGTCTCTGCACCGTGTCGCGCATGATTCGAGGAGGGGAGAGAGAGACGAGCCGGCAGGCAGGCAGATATTAACAGGTATCAGCAGACAGACGTAGGCGGATGAAGGCGCAAGTGACAGCGAAGAGAGTGCAGGTGAGTGCACTCCGGGTTACAATTATCAGGAGATTTAGGGAACCTCGTTACTCCGGAACAGGTGCGGCTCAAGGCCGGGTTCAAAGGTCGTGAACTGAAAATCAGGGTCATTGCAGAGATATGTGAGTTTGACTCCGAAACCTTATATTTCCATATTTTTCGGTGACACCTGCATCCTTTTGACTGTCACTTCTACCTTCGGCTTACATAAACCGTCTGTCTGTCCGTCCGTTCATTCGTCTGTCAGGTGGAAAGTCAAATTAACACATACTATGAATGGACTGATTGTTCCTTTATTGAGTTTCTGTGTGGTCTGTTGAACTGCAGAGCTACTTCCTGGTTCAGCTGGATATAACCTGCCTATTTACCATGTGAACCATATGCAAACTAAAAGAAACATTCACCGCACATCGTTCATGTAAATACAGTGAATTCTGGTTCTGTTAAACAAACCACATGATAAACACAACATTCATCCTCGGCTGCAGGTTTTAAAGAAATGCCATTTTCTAGCCTATGACAATCAGAGATGAGCACAAAAGCACCAAAAAGTAGCTTGTTCCAAATTACAAATATATCAAAATAAGGTTACACTAAAACAGTAACTAATGATTCAGTAATTAGTATTTAATCAGTCTAATGGGTATTTACTCAGTATTGTGTTTCACTTTACTTAAAGGGGCACAGAAAGCGTAACTAATGATTAAGTAATTAGTATTCAAAGAGTCTATTGGGCAAATATTCAGTATTATGTTTCAGTTTACTTGAAGGTAAACAAAAACAGTGAGAGTGGTTAAAACAGTTTTCTAAATGGAAGAATGTCCAACATACAGTATGTCATATATCATTAATGATAAACCGACTGTCAATTAAAGAAACTGCTTAAAATCTGAATCCCTAAAACCAACAATGAGTATTTAGATGAGCAGATACCGGTTAAAAAAAACGCAAGGTAGCAGGTTTTCTTTTCTTATTCCCGTTTTTTCCCTTCTCCTCAAAACCCACCGCGTAACTCCCGCTGATAACGTCAACACTGAGCTTAGCACAAGCACCTGGATAACATGACAACCCGTCACACACACACACACGCACGGAAATACACACACATGTACACAGCCGAGTAAGGTCTTGACACGTTCACTCAAAGCCTTAAGAGCGAGATTAGACGGGCCAATAGACAGTTAACACACACACACACGCACAGTGAGTGGCTGGATGGACAGCTCCCACAGCACTAAATGGTAAACAGCAGGTTTTAGGTGACATGTCAGGAATGTAGAAAATGCTCTTTCATAATAAGCTGCTCTCTAACACTGCAGGGCAGGTCAATCTCTCTTGCAGTTTCTGTGAATGTGTGTGTATGCTGCTGATCAACCTTGTCAACCTGAACCTGTCACGGCCAACTTTGTGTGTGTGTGTGTGTGTGTGTGCGTGTGTGCGTGCGCTAAATGGATGGATTTAGCATGATGAAGTGGTTTAAACCAGCAGATTAGATGTGTGAACAGCTGAGCACAAGGTGGCAAAATGGGAAAGGCTGCGGACGCACAAAAAAAGAATAAAAAATCTAGTATTCGTCAAATTTCTGTCAAAACCTCCTTACACTTAAGACAATAATCTGTCTATTTCTATCCGTCTGTACTTGTTATAATTTCTACAAACTTAAACCAATTGTACTGAGGTGGAGACAGGCCATATATAAACTTTTCTGAGTTGGGTTGTTCATAATGAACGAGGTGATATCTTCAAAGGTCTTGTTTTGTCCGACCAACAATCCAAAACCCGAAAATATAACATTTTTACTATATTGATAACTGGAAAACTAGTGAATTGTCCATTTAGAGAACCTGGAACTATCAAATGTTTGGCGTTTTCTCCTGAAAAAGTAGTCGCAGATCACTTTTAATCAACTAATCTATTCATTGTGACAGCCCTACAGGTTTGAGAATATTGTGTCAGCGATTTGTTAATGTTAAAATTCTAATGTAAAGCTGAAATCACAACACACTTCTTCTCGACTAAGTCTGGCTGTGAATCAGCACGGGGTTCCCTCATGATCATTCTCTCCTGTAGTCTTTGGTTGTTTGGGTGTCTTTTGTTTGAAATGAGAGCATTACTTGTTGTATTTTATCTAACTGCCAAGTTTTGGTGGTGGCCAGATGTCTGTCAGTTGTCTTTTTGTTTCTTTTCCTTAAATAGATTAAATGGAGAACAGGTTAAAATCTGACGGAACTTCAGAGATCTTATGTTTGAGGCCTACATACTAAATAGTGCACTTCTAGACAGTGTGATAACAAAAACTTTATTAATCGATTTCAAGTCACTCAGTGGAAGATGGGTCTGATGTTTTTAGCAGTATGTGTGCTTGATCACAAAATTAGTGTGCAATGAGTTCCACACACCAAAGAGCTCCCGTTTAAAATGCTTTAACTTGTAGGACTATTTGAGCACAAGGCTTCAGTCTCAAAAAAGTCCTTTTTGGTGTGCGGATGTCTCTTTTTTTCACCCTCACAGATCACCCTGTGCAGACATCACAAAGACCTCCCCACACTTGTGAACGTACAGTTCACACTTACAGTAATTGTAACAGTAGAAGATTGACACCTGTGTGAACTACAGTGTGCGCTACATGCGCAACCTCTGGGTGCACTTGACACACTCACACACACAACCTTCCTTTGTCACCTCACTTCGCAACCCAAGTAACAATTGTGTAATTCATCTTTGTTAATTAGAAAGAAAAAACTGGTGGGACTACATCTGTCAGCCTCAGACGCTGACAATGACTCATTTGTGTAAAAATAAATAAATGCATTGTCTATTTCCTGGTGGTTTGGGGGTGTTTTCCTGCTTTTTTAAGCCAGGTGAGACTCAAGTGTGTGTGTGTGTGTGTGAGTGTGTGTCTGCTACTTGAGCAGTGACATACTCAGCAGAGAGTCACAGAGAGTTCATCCAACAAGAACAGGAGGATCTGCCAGGACTGTCATGTTCCAACAACTTTACAGGAAAGCTGACACACACACACACACACACACACACACACACACACACACACACACACACGCACACACAATGCCCTTTGTATTCTACATGTTACATTCAAATAAGACAGACTGAAACTGAAGATGAGATTTGCAGTCGGAAGTAAGCATTGAGGAATAAAGAAACACCTCTGAGTGGGCGCAAACAAGTCGAGAAACCACGTTCTTATCACTTATTCTATTCCTATTCTGTTCTGCCAACATTTGTTAGAAAAATATGTATCAACCGGACCACGAATTAACTGAAATAGAGAGGGAACAAGGTCACATATTTGGACAAACCATGAACTTATTTCCTGCATCTTTCTCGGGTCCCTGGAGTTTTATGGAAGTCCCCCCGTGAAAGCTGAGAGGGGCTGGGTCTCTTTCTCTGGTCAGGGCTCTGTTCCCCTGGCCCGTTCCCATCAAAGGCCTTCTGTTTGGGGGTAAAAAGAGTCCAGTTTCTGGGCCTCCCACAACCGGGCCGCATGGTGGCATGGAGAGAAGGGCCCGGAGCAGGGAGGTGCTAAGTGAGCGGGGGCCGAGCGAGAGCCTGGGGAGTGAGTCGACGGAGAAGGCCGACTAATGGACCCCTCGCTGGGGAGAAGAGGAATGTCTGGTGGGGGAGACGAGGGGAGACGGGGCCTATATACAGCAAGAGGGATATGTGTGTCTGCGTGTGTGTTATTTGGAGATAAGTGTGTGTGCGTGTGCTGTATTTCCCCACAGCACCCCCATTAGGGGAGACCCCGGAGAGAAATCCATTCAGCACTTCATTCATTATACTGAGCAGTCAGCTGTCGTCTGTGTACTCACACCTACTGTACACGCATGAGTTAAGACAAGCACGCGCGCACAGTCAGCGCCGCATGACGATCACCGCGTACGCCCAGCAGACACACAAACATTAATGCGGCCCGTCACATATTAATATGTGAAGCATGTCACTGAAACTGTCATGGTTATACGTTCAGTTCCTACTGGGACTGCCAGACTAAATCTGTTCGCCCAGAAGACAGAATGCACATTTTATGAGGAAAATCCGAACACAAGAGATGTAGTGTGTAAGAATTATTAGTAATATTTTTTTAGTAAACCGAAAAAATGTCAGGTGAACTCCAATGTTATTGTATTCTAAACTATAAATCGTTCCTTTAGCTGTGCCTTTAATCTGGTTTAATTTTACTTATTTTATCTGGTATTAACCCACATCTTACTATTTTTCATTTTCGGTGTCCATCAACACACTTAAGTCAGAAGAACGACTTCCCAACTCGGGAATTTGAGAAATTCGAGGAGCACCTTAGGAGTTATTCATTCTTTATTCCTATTTTCTTCCTTGTTTAAAACTCACTTGTATTAATTTATGTGGCCATAAATTGTGTTTCATGATGTTTAATGTTTAACGTTCCAAAATCTACACAGAATTTGTGGCTGCAACCATTTGTGGTAGCTCTTTTGCTTGCCCGCCCTGGTTGCCCTGGATGCAATTGTTTCCAATCTGTTTCTTGTGTGATGAAGCTGTATCTTCTTGCTATTTAGCACCACATGTTGCAAGAAAAGTGCATCCAAAGAATGATGATCTTCTCTAAATTTGTCAGACTGTGTCCTTTGAATATTTGATCAAGGCCTAAAGAAGTAAAGATATCAAGTCATTTCACTAGTAAAAAAACAAACAAATACTGGCACAATCAGGGAAATGAACACAAATCTGTTTCTCTCCTAACCATTGTATGATATCCTGACCCCTCAGATGTATCCTATGAACCCTTGGAGGTCCCTATCCCAAATTTGGGAACCACCACCCTAAAGCATGGGACATGTTACAATGGATCTACTCACCAGCTCGTAGAGGCAGACAGTGAAATTCATTGTCTGGCTTCTATGGTGGCCAGGTGCCAGGTGTGTGTGCACAATGTTAGAGGAGCAACCACCCGCCATGGATACATGACAGAAAACTGAACAGCAATGCCAGGACAACAAGATTTTTTTTCTTCTTAGTAGCGCAGGTGGCTCAAATGCAAATATAAACACCCAATGTGATGTGAACTATGTTGTGTGTCTGTGTCTCCATTTGTCCCGTCTCTACATTTAACACAGCTGAAAAAGATGATATTTTACCCTTAAATCTAAAGGTAAGAGTAAGAAAAGACAGGTGGTCTAAATCTCAAAAATTGTTTTTTAAACGTTATGTTAAATGACATTCATTCAATTATTCAAATTTGCTGACATACTGTATAGACATACTGTAGATGCATTCGTCTGTTCCACAGAGTTATTAAATATACAAACATAACGTATATACACACACACACACACACACACACACACACACACACACAGAAGGCCTCATCCCCATCTCACCCCACTCATCTCTGCTGCTCTATGCTGCAGACAATAAAAGACGGAAGGAGGTGGAAGGATGGAGGGGAGGATGCGACTCTCCTGTGAAAATAAACATGTGAAACAAACACCCCGATTGTTCGGGTCGGGTTTCCCTGCTGTGACGACAGTGAGCGTGAGGCAGAGGGCCGGCGTAACTGGAGCCAGGACAAAACACTGTAAAGGGATGGCGAGTGAAATAAGCACATGCCGATCAAAGTTAGTTAGAGAGAGAATTTTCCAAGACGTGTGGCGCAGAAGACAACTTAAATGATTAATAATCGTTCACTTTGGCTTTAATTAGCAATGCATTCGATTAGTTGAATAGTTGATTAAACAATGTTATCCATATACTAGTCAGTTCAACTTTACAAAGTAATATTTTTACACAATATCTTTACTCTAACTAATTACTTTTGGCATACTTTAACAACACTAAACTAATGTGCACATTTTAATTTCATATTGACATAAACAAGCATACATTGCGTATACAGTCATTAACTGTTATTTGTCAACTTTTATCTAGTGACTTGTTGCCATGTTGGGCAGGATAATGAGTAATGTTCATAAAGCACAACGCATTTTAGTAGGCGTTTAAATGGGATTTGGTTTCTGATAAATATAATCAGTGGTTCCAGTCTTATACTGTACATAACATTTCTGGGACAATCTTCAACCCTGTAGATTAAATTGTGCTTCAGTTTTCTAAACTTCCATTTAACAGTCAGGGAAATATGCCGTTGGGAACATCCTCGTCTATGCTAATGTCTGAACAGGACATGCAAATCCACACACACTCAGCATGGACCGAGGTAATTTGATCAGAACTCACAGAGGGAAAACGGCCCACATTAGTTGAAAGACTGACACATGAACACAGTTCTGGGAATCCCCAGACATAACGACATACAGAAAAATTTACAGCCTTGCAAGAGAACCTCCACACGAATGTGCAGTTTATATGACTGTTTCTTCCTCTACACTGTAGGCATTTTTAAATGACGATAGAATTTTAAAACCAATACATTTTCTTTCCTGAATACATAAACCAATATTCAAGTTTATAAAGTGTTCAGTCCTCCACCATTAGGTTTAAAAACATCATGTCAAAGAAACATTCCCACATCCCAAAAAAAAATGCCTGTACAGGAGAAATGTCAGACATTTATTAAAGTACATGGTGAATAAGCATATAGACCGTTTTGCAGAGGAATGTTAAAATGTGACAAATGATAGCGGATGTAAGATCGAGTATCGGCGCGGTATGTGTGAAAAAACATGACTCTGTTTCTCTTGCCATTTCCCTCTCGCGCTCGTCTTCTCGGTCTCACCTGAGCTAAAGGTCCTGGGAACAACACGCTTACTCCTGCCGTGAGTGACAGCTCATGGCCCCGAGGCAGCCAGCTCCGCCTCCAGGTGAGGTCCGACCGTCTCAGGTTTCCATTTCAACCCCCTCATTCATCTCCTGCCTTCGCCTCATCGCGCTCTCATTTTCTCCTAATGCACCTTCAGGCTCACTCTGACAACACCGCGCATAAACACAAATGTGGAACGTTTTGCAACAGTTTCGCAAAGTTACAAGTGGACGCGACACAAAACTTGCAGAAATATAGAATGACATGAATGCACCGGACACACAGACACATGCACACGTTCAGTGTCATATAATGGTACATTAATAGACGCACAAGCGAACGCAATCAGCTCAAAATCACACACATAAAAGCAGAAATACCATCACAGAAATAAACCCAAAGTGACACATCCTCTACCCAGGCAAGCACAAAGTCAAAAGGGCCAGGGCTTGTGTGTGTCTATGTTTGTGAGTCTGTGTGTACAGTGCCTCAGGTAGTGGGGTTTCTATTACAGCGACGCTTCCTTTCCCAGGTGAAAAAGCCAAGCAGAGAGAGTAAAATCTCGCAGCCTCGGGGGGCTAAAGCACTGCCTCACACCTCCACCAGTACGCCCCCACCTGCCAGTGGACTCATTTACATATCTCTCTGATAATTTCATCAGACTCACAGTAAGGTGAGTAAACACAGTTATCCCAACTGTGCTGAAGATACCTCAACCAGGTTATGTTACATGTATTATGGATAAAATACAAGTAAGTATTTCTCAGGTACAGGCGCAGAGCTAGTTCTCAGTGTAGGGCATTTAATCTGGTTTCTTACTGTTTTGATTCTGCAAAATCAAGGTCACAGAGGGACACAGAAGAAAATCTCCAATCTCCAAATGCACCACATAACAATGAAAAGGATTCTTTCTTTCTTTCTTTTATTTTTTGGTGACTACCACAGACTAGTGAGTAGATATAAAACGGGCAATATGTAAGAGTTTTAGTTGAAAACATTCAAAAATTAACTAAGATGACCAACAGAGTGTAAATAAATAGCGGCCACAACATTATGAGAGAGATATCCACTGAAGTTAGCATGCTAACAAGCTAGCTTGGCCCGTCCCGCTCCAAAGCCCCTGGTGCCAGCGGTGCGAACGCTAACACTAACGCTTACGCTCCCCCCAGCCCCCAAACTCCCAGACTGAACCGCTAGCTGCACGGCTAAGTGAGCTAACTAGATAAAGGCAGCTACAGTTAGCAACAGTGAGCAGTTACTCTGATGATATGCTGCCCCCCACTGGTTGGAGTATGAATTTGACAGGCGGCTGATTCTTCTTTAAAAAAAAAGATTACAAAGAAAGGAAAGAAAAAAAGGAAAGCTTTGACTTGGCTTTTTTGAGAGAGGTATTTTTCCAAGTTGGCTCTTCATTAGATTAAATGCTCTGAACATTTTTGAACTATGTGTTTCAATATAAAATAAACCAACATTGTACAGTAATAATTCATCATAAGTCTCCCTAAAAATAACCGCGTGGTCCCACTTGTAGCTGTCAAGCTGTTTACACAAAAAAATTAGTTGGGCAGGTTTGGGCCAAACACTGTTAGTCAGACAATTGCCTTTATCCAAGTATTTATCAGTCAAGCTATCTGTTTATCTGGAAAGGTGCAGTTTGTTTAGCTCTTTGTGTGTATGTGAGTAAGAAAAGAACGCCAGTGGAGATGGAATGTGATTAAGGTGGTACTCTGGGTGTATATGTGGACAAGAGTGTGTGGAGGGCTGTTTTTGCAGGAAGGGGTGACTGCGCGGGTTTGTGCCACTTTCTTTAAGCCAATCATGTGTCTTGGCACTCTGGTACAAGTCCGTCGAGTGGAGGCCGGAGGGAGGCCCCGAATGAGCTATGAGAAAATAAAACAAAAGGAGACAGGGATAATGTTCTCAGCCGTTTAAACGAAAGTGCCAAAAAATGAGGTCTGAAAAATGTGTAAATTGAAACGGCCATACTTCAGGCCATTCATTTCCTGCGGTATCTGGGTAAATATTATGAACTCTACTCCAGAATACTGAGCACACTATCCATCATGGCTCACACAAGCCAAGTTTCAGCTCACTTTTACTCCACTACCAACATAATTAGTTGGAGAATTATAGTCGGCACAATCGTGTGCGTGTGTCCGTGTGCTTGTGTGTACGTGACGATACTGTTTTGCCCCCCTGGCAAGTTTTAAGGAAGATAAATACATTGCTTCAATCCAGGATACTGAGTTCTGCAGCAGAAAGGCAATAAGCTGGTGCTGCCCACACAAACACACAGGCACACACATAGATGCATATTCATAATTCTCCTTGCGGCTCAGCAGGTGTTGAATGAAAATTTAGGTTCCATTACTGCGTGTTTTTTTTATTTCTGCATTCTGGTTGAGGTATTTCTTGCGGTCTTAATTATGGAAGGAATTATTTCTTAAAGTATGCTATGGAGAATTTTACTGAATACCAATGTATAGACAGAAAACAACAAAGATAATCCGACTAAACCATCACTTAAGATCCACTAGAGGTGTGAGGCGGTGTCTGTATCTGCCTCTGTTTTCTTATTTTCATAGCATTTCACTGTGTTCAGGATATTTCTAGGTGATGGCGATTCTGGAGAAAGATAGTTGATAGTCGTGTTTCTTTCCTAGGTCGTCAAATACCAACACTCTGGGTTGTAACTAGCTGGACTTGACAGAGACTTACATATTTACAACGCTTTTTTTCCAGATGCACCATGAGGGGTAACGAAACCTTCAAAATAATATGTTTTTGAATGTCGTGCGCAGTAGACGACTGATATAGCAATTTATTATTTTCATTCACTCCCTTCAGATCAGTAAAACAATAGACTGAAGTGTTCATTGTCTTAACAGAAAAAAAAAGCTTCATCAGTTTAGATTGCTACAATCAAAATTTAATCAAAATTTTGTCTCACTCATTGTGCAATAGCAATAAATGCCATACAGTATAATTTTCCTCAGCTCCCCCTCACTGTTGGTGCCAGATTCATTATTATTATCTTATCTGACTGTGAGCAAGTTTGCGCATGAAATGACTCAGTCTGTTTGCGTTTGCATATTACCACTTGCTGTGCCCTTTTTGTTGTTAATTCACTCAACGCTCGGTCTGTCCTCTTGTTATCTATTCCACTATGTCTACAGGGCACATGCTATGATGACCAACTTACCCAAAACCTAAACTTCCCCACTGTGGAGAGGTGTTTTCTAGTTCCACTCTATTAAACGATGATTTAGGTTTTTTTTTTAAAAATTGTTTCTGTATTTTAAATCATTCTTATAATCACATTGTAATCAACAAGGCAATTGCAGACACCTGTAAATGCAGCAACAAGAGGAAAGAGACAAAAGCTTCCGGGGAAACATCGGCGTGAGGATGGAAGTCGGGAAAAGCAGCTAAATGTAATGCAAACAAAACTTTTTTTAAAAAATAACCTTCTGCCTCAGTCACATCGGATAGATTTTTGTTGCAATGGTGCTTGTTTAACAATGAAAACAACAACTCCCATGACCCCACGCTACTTCACAACGTCGTCAACAGCTACATCTTTAGTTTTCATTGTTTCGACTGAGAGACCCCCGAGCGGCAGAAATTACATACAAACATACTGCGCACTTAAAGCGAGAGAAAGCTGGGAGCCCTCTCCCTGCAGGCCGGTGCAAATGGGAGACGAGGATGGATTTCTGGATGGATTTCTCTCCTCATTCCAACGCCTCCAACGCTACCTGCCAGCTGGCCAGACAGAAGCAGAGACTTCTGGGATAGATTTATGTGTAGTGGTTGGTCTAAATTGGCCCCACATCAGGATGGCCTCTCACTGAAGAATTAATAATGATGGTTCCTGTTGGAGTGTTTGTGCGTGTGCGTGTGTGTGTGCGTGCGTGTGCGTGTGCGTGTGTGTGTGTGTGTGTGTGAAGGATCCTGGCAGCCTCTACAGGTCTGGCTTGCCCTCTCTAAGCTGTTCTCCGTCAGCAATACCACACAAGCACACGCAGACACACACACACACACACAAAGAAGCACATTACCAGAAGCACTTGCATAGAACGACACACACACACACACATGCACGCACACACACCTCCTCCTCATAACCACTTGGCTCTTGATGAACCGACCGCAACACACAAAGAGGCTCAGGAGATAGAGCGTGATGACTAAAACTGCTTCTCATTCATCACTCTCTTTTCAACCCTCTCACTCTCTCTCTCTCTTGCTTCTTTACTCGCCCATTATAAATACTGCTGGTGCGAGAAAATCTATTTCCCCCATGTGCTCACACACGGAGACTAAAATAGTCATTTCAATGCCTGTCTAAACAATCATTTTCATGTCTGAAGAGAGCTGGTTGATACTCAGCCGAAATGTAGTCAATGTGCCCCGCGAGCCGTCGGCCTCTGAGCTCAAGTGCCAGTATTGAAAGCGTACACAAAGAGGTGTTTACCTGGCACTGGCACGGTTTGACGCACACCGACGATACGCTTCCACTAGAAAAACTATATACGAGCGTTTTTTTTTTAAACCAAAGGTAACCCACACCTGCAAAACTGTCCTGCTGCCAAACGCCTTATTTTCATATGTAAATATATGAATATGATGCCTTATATGATAAAAAATGAGAATGATAACGAACAGCTCTTTGTTTATTTGTCAAATGTTCATAATTGAAGATGTAGGCCTACTAAAAATGTCTAAAAAACATTCTAAACGTTTAAACACTTAATTTTGACTTCAGGTGATGGTGGGTTTTATTTGGTCGACAGTCGCAAAAACCCGGGGAAACACCAGGTGATGCGTCAGAGAGTCAGAAAGAACGAACGAGACTAAACGTGACGTGCGTAAAACTTTAAAAGATCACCTTGTCGGTGGACATTTCTGCCTGAGTCACGTCAGATGTATTTTCATCCCCCAAAAAATGTGTTTTGGCACATTGTTGTGTCTGCGGCGAATGATATCATATATATTTGCCTTGGAGTCTATGAATGACCAACGCAGGGAAAAAGAAATCTGCTCACCTCGCTAAATAATAAAATGAACACCGATTTGATCTTCGCACTTACAGAGTACGGAGGTGTCAAGGCAAGTGACGACTATGAGAGCTGCCCCGTTTCTCCTATTTTAGCACCCTCTCTTGTTTACTCTCTGTCTTGTGTATCCATCGCCCTCCACACTGGCCACGTTATGCGGTTCTGCTCTTTAGGAAAACACCACAGACGTCCACAGTGGCAGCCTGAGAACTGTCACTGAGACCGTTAGAAAACCATTAACAACGGATCACGCTCGTACGCTGCAATCACAGCCTGTTTGCTTTGGAAATGGTGGTGAAACAACAGTCGGTGAAAAGAGGGCGACACGGCCCGGGCCATGATGAAAAAGATGTGCGATCCAGGCACTGTTTATGCAAATAGATGTGAAACCAACACTGTATACACATGCAAGAAGGACAGAAAGAAAGACCGAGCAGCCAACAAGTCCATCAGCAGTGGGCCAAGTGCTGATTTGCATGACTTTTTTGTTTTGTGCACTTGGAGAGCTCCTCTCAAGGTTATTTTAGCATCATCCAGCAAAATTAGACATCATGGCCACGGACTGATGACAGAAGCTG
The DNA here is from genome assembly GCA_039737535.1 of Lagodon rhomboides. Classification (NCBI taxonomy): domain Eukaryota; kingdom Metazoa; phylum Chordata; class Actinopteri; order Spariformes; family Sparidae; genus Lagodon; species Lagodon rhomboides. Next base: position 19,980,759 of record CM077796.1, on the reverse strand, counting down.
GATGGAAAACCAGATTCCAAGTAATTATTGTATTCAAATACTGTCTAACATCTACTGTGTCACAAATTTACGCAACTCTTACTTACGGTGCATCTACAGTGCAGCAATGTGATTTTGTGTGCAAACACAGACACACGCATACATTAACAGCACACATACTGTTAACTGTCAAAGCACATCAGAGTGATCCTGAGGAACGTAAGAGTAGACTGATCATTACAAACACACACACACACACACACACACGCCTACACACACACATGCACACACAGAAACTCTAGCGGTTTTCCAGTGGAGTAGAAATATCATTATACAGTTAACTGTACATTACAAATGGGCTGCCAACTGTCTCTGGAGTACCACATGACCACCGTTGGCTCCTGCCATTGGCTGGCCGGCAGAACGGCATGAGTATCGGGTTAGCGATTGATTGGGTGACGTGTGGTGGAACAGATGGAACAGAGAGGAAGTGTATTCCCAGGAAACCACACCAAACTAGTGGGTTTTTCCACAGGCAGGTGAGATGGACACACACACACACACACACACTCTAACAAGACAATTCCTGAACCTACACCTCTCTCTCTCTCTCTCTCTCTCTCTCTCTCTCTCTGACTGGCTCGGGCTCTTCCTGGCTCTCTCCCCAGCCCTCACAGGCTATTTGGTTCTGCATAGATCTTCATTATGTTTAATTACCTTCTCGGGTTTCACTGGAATGAATCCACATGTGAGTGAGCTGGGGGGGGGGGGGGTGCGTTCTTTTCCTTTCCCGATTCTCAAACCATTTTTTATCTGCCAAAGAGGTACAATAAATCAATTAAAGACAAAAAGCAGAATTGACATACTTTCCATGGCAAGATTTATATTGGATCTAAGCTGAGAAATCAGACTGTAGGTCTGCGTTGCCCACACAGGATTCATGTTGATACTGGCTGACCATAGAAAACAGAACACGGCTGGTAATGTTGAAAACAGTGTTTCAGTGAACAAAAAAAAAAAGGTCAGGAGAAACAGAAAGTCTCACAGAAAAGCAAAAATAACTTCAACATGAATGAGTGAGGATAAAAACCCATGTAGCTGTAAAGTATCCAACAAAAGCTGTTGCCTATATTCAATCATTGAGCAAATATACCTCGGAGACCTATTATTGTTTATCAGTTTAACTTGACACCTGACTAAAGCCCGACCAATATATTGGTCGATATTGGCCCATCACAGATACATCGGCATCGGCATTCTCTACACGATAAACATGTCGGAACTAATTTTTTAAAAGTTTTTCTCTTTCAAGAACCACGTGGTTAGGGTTAGTAAGAGATCATCTTCTGGCACGAACATGACTGGAGCTGCCCCGACTTCTCGTCAAGACTATCTTCTTCTTTTTTTGCTTAACCACAAAAAAGGGCTGGAAATATCCCCGAAGGTCGCCTTACAAATGTTGAAGCACAGTCTCAAACTCTGCTCACTGGCTTGGCTGCCTTGTTGCCTGCAGCTTCACCAACATCCCCCCCAGCTTACATGACGGGCAGGTCACAAACATAATGTAATGAGGCATTGCAGAAATGACATGTACAAATGTGATCATATCAGTGGTTTGTAGAAACGTTAGCTGCCAACATGGCTCAAAGAAAAACTCTTTACGCACGTCCATACATTTAACTTGATTTAATTACAAACGTGCCGGTTAGCAAACCCAGAAGAACTCATATAAAAACATATATCAAAAGACAAAGGGAGATAGATTATTGTATAGAAAAAATGTATACAATCAGCAGACCTGTTATTAACCTGTCACAATGGACATAATCTCTGTGCTGCTTTCTATCAGGAGCTAAACATAAAACTGCATAAGTTTGAAGACTTTAGGATTACTATGTCTGGACTCCATCCAGTCCCGAGTGCGTCCCATCTACATGCAGACTGGCGACATTGTCCCTAACTGGTCAACTGCAGTGGAAATGCCCAGAGAAGAGATTCAGCCTTCTGATATGGATGACATGGCAAGTAATTTGAAGTTGTTTGCCGCTGCCTACTGAGAACCTGAAGTGATTTTTTTTTCTTTAAGTTACGACTTGACTAACAACGAAGTTTTGGTGTGATGTACATCACGATACAATATTCACCCTGTGTACAAATGTATCGTATTCTCGGACACGCCTGGTTGGGAAACACTGTGGGAGGCAGGAGATTTGCTCGAGAAGATGGCAGGCTAGTGATTTTATTTACCAAGAGCAATCTGAGCCGGGCGTCTGAAAATAGTCTCATCTCATTCCTCCTTCGGAACTACATAGTATACATTTCAATATTTACTTGAAAGAAGAAAAAAAAAAAAGGCTGAAAAAGAAAATCCATCTGCATAGCTCCCCTCTCTGGGTTCATTCAACAACACGATTTTTTTCCTTGGAGGGAAAATAAATTGTTCAATATTTCTCCACCATTACACGGGAACCAAAGGGGGGAATAATAAACAAAAGCAACTGGAAATAGCCTCAGGGGCAAACAGCTAAACAAAAGTCTGTGTGGAATATTCTCTTCACTGCTGTAGTTTTCTGAGTGGTAGGAGGGCGGCTCACGCACTCTCTGGAAATAGGTAACTGAATTGTACCTTTTGAACAGCCTGTCACTGGGGCAGTACCATGTACAAGTGCAATATAGTATTTTCTTTCCTTGCAAGTCAATTTTCCTAACCCTACCATTTTTTTTTCCTTTTAAAGGTGCAATTTGTAAGACAGTTGATTATTGGGCATCACTCTGAGAGCTGGGAATGAGACTCGACAATCAACTGTCTTACAAATTATACCTTTAAAGGGACAGTTCTCCCCAAAATCCAAAACCACATATTTTTCCTCTTACATGCTGTGCCTTTTATCCGTCTAGATCGTTTCGGTGAGAGTTGCAGACTTTCGGAGATATCTGCTGCAGAGATGTCTGCCTTCTCTCCGATATAAAAAAAAAAACTCAGCAGCAACGACTCTTTCCAGAAATCTAACACGGTTACTCAAGTAAATCTGGAGTGTGAAGATATTTTGGATATTTATGGAGTAGACTGGTCGACAGACAGACAGACAGGGGCATCCCACTCAAAGGTCCGCTAACTTGTATCGTGCTGAAATTGTTAAATGGGAATATGAAATCAGCTCATATTGACTGAAGGCACCTGAATTGAACTGAATCGAAATCAATCTTGGCAGACTTTGCTGATCAGCAGATATCAATCAATGCCAAATAATTACTGTAATAGATAATACTGTGACAAAACTGGTGATATACAGCCATCATAAGGCCAACATCTCTATGGCCGATACCTCCAAAAATTAGCAACTCACACCCAAACAGAATAGGTGAATAAGTTTCACTACAGGTGAGAGGAAAATATGCATTTTCCCTTCTTTTAGAAATTACTAATGACAGATACCCCTTTCACCTGGATACCCTAATGTACCCGCAACAAGAACACGATCGTTCACCACCTACCAACCTGCAAAGGCTGCCAGTAATGTTCAATGGAGCACCACCGCACTTTCCTCTCCCAAAGGTGGTGTTAACGACTTTATCCCATGAACCTCTTGGTGGTCCATTCAGTCTGCAAACAGCTGTTTCCAACCATTCATTTGTTCAGGAAGCAATCAAAATTCTGATGCAATAATGTGAATTTAAGAGAAAACCTTCAGACCTTTTGCATCAGATTGCTAAATTATGGTACATTGTGAAACAGTCATAACTCGTGCTTAATGTACAAATATACATTAAGCATGCTGGATGATTGCTACTGTTCTTTTGGTTCAGGCTGAGCCTACTTTGTGCCTGTATGTTGAATCAAAAGCATTTAGTCTCACGAGAGCCCACACTTTACCTGCTAAAGCACATCTGTGAAAAATGTGCTCCCTCTGTCCCTCTATCTTCGAGTGTGCTGCCCACTGTGTTGAATTCTGCTTTGCTACAGAGACCTGTGGGGGTTTACAAAATGTGCTATGAAATCTAGCCGCTGTGGGCACGGCAAATACCTCTCCCCAGATAACAATACGTATCTGCACTGTCGGGGCACTTACAGCCTCAGAGCGCTTCGTGTCGTGCTACAATATGGAGGGGATGAATTTGCAGGTGACAACCTGTAAATTAGATGAAAACGGCTCATTTCATGCTACCTGGGAAGGTAAAACCCCAAAAAATCAATGACAGGTTTGGAAAATAATCGTACAAGAAAATCTGTCCCATTGTTACTCGAGGCCGCAGCAGTTTGACTCAACACCCCCTTCCAAATACATACAATTATTAGTTTAAAAAGGATGATTTTTGTGAGATTACCTGAAGTTTTTGCAAACAGCAAGGTGATGGTGCTGTATCTGTGAAAAACGCAGGGTTTCAGGCATCTTCTGAGGAACACCAGTGACTCCTTGCGTCTGGCAGCGTCTTGTGCAGGAAGAGATAAACGTACATTATGGTTTTAATCACCAATGGGTTGATTAGGCTTGCATGTCACAAGTTTAAAGGGACAGTTCACCCTCAAAGTTTATATTTCCCCTCTTACCTGTTGTGCTGTTCATCCAGCTACGTTGTTTTAGTGTGAGTTGCCGAGTTTTGGAGATATTGGCTGCAGTCAGCGATGTCCCTCTCACCGTATTACGGAACTAAATGGAACTCTTCTTTGGTGCTTAAAGGGCCAAAAAATACATTTAGAAATCTCAAAAGCAATGTGTCTTTCCAGAAATTAAGACTCGATTACTCAAGAAAATCCGCAGACCTTGTTGTTAGCCGCTTTGTGAATGAACTATTTTTTTCTACTGAACTGCACCTGCTAGCTGTGTCACCACGCTGAGGAAGAGTGCATAAACTTGTGAGCAAAAGACTAGCTAACAAAGCTAACTATGCTAGCTACATTTACGAACTTCCACACGCACAAGTCTCTCGTCAGGATGGTGTTTGCAGCTTGGCACTTTTGTGAATGAAAACACATTTTTTACTGTTAAACTGATACAATTTTGACAACAATAAATGCTCACACCTTCTATTATAATCTACTTTGTTTGCTACAGAATTGATTTCCAAATCTTGTTGCGACTGGATCAGATGGAGGAGTATACTGAGAGGACCACCTTTTGAAAGATAAGTTGCGGTTGGTATTCTAGAAACTCAACTCTTAACCATCAATTTAACAAAACATTAAAATAAAGAGATTAGTGAAGGTGTTAAAATGTCCTCGATATACCATTAATTATTCTTCAGTCATCCTTCGGAGTTTAGTTCTTCTTACAGGTGCATTTAAAGTAAAGCTACAGGGAATTTGCAAAATCACCGTTGCGAAATCACCGTCAGTGGCATTTATAATCTGCCTTCCCTAAAAGGTGCGCCACGCCCTTAAGATTTTCACTGCAGGTTAAATCCATGTTCAGGAAGCACTACTTTGCTAGCCTAAATCCATGTGTAATCTGTGTCAAGGAAATTGCTCCCATGTGTGTTAATGCTACCGACAGAACTATTAGGCCTCAGTATTAATGGCTTGCTGAAACACACAGCTAAACAAACAACAGCTAGCTTACCCCGTCTTTGCCCTGAGGGTCTGCACGGGCTGGAGATGTTACTCTGCCCCTCATACAGTAGCAGCTGTGCTAACAGGCACAGCTTGACTGGTCTGAAGTGCTAATGGTTGTGAGCACAGTTGTCTTTTTACGCAGATTTAAAAAAAAATACAATTGAGCATGAATAAATTCCCAAGATGACTTTGTAATGTTTCCAATTTTCAGGGGAAAGAAGTAAATCATCTAATCAGTAATATTGTTTTCACAAGTCAGCAGTTGCCACTGATTTTACAATATACATTATTAATTTGAACTCCACTAATGTTACACTATGAAGCTTGTTTACAGTCTTGGGGAGTATTACTACATATGTGAAAAAAATATGATGATGTGACTCAGTGGCTAAGTTGCATTGTGGGTAATAAAGACACCAGTATTTAAAAAGCAGTTCACTGGTCCAGCACTGTGCTCCCATACCACTATTGCTGGACAGTTTAAAAACAAATGATCATATTTGATTCAGCAAAATCAGAGATATCGTCTGTTTTTTTCCATCCGTTCTTCTTCCTTTTCAAAACCTGGTGCCTCCATTACCCACAATGCAACTTAGCCACTGAGTGACATCACTGGAGGCAATTTATCAGATTATGTTCGTTCAGCTTCCTCTGGAGCCACAAAAGGCTTTTTTAAACTACTTTTTTCACATGTGCAGTAGAACTCCCCAAGACCTGTAAACACACTGTAATGTGTAAAATTGATGGAGCTACGCTTTAAGTAGATAAAATAAAGGCTACATGACTAATTGGAACTTGACTTATTTGCAGCTATTTCATTTCTACAAATCATTAAATAAAGTTTCAGATGATGGATCTATACAAGAGACTGACTGTTGAGTTTGATTTCATTTTCAATGTGAGCTGTCCACCATCCAGAGGAGCTAATGAGACACCAGCGATTAGGTTTCCATCCATTTTGATTGATATAAAGTTTGATATATTTGAACATTTTCCGGGGAGTATGCTCTGCCACCAGCTGTCGAGTTATGTAATTAGAGATCTTAAGTTTGTTTTGAGAAAACTTCCCGAACGCCTTGGAGGAGACTACAATTAATGTGGCGTACAATATCTCATTATCCAGGGGGCCAGATCATCAGTTATACTCGTGGCCTCTTGGCTGTCCATATTGAAAATACAACAGTGAGCCACAGTACATGGCTGTAATTAATATAATCTTTTTTTCCAACCAGACCCATAAAAAAAAGAGGGAAAAACTCCCAATCCAAAGGAAACGTACAAAAACAGAAGACGTTTTCTGAAATATTCCATAACTGTTTCTAAATGTAAGTGAATTCCCCCTAAGCTCCCACTTCCTTCCTCCCTCTGACACAATGTTTCTATGGTCTCAGACTGGTTTCCCTGTGGGATGAACATGAGATATGTCGACGAGATATGCTCACACACTCTCTGTGTATGTGTGTCAGTGGGGAGGATGGAGGGGGGTATGCCAGCACACTCTGTCTGTATGTGTTTGTGGGATATGCTCTGACACTATACGTCTGTGTGTGAGCGAGATCTCACCAGTGTTCTCTGCTGGATGTGTATAAAGGCTTTGCCTATAGTAAATCCCCAGAGGTGGCAGCCTAACCCAAACACTCAGCTGTCAATCACTGTAAGCCACCAACCACGGTCACGACCCGGGAACAGGAAGAGGCCTTGTTGTCCCTGAACGGATCTAACTGTGCTACTCTGGAGGGAGTCATGTATATAGAGATGTATCTGTGTGTTTAACTTACTATTCAGTGTAGTGTGTGTTTGTGTGTAGCGGGAGCCCTGCATAAGTGGTGGACTTTTCTTCACTCAACAAAAGAATATTAGCTTAAAGTGATACATGGCTGAGTTGCTCTGAATGTTAAAGGAGATGAATGGTTTTTCAGTTTTTCCCTTTTCTTCAGTGTGTTAAAGGTTCTTGTGCCTGTAAAAAGGGCTTGAAAGTTAAAAAGCCTATAGTCCAAACCAACGGGAGCTCCTCTTTCTCACAGGAGACACTATTCCTGAAGTGCCTGAAAAAACGCCTCGTCAGTAGCCCGGCCTTTAACACCGTGACTCAATCCTAGGCTGTCAAACAACAATGCCTCAGGTTGATCGTCAATACTTGATGAGCTGGGAAAGAGACACAACAATACATTTTCTCCAGAATCGCAGATACCCAGACAGACAGCAGAAATAATCAGAAAATACGGGCTAAGGTCAGGGTCTCTTCAGATAGACACTGCTACACGCGTCTAGTAAGTTAAGTGATAAGTGATGATAGAGAGGGGTTATTTTTGTCCTTATGTTAAATAGCATTCTTGTCTTGCACGACATCGTTAGACTATGCCAGCGTTTAAGGAGTAAATCTACACAAGCTAAATTCGATATATAGGGAGAAAAAAATAACTTTGGAAAAGTTCTTCATACATCTTGAAGCATTGCTCTGATTTAAAACAAGTAGAAAAAAATCAGGGTTGCATCAGTGTGGAAAATCACCGATGTTGGCCGATACCACCGACTGTCTCTCTCTCTCCGTCCTCACTGTGTTGACACTGGAATACCTGGCACCTTGAAAGCTACACTAATCTTATTATCTCTTCCTGCTGCAGTCTCACTTTCTCTCCTGATCTATCTAATCTCTTCTCCTTTCCCGTGTCTGTCTACTGCATGTAAAAAGCTCTATAGGTACACGGTTAATAAAAATATTATTTCCAATATGATGGCTGCTGAACACCTGGCACCTATGAAAATATTTACCCAGGCAGAAATCACTGCGGAGCGCACTTTTCTCTTGACGTTACCCCATCCTCTGCTTCCCTTTTCCCTGCTTTTCCACTCCACGTCCAAGAAGACTTAATACTGATTAAAACAAACACGCAGTCTTAAGGCATTACCCACTTTGGGGAGATAAGTGGCAAAGCTGCTGGAGACTGGGAATTGTAAGTGACGTAGTTGCAGTTGTACAAATGGCGAGCAAAGAGGGAGACGAATGTCAGCACAAGAAATGACCTGGAGGAAAGAAAGGCAAGAGGGCGAAAAAAAAACACATGCGTCTACTAATGCACTACTAATCAGATGCGAGCTCATTCACTGCCATTTATCTTCCCCTCCGAGTTTATTTGCTCTGTTGGTGAGGTGTAATGCAAAACCCCACATCATCTTTCCTCAAGAATACATGCATGGCCATAATGTGCGGGAGCTTTTGCTGTGGGATATGTAAATGTGATGGTTTTCATATATTTTATCAGCTTTGCAAAGTTAAAAGGCTTTATTTCATTACACAGTCTCACACTTTCCCTGCAAAAAGGCTAATGCAATCAGTAATAAAGACACATTTCCTTCTCTGTGTCAGTGTTTGTGTGTCGGTGGCTCTAAGCGAGTGTCGGCCTTTTTGAGCGTCTGGTGTGTGATGAAGTATGTGAAAGGTTGACGGAGAGAGTGTGAGAAAAGCAACAGAGAGACAAAAACACATGTACTGTGTGTGTTTGTCTCCGAGCCAGCGAATGAAATATATGGCCTGAAGTGTGTGTGCGTGTGTGTGTGTGTGAGCGAGTGTGTGTGTGTCCTGGCACGTGTGAGGTGGTGTGTGGGCGTCGAGAGGGAAAGCTCATAAAACCCATGATCACACTGATGAGGTCACGGGGAGTGAAACCGGAGAAAGCCTTTCATTTCCTGTCCCATTCCATCCCTCTCTTGCTCTCCTACCTCCATTCATCCATCTCTCCTCTCCTTACTCCTGTTTTTCACCGGTGATGCCAAGAAGTCAAAGTCCGTCTCACCCCTCTGCCCATCTGGACTTTTTCAGCGTGTGTCACCTGACGCTGGAAAACAAGAATGTGAGAGGGAGTTTTTTGTTTTCAAATTTTTGGTTTTCACGTTAAAATGCCTCTTTCTCCTCTATGTGCTCACACATGTGGTGTTAGAGCATGTGCTATAACGGGATGGCACTTCTGAAATGCTTACTCTTGTGCTGTCTTTCTTTAAAGGTCCAGTGTGTAGAATTTAGTCCCATTTAGCAGTGTGTTTGCAGATAGGGACCAACTGAATACCCCTCATCTGTGAGTAGCACGAGCGCAAACACGCCTTCTTGGACACCACTTTCACAAACAACACTCAAACTGCAGTAAATATGGACATTTTCATTAAGCATTTTAACTTAAAATTATCATATTTCTAAAGCAATGCCGCCATGTGCAAAACTTGAAATGACTAAAAATTGTAAGAAGAATTAAAGTCTATAAAAGAAGAAACAATCGGGATATATAAAATCTATTTTCAGGATGATGTGCACTGCAAAACACTGGAAATGTGTTACATATACAGAGAAGTCTATAGTTACTGTATCCCATGATTCATGGGAGCTACAGGGAGAAAAAGTTTGCTAAACATTTGGTTTCAGTGAAAGTCAGATGCCACTTTGAGTCCATCGCCAGTTGTTGTGAATCAACATGCGAGCGCAATCTTCGGTCATGTTGTCAGTCTAAATGTGTGCAGACCGCAGAGAACAGCTTTTCTCACAAAACTTCCATCTGCCGCCGAAGGGAGACCGTATTGATGTCAGTGGTCACACCGCCAACCTGGAGTTGTTTTCTGCTGGAAGGGGAGAGACCTGCGCTAACCATTGCAATCACACTGTGGCAATCATGGAACAACACAATGGGAGGAAGACGAGAGAGCGCTCACAGCAACGGGCGTCTGAGAAATAAAGACTGTGACCAGAGGTGTAATACTCCTCTGCTCTACTTTTAGACAGCAGGTACTCCAGTCCGGTTTGATCTATGTGAAATTTGTTATGGGTTATACTCATGATTCAAGATATCTCATAATCTGAAAGATCATTTGTGTGGCATTAGGGTCTAAAATTAGTTTTTCGTTGTACATCCATCTATTATAGAATAACAATTAAATAAAGCTTGAATAATTTGCCATTATATTTTACAGAGCACATTTGTAAATTTACTGCCCATATGACTTTTCCCTTTGCACAAACTCATAAAATAAAACGTTTTTACTTTTTTACAGCAGACAGCCAAATCTCAGTATAGCGTTTGCCTGTTCAGCGCTTAGTTGTGTTGCTGTTTGTAAAAAGGCCCTGTTGCCTTCAGGGGTTGTTTGCGGTGCTTTAGACTTCTGATCATGTTTTCTTTTCATGGACAGGTGGTCTGAGAAACCGGAGATCAACAGAGAAAGCTATTCTCTACTCAATGTTCGCTTAGCTGGATGCATTTACTAGCTGTGAGAACCATTCTCTCTGCTACTGTGTGGAAAAAAGTTAAGATGATTTCGTGTCCGCCTGTGTCTCCATACCTGGATCCTGAACGAAAGATGATGAAACGGAGCCCCGTATGACCACTTGGGCTGTGTTTCTGTGTTAACTTTTAATGGTCTGATACTTATGAAACAACAAATAGCCAAAATGTCTCATGAGTGAGAGTGTGAGAGTCATTTAATTGCTTACCATCAATTTTCTTCACATTTCACCAAAACCTCCAGGCACACCTGAGCTCACTCCACCACACAACAGCTGTGAACCAGTGCAGCCGAGGATAACCGAGAACTAGACAACTACTCCCGCAGCCGCTCTTTCTCCCATCACAGGCTCATTACCGGTCAGTGTTTGAGAAAAACTCCAAGGGGCAGCGGTATGGCTGGCTGCAAGATTGCCTGTCCCATCACTGTGCTCACGTTTAGTGGCGGGAGTAAAAATTAAAGGCGGAAAAAACAGGAATGATGCTGAGGGAAGCTGTGTCGTGTACATGTGTTCCCCGAGACAAACACACTGGAAACATTAAAACAAGAGACTGTGCCAAGCTCCGGTGTATGAGATCAAAACAAGAGACAACACAATGACAAAGGGAGTGAACGTCAAATAAAATGAGGCTCATTGATCAGAAAATGGAATTCCTTTTCGGAAAAATGAGCAAAACAAAAAGATATTGAAATACAGTATGCGTTGTCTCAGATCATCGCCAAGCAAACTGCCACTTCTGATTAATCTTGATCGAACATCTCTGTGTTTGTGTGTCTAGAACATATTCCGTTTGTCCCCCCAAGGAGAGATGGTGAAGCAGCAGCACTAACAGTGATTAGGTATTCTGCACTCAGTATAAGGTTTAGCACAGGGGACCTCCGGCTTTCTCAGAACCATATTTTATGATGTTTTTTTTTTTTTATTTATTGGAGTTTCATAAAAACAAACAAATTAGATAATGCGGATGGGGAGTCTGGGATTAATTTTGAAGCAGCTGATTAGTGTGTGTGTGTGTGTGTGTGTGTGTGTGTGTGTGTGTGTCCTGGGATAATTGTGTCTGGGACCATGCCTAAAAAGCCTTCAGGCTTTACTGCAGTCTGGGAGATAGAAGCGTTTCCTCCTCCTCCTCCTCCTCTTATCCCCGTCTCCACCCTCCCCCCCTCCCGCCCACTCATTTTGTCTTTTCACATTCACAAAATGTACATGAAGAGCACAATGTACACAGGAAATATTTTTAATGTCAAAACTTCATCTGAAGATGAGGCCGGTGTATTTACAAGCTGAAATGTGTGTCCACAAACACAGTAAACAAAGTCTGCCTGAAAACAAAGATATGAAGATGTTTATCGACAGACTGCTTGCTTCTACAAACAGTGCAATACAAAACAAAACGTAGCATAGAGTGGAATGTATACGTGTATAATAATTGAATCTTATTATATCTATAGAAAAAACAAAAGCAGCTCATGTCTGAAGCTACATGCACAACTGCTGAAGTGCAAGTTATGGGTCCCATTTCAAAAGCCGTCTTCTCAGTCTCAGTCAATGATCAGTAAACAGTATTTTAAGTGCAGATAGCTAGCCAGCTGGTTGACAAACAAAAAGGGACATTTTCATCGTCCATCGGTAATCCAGCCGACGTAACACGCCCAATGATAAACAGTGAGTACACACAGATTGAGTGCCTGACTAAATGACATCAGGGAAGAGAAAATCTCTAGTTGTTAAAGGTCCAGTGTGTAGGATTACAATTGTCCCTAAAAACGATAGGCCTGCTCTAGAACTAGTGTTTGGTTCGTCTGTTGTGGGCTACTGTAGCAACACATCAGTACAACATGGTGGACTCCATGGACGAGGACCCACTCCCTCTGTAGATGAACAGTAAAAGGCTCATTCTAACATAAGAAAAACACAACAATTCTTATTTCCTGGTAATAACACATGAATGAAATTATAATTAGGAATTTTATATTCCATTTCTCCCCCAAATTTCACTGAATCCCAGACACTGCACCTTCAACATAACCGCAAGGAACTTTGGTTTGATTCAGTTTTATTGGACTTGAAACAGCTAGTTCTATTATTTTCTATCTATTTTACTTAAAATTCCTAAAATGGCGCTTATAGTAACAGATTGCCTGTTAAAATGCCTCATTCAGCTCTTCTTATAAGAACCATATCAGTTCTCACTGTAACCTAATCATGAAGTAATGTGCATCTCGGTAGCTTTCTATGTAATTTCCCCTCATAAATCTAATCTAATATCATCATCATTAAATATGGGAATTAATAGACTTTATTGTAGGACCCTGATCAAGTCCAGGCCAATCCGTCCCCTCTGAAGGTCCACATTCAGGACCCGGACCTCCACCCGTTCCCCTGGTCCCAGAGCCAGGCTGCGGCGGCGCTGGCTGACAGGCAGTTTGTCCAGAGTTATGTTGCTCTTGTGGATGAGGCCCGCGCGGCCAACGCCGATATCTACAAAAGCTCCAAACAGAGCCGTGTTGTCCACCCGTCCCGTCAGCACCGCACCCACCCGCAGGTCACTCATCGACACAATGCCCCGTTTAAAGTCCGCCTGCCCGAAATCTGAGGGGAAAAAAAGAGAGTATCAAAAAGATGAAGTGGCTGGAAGGATGTGAGGGAGAAAGATCTATGGCAAAATCAGGTGCGGATGGCAGCTCGCACAGATGTTTTGGAGACGAGACGGGAAAGGGGGTGCAGGAAAGCAAGGGGCGGGGCAGATATGACAAACATATCAGATTTCGAGCAGCAACCTAATACTTGTGCCTGCATACTTCCACATTTCTCAGCATCCTATTCAACCCCTCTTTCCACTTGGCCTGCTCATGAGAGATCTTTTTCCTTTCTCTAGCATAACACAAACAAGGAAGGCGCGTGCCCCAGGAAATAGTCCGGTCCAATTATCCTCCCCGCAGCACTGATTTCATGCGGTAGCCCCGGCCCATCTGTTTACTCAGCTGAGCACTGGCTAGGAGGCCAAGCGTAGTGTGCTGCAACCGAATAGGGCCAACCTGAGGATGAACCTTGGAGCTGCGTTCAATAATGTTAAAGAAGAGCTGGCCAGCACTAACTGAATATCCAGGATTTACTTTTTCTTCTTCTCCACGTGAAACTGAATGAAAAAAGGAGAGCCTGGTAATAAGGCACGGAAATTATTTTGTATTTAACTGACCAGAAATCAGACATAAAAATTGTAAAAAAATACTTTGTATATAAACCACCAAACAAGGTGGAGATACGGAGAATCAATTGATCAATCAAGAGTATCAGTATCAGTAAAATCCTAGCTATGTCTCAACATGAGACTATACATTGTTTTAGACATAAGATATCGTTATATCGTGTCAAAAGTGTCGTCTTTTCCTGGTTTTAAAAGTTGCATTCCAGTAATGTGATGTGATTTTCTGAACTAACCGGCCTGTTCGACTTATTCTAATACTTGCTTTTACCCACTTTGTCATTATATCCACATTACTGATGATTATTCATCAAAATTATCAGTAGCACATTATAAAAATGTACTCACAAAGTAAACATCAAGGTATCTGGTCAAAAATATAGTAATATTTCATTTTGTTGCCCAGTCTCTGCATTTCTGAAATGCATTTATGGAGATTTCAAAATATTGAAGTATATATCATGTACCACAATATTATTTTTAGGGTACTACGGACTAAGGGTACAGCTTGTTAAACCTAACATACTCTATATCTATTCATGATAAATTATTTTAAGCTACCTGCTCTTTCATGTTATAGGCATTTAAGCAAATATAGATGAGAAGAAGAAATGAAAAAGGGAGACAGATGTGGCATAACCTCTTCTTGAGGAAACAACTTTGAGTTACAGCAGGACTGCTAAAAATCTAAAACTTTGTGACCATGTATGATTTTATGGGTGTGTTTATGTGTGACTGAACTCCAGAGCATGAGACTAAGGAGAAAAACAGAGGTCCTTGTGTGTTTGTGTGTAGAAATATTCTGTCCAACAACACAGTCTGCTGGACCCATCACACCCTGTCAGAAACATAGTGCTTGTGTTGTTGGGCTACAGGGAGGAAGCCACAGCACTGTCAGATCCTATCGAGTTACACTGCCAAGACATGCCTATTATAATAAAGGCACAAGAAGAGTCGGTGTGTGTTTTAACTAGCGAAGCAGTCAAAGAACTGGACAAATACAAGTTCAACTCCCTATCAGTCAGCGGGGACCTATAAAAGACATTATGAAGGAAAGATGAGAGACTACGAGAAGTTACTGCGACTGCTAGGTTGCAGATGCGTGCTGTCCGTGAAATTTTAAACGATCCAAAACACTGATAGTTTTGTGCTCGGTGAAAAAGTTTCTGCACAAGAATAAATAAGTAGTAATAACAGATGTATGACCTGGGGCAAATACTGAGAAATAAGAGTTGAAATATGGTTTTGTTCAATTTGGAATCCTGTAAAGTGAAAAGAGGGGTGTGTAATGAACACAGAAGCATGCAAACAATGTTTAACTCTTGGGACTGCGAGTGACAGGATTCTTACTTTGTCGTATGTCAAACCCAGGGGGCTGCGTGAGGCCGTCTATGATGAGTTTGAGGGTCTCTGGCGTGGTGTCCACTGTCCTGGCCAGCTCCTCGACACTGCTGCTCCTAACCTTGCTCTCCACACATTGTTGCAAGCCCGCACTCCCGATCTGGTCTGCACTCCCATCCACAATGGACAGAAATCTGGACGGAAGCGACGTTTGTAAAAAAAAAATGTAAAATATTAGCGTTAAACTGTTAAAACTAGGAAATGCAAAGGTGGGCAATTAACCACCATGGACATCAGTAGAACTGAAAGGTGTATATAGAGTATAGAGTTTTTATTTATTCATTCATTTTATTATTACTCAAACCCACGTTCCTCTACTCTTGACTTTATAGCTGCTCTAACAAGGGTATTTCCCCAGTGTTGGATCAACAAACTTTGTCTTAACACAAGTTTATGAAGTGGCTGCAAGAGAAAAAGGGGTCTTAGGAAAAAGTCTCACATCCATCACTGACTGAAGGACAGGCCTCGGTCCACGGAGATGGGGTAGGAATCAACTCAGACGAAAAGGAAAGTGGAAAGGATGAAAGGAGGGGTGGAAAGTGCTGACAGTCTTGGAGGAATGTTCAGCAAAAGGAGAAATAAAAGTTGAGAGAAGCAAAGAAGTAGGAAGAAGAGAGGGAAAAGCTAGGCTAATGCAGGTAAAGTGAGAGGTAGCTGGGGGAAGGAAGGGAGGGCAGCAGAGGTGTGGGAGTAATTACACACAAAGTCCTGGGCAGCCGAGGCGGAGCGCTCTGTTCTAAAAAGCACACACAAGTACAAATGCGAACATTTATTTCACCCCCTGTTAAATCAGGTAAATCCACAGTGGGCAGTAAACGCCCTGACACCTGGTCTCATGAAACTGCCTCCAGTTTGCTAAGGTTGGACTGTTTGTCCATCCGTCAACAGCCTGGAAAAAATCCCCTTCTATCACTTTATTCTATCCAACCTCCAAAATGTCTAGACAGCCGGTCAGGTCGCACCATTTAAAAACTCACTGAGATTTTAATCCAAACTAATTAGCGAGTCTACATTCTAAACAGACTTAGTAACAGACTGGCATGGGACCCGGAGTGGCAAATAGGAGTTATGGAAAAATGAGTGACGTGTGAGTATTGTGCGCGCTGTATATATTATTTACAGTCGGCACTTTCCACAGCTGGTGATGGATGTGAATGCATTCGCCTCTACGCATGTGTTCATGTGTGGACCAGCTGGGTAGCGTCCATGATGGATGTCGCTCACTTGTAGCCTGACGCCAAACAGACTCCGCAGCTGTCCCCCACCGCCGTGATGGACGGAACAGGTGGACACACACACATACAAGAACATACACACACAAAGTTGATTCATACACAATGTTGTTCAGAAATGCTCGTTTGGCAGTAGCAGGGACAGTGCGGATGTAACGCGACACGGCTTGTGTACAAACTATGTATGAGACAGCTGTGAGCGGAGGGGCCCCCGCCAGCGGAGTCACCGTCTAGCGTCCAAACAAGGGGAGACAAGCGGAATCAATCCCTCAACACCCGCGAGCCAGATCGGTGCAAAATAGACGCCGACCATTTGCCAGAAATGGCTTCGCGGTGAGGAAACAGCGCCTTTGGACAGAAATGGATGTTGGTCTAACACCATTAGTCTCCCTGGGCATCTTAACTTTCAAACCATATATCTCTTTACAGGATAAGTAATACCTGTGTCTTGGTGGCCCAGTGGTTTGAATCCAGTCTGGGACCTCTGGTCATCCCTCTTCGTCTTTCTTACAATATTTAGTGTCTTTCTCTACTGTATCAAAGTTTGCAAAAATGCCAAAAAAGAATCTAAAACTACCTTGAGGCGAAAATGTTGTGTGTTTATCTTCAACACTCACTGGAGTACAAAATACATAACAGCTGAAAATAATTATCCCTACTAGAGTATGACAAGCAAAAGTACATCATAAGTCTCATTTCTCATTTTTAAAATTGCCAACAGATTGCCGACAAATCAGAAAAAGTTGTTTATGCCAATTAGACTTGCAGTGCCACCGGGGCTTCAATCAACCCCAAATACTGTAGCTTTTCTGTTCATATATGCTGATGCAGAACTGCAGGCTTTTTTCAGTAGATAAAAAAAATAAACAAAATACTCACAGAGAACAATTCTGTGTTTCAGCTCAAAGCCATCATCAGATTGAGCTGAAACAGGTTTGTTTTTGGTGCACAATAAATCAGAATACTTGTTGTTTAATTTTGATTCTTGCCACTACTATGTGGGAAAAGTGCGAGCTGCTATTTTTTCCATCATCTTTTCTCAGTGGATGCTCACTGATAGTACAACTCAAACCATTCAAACGTCAAACATCGAAACTTAAAGATATTATTTGTAACATTTCTGCATTAAAATGTCTAAAAATGACTTTACCAACAATGTATAAACCCAGGGAAATCTGAAATCTAACTCAGGGTGATGGGGCGTTTCACTTGGTTGCCTCGTCTGTGAACATTTCTGGTTGAGGCATGTCAGATAGATTTTTATCAGAAAATGTGGTTGTTAAACAATGAAGACAGCAACTAATATGATCTCAAACTACTTCATGATAACATTTAACTACATCTTTTGTTTTCATTGTTTAAATCTAGATTCCTCTTGGGGCATAATTTACATACTGTGACTTTAAGAGCACACAGGTCCAAGAGGGTGCACAAGATCCATTTCCACACTGAATTCAGGAGCATCCCTCTGACCTGTGAGTGACATAAGAAATGCTCGAGATGGAATGATAGAGGAAGAGGAGAGGAGAGTGAAAGCAGTGTTGAATTAGGAGCAGCCTGCATTCTGGCTCTGGATCTGGATCTCGCAGTGGTTTCGGTGGGTGGTGAGTTCTGCTTTCAGGTGTGTGTGTGTGTGTGTGTTACCCATCTCATTTTTCCAAGGGTGTATGTTAGTATTTAAGGGGTACCAGCAGTCCAGAGGCCTCCACCACTGCTGGGCTCATACTTATATAATTACTACCAACACTGTGTGTGTGTGTACGTGTGTGGATGTGCATGCGTGTGTGTGTGTGTGTGTGTGTGTGTGTGTGTGTGTGTGTGTGTGTGTGTGTGTGGGGTTGGGTGGGCTAGGATATAGATTTTATCCAGGCCCACAGCAAGAACCCACTCTGTCTTGCGTTATAGAAATATTGGGCCCCGACTGTTACATATCAGAGAAATATTCGTCATAAAGTGGACCCCCTCCATCTCATATCTGAGTAATAGCATATATTCCATGAGAATGGACCCACCTATCTAACACAGAACAATGAGCTTCATAAATAATTGTAATAGAGTAGATACACTGCAGCCAAATATCAGTGTTTTTAACAGGATATTTTTTTGCATTTAAGCAAAGACATGCCACTACTGCTGAGACAAAGATGGACACATCGAGTCTGTATATTTGTGTTCTTGCGTGTGTGTGTGTGTATGCGCGCGTGTGTTGTATTATGGTTACAAAAAGAGGGTGATGTGTGGGCTGTGAGCAGTAATGGAGGATACAGTTTCACTAATGTGATGAACATGATATTCCTTACACACCATAAAGACACACAACCGCACACAAAGAGCATTCCTCCACAGTCCTCCCTCCGTGCCTCCTGTTTTCATCGGTTGTAGGTGGGGTTGTGAGAAGAGCAGTGAGGCGTCACAGTGATGCCCCAACATCTAGCGCTGTACACAGCCTGATATTTTCCATTCAAGGGGTAACGTTAAATGTGTCCCAGTATATTAGAATTTCAAAATGAGATCCGCTTTCATCACGTGAAGCTGAATCTCGTTGGTATGGCACAAAGTAAGGAGGAAACAGTCATGCATTGTTCAGTGTCATTTCTTAATGTAAAATCAAATTCTATGAATGACCACAAACTTACAAACAAGTGCAAGGTTGAACAGATGAAGTGAAGTCGAAGATAACAACCGTAATGTGAGGAGACAGCCAAATCAGGTTCAACTACACACTAATCAAAATGGATCTTTGGTCTGTTTTTGGCAGAGGCATGATGTACTCTCTGATTTAAAGTGCAGTGGAATATGAATTATTTTGCACTGCATCAAAACTGCACCAGGCTGTCTAAACCCACTAAGTGACGGTGCTGACATGCATGACTTTTCCTGCGACCTCATGTGTGAGTGAACCTAACATCACCATCCCATCATCTTTAACATTTAAAGAGGGATGTGACATACTGTAAAACCACAAGACACGCTTTGGAAATGTTCTGAAAATGTCGTTCTCATATTCTGCAGGCGTTTGTGAAATAGAGGCCATCACAAAATACAGCGCGAGCAAGCGAGAAATTAATTCGAACTGAATTGAGCAAATTGCCAGACATGGATTATAAAGTAGTCATAACAAAGGTTAGAACATTTGCCGACACAGGGTTAAGAACGCTGAACAGCAGGAAGAATGGAGGAGCAGAGTGTGATAAGTAGAGCGGGGAGAAACATGAGAAAGACTGAATGTTGTTGAGAAAAAAGGCAACAGGCATGAGAGAAATACAGACTGGTGATTTTATCTTACATACCATCATTTACTTAGCAAAACGTAGGATATTTAAAGTACAACTATAGCTGTTATAAGTATTTCTATTCTGATTCACCAGCAGATAAAATAAAACAGTTTACATCCAACCCCAACTGATACAAGACAATGATTTTTGAATATATTCACCTTGGAAGGATTTCTCCAAAAGTCTACATGTCCCTTTGTAACGGACAAAGCCCACGGAAAAAGCTTTATTTAAAGAGATACCCATGTGCGTGTGGACACTGGCTGACATTTACAACAAGAGTGTTCGAGCAGCTCTCTGAGTTGTAAACAGCACTGCTGAGAATGAGAGACAGAGAGTGAAAGTGGGATGGATGGATGGATGGATGGATGGATGGATGGATGGATGGATGGATGGATGAGAGAAAGGTGTCTTCCCAGAAAACAAGTAAAAAAAAAAAAAATGAGAATGAAATTTAAAGAAACACAAAACTATGTGAACTTAAGGGAAAACAGGCAGGGAAAGGGATAGAGGATTTATTAAAACTGAAGGGAGTGGTAATTTGTCTATTTAAACCTCTAAATTGTCACAGCTCTTTGATGAACAACTGCACAATACAGTCTATGCTGAACACACAAATACACACGGTCACTTCCCTAAAGTAGCAAAGATAAGCAAAAAAAACACAGTTTCATAAATGCAGACATAAATCTATCTTCACACATGTGCACATAGAGACACACCCGACCAAGCGCGCACACACACATGCACTGAGACCATTAAAGGCACATCGACATGAAGGGAGTGATGCTTAGAGCCACTAGTGTCAGAACTTATGTAGACTAAACACAGTTGAGTGACTACAGCTGCAGGAGAGAGAGCCTCCCCTCGCTCGCTCTCTCTCTCTCACTCACACACACACAAATGGACAGGACATACAAGTCTGATGTTCAATGTGCTTTTGATATCAGCATCAGCAGCGCTAACAATCATTTCTCACACGAGGAAACACACACGCACACACACACACACACACACAAAGGCAACACCTCCTCTCTTGTGTCCCATGTCTGTGTAAATCAAATCAGAGTCCTCCACCGCAATAACCAGCCCCATATGAGACGGTGTCAAAATCAACTCCATCTTAGCCTGAACATGCTTTGGTCAGCGGGGTAGGCTGCTGTACAAAAGTGTGTGGGGGTGTGTGTGTTTGTATATTTGTGTGCACTGTACCTCTGTGCCACATGGTAGGACTCCGGGTGTATACAGGTCTGGTCCAGGGGGTTAAATGAGGTCGGTATGTTGACACCAGCCTTTCCTTTGCCCTTCTTCGGCGCTGGTTTCTCTGGCACTGCTGGCACAGGGTGAGGTGAGGATCTTGCACTGTTTCGACGAGAAACAAAGGTATTTTTAGATATATGAAGGAGAACAAAAGTGGCCAGTCAGTGTGTGTCTCAACACCCAGGCAAATTAAAGCAAAATAACCTACCAGGCAGGATAACACTGAATGTACGTCAGGAAATGTGGCCTCACTTCAATTTCTGTAAGCTGACCCTTTAACAACAATTAAGTACGAAATCGATGTGAAACAGAGCGTGTATGTTCGTGTCTGTGTATCTGCGCGTACAGTTTGCACATGAGTGCGTACCTGGTTTGCGGGTTGATTCTGATGAAGCCGGCACACTGCTGGTAGGTCTTGGGCCCCATGCCTTTGACCAGTTTGAGCTGCTCCCTGTTGATGAAGGGACCGTTCTGCTCTCTCCACTCTGCAATATTCTTCGCCCTGCCTGCATTCAGGCCTGCTACATGCCTGGGAGGTAAAAACAAGAAATCAAAAGGGAAATGTCACACAGCACATTGCCTATTTATTAAAATCACCTTATGGAGGTCTGTGTGTTTATTCTACGGTCTCTGTTCTAAAGTGGACGCTGATATGAGGAGCAGTACAGCGAAGAATAAAACTCGAAGGAAACCACAGTTTAGTTTCAAAATACGATATTTAGAGTGTAACTACACACAGCTCTGTGGCACTTGCTTTACATGCTGCCCGCACCAGATTTTTTAGAATATACAAACAAACAGCGCAGATTGCAAATGACCAACAGTCACAAGAGACGCACACGAGCCAACATCGAGCGAGCGTATTTGTCCGGTCTTGGCAGAGCAATGAAAAGAGGTGATTTGAAACTCAATTAGGGTCGGCCCTGTTAATGTCCGCAGTGACTCACTCGCACTAAAACACACAGCAATGTCAACACTCAACATAATACCTCAGTCATCAACACGTCTCTGTGTGTTTAATGTGTGTATGTGTGTGTAACACAACTTCTGGTGGGAATGGAAAAAGCTCACTTGCAGAGCCGACAGGTAAACAGATGACCTGATGCCTGCCCTGCAGCTAACGCCAGCTCATTTTGTACTGTTTGTATCCACTGCAAGTTTGTGTGATTCAAATTGTGCATTTTCTGTACTCCTGAATCACGTGTACGTACTGTGCACAGTAAGTAAGCACATGTGTGTGCAAAATGCTTACATGCATACATGTACATTTCTTTGTGTGTGTGTGTATGTGTGTCTACCTTGCCTAATCCCCTCTGTTGACTACAGTCGGTTGAGTAAGCGAGGCCAGGGTGTGAAGCATTAGTCTCAACAGAAAGCTGGCAGTCTGTGTGTCAAAGTGTGTGAGTGTGTGTGTGCGTGCGCATCTAGTTTGCGCCCATGCATGAGTGTGAATGAAGCTCTGCCATGTTGTGACTGCAAAGGGAAAGTATGTCAGAGGTCTAAGCCCTACTTCATCTCTGTTCCACATTTTCTGTATGTGTGTGTGTGTGTGCGTGTGGGTGGGTGGGAGTGTGCTTGTGCACACACATGCACTTGCTTGTGTCGTTATGTGTCGTCTACCTCATCAGTGTCTCGGAGCAGATGTTGATGTCCACCCCCACGAAGCTCACACATTCTTGCACTACGCCGTCCAGCGCCGCCTTAAGAGCTCCGGCTGACACGTCGTGCTAGAAAGGCACATTTAGCAAACACACAAGAAAAGAAATGTCAGGCTGAAAACTGGATTAGGAAAGAAAATAATAAATAATGTACTGCTTTGGGCAGGAATTTTAGCCGTTTAGGACTTTTATAGTCTTGAAAAGATGGAAGATACAAATTCAGTTTTATTTAAAAGCTAATAAATACTGACGCCTCTGGCAGTCACAATGCAGTGATTCTTTTGTCATATTTTCATCCAAAAACAATCCAAATGCCTTGTGTTTTATTGCAGACTTTTTAATGGACTTAACCTAATCATGATCCATTTACCTAATCCCAATGCTGTATATTTATTCACTCTTATAATCCACTTTTCCAATGTACAGATATTTGGCACAATTTGCCCAAAGGGGATTATTAAAACGTCACCCTTAAAAGAGATAAACAGCAGCAGAGAGTGTCAGCAAAGAATACTGGCAAATTGAGAAAGAGGTTTGATTGGCAGGTAAGGGGCAGAGAGAGAAACAGACAGAGAGAGAGAGAGTGTTTAGCTTGGCTTGTCAGCAATGTCTCCCTCACACTAACACAGTGTTCTCGCTAGTGTAGCTCGCTGTCGATAAAGATCCTCCAAATGAACTCTTCACACTTCTCAAACACCAGCCAATCAACCAGTAATCAGGACATATTTTCCAAAAGGACTGGAATCTCTTTCCTAATAAGGAGCAGGGAGGACAGCCAAGGATGCAAAGGTTAAGGAAAGGAAAAGAAAAGAAAAGAAAAGAAAAGAAAAGAAAAGAAAAGAAAAGAAAAGAAAAGAAAAGAAAAGAAAAGAAAAGAAAAGAAAAGAAAAGAAAAGAAAAGAAAAGAAAGGATGATTGTGTAACAAAAAGCAATAAGTTACAAACTTAAAATTGTAAATGGACTTGTCGACAGTCGACTGACCACTCAAAGCACTTTGCAACACTTGGGCCACACATTCATACACTGCTGGCAGAGACTGCCATGCACATCAGGAGCAATTTGGGGTTCAGTATCTTGCTCAAGGACACTTCAACATGCAGCTCAGCTCAGTCAGGGGGAGCTGGGACTCGAACCAACGACCTTCCGATCAATAGCTGACCCGCTCTACCCCCTGAGCTACAGCCGCCCCAAACACCAGCCAATTGAATGGCCAGTAGAATGAAGAGTTGGGGTTTTGTTTAATCAAATCAAAACTCCCAAATAGGATTACAGATATTATTTGAGGTCAAGCAGTCGTCCCCAGGCACACAGAAACTCCGGGCTGCAGGACAGGGCCAGAAAAGTTCAGCTGGACTGATGCCTCAGCAACTGCTTGAGGATTAGCTGACGGTCTAAACTAGACTACTGTGTGTGTGTGTGTGTGTGTGTGTGTGTGTGTGTGTGTGTGTGTGTGTGTGTGTGTGTGTGTGTGTGTGTGTGTGTGTGTGCTGTGTGCGAACGTGACTGAGACTAGCATGAGTTGTCCTGTAACATGATCAAGCTCTGAACAAAAACTGGCTTGTAAACAGATGACAACAACGCCAGCTAGCATACGCAGCCCTCTCTGTCAGCAGTGACAGGACAGCAGGACAGATGAGGACAGAGAGGAGAGGAGTGAGTCATACAGAGGTCTTGACGGGTTAAAGGACACAAAGGACTTTCCAGTTTTTTGTTGTTTTCTTCTAACTATCTGAAAGACACTATGTATTATTTAATAATCAATAACGCAACGGAGAAGAAGCCAAAGCCAAGAAGAAGAAAATTAATTATTTGGGCTCTTAAATTTAGCAAACTCCAAAACTATTCAAAAGGATTTTTAAAATGATTTTTACTTTTTATTTTTTAGTAAGGTGCCATTGCATCAACAGGGGGCAATATACAAGGCCCAAGTAAGTTATGAGGGAAGCTCCTGGAAGACAAGTTATCAGCTTGCAGTGTGGTTAAAGATTTCACTCAGGTATTCTTGTAAAGTGCCAAAACAAAACAACCTACATATTAATTTAAAAGCTTTCAAAAACATATCACATTATAATTATAGGATTAGCACACACAGATCATAGACATTCTAAAATATTTTCTTTATAGTCATATTACTATGATGTGATGTTAAGACGGAAGGATGCTGTGTCATAATCTAATCTCTGAAGTAAAGCATATCATGTGCTAGATTTAGGCATTTTCTGTAAATGATTCGATAATCTTTGTTTTTACAATTACTTTTAATGACAGTGAAAGCACTTGCACTTAAATAACAACAGCTATCAACAAGCTGCATTTGCAAGTTCAAAAGAATAAAAAAAAATGTGCAATCAGATGACAAACGACATCAATAATACGACTCGAGAAACACTTCATAGCCCTGCTAAAGAAAAACATCTCGCCCAATGACATTTACTTCACGTCAATTTGTAATTCATACTGACACATTTATTTCATGATGTCATTTACATTGATGTAGTCAATAGTCACAGCCCCCCCTACCTTTTAGCGAGTCACTTAGCATGTTCTCGATAACAGGTGCTAACTTGCTAAATGCGGTAGCAAATGCTTGTAGAAGGCACGTGATTGACCTTATGAAAGAGTTTAAATGTTGCCTACAACAAGCTGGATAATGAACACTGTGTGCTTGAGTAGAGAGGGGAAGACAGATGAAATAGCACTACAGAGACAGCACAGCACCCCTGGTGACATCTCAGGAGACCTACAGTCTGATTCTTGGCGTGAACACTGACTGAGGCGTTACAGCCAGAGGCATTCTGAAGTCAATAAAAATAACTTTCCAAACAATACAACGTTCCCATAAAAGTAGGACTGAAGGTTTTATGATTTCCGGGTGAGTGGATATAGAAGGGGAGGGGGACAGAGATAGTACGGAAGAGAAAGAGGAAATCACCTGTAAAGTCACACCAGAGAATGTTTTCACACGAGAAAGTTGGAGGTGTTCATGTGTAAGTTTCAACCTGCAGTTAAACTCCAATGAATGTGTTCTCACATTCTTATTGAAACCTTATAGAGGTGGGAGCAGCACGAGAGGATCTCAGGTATTGTAACACAGAGGAGCACAACTATGCTCACTCAGGGATGGGAAAAACTGAACTGAAACTGTAACTCAATATTAATGCATTCATGTCATTCCAGTTAAAAAAAAAAAAAAGAGAACATTTTATTTTAAATTATTACCATTTGTAATATTGACCTGGACAACACTTGAGTTTCAACAACTAAGAATTCACATCCTTGTCCCTAATTGCGTATTAACTTTTTTAGTTAACTGTTAGTCTGTATTTACAGTATATACAGTTTTAAAGTTACTGGTTTTCTGCAAAGCAGAGAGTAGTTTCCACGAAATGTGCTCTACTGTATAAATAAAGATTTGCTTGCTTTCATTGCTAATGACTCTATAATGATTTGCTAAAAGACAAGTAAGTTCAGGATTTCTTTTGTTGGCATATTGCACCATCGTTCATTTTCTGAAAACAAAACACACAGTAATGCAACTAACCCAATGACTACATGCTTTAAATATAATTTATTAGTAGTTGGGCAATAACTCAAGTTTCTTCCTTCATCATTTATCACATGAACATTGCAAACCTCAGCTATGTATCATAAAATCACATTGGCACGTACAGTGTAAAAATCTGGCTTTTCATATTTCACTTTAAGGAGAGTAAAACTTCCAATCTAGCCCCGGCCAACAACAATCAGTGGCCAAGGATAGATTTCAAAACCAGATGTGAAAAGTTACACTTATTGATTATGATATATAAATACAGTAGATGGTATTTGCTGGTCAGGTCAAAAACAGTACAATGGCATTTTATTCCCCTGTATTCCAACTGTACATTGTGCAGAGGCCCTAAGCCCTGTGACATGGCTTAGAAATAATAACTATCTGGTCTATGAGATAAGATCAGTGATTTAATGAGTGGGAGAGGGTGAAAAACAAGCAAGTTCTGCTCTGTTAAACATACATACACACAATCCAGTATGTGTGTGTCTGTCCTGACATCCAGAGGCCCTCATGGAGCTCTACTCAGCTTACAGTGGCACCAACGGAGCATGTCGTCCTCTATCTTTCAATCTATCTCTCAATCCATGTTCCCTTTTATCTCCCTCTTTCACTTTCTTTGATCTAACATCGAGGTAAACGGAGAAAGAAATTAGAAAATTCTGAATTATCAGCTTAGCCTTATGTTGAGCGTGTCTTTTTTCAGCTGACTGCCTTTTCTATCTCTGTGGTTAACTCGCTTCTTCTAAACTGCATTCTAAGTACCTAAATTAGGGCTGCAAGATGGTGTGGGGGCACAGAGATAAACTGAGAGGAATTAGCAAGAAATGTTTTCACAAGTAAAGTTCACAATGACACAATACCAGAAGACTTTAAAGATATATTTAAACAAACACTATTATGTATCCACAATCCTTATCAATTAATGAATCCTTACATAATTCCATCCACCCTACAGATCATCCACTTTTAAAACTGCCTCCACTCCCGAGTCTAAAGGCCTGAATCCTCAAACCTCAAAATCATCCAGAGCCAATGGACTGGATCCCTATGTGTGAAGGTCATGTTTTGATTGGCCGGAAACCAGCTGTAGCCAGCCAACCAACACGCAGGAACAAAGTGCTTCTGTCTGCACCTTGAGCACTTAAATGCTGCTGACTTACCACATGTCAATCAGAGAAAGATAGAGAAAAAAAGAGAGTGGTGAGAAACACAGAAAACTAAAAACAAGCCTCTTCGCGGGTTCTTTCACTGAGACACTGGAAAACATGAATGCCCCATTTCTCACTACAGATTTCCTTTGTAACATTAATTATATATATATATAATCTAAATCCATGAATTATAAATATAGAGACGCAGAAAGTGAAAAGGGAGGCGAAGCCAGCGCTGAGAGTTGAGGTGTTGACTGACAATGACAGCGGAGGACTTCAGACCGACAGAATATTGAAATACCGTTTATGAATCGTGCCATTAAGAGCTTGGCACGTGGAACCATGCAGGAGCCACAATGGCTGCATTTACCAACAGCCTGAGGGCAGTAGATGATGGTGGAATAACTGAAGGAAGTAGGATGATTACAAACTGCAGGATCAAATGACATCAGTGGGCCTCTCTTCATTGCATTCAGCCTGGAATGTGAGAGACGTATTCTCCTGTAATGCAAATAAGGCTTATCTTGATACTTCCCTGATTTTCATGTGGGCGCACCAGTCAGGAGAGTCCTCACCCATGATTTAACGAGCAATAGGTTCGTGTCAGTTACCATTCGATCAATCAGGTGTTATTTTAAGAATCACTGATTCTTTGAAAGCAGTTTTAAGGCATGTTGAATTTGAATATTGTAACTGCCAAGCGTCGCACTTTTTTGTAGAAGTACATGTGACTCCTGTCAGTGAGCTGAAAAACATCTTTTGCTAGTGGTACATTCAAGTTTCCTCTGTTACCAAGTTACCTTCCGTTTTCTATCATATTCAATATCATTATATATGTTTATATCTGTTGTTATATGTACAGTATGTCCTTATATTTATAATATACATTTTTTCCATGTAATCCAATTTCTGTGCAATTATCAAATTTACATATTTTAATATTTTAACTATAATGCCACACACCATGAAATAATTACAATCATGTGTGCAGGTATCTTGTCCAATTATCCATCAAGGTCACAAGTTAAAAGTGTTTATAGCATATATAGCTTTATTCTAATTTAATTTATATTTCTTTTAATCACTCAAGCACATATTTTTACTGTCCTTACAGCTCTTGAGCTGCTGTAAGCAGTGAATTTCCGCAGTGTGAGATACAATAAAGTTCCTTAACTAATAGCTTGGCTTCACTAAAGGAAAACTCGTTTTTAGCTCAAGGGACCAAAAAAACTATCCCACACATGCAGCTATGGAGAAAACTATATTACAAGATACTAGTACGAGTAACAGGTTAGGCTGCAGATGGGGGTTGTTCACAGGTTAATTTTGATAGAAAGGGTCATCTGAATCCAAATAACCCTAAATGTAGCTCCTGTCAGACCATCATACAAGAGTTTACTGGTGTTCGGAAAGTTCTAAAATGTTTATGATTCCGAAAAGGAAAAAAATAGAAGCCAGCAGTTGAAGTTTACTCTCTCTGAATGTGTTCATCCTAATTTATGTGCGTGACAATGCTGCTACTTCACACCTTCTTTATCTAATAATCTATCGACAGTGTACAAACTAACGAGTTGTGTGAGGTTATCTGAGGGTCATGTACTCTGACTGACAGTTCCTATAAGGCCTTTGAGACCTTCCTGATGATCGTAATGTATACTATTCCAGGCACGTCAGCTTGGCTTATAGTCTGCGTGTGTGACTGTTTCTGCAGAAAGTTGAGAAATACCCATTAGGCATTCATGAAAGGTGTTGGCAAAAACAAAACTTTCTCCTGGCTGTCATATCACTTTTACAACTAATAATTAACTAGGCAGGTATTCACACAATGCGCGCACACACACACGCACAACCTGAGCATGAAAAAAATCAAAACAGAATTAAGTCTTAAGACAGGCACAGGAAGTCCAAACGACACATTGATTTAGAACAAGATCAGTTTAGACTATTTGGGCTAAATGTATTACAAAGTATTCCATTACATATAAAAGAGAGACGCTAAGGCAACTTACAGTATGCATTTTTGTTGGCTCAGAGGGAAATAACTTTCCCAGTAGTGTAAGCTCAGATCAGCTGATTTCAGCTCATCATTCACTCTACTTCTCAGTATTGTATTTGTTGTTTTTACCATCCGGGCTATAATCTAATTAACCCAGCCCAGACTCCAGGATGAAATGTTGGCAGTTGATATTTCTGTAAACCACAGGTACGTTCTAATTTTGTATGGATCAAAGGCAACTTTCCATATTGATACCACTACAAAACTACAATTTACAGACAACTGCCAATTCATACCGGGAGGCGGAGGGGATGATGAGATTGCGGTTCGAGATGTTTCAACATTTGTAAATGTGATACCAGTGGACATTTTTGGGAGACCTCGGTATGTGGTCAAAATCCGAGATTCATTGAGACATAAGATCTCCAGCCATGTAGATCTTGGACCATTATCATCACCATGTGGTCAAGGACCAAAATAGGTATTTTGAGCCAAAATAATTTTTCCCCACCCTAACCAAGTGGTTTAAGTGGCGAAACCTAACCAGAACATGAGCACAGCGGTGTCACATGATACAACTGAAAAATCCAACCTATTGAAACGTAAAGTTGCAACATGTAGAAATATAAAGTTTCAACATAAGCCTGGTTTGTAGAAACATTCATTTCAAAAGTTTATTCTGGTGATTTGATTGATCTTATAATCCACTTTTATCGTTTTTCTGATGTCTGGGTGTTTTGCCCGTTAATCTCTTACTTAATTTCCTTCCGTAGTATGTGACAACCTTGGTGTTAGCCGGTACATATAAAAATAAAAGGTTTACTTACAAAATTTACCATCGAAATGCAAACATCCACACTCAGTGTAAACTGTACAGTGCTAGAATATGTAGCCTGACATGACAACAGCCAGTAAATGTTTTATAAATTGTTGAATAAGTAGAGAATTGGCATGAGCTTGTTTAAATCCATTACACTGACAAAGATACATGCTTGAATCATCTCCTAACCTCACTCAACACATGCTGTGACAGACCTAAGGGAAATAATTAAAATACTAGCAGATAATGTTTGTCAGCTTCTGCCACTCATCAAGTCTTAAAGAGTCTGTTTTGTTTTCCCACGCCACAAATCTCAGAAGCAGGAGCTATCAATCAATGTCAACCTTCCATTTCTCGCTCTCCTTCCTTCTCGCTGCTCTGTCTGCTCCTGCCTCCCCTGTAGGCACTACCATTCAAGAGTGAAAGATAGCATGCTCAGGTGCACACACACACACACACACACATTTGCAAGACTGTAAGGAACAGCGCTTGTGATTTGGGAAGTGACATCATTTGCACTAGCTGTAGGTGAAAACATCAAATTCAGTGAACTGAACTTTAAAGCCAATCCAAACACGCCTTCAGGTGCAGTTTTTCTACTGACCTTGCCGGCACTAAGGAAACTCAACACCGTCGATGGGAAAGCACACCAAATTACCTGTTGATATCCTCAAGTTTCCTAGTGAGGTCACACAGGAGTTTACCGGGGGAACGGTTATGGGCGATGCTTGATGGAACTAGTGTAAGCACCAGAGTAACATAATAAATGACACCCCGGCAACACTTTCAAGTGCCGATTCCGGTTAAGTGACAGGATGCGCTGGAAGTGCACCCATAATTCCCGCAAGGTATCATAGGGAAGTTCTAAAAAAAATGAGAAAAAATAGATCATCCATGGCTCTAATAAGCCATGGCGGTTGCAGCTTCCTTGCTCAGTCGCAGCCCTATCCAGACTCCTTCCTCACCACAACTGGTTTCGAACAGCCAACACTGTGACAACAAACAGCAAACCCAAACTTCAGACTCTAAAAGTCCATTCAGCTACATCTGATGTATGTTCTACTGTGCTGCTTACAGTGCCCACAATACATGTTCTACCACTACTTGTACTAGAGAAGAAAGTAAAGCAGAGGAAGGGGAGTCATTGGGAGAAAGCAGAAAAATTCTGGCAAAGTGATGGAGTGAGAAAAAGAGAAAGAGGTGAGGGGAAGAGTGACAGTTTCTTTAATATCCGGCTTGCGGGCAATGTTTTCTTACACAGCAGTGTGTTTCTGTGTGTGTATTTTCCAGTAGCAGTTAGTTTCACGGCTCTGGGAATTACCCAGCTGTCAACGGACCACAGCTACATAAAGAGCCGATTGACAGATGAAGGTGCTATCCAAAGGACACGCCCACTAAGTGTCTAATTATTGATGACACAAGACTCCTGAAATGTTTGTCCATGTAAGTGTCTCAAACCTATAAGAGTATCGGTAGCCTTCTAAATGTACTGTACGGTACTGTAGGTAACCACTAATATATATAAAAATATCTAATATCCATTCAAACAGACGTAGATCTGGCAAACTCAGTATCCAGAAAAACTTGTCAGCCAGTGTTGCTGTAGTGAAAACAGTGTTCCCACACCAATAGTTACGTCCAATCTGATTTTAATGGGCCTCACTTTTTTAGCCCTCAGCTCATTTCCTCCTTTCTCTCGGAGCTGTCACTCACTGAGTCAGCGGAGGGAGAGAGAAAGAGAGAGCATGCTGTGCCAGCTGTCTAGAGTTACATCTGCCCTTATGCTATTTGGGTCTAATGGCAATAAACTTTTCGAAAGCTCAAAACGCCATGAATCACACAAAAGAACTCGCTGGAAAACGCACACATGCATGAGTGCACTTTTCTCAGACCCATTCACCCATATATAAATTCAAACAAATGTATACACACACATGCAAGCACGCAGACGCACTTAACCCTTAGACTGGGAAAAGGGAAAGGGTGTGTGTGCGTTTGCGCGAGCTGACAGGCAGGTCAAAGTGATGTCCCATCTCATATCTGTCAGCACCCGGAGTTTATTTACCCGGTTATATTATCATTTGTTGACCTAGTCACATGATCTGAGAGCGGGAGGTGCAGAACCCCAGGCACCCCAGAGAGCCCAGTCAGGACGTGATGAGAGACACGGGCCTGTGACCTAACACACTCGGTGAGCCACACATATGAGCACAAGCACTTGCACAATATGACCTCCTCCTCTCTCTCCCTCTCTCTCTCAAACCTCTGTTTTTCTCCTTACCCTCAAAGATCTCCGTCATTCCTTTTCCTTTGACTTTTGTCACCCTCTGCTGTCCTTTTTTTAACCCCCGTCTCGCTCTTCTTCTCATCTTTTGCTTGTTAACAATGAAATGGACGCTTGGTCAGCCAACTCCAACAAATGACCATTCTTTGACGCCTGCTGAGTGCCAGCCGCTGAATAAAAAATCTTTTGACATTAAGAAGAGTATAAATAAATCTTAATAAGCGTATCTCTTGGCTACAGTATATACACTGTACATAACTGGCTGAGTGTACAGAGGCGTCCTGTCAGGAATCCTGATTTATGGGGCTTACCTCAATTCGAAAAAAGTGCTGATTGAAAAATTCACTAGAGTTCAAGTTATTAGCCAATTAATCTTTTGGTTGATCAAGAACAATCTGATGTTGATTCACTATTAGTCACTCTTTATCAAATAGAGCCAAATATCCAGATTCCAGCTTGTAAAATTGTTAATTGTCATCCTCAATCCTTTTTGTTCTGTTCCCATTTCCATCCTCTCATTCCCCTTTTTCCTCCCACAACCTACCATATATGGAGAACAACTGCAATAATATCTGTTGTGAATAGTAGACACACTGACTTAAAGCCCGTCTTTCTTTTCTCACACGATGATACACATACTTGCAATGAACGAAAATCAACATTGAGCTAACTGTTGTTTCATCTGCACACACACATGAACGCATATGGACGAGGAGAAGCTAGCACATGAGAAGAAACAAATGTCAAAACATACGTCATGCCTGATCTCTGTTAATTGAGTTAGCTGTCACCCTGAGCATCATCTGTTGACACAGGCCTCGGCCAAGTTTATCTTCTTCTCTGCTTGCCTCTCTTCTCTCAACCTGTTTGAGTCTTTACCATTTGTCTTGTCCCGTCTTCAGTCCCTCACATTCCCTCTATGCCTCCGGACCCTATTTTGGCTTTACTTGTTTTGCCGGAAATACAAAAGCCTTACCCCAACTCTGCAAGAAGGAATAGGCCCAATCGCTCAACACTTAGTTTCACTTTCTGTCCAGAAATATAATGGTTTTGATGTGTCTTAGTGCCTTTTATGTTCTCCTCCTTTCCTCACTTTTATTTCCTCTGTGAATGGTGGCTGTGTGTCGGTTCAGATAACATAATTATGCTGCCATATTTGTCAAGACCCTCTTAAATAGGCTACACTGCTTTTATAAATTAAGACAATCAAGGGAAACATTTAAAAATACACATGCTCAGCTGTGCACCAGGTGACTGCAGCATGCACAGTTATTTGGTAAAGTGCTTTTATACATCCTGAAACACACACACACACACATACACACACTTGTCTACTCAGCTCTTTGCTTACGTGTAACTCACAGCAGATGTTCCACTGCCCAGGGACAAGAAGCTCTCACCCACAAGGAGCATCCCAACAGAACAAAAATGAAAACACACTTACCTGGTATGTTCCAATGCCGATGTGTTTGGGATCAATCTTCACAAGCTCTGCCAGTGGATCTTGGACACGTCTTCCGATGGACACTGTCAGCGCGTGCACACACACACACACGCACACACATGTGCACACACACGCACGCGCACACACACACAGAGGAAACAAACATTGGATTTTGTCTCAAGAGATTCTATGGTTTTCTATCTGAATCACAGTTATTGAATATGCAAATCTATATTATTTATAATTACTGAATATGCAAATTGTCTGCATATTACAGTGCTGGCCTGAGGGCAGGCCAAACCTAATTGTCATTCCTCCACCCCCAATAATAATAATTAAAGCTGGCTTTCAAATGGAGTCTTTGCACCTGTCATTTAGCTTCCTGATAGATGTTGGAGCCATGAACCTTTGAAACCACTCATTTTGGCAGACCCGTGCACACCAGCACACAAAGTCAAACGCAGCACACAAATAAGCACACACAGCTCGTATCGACTGAAGTAGTGCTGCTTTTAACGATGGAGTCTGTAAGGCTTCAGCCTGCTGCTGCGCATGAAGCCAAATGTCTTTTCCATGAATATGCTGGCAGGCCCCAGTGACAAGGAGAAAAATTACAAACAACCTGACTCACATACACACCATAATACATGACATCATCCCCCAACACACTCTCAGGCACACAGAGAGGGAGTGAATAGCACAGCCAAATAACTGCTCACAATCATGTCCCTGTAAAAGACAAAGGACTTGGCAGCTCCGGTTGTTAAGTTGTTATGTTTCTGTTACTCTGGTTATCAGGGTTATCCCTTCCATTACAAACCCAAGCTGCTTTGGCTGCCACCTAAACAAGATGAATGTATAATCAATGCTGACAACATCAGGGCTAACTACGTGACCTTTCCCAGATCTAATGCTGGTAGTTAGTGCCCTGTGGACTTCATTAGCAAGTTTTATCATTAAGTTTTTGTGTTTGGTTTTTTTTGTAATCTGCTCTAGGTTTTTGGACAAGGAAATAATAATTAAGGATGGGAATCACAGACAAGATATTTTTTTTAAATCCAAAAATGTAGAATTTTCAAGGGAGAGTACCCCCAACCACCCCGCACAATATATGCAACTAAGTGTTCTACAAACCAGGGGCTTACTCTCAAAGGTTTTGTCCTATATTGGAGAAAATAACCATTGCACTTCAAAAACTTCTTCAGTTATCTAGTGTACTTGATGGTTTCAACACGGTAGAGAGATTGAACTCAACAATATCAGTTTTAGTTTTATAAAACACTGTACGATGACACAGGACACAGTTTGTCGCCCTCCTTGTCCTTCCAGTGTTGGTGCTTGCCATCGTTGCTTATGTGTGCATTCAGTGTACATTTGAATTTCAGTGGTCAGTGCTGTGGTGTGCTGCATGAGATGTGTCAGACTTAGATCTCTGAGGCAGAACGAACGGACAAAGAGAAAGAGAAGGATGACATGTAATAGAGGGAGTATGTCTGGAATCAATGGCTTTCCCTCTCCTCTCCTCTCTCTCCTCTGGCTGCGGTGGGAGGCTGCTGCCTGAGATAATATTTAGACAGGGATGGAGTTTCAACCCTGGCCTTGCACAGTGCACCAACAAAACTCCCCAATACCCCTTCAATCTAGCCGCTCTCTAACTCTCTCGCTCTCTCTTTCTGAGGGGAGACGATTTGTAAACTGAATCCATCATAACTCTCCAGCTCTTATTGAAATTTTATGAGTAAAATTCAGGACCTTAAAAAATGGGAAGGAATGGAGAAAGCAACAAGAGAGGAAGAGCTCAGACTCGTCGCTAAGGAGAAAGGGAAGAATGTGAGGCGCAGCATCCTGGCGGGACTGGAGGACAGCTGTGATGTAGTTCCACTGATTTTGTTGCAAAACACGAAGACAAAATTTGTTTGATTAAAATAGTTTTGACGAGATGAAGCATGAATTCCCTATCAAACTACAACATGGTGATCAGTCCGTGACAATAGGGCAAAATCGATCCTTTATCTTGATTTATATTTCTTTGTGGTCACTCTTGACCAATCTTTCATGTCTCTGTCTTGGATTGAAGAGAAGAGGAGAAAAGAGGAGGAAAGGAATAAATTGAACGCAAAAAACAGTCCTCCTGGAAAACGGTTAAAATACTTTCTAACACCACTGGGTGTCCCTAGACTTCAATAGAAGAGACGGAAGGAACCTGCCTATAACTCACAGTTCCCTACATACTATGTTTCATGGCAACTCATATAGACAGAGGCAGAAACACACAAAGCCCCCAAAAGTACAACAGAAAGACACAAACACTCTGTGGCCGCATCCGATTCTGTAATCACAGTGTCCAGTCTCAGCACCCCCTGTTTTTATACCCAAAGTCAAACGCTGTAGATTTCTTATGGCTTTCATTAGGGGTATAAATATGGCTCTCCGTGGCTCTCTGTGCTGCTGACCACAGGAAACTAGCGAGGAATAATCCAGCCTCGCTTGATTCATGGCTTTTATAGAGGAAGTCTGCTGGAAACATTTGTTCTCCAAAACTCGAGTGTGATTCTCTTTTATTCCACTGTGTTTTCAATGATGTAGTATGTGGAGTGAGAGCAGGAGAGACAGAGGAGAACCTAATAGCAATGCCAGAAATTCACTGACGGTGTGACAACAGTGTATGTTGCTGGCAAGAGGGTGGACATAAAATTAAAAGATTGTGATGTCTAAAAAAAAAAAAATGACAATAGTAGAGCAGTATAACAATGGTCCATATTATGTAGACCATTTTCTCTTTAAACTCTCTCCTGTTTCCCTTAGTGCAAGTAAAGGAAAATCTCTAAAACTGAGAAAAAACAACTGGGTGTGCCTACTGTAGAAGAAGAGCAATTCAAAATTAGAGCTGAACATATGAAAAGTATAATGTAAATGTTAAAATGATCTAAGGCCTAAGGGATCAGACGATTTAATAAAATGGGTTTTTGATTGCTGGTCATACAAAACAATTTGAAGAGGTCATGTCGTGGAGAGCAACAGTTATTCAAAAAAAACCCACAGACAGTGTCTTTCACATCACAAGTAACTTTCATGGTCACGAATAATTATGATGGCCAATGTACCTGCACTCCTAAGGTTTGGGTCCAAGTCTGGCATCTCTTTGACCGCCTCAGGACTCACACTGTAGATGGATGCTCCTGCCTCGTTGGTTATACTGGGGGAGGAAAGGGAGGGGGTGAAAAGTTAAAGAAAAAGAGAAAAAGAGTAAGGTGTCGAGAGAACTTTATAGTGAGCATGGAATAAAAGGGCAGGTTGGCCTGTGGAGGAGAAGGAGAAAGAAAATGGTGTAAGTAGAGGAAGGGGAAACAGAGAGCAGTCATCACTGCTTCAAAGACATAATGGTAAGGCTATTAAGGAAAATCACCACTGACTTGCACCTCGAATAATGCAGCTGACAGCTTCTCAAGCTGGTCCCTCGTTTGACTCTGTAATAAAAGCTTGACCATCATAACGGACATTAAGTCTTAAGTAGCGTCACCACCTGCCTTAGCATTAAGAGCACAATTAGAATCTTTCAAATGCATTTCGAATTCTTATTCAGCTGACAGCAGGTGAAAAGAACGACATAAACCCTGATTACATATCTGAGTCAGTGGCTGAACACTGCACATATTCAGAATAGGCCATTTAGTATAGCAGATAACTGATTGAGATCATTTTGCCCTCTTAAAGTATGACACACACTTTGGGTAAGTACAGTTTTACAACCATCTGACCACCTTTTCACATCGAAACAACTGACACTTTAATGACAGACGCTATGACATGTTTGAGTGTTTGACAGAGCTCAGGACACGGAGTCAGCAGACTCCTGCGGTGCACTCACAGTTTATGTGACACTACTGCCATCTAGAGGCCATTGGGTTGCACTGCTATTTGTCAGTATCTACAGAACTTTACTGTCCTGGATGAGATTGAGGATTGGATGTGCAATTCTTGCTCAATCAATTTTTTGACTCCCAATTACCGACAGTTAGTTGCTACGGAATTTGCGTCCAACATCTAAAGCCAATCAGTAAAGAGAACAAAGTGTGTTTTCAAACTTAAATTTCCACTAAAATAGTGACTCTACAAAGGATAAGCGGTTACAGACACTGGATGGACGCTGATGGACACTGAGGTCACTGAGGTCCCGCATTTCATGAACAAATATTTAAAATATGGTACGTAAAAATGTAAAGATTCAGGCAGTGTGTGTTAACATCTACCTAAAATATTTTCAAAGACAGATTTTGGTGGCATGTTTGGTTGAAAAGAGAAATCTCTGTCCATGGTCCAACAACAATATTAGGGGACCTTTTTTCCTTTTGTTGTTTGCATGTATTATTTCTCTCATCCTCTCCTTACTTTCTTAAAATGTTTAATTGTTTTCTGTTTCTGTAGATGTATTAGTCTGTACCCCTTAACCTTACAGTATGTATCAGAAAATAAGCTTGAAAATACAAAAAAAAAAACATAAAAAAGGCTCAACTAGAACGACCCTTAGTAGAGTGCATACCTCCTCCTAGGCCCACTCTTTGAGTCAATCGAGTCTAACCCAATTTCAAATACAACATTTAAATCCGCTTAATGCCTGTTTTTATTTTATTTTACCGCAATGTTAAAGAAAGTGATTAATAATTCTTAGCTCTGTCCCTTCATCTTGATCAAACACCAAAATGGGGTGTACTCTGTGCGCAGACCCATGCTGCACTCAGGTTTCCAACCAAACAACAAATGGACACGGGTGAAAACATAACCTCCTTGGCGGAGTCAATAAACTTCATACATTAGGATTTGCAAGAACGACTTATCATTTTTTTATGAATATTTTGTATTGCTTAGTTTCATTTACATGTTTTCGCTCTACAATTTTCTTGTTTACATATTATATTAAAAAC
Organism: Lagodon rhomboides; assembly: GCA_039737535.1. Taxonomy (NCBI): domain Eukaryota; kingdom Metazoa; phylum Chordata; class Actinopteri; order Spariformes; family Sparidae; genus Lagodon; species Lagodon rhomboides. Next base: position 19,941,764 of record CM077796.1, on the reverse strand, counting down.
AATATTTCAATTGACACTAATATTTCCCACTGAATATTCTTGTTGAAAAAAAAACAGGTTCAAATAATTTATAGTCAGTGACTTCTGTAAAAAGAAATTGCAAATAATTATTATGTGTCAAGGACCTCTTGAACTTGAACAACTGAGCGGAAGTTCAAATGCCAGTTTTTGTGTTATTGATGTTATAAACATGAAGATCTTGAAAATGAACAGATTCTACATGGCAACAAATGATACCATTTCCCATGTTAATGTATTCAGTCTAAAGTAGGCCGCTTATCATCCTTCACCACACAGACGGGATGCTGGTACAACAAAGCCACTGATACCCGTGTTAATGCATACGACATACAACTGAAGCTGTCATGTTGTTTAGTCCTTCTGCTCTCTCGGGTGGATGGAGTGAGATAGAGGAAGGATTGGTGGAAGAAAAGGGGGGGGTGTTTCCTCAGGGCTGACCGATATGACGAGGGGTCAGCACCTCCCCGATGTCCACAATTCAGGCCTTCTGTTGTACGATAACACAGAGACGCTATCCCAGAGGCCTGGAAATTGCCACAACAACCTTGCCAATTACAAGTATCTCGTTAATGAGGAGTGGCAGAGGCCTTCTGATGAGAATCACATTTAAATGAACTTCTCCTCCCTCCCTCTTTTCCCCTCTCTTTCCCATCGTCTCTATTCATCCCTTCCTCCGCCTCACTGTTCTTTTTGTCAGCTCCCTGTCCTTCATGCTGACAGCTGACATATCGCCATGGTGACACTACTTAACGAGCAGTGGCACATGACCTTCAAGGAGGTCAAAGGAGAGCTGGTCATTAAGCTGAGGCACAAAGACGCACATAATCATTTGTAATAAGATAATGCGAAATAATTCAAAAACATGAACAAATCTCATGCAGCTCTCTCTCTTCAAACTGAGTTTGAAAGCCAAGACTGTTTAAATAATGGAAAAAACAGAACACACACCTCTAACCTCCCTTGACAAGGGAGGTCAAGTAAATGAATGGCAACGCCTAATTTTGCCTTTTGTTTGAAAAAGAGAGACGGAACGACAAAAAGAGAAAAAAGTAGAGATGAGGTAGACAAAAGTAAAGAGTGAAAAGGTGAAAAGATATCATTAAGAACAAGCAGAAAGATAGAACACAAGTGGACACAGAGAGAAAAGAAAGGGAGGCCACCAGCCCCTATCATGTCTAACTTAATTAAGGCTGCCGCTGGGGCAGCTGGGTAACAGCACTGTCATGGATACAGCTCTGAGCCCTCATCGACATAGCGTCCATGGCTGTCGCCATTGTGAGGGCATCATCCTGGCAGCCAGCAGAAGGTTGTCTGCTCTCTGGCCTAAGTGGGTGGATGGTCGGAGCATGGAGACACACACACACACACACAAAGTCAATGGTCGCCTCTTGGTGTAAAGCGATGACTTGATGGCCCTGTAGGGTTATCACTTATTCACACTGTCAATTGTATACACACACACACACACACATATAAACATAGGCCTGCCTTTAGCCCTGCCCCATCCTTGGGCAAAGTCAAAAACTGGCTCCCCTACCGGTTGTCTTTGAGACACACCCTTGGGCTGACACACACACACACACACAAGCACATATGACTGGCCTGCTGCTGCCCCTCAAGAAACCCAACATTGGGAGAGATGGATACACACTTTGATACCTCATTACAGCCTTCTGGCTCACACAGCCCTAATCTAAATTAAAAACAGCTCATCAGATCAGTCAGAAAAGAAGAGGGGCAATAATATCACCAACTAATTTGATACACAGGACAAAAATTCGGAGGGTGGGGGACAGAGACTTAAATTGCTTCGAGGCTTAATGCAAAGATATACAAAAGGGCTATGTCCCAACATGTCAAAGGCCCGCACCTAAAAAATGTTGAGGAAAAAAAGAATGCAAGGTTGATGTTGAGTTTAAAGAAACTGCTGATTTTCGAAGTACTCCAATGGACACAGACAATGTCGGAATAACTATCCTGTTGAGATTGAGGGTGCAAAACTTGTCATATGGATCTGAAGCATCTCCATCAACATGACTTTGTAGATAGTAAAAAAGTCCATAGGACATATTTCATTGAACCTTTAAAAGTAGAAAATAGGGGTAGGTCAATTTCCTTTTTTTACTGGTCTGGTCTACAAACTAGTTTGCCACCAGTCCTCCCATCCAGAATAACTTAAAAATTAAACCATCATAGTGTGAAATATAGTTTTACTGCTCCTGTTACTTTTTAAAGTAATAATTCCCTAAATCTCAAACAAAGAATTCCCTAAATTTAAATGCAAAGCAGTCAGATTATTATTTTTTTTTCACATCAGCCCAGGCCTAGCAGAATATGTTTTTCCTTTCGATCATGCGTCCCAAATGCAGCTCCAAGTGAAGTTGCATTAACAGACGAGGTTCAAGTAATGTAGCACTGGCATATTATTTTTTTTAAACATCTAGACTATAAAAATGATGTAACCTTCGATTCTTTGCCTTTTGAAACAGTGGGATTCTTCAAAAAAAACAAATACACAAAAAACAAATGAAACTAGAACAAGATCTGTAAAATTCAGTGCAAAGTAATGATTAGTGTTACCTGAGTAATTAAACCAGGCAAAAAATGTCATCTATAAATAGCCTGCCGCAACATGTGGGCACTGAGGGGCTCATTGGGAATGTAGCCAATTAAAGAACAATATTCAAGAAGGCTTTCAAATCAGACACACTGAGGATCGCATCCACACACAAGCAGTGCCATACTATAATGCCTCAATCTGTCACTTTCTTAGTCCACAACTCCGTTTGTGTTCAGGATACTTGGATTGGCCTCATTTTACTGACTTAGAAGGAGCTATGATGTCACATATTACCAACCCAAAGTATATTCATACAAAACAAACACACACACTCACGAAACACACAGACACAGACACACACGCAGACACACATAAGTTTCTCTGTCCCGGCTGCTCAAACAGCTTGGGTCCATTGTTCAGTCAGCTGCAAAGCTTGACCTCAGGGAGACAAATTGAGGGACGCACCATCTCTCTGTCTCTCTCTCTCTCTCTCACTCACACACACACACACACACACACACACGCACGCACGTCGGGTCTGAAGACGATGACATTTTTCACAGAGAAAAGCGTCCAAATGGCAGGTGTCAGGGGCCGTCAGTCTCTAGCGAGGCGCTAGAAGGCAGGCAGGCACACGCACACACACATAAACTCCAACTGCCAGTGTGAGGCACGTCTGAAAAGAGCAAAGCCTCACAGACACTCATGTCAATCTGGTAGCAGGGAAGGCCTGCACTCGTGTCACGCACAAACCCATACACACTAGCATGCACAAACGCACACACCCCAAATCACAAGTACACACATGGCATGTCACAGAGACTCATCACACATGTTTGTCACACGCAGGACCATCGCAGGGAACACTGGCACCCTAGGGGAGGATGGCATGGAGGACGGTTGGGTGGATGAAGAGGAAGAAGAAGGGACAGAGGCTGACCACCAGTGAGGTGGTGGGAGGAGAGAGGGGGCTGTGGGTGATACGGATGAGGCTGGCAGATATTCATTGTTCACCACCTGCAAACGCCGAAGGCCCTCAGCTCAACGCCACTTCACAACACACGGCGAACTTCACACACACAAGCACAAAGATACCTTTTTCAGAAAAACATTTCTTATCTGTGGTACCATCTGACATCTTAGCCTTATAATGGTAGTCAAAACCTAGGAAAATAATTGGCAGATGAACTGATAATGAAAATAATCCTTAGTTGGAGCCCTACTGCACTTACAGTAAAGCCTCTTTTTAATGTCTGATTTATGATATTAGGCTAAGGTTGGGCGTTATCCAATTTTTTCCATTTCCGCAAGGTGGCTGCACTGCTCCTGTGCAATTCAACGGTAACTTTCAATGCATATCTTGCACATAGCAAATTTGCTGGGTCTACCTTGTCATTCGGTTGGAACCCAAAATGCTACCAGATTTCAGCAGTTGCATTTTTTGGAGGGGACCAACTCCCCTGCAATCCGCCATGTACATGTGTGCTGGTGTGTCTATGCTGCTAGCAATCATGAGCAGATTGCCAGCTGTACTTTCCCACAATAAACACATTGACCCCTTTCAGCTCACAGCGGTGTCTCTGGGCTATGCATAGTGGACAGGCAGAGTGTCCACAGGGAGGGCCAACCCCCAGACACACAGAGCTAGAACAACTTGGTTTCAGCAAGCTGGGTTTGCCACCTGGCTGTTCATGGAGGGACAGCCTGCCCTTCGGACATCGAGCATGTCTGCTTTCTCTAGTCCAGAGACACTCCAGTAGCGAAAAGTGGCTCCAGAGTAGAAGTTTAACCAAAGAAGAGCAGCAGCCGGCAGATCAAGAGGGACTGTAACCAAAGCCAAATAAGGTGGTATGTTTACTGGGGAAACAACCAGCCACAGTCCCTGGTATTAGCATCACAGCTAAGCACAGGAAGACAAGTCACAAAATTCTTCTCCTTCTGAGGCGAGGCTGTCAAGTGACGTATGAGAATAGGTGCTTCTAAATAGTCTTTTTTTGTCATTTTACAATATACATTATTAATCATCATCACTTTTATTGCATGCCACTGCCACACACTCTTAAAGACATTTACTATATACATACGCACATTGCACAGCAGAATGTTTTCATGACAGTAATGAAAGGGACACCGTTGCTATTCTTAAACAGAAGGGAGGAAGGATGAACAGGGATAGAACAAAAAAAGCACAAATAAATAAAAATAAATAATGAAGGAAAGTACAGACACAGGCAGAATAGCCATTTCCTGCCTTTTAGAGCGAGCATTTACCACTTAAGGGAAGGTAAAAGTGAGGAAGGACATGCACGTAATGGAGACCGGCAAATGAACAGATTTTACAGCTTCCCGGGAGGAAAAAACTTAAGCGTAAGTACATTATACCGCTCTCTACCTTCTCTACCTACTTCCCTCACCCATCATCAGTTAGCAAGGTAGTCATACTGTGGAACATTCAGTCCATAATCACAAAACAATCCCTGCTCCAGCACTCTCCCTCACATCACACCTCAGTTTTCATTTTCAAATTCCAAAGTAATGTGGTTTCTCGGTGGTGGACACTAATGATTTGACTAAAGGAGGGCTCTGAGTGTTCCCTTTCATCCCTTTCCTAATGTGTCCTTCCATCTAGCACTCGCCAACTGAATATATTGTTACTGTTACTGTTGCTTCATACATATGCCTCACATTTTGCAACTGAAAAGTGGTCTAACAGAGCCTTAAGAAGACTACAGAAATGTATCCATCAACTTATGTCCAGTATTTTAGCAGCTTCTCTTTTACCAAGTCAACAACTGAAAGAACATCTAAGTATGTGATTATGAGTGCACTCTGAATTATGGAGGTCCTCAACAAATAATTGTATAGCTTTGAAGCTGTACTTTAAGTAATATTTGGCATAAAAATGTTCTTCTTCTATAAGTTTATACATGTTACATATATTTCAAAATTGCTCTGGCTTCCTCTACCCATCATGTTTGAAGTCTATCATATAACCTTTTGATGTACCCAAAGGTTAATTTTACTCTTCTGAAATGAAGATACACCCCACAGCCAAGTTGAGGCCATTCCATGCCTCTAAATCCGTCCGTCCCTCTGATCCTCCTCCTATACAACCTTCAAATCTTCGGTGAGGCCTGTGTGCCTGGATCTTACTCAGTCATCTCTGGTCCTGCCACTGTATGTTCATCACTCACTCAGCCTGGCCCTGGGAGCATGCCTGGACACAGGACATGACAGGGGATACACACACCCTCACCCATACACAGTCATAAATACAGTCTACATCGCTGTCCTCCAGGTCCATCAGCTAGCCAGTAATAATGATCTCATCCCACCAGGAGTGAGCTGGAGGGCAAGACGGTCAAGGACTTATTGTAGGAATGGCTGTGTGTCTGTGCAGGCGTACACTATTGGAATGTTTCCTGCTGCAACTGCTTGTATTGCTCTCGGACAACTTGAAGTATCAACCAGTCAAGGAGAGAACGATGACTACTAGAGAGAGAGATGGCCCTCCACTTTTGTGAGCTACAGCGACATGAAGGAAACAAGTCTAAATAAACTGAAGCAGAAATCATCATACAGCAAAAGTAGTTTCGATATGATGCTGCAAATTAATCAAGACTAATATGATGTCAGTACATCATAATTTATCAGTTAGTTAATTCAAGTCAAACAGGAACTCTGACTTGGAGAGCCTCAAGGGTGTGTTTGTGTTTATATGAGAAAGAGTAAGAGGGTCGGTCATCTCATAATGCCTTCTGGAGTAGCAGAGCAAGTGGTCAAGGAATTGGATGTCAGTTTTTTTCTGCCTTTGGCTGTGATCCCTGTGTGTGTGTTTGTGTGTTTGTGTGTGTGTATGTGTGTGTGTGTGTGTGTGTGTGTGTGTCCATTACCATTGCCCAAAGATCTCCCTAACCTTACCCCACATATTCTTGCCCTCTGATATCATTAACATCAGCTTGTCGCAGCCAACAGAGCCTGTCAACTTGTCACTCTTTATGCACATAGCCCCAAACACGCATATTAAAATATTCTAATTCATTATGGTTCGTCAAAGTGATGTATCGTGTCATCACATTTCATCAGATGTTGTTCTATAAACAACCAAAATGATGTTGCATGATAGCATTCTACAGAAAGGTGACAAATTCTAGGACAACACAAAAAGTTTAATGTTTCAAAATGTGTCACCCGTCTCTAAGCAGACTAGGCATCTTCCGGAACCTGTCCAAGCCAACGCAAAACAAATCATTATGAAAGCAATGGAATTACAATTCAAAGCAGTTTCAAGCACTTTGTCCATAATCCAAGCACTTCTTAAACTTTGTAAACGCCAAAATTCAAGCATTTCCAACACCTGTATGAACCCTATACATTCAAATACAAGACAAGACGAGCAGGTTTGCTTTGTAAAGTAGAGGAGTTGAAAGATGTTGTCAGCAGTATACAGAAGTTTGTACAACTTGGGAAACATTAAGGATTAACGTGAACCCAACCCATGTAAGGAATGTGATCTGTGGGGTGATTTTTAAAGATGGCCATAAAGAAACAGGAGCTGAGGACAGCTTGGTCTCGGAGTGCTGCTACAATCTGTAAGATCTTCCCGAAAGTACAGGAGTTACGTCTTGAGTGTTGACGGATCGGGACTCACAGTGGCACATGTGGGTGTGTTTGTGTGTGCATGTGTGGCGTGTGCCTTCCCCACCAATCAGCTCCTCTCACAAAAATCCAGAAACACCAGCTGACGAGGGTGACACAGACCACTGCGCGTCACACTGCAAACCACACACACACACGCACACTCCCACGCAGACATTTGTCTGGCCGGTGCTGAGCACTCTTATGAGTTTTGACAAAGCCTGCATGCTCTACCGGTCAGTGCTAAAGCACAATGACAGACAAGGTCATGCCGCACTGGCCTATCAAGGAGCCAGAGAGGAACACACACACACACACACACACAAAGGATAACTAAGCAGCCAATAATTAGAACACATAATGGACTTAGCCACACACGTACTAACATCCATATACATCTAAGTTTCAGCCACTTACATCCTAGAAAATGATTTACTTAAGTCAGAGCTGAGGAGTTTGTTTTCCAAACTAATATGCGACAAACTGACGTCCAGCGGGAGGTCTTTAAATTATCGGTACACAGCTGTATGACAAATAACCTAATGTGCATTCAGTGGGGGCCATCACAGCCACAGACAAACCTTGTCAGCTAAATAATACCTCATGCTGTATAATGTCCTGCAGGATGCTGGTCATTCACAGAGGCATTGTTCAAGCTTAATCATGTACGGTTACTGTGTTGTAAATCTAATGAGGGATGAAGAGTCGAATCTGGTGATTTATTCCTCACTTAGCAAAGACAACAGAGGAGAGAGATAAAGGGCTATTACATCTGATCCAGTTGAAAAGCTGTCACACTTGTTGTACTCAATAACTGAATGTAAAAAATATATTATCTACATATCTCTTATGTCATCATACTGTGCATGAAGTAAACTCCTTTTTGCCTGAAAATAGCAAAGTTAAATTGTTTTTATTAGCATTGACACTACTGTTCTATAAAGGTATGCTTGTTTGATTGAGATTAAAATTTTATGCTAGGTGCATACTACATACTTTTTTGCTCTTCTAATTAGCTTTACTCTGATATAGAATGTCATTTGAGAAGAATATTTATTTACAAAAGCCGATTCAATTAACTGGTCAGGAAAGAGTTCACTGAATATCTTCAGCATAATACAAAATCAACAAAATAAAACCTGAGGGAAAATACTGAGCAAACCTAATAAGCAAACCTGAGCCTTGGATGTAATTATCAATATATTAAAATCCAAGACATGCACCCAAATCCTAGGCCAATTTCATAGTGGATCATTGAACCCTCTTAATTAAAAAGGCCTTGGATGTCCAAAGAAATTGTGGTAACCAGCCAAAACATTAATGAGGTCATGAATTTATATTAAAGGAAACACCCTAAAGTTAGTTATCATTTTACACCGAGATAATGAAGTTAACCGAGAAGCATGCTGACCTCTTAGACATCCTATTGCCAACAGAATGTGATTAAATAAAGCTGTATTTTTAATTCTTGAACTATTTTATCCATGCCATTACGTTCTATATCAGAACTCTGGGATTTCAAGAAAGACATTTGGTGAGGCATCCATTTAAATAAAAGCATAGTATGGCAGTTATTACATTTAAAGCAACATTATGTAGATTATGTACACCACTACCAAACTCATCATCGTAACAATCTATGTCTCGCAAACTCATATCATCACATTACACGGTCAATTTATGTATTTTTTCTGAAGCTTTCAACAGCATCTTATGGTCTTTGTCTGCAGATGGAGCAGATGACGACCATGAGATGCAGCTGGAAGCCTCGGCAAAAGCTTCTAAGTAGGCCTTGTTTAAGAACTATTTTGTCAGGGAAATGTTTACAATATATTTAACATCAGCTGTAAATTAGCGGCACTGAAAAAATAAACCAATTCATCGATCAACAGACAAGTAATCACCGATGTTTGTTATCAAATAATCGTTTCATTCCAAATATCGGCTCTTCCAATCTTCTCAAACGTGAGACATTGGTAATTCTTATTTCACTATTTTAGTTTAATTGCTAATAAAAACAAAAACTGTCCAAAATAACAATGTCTCTGTTCTGTCTGTTACTGAATGAAGAAATAATTCAAGTGACGTGATCACCATCTGCAGCACATCTTGTATCAATGCAGACATGGACAGAGACTTGGATAAATGATCAAGCTGGAAACACTGACCAGCCTCTTACACACATTCACACTTATTCCTTCAACTAAATGACACGACTCAGACATACACACAAAGACACACAAATGTGTGCCCTTGTTCGGCTGTCTTTAGAAAAGGCCACACTCCCTACAAATTATGGAAGAGGTGACTCAGTCAGTAGGATGAGTCTACTCAAACAGGACTGAGGCACTTAAAACTGCGCGCACACACACACACACACCACACACACAAAATACAAGTAAGGATATCCCGCAGGCTGCCATTTCTGGCTGTCATTCCAGCTGAGCACTGAGGCAGAAGGACAGAGAGAGAGAGAGAGACAGGCGGGTGGAGAAGAAAGGGTGGAGAAGGGGTGGGGGTGGTGACACAATGAAGGCTCACAGGCAGACAGGAAGCAGATGGTGCAAATGAGGCTGAGGTCTTTAATGAACTACTGCACTGTCAGATAGAGGAGAGGAGAGGAGAGGAGAGGAGAGGAGAGGAGAGGAGAGGAGAGGAGAGGAGAGGAGAGGAGAGGAGAGGAGAGGAGAGGAGAGGAGGGCGATATAAAACCTCGAACAGACCTTCTGCCAACGATTAAAAATAAAACCTTTTAACACCAGCAATGTCAAATTTTAATGGCTGATCCCACGTAACAAGGTAATGATGTTAAAACGTCTGGTCAAATAACACAATGAAGACAAAATATAATCTCTCACTCTGTATTTCACGCTCACACATTTTTGTGGATATTTGCTTTAGAGCTAGAATACATCTTTCCACAGCTGCACAGCTGCTTTCAGTAGCTGAGGATGACAAAAAGTGCCAAAAACAAAAGGGAAGCCAAAGAACACGGATTGGTAAGGTAGAAATGGAAAGAGTCTGTGACTTTTTAAATACATTAAGACAGACAGGACAGTTTGTCTGTGCAGTGTAAGGAGCCGTACGTGCTGGTGGTTTTCCAGCTTCCTACGCATTTGGCTGCCTAAAAGACTTTCTACACCTGTCGATCAAAAAGTGTTTGAACCGGCTCGGGTATAAGGTCAGCAGAAATGCACAAAGTCACAAAGTATAGCAGAAACTGGGTCAATTAATTATGCTGGGGACATTCACAGCAAGCACTAAGACCCCTTGCTGTTCCTGATGCTACATAACTATTCTCCGTCATTGCCATCATCCATGTTGCCGTGGTAATGAGGTTTCCCTAATGGCAGGTCAGGGTCAGTTGTGGGTCAGTCAGCAGGGGAGTGAGACCCTCACAGTCAGCAACAACCGTCGCCCCTGGAGGCCGGTCATCTTTCCCTGGACACATGTTGTCCCTACCCTAACCCTAACCTCCAAGAAGAAAGAAAAAACGAGAATCTTTCTGCAATTGTTACTTTAAAAATTTTTAAAAAGTTATATCGGCACATATCTGACAACAGATATACGTCGACACCGATACATCTGCAATAGGCTAATATCGGCCTGTAATATCGACTAAGCATTATATTGGTCAGGCTCTGGACAAAATCAGACTAGTTATATTTGTTCTGTTTTTTTGCATTTTTGATGACTTGTAAAAACACCCAGGTATTTATCCCCCTGCATCATCACACTGAAAACCTCTTTAAGGTTTAAAGTAATATGATACCTATAGAATTTGATTTGTACATAAAACGTGGATAAACTCAATGAGCTTACAATGGAGCTGAATTTTTTTTTTTTGCTAAGAAATTTGAGGTTGATCCCACCCAGGTATCCCATATAACCCACAGTTTGTGTAATACTCATGTGCAAAGTGGGTCCACATACCCCAGAGTCTTATATTTCAAAGACATTACTGTATGTCGAGTAAAACGCCACCTCAGAGGTAAGACTGGGAGTAGTTATTGAAAGACCAGCATTTAGATTTCAAAAACACATTTATTTGATCAAGCTTTTATGAAGGAAATATGTGAAGAGGACAGATGATGGAAACGAAGACAGTGACGAGGAAGGAGGTAGAGAACATAGAAGGAGGAGTGAAGATAGGAATAAAGATGAAGAAAGAGAGAGGAGGAGGGCAGAGAAGAGAGAAGTGCAGCAAAAGCCGCCTGTGTTCAACATACAGACACACACAGATTCTGCTTTAACATCTCTGTTTCTCAGCCACTGTCCAAAGAAACCAAAGTGAGCCAAAGACCAGTCGACGCCAGGGCGATATCATCGAGATAACAACAACCATATTTCTATGGTTCGTGTCAAAATAACATCTCTCAGCTCTTCCAAAGTTCATGCACTTATAAAAGCCTTTATTCCACGAACCATATTAAGGCAAAGACAGACCATTTACACATGTGTTACGTGCTGCAAAAATATAGTTAATCATATCAGGTGATGTAGGACATTCGGCCAGCACCACATCAAACGCAAGTCCAACATTCTAACGTGTTGGGAAAAGCACGAATGCCATTAGCTCCAGTAAAAGAATGAACAAGAGAGACATTATATCAAGATGTGAAACTTTACGGCTCTGGAGGTGCTCAAAAGGAAAAAATGTCTGTCATGAAAATAATCAAGTGAAAGTTAACTTAATAAACTCCCCACTTTGACCGTTTCTGTTCTTTCAAATGGAACTTTAAAGAAAAAATGTGGGCTATTACACCAAAGGTATGACCTCTGAAGTGTGCATGTGCGCATGAACTCAAAGATACTGAGAAATCTCTCATATGTACACACACAAGTGTTCACACACAGCTCAGAATCATTCTAGGCTGTGGTCCCAATGCTAACCTCAAGTCAACAAACACACATGGAACTGAGCAGGGAGAGAAAGAGACGGGGAAAGGAGAGGCCATTGGTTATTATGCTTGGACCGAGATTCTGTGCTGTTGTATCTGAAGTGTGGACTGGGCCTGGTTACAGACACAACGTGGACCGCGAAACGTCTCTTTAATTGGGCCGAAGTGAAACAAAGTCCAGATGGCTTTAATAGACAATATTCGCTTGAGGGACACATTCCAATTTGTCTTTCTTTCCATCTGTGTCCGACTCTCCCGCTCCCACACATTTTTCTCCTGTCCTTTACTCTTTTACTCTAACCCCCCTTCATTCACCCGCCCACCTCTCCACACACTTTTCTTTCTCTAGTTCTATACAAGAGACCGTAATGTCTTATTTATCATCATCATGTCTGACCTCACTGACACCCCATTTCATAACAACTGTCTTTCCTGTCATTACATTTCTCTCTCCCACTCTTTTATCGAGACGACCTGAACCATGGCATTCAATCAATACAAATGAAACTCGACAATATTTCCGTGAACATTTATACTCAAAGGTTATTCAAAAGTCTGGAATTGTGCTTGAGGAGGTTTTCAACACTGGATAATAGGTTTTACTGAAATAGACAAAATGTACTTTGAAATATCAATGAATTTCAGAACCTGACTGACAAAATCATTAGACCAATTTTATCAGCCGATAGTGGCTTATTACAGATATATTGGTATTGGTCGGTCTCTGCATATATGTTGTCAGATATGCACTAATATGAAAACTTTCCCTATAGAATATATGCAGAGAAAGAGGATTGGGGTAATTTATGATTATTAAATTCCCAGTAAAGTTTACTGTTTCACTGCACTAATGTCATTTTGGACAACTATAAAATACCCTGCTTCCATAAGGTATCTTTGTCACATGTAGTTTATATATATATTGTGTGCTATTGATAATTGTATCAATATCAAAACATAACACATAATGTGTGAATCACCTGGACCCAATAAATATCAAACTATGCAGTGGACAATAGGTTTCATCCATCCATCCATTTTCTGCACCCATTAATTTCTGTTCAGGGTCGGGGGTAACTGTGGTCTGTTCTTGCGTGCACCCCATGAAAGACCTTACCAGTAGGACACGTCCAGGGGGTGAAAGTAGCGTCTTGAGATGAGGTCAGCGAAGAAGGACTCAGTCTCACGACATGCTGTCCCGTTACCGATGACGACCCTGGTACAGCTAGTAAGGACACGAGGAAGAGGAGGACAATGAGGATTAAGACAGCAACTATACATGTTTAAAAATGAGGCCACAATTCACTTTTCCTGATTGTAATACAGTAAAACATCAGATAACAGATTATTTTTAGCATTGATAAATGCACAATAACAACATCTACATTTTCTGACTCAAACAGTGACTATTTCGACACAAGCAGCAGTACCTGTATTTGATCATAAGGTGGCGCAGTTTCTCTGCTTCTCTTTGCTGGCCTGAATTGTGCAGGTACACAACATCAGTATGGATAATCTGACCTGTGTGCAGAGAGATGAGGACAAACAGAGCAGAGAGATGATACAATGATGCTGATATTACGATGTCAAGAGGTTCAACGGGCTATTCTATATACTATCAGCTAATGTCTCTGCACTGTATGCTGTCTAATGAGGCAGATAGATCATTAGACACTAGGGCACACATAGTCCACCCACCAGGGTCGTGCCAACTCACATTTAGTGTGTGACATTCAAATGAAAAAAACACCTTGCAGGAAATAAAAGGTCTAGTGGTCAAATAATCCATGTAACATAAAGAAAATACCTCTGACTCTCTCTGTACTAGATGTGAATCATCAATAGCATTGTAAATAAAGTGTGAGTGCAGGTTTGATATAAGATTAGGGAGAGAGAAAGACAGAGAAGAAAGAGAGGAAAATATAACCCATTAACCATGAATTTTTGCCATGGGGTGAGTGGATAATCCTTGAATATGGGACTACAATTACAGAAAAATACTGTTGGTGAAATACACTGTTCCTGTTCTCAAAAACCTACTGATCCGCCTTTATGTTAATTGAATATGTCAAAATAAAACCACAAATTACATGAAAGATACCAACAGTTTTCAGGTAAACAATATCCATAATGTGACATATCAGTCAGATCTTAGTACGTATGCAAAAGTAGAGATTTAAGTCACAGTCGAGTAACACATTTTAAATCTATGAGTTCTACGGAGTCCTTTTAGATGATTGCAGTAGCACAGGATGAGCCTGTGTTTGCTGTCAACCTGCATCATTCAACCTAAAGCTGCAGCCTCTCAGACACGGCTGCCTTCCTGAGATTTTATGCACTTTGATGTCAAGAGCTTTCAAAAAGGGAATAATAAAGAAGATGTGACCTTGCAGATGAGTATAGTGTTATTACAGCTTCAAGTATTATGGATACAAAAGTAGGTGCTAAGTGACATATAAATGTGCCTATTAAAGGGAATACTGACTGCATACACATGTGTCCAGTGCAATTTGTGGTCACTTACTAGTGGGGGAGAGAACTGCCAGCTTACAGCCATGTCTAAAGCCGGGGTCCACCCCCATGATGACACAGCCCCTGATGGGACCCACCAACAGGCGCTGCCGAAGGTTTCGCACAAACATGGCGATCGACTCCTTCTCTGCTGCACTTGTCAGTTTAGTCCTGAGAGGGAATGCGAGAGAGAGACAGAGCGCGAGAAACAAAGAAAGACAAAGGAGTAGGGGAAGATGTAAACAAAAAGAGTGGAGTGGAGGAGGTGAGGAGAAAGGAAAAGGAGTAGGAATGCAGAGTAAATTGATAATTATCAAAGGGAAAAAAAAGCCCTGATAGCACATATACAGTATACTGTACACACATTAACAGTTACACTTAAAATACCTGTAACTCCTTGTGAGGAAAGGTAGAATAAGCCTCTTGTACGAGTCCTCTACAGCATTCTTGATGATTACATTAAGCTCCTCTCTTGCGAAAGTCTTTGGCCTCCACCTGTATTGAGAAAGTGTTTAAAAAAGTTGTTTTTTTTTTCCTACTGCTCATTTCCACTGAACAAGCATGAAAAACACGAAACAAATGTATTATGACAGATCCATCTGGAGTGTTTTGTTGCACATTTGGTGTTACATTAAAAGATTAAATTCCTTTCAAACAAATACAAAAGCCTCATGATTAAATATAAAGTGCAAATCTATTTCTTTAATCTTTTTGTTTTAGAAATAAGTTGACAACATTTGTTTTGAATTCCACTTTAACCGTGCTATTGTTTTTTTCTCTAATCTCTATTCAGGGTTTCAGGGGATGCAGCACTGCAAATTAATGTGACCTTGAAAATGTTTTTTTAATCAAAGCTTCTTTAAACTGTACTTTGTGGGGGGACAAAATACAAATCCATTTCAAATTCTCTGAGTTTCTGCTCAACTCATCTATTTCTCAAAGTAAAGTCTTCTCTAAAGAAACCTTGACCGATGAATGCATTGTATAAATGTGAGAAGCCTTAATGTTTGTCTTGAAAGCAATTTACTGTTAAGTATTTCTGCACCAATCAGGATCCAACTCATTATAAATCTGTTAACACTGAAAATCTAGCGTGTGTGTGTGTGTGTGAGAGTAAGTGTAATTGTGTCGTGCATTATTGTGTTTCTGACCTGTTGTTTATGCACCACCTGGTGAAGTCACTCTTCACCCTGTCAGGGATGTTCACCTTCACTGTCAAAATCTTCAGACTCTCCCCTCGGTTAATAGCCAGAGTCTGTGCGCATAAATATGCATGAATGAACACACAACACAAAACACATGTGCACAGACAAAACACGTTCCCTATTTAATGCAAAAGAATTGATTGTACTGTAACAGTGCCCAAAAACACGTGTCATGTGATGAGTTTGCTTATGCAATTGTAAAACAAAGACTCATTTTTATTTCCTTACAGCAAAGTTCTGTGGTTGTGTTGCTAATCTCTCAGTTAAATTTAAACCACAAAACTCATTTGCACAACTAGAGGCTAGTGTGCTATGATATGCAAAAACTTATATTGGGATAATTTTGACAGATGTTGTGATTGCGATTTGACTCAAAACTTGAGAGAGAATGGTCCTTTTTGCATTTCATCAAAATGATGATGTGATTTTTGCTGAGGTCTATACCAAACACACTTTTCTTTACGTCTGGAGAAAAAGATTTGTAGGTCGGGACATCTCTGAAGCACCACAATGCTTTACTTATAATGGTACCTTGTGACACACCATATTGAGATTTCAATAATATTTTGGTTGACTGTTTAGCCCTACTGCCAGCATGAATATGTAAATTTAAATCTGTTTTCTGAATCTTTTGTTTCCATCTGCAAGCAACTTAGAACTATGAAAAACAGGAAGCAAATTACTCTTGATTAAAAACTTAATTTGAACACATAAAAACACAGTTTTTTTTGTTCATTTTTGGACTGTTTGACACAAGTCTAGACAAATGTACCCAAACCTCGACACAAAAGTACAAAAACAACATCTTTTCACGCTCCACACACGTGCATGTGAAAGTGACGAGCACTGGAGAATATCCTCTGGCCAGGCCTGTTGTGTTGTGTGCCTGTCCCCCCTCAGAGGTACTGTTACATGCTGTTAAGCAAACAGTAGTAAGTGTCTGACCTTTTCAGTGGGGAACCTTTAGCCCGCCACAGAACAGGGGCAAGAAACAAGACGTCAATCTGGAAACCAAGCGGAAGAAGCGAGCTGACAAATGCCACCACTACGCCACCATCAGCGCCGAGACCGCGAGGCCTACCCCCACCCACACCCGCACACGTGGTGCCACAACCATTACCGCTCAGCAGCAGCACCCTCGGATGTGCTGCGCCCATACGCGACACACACAAACAAAAATACAAATACAAAACACAGCCTAATGGCATAGCAGAGGCAAGAATTAATGCAGCGAGCTTGCTCGAATCATGATTAAAAGTTAGATTTCTCCTCCGAGGCGGTGTTTCTGCCCTGGGCTGCCGCACTGACTGTGATGAGATTTCTCAAACAATCTTCATCAAAGCACTGAAGTTTACCATGCTGTCGAAGGAAGGAGGCAAAAAAAAATATTTCTGAATTCTCGGAGCATCTGGGAAAGCCCATGAGCAGAATTCAACTAGTTGATAGAAAACTGTCTTTGAACTTTATCATTGAATCTTTTTAAGATCATTTTGTGTAATAAAGAATGTCAAATGGACATCTTTGCATCATTGTCAAGCATTTCGGGCTGATTAACTCACTTCCTACACTGCTTGTCTGCTTGTAAAATGTGAAGATTAACACGTTTTTAAAAAGTCAAGTACTCATCAACTAAAATATGAAATGAAATAAATTTGAGAGTTTTCAGAAAATCAAGAAAATGCACCAAAAGGTGACATATTACTGGTGACAATATCATAAGTAATCAATAGAAACCTCACATAAAAACGTGACGAATAATTATGCATTATGCATTATGACTCTTTTTCCAAAGCATGTCCTTCAGTTGGTCGCCTGCATGACAAACACACACTTCAGATAAGCACTGCTGCAAATCTACGAACCCAAACTAAAGTTTCTTAGTATCTTGTAATTTAACAGCAATAAAACTCAATCTTCCCTTATCCTGGTTGCCAAACCCTAACCGTGGTGAATGCAATCGCGTGCCACCAAATTGGAAAAATGTGGCTCTCTCCAAGGGTTATGCGATCTGTGTCCTTGCTCTGTTTCCCTCTGTCACTGGCCACTGTCCTCACTGATGATAAACAACCTACTGTCTCCCTGTACGTCTCTCAGTTTCTGCCTGAGTTGGGTCACTGGTGGGACACGGAGGGTGATCTGAAAGGAAGGGTGATGTGAGACATAGTGAGAAGCGTGTGTTTGCGTGTTAGATGGGCCACGAGTGACATGTGCGCGAGCACTGGCCAAACTCTGACGAGACCAGACAGAATGTCTTTCCTCGATGGCCCTTCATCCTTCTCACCAGCCCCCAAGGGAGGGCAGTCAGCCAGAGACCGTCCTCTCTCTATCTGTCTCTATCTCTGTCTCACCCTTTCTTCAGAGGAATATTATCATCAACACATCCATCCATCCGACGTATCAAGGATAAACAAACAGATACACACACAATGACACACACACACAGATTCACAGCACACTTTTTGACCTGGCTGACACACACGGGACAAAAATGTACTGTAGGAGGAAAAACAGCTGAAGAAAGGTGTGAAAAGACTGTCTTTGACTCCTCAAATAAAAGTTAAGGATTAGCTCTAAAAAGACTGAGCATATCATCGCGTGACAAACAATGAAATTACAACTTCAACAAGCATATGGAATGTAAACTACACTTATTGAATATCATTCTTTAGCCGGTATGATTTCACATAAATATTGACCCTCTATCAGTCACCAGAAGGGATCATAGTCGAGCATGATACACTGATCTTTTACACAAATATACTGGCTGCTCAGGGAGAGCCCTGTACTCTTTCTATCCCCTTTATACTCTCTTATTACGTTCAAAAACAAACATAACACAGCATGGGGTCTGACTGCAGCTCATGTAACAACAAACTTCGGATAAGTACAAAGGCAGAGAGGGAGGAGAAGCATTTCAATTAGCACTTTAAGTTTAAAAATATAAACTTGGCTTTTGTTTAATTATTCATTTCATTATGTTCTCTTAAATTGTTACGTATTACACATAGAAGAAAAAAGGAAGGCAAAATGGGATTAAACAGACCACAAATCAATTATTAATAAGCATCGACACACCACACACAAACACACTACTACAACTGTGTAACTGCGTATATAAACTTGTTTTGTTTTGTTTTTTTCGACCTGTCCATCAAAAATAAGTGTTTAATTGATGAAACAGTTCCATTTACCAAAGCTCCTCTGCAGGCGAGCCCCAGACCCGAGCGCTAAACTACCGTTTGAACGCAGCACAAATCGCATTAAAAATACCCCACTGCACAGTCAACAAATCCGCCGTGGCATACTGAAGAGCGTACCGGCTGCTAATAGCTATAAGGTAAATGTGTACCCTTCGATGAAGGCCTCAAATCAGATCTGACGGAATTAAATCTCTGCTGAGCATCTCCACTGGATATGTCAAATGGCTTTATGCTTCAAGACATACTGATTACCAGAGCTTACTACAGCATTCGCCAACTTTAGATAAATCTATAAAACTGCTGCATAATTTCATGAAGGCATACATCAGTTGACTTAAAAAATGCTTTTCTAGGCGATTTATCAATTATTTAAACAAGATACAATTTGCTTAATCCTTTCAATTTTTTTCCAAACAAAAAATCCCTGACAAGATTCTAACATTCTCAGCTCTCAGCTTCTAAATTGTGAGAATTTGCAGCTATTCTTTGTCCTATGTGATTGTAAAAAGAATGTCTTTCTGGAGCACTGCAATTATTAACAATTAGTTATCAACTATCAAATTAATCACCAACTACTTTGATAATTTGTTAATCAGTCTGAGTAATGTTCTAAGATAAAAATCTAAATTTCTGATCCCAGCTACTAAAATGTTTTCTACTTAATCCTCTATGACAGTAAACGTTGTGGACAAAACAAGACATCATCATCTCGGGCTTTGGGAAACACTGATCAATATTTTCACTTTTTTTCTGATAGATCAATCAACAAATCGATTAATCAATGTGTAATGGACAGATTAATCTACAGTGGAAATAATTATTTGTTGCAGCCCTAACTTAGGGTTTCTGAGTGTTGGTTGGACAAAACAAGAAATTTAATGACATCACGTACATATTTTATAGACCAAAGAATTTATCAATTGCTCATAAATATAATCAGCAAAAAGTGAAATTGAAAATTGATGTTAGTAGCAGCCCCATATTGAAGCAGACAATGAAGACTGGACATTCATCTTTCATCTTTCTTTAATCTAACTACTTTCAATAAAATATTTGTTTTTCTATGACTTAGTCTAACCAATTAAAACTTTTTTTTGTTTTTTATATTACAAATATTGAGTATGTCTTTTCTACTTAATTTTGATTGCCACCACAGGGTGATATTTCCCATCTAGAGCTGAACTTGTCTGCTCACTGGACCAACGCTAACATTTTCAACATTGCCTAATCCTTTTCCTTTAACAAACCACCAGAGCCGGGGCTTAATAAAACGTGCTAAAGCAAACAGGCAAGTGTGTGCTCACACACATGCCGCCTGTCAAAACACATCTCCCACCTGCTCCCCCTTCCAGACAACTTGACGGCTAGAAAAGGTTCATTTTAGCCGGAATCTGACAGCTAGCAGGGTCACAGCAGCCTGTGGATTAACGCTCCATGACAAAGGCGAGTCATCGAATTAAAGGCCTCTCATACACTGGAGAGGAGAGGGGAAAAGAGGAGGCGGGGAGCGGATTGGAGGGCTGAGGTTTAGTCAGAAAAAGTGGGAGGGAGGCCGATCAGAGCGGAGCAAGAGCGATAAGTGACGGACGCACCTCAGCGTCGCTCATCTGTTCATTCTCTCCCTCCCTTTACCACCCCCACTCCCTCTCCCCATCCTTCCGCCCGCCCGTGGGCCCAGCAGCAGTAGCTGTCACTACAGGAGAGCGCCTGTCAATCAAGGCTTCCTAATCCAATGGCATGTCGGCAGGGGACATGTCACATATGTTAAGAGGGGAGAATGAGGGGACTTGCAGGGTCTGCTTGTGTGTGAGCAAGTGTGTGCGCAGGCATGTATGTGTATGTGACTGTATGACTGTAGGGCAAGAACACGGTTGCCAGAGAGTGTGGTGTGGCAGAGAGGCAGCGGGTGATGGAAGCTGGGGTGACACATGAGGCCCGGGACCAACTCTGAGTAACCCACTAGTCACTAGAGGGACAGAGGGGGAGCGGAGGAGGCAGAGCAGGGCACAGGAGGGGTAAATACGGAGGCACAGACAAGGCTAACTGCGACTGACGTGGCTAGCATTCAGAAGCGGCATGCATGAAGAAGACAGGAATGACACAAACACAAATAGATGGTGTGCACGTGTGTGTTTAGTGTGGTAGAGCATTGTTGTTTTTCAAGTTTATTCAATCCACAAGTTGATATGTATTTTTATAAGACTGTGTTAGTTATATTATAAAGGCTAGTGCTTTTATTTTGAAGGAGTAATGTTTTGGAGATTACTGTATATGGTTAGACAGATATAAAGTGGATAGTAATATTTTCTTTATTATCATCTCCTATGTCCAGCTTAAGTATCTTTCGTGATCAATAAAGCTTTTGTGAACAATCAGTAGAAGAATTTGATTGTCATTGAGCCGGGGACACTACAACAGGAGTATAGTTCTGTAGAGCGAACGCAGTAGTGAGAACTGTTATGGTTTATTGTTTTATATTCCCTTTTCTTCCATTTTCACTTGGCTGCTGTGCAGCTACAGTGAACCCTTCTAAACAAAATATATTCCTAAAGCAAAGTAAATATGTAGGTGTGCATTATCTGTTGACGTACTGGATGAAATTGCTTGCATTTGAATACAATGCCATATAAAATATTTTCCTGCATATGCTGATTTTCACTAAAAATAAAGGTGCTGCTGTTGGCACTGTATTTGCTCCAACTCACGCCAACAGCTTTAACAGCAGTATAATAACGTTATACTATTATATAATAAGCGTTTAACTTTTCATTTTCTAGTGACTATAGGAACCAATAGTCAAAGGACTGAGAAAAATATTTATGACAAGAACACCAGTGCTAACCTTTAAGCATGCATCATGAATAAAATGTCATCCTTTCCTGCAGGCCACGACTTAAAATTAAGTTTAGTGCTAAAAATTTAGGAAGCGTAGAAGAAAGGAGGGAAGGTCTGCCGCGCTACCTGATGGGGCTGGATGCGCTGGATGTTGCTGGTGAAGTCAAAGTAGAGGTGAAACTTGTCAATGTCTTTGTTTTTGTTTTGCTGCGCCCCTGGCTTTTTCTGGCCTTGGACAGACTTGTCCAGCTCTCTATCCTTTAGTGCCGACTTGGACACAGAGGACTGGATGGTCACAGAGCTGTTCTCACACCTGACACAGCAGGAGAAAAACAGAGAGAAAGAAACAGGAGGAGGGCATTGTATTATTATCATTATTATTACCACTGCAAAAATTAAAATCAAAGATCACTAATTAAAAAACGTGTGCATGTGGATATGTTCTCACAATGTTTTAACGTAGGTGAGTGTCTCAGGGTCTTTGGCGATCATATCAGCCAAGATGTGCTCCACACCTGTTGCCACTTCTTCCACCGATGACAGACCTGACACAAAACAAACACAGACACAACAAAATTGTCTAACCCAATCACTGACCACTGGGTTAATATCATACACAGTTCAGTCTGTTCATAATAAATAACTAGTGTCAGTAATCCCTCCAAATCCATTAATTAAAAGAAGTATTCTCTTCATAAGTCTGACACAAGAAAATGCAAACAAGTCAAGGGACTTCCTGTCCAAACATATGTTGTTTTCTTCCATTGCTATGTTCAATTTAGTGTCTACAAAACTCCAGTTTTGTGTATTATGTGTTTATGTCTTACCTTCAGTACCAGTTTTTACCCATGCCCTTAAATCCAGAGTGTGCGCTTTTTCCATCAGTGCAGAGGCGGCCTCCTCAAGGCCCAGCGCTTTGGCCCTGCGAGCCTTTGTGAGCTTACTGCCTTTCTTGTAGGGAGAATACTACAGACAAAAGACAGAAGCATCGGACCAAGACAACTGGTAAGCAGAGGTCCAAATCATCTACATGAGACAGATATTACTTTAGCAGAAAATATGATCCTGACCACATGATCCAGTTCATCAGCTGATCGGCAGTTCCTCAGGTCTTGTTCCAGCTCATCTGTCAAAACTCCATCCTTCTTCAGGGTCTGAATCACAGACTTGGTCTTCTTAGCTAGAGAACTGAAGAAACACAGGCATGTACACAAATTTATAAAAACTGATAATAGACAGTGAAAATCAGATACTCACAGAACACTAAGTAGAACATTAAGACGATTAAGTTATATACACACACATATAGACACATAAAACAATCACACACAACTGATACCATTTCAGGCCTTAAAGCTTGGCCACTAGCACCATCTAGTGGCCACTGTTAAATATGCTGTCTAGAAAAAAATCCTGCTCAGCTAACATAGGAAAACAATTTCATGGCTGAAGTTATTAAACACTGAATTGAAATGCGTCTCAACATACATTAAATGAGTGCTGGTGCTAATTTCTTTTATCTGGTAAGATGTTTCGGTTGCCTACCATAATTCCTCATAAATGAGCTGGACATCTCTGACAGCATCAGCGTCCATGTGGTTAATCATGTCTTTGCGGTAGCGCACCATGAACGGCACAGTGTTCTCCTCACGAAGCAGCGTAATGATATTAACACACACCCATCGCTCCACACATGTCAGGGTGGACAGCACCTGAGGGGAAGGACACACAGGTATTCAAATAGTGCATACAAATAATATGAATGCGTCTTATCTCATTCACATTACATGTTTATGACCCAACTTTCATATTGGGTGGCAGAGTTACTGTTCAGTGAGAAGGCCACAATTTCAAGCCATGTTTGTGTCAGCTCAAACTAGTATTTTAAGCCAAAACATCATCATTTCCTAACCCTAACCTGGTTTTGGTGCCTAAACCTAACGAGAACCATTAATAATCAAACCTACAGAAAAGTTAAGTTGCAACATAAAGAAATGTATAATGATATATGTTTTTCATTATTTCACAAAATGTATTCGAGCAATTTGATTGCATTTCGGCATTGTGTGTCTGCTAGTCAGTGAAAGACAGGCAGTCACATGCTTCAATGGTTCCACCATCTGACAAAAATATATAGCACATTTAACATTTTCACCTACAATACCTCTATCAAGTCCCAGTTCATGTTGAGTTCATTCCTCAAAGCTTGTGCTTGTGATGATGGTAAAGCAGATGGCTGTCCCAGGCAGGCACCACTGGTCTTCTGTTTCTTTTGACAGGGCTCATCAAACGTGAAATCCTCCTCCTCCACTTCCTCTTTCTTTGCTTTAAGCCCAGCTAGTGATGAACCCTCGCCTGCCCATCTGTCCGCCTGAAGGGCTTCTGACACAATAAATGACACCCTCTACAAGAATAAAATGAGAAAGAAAAACAGAAAGAGATCAAATTAAAATCAAAATAATCATTATATCAAAATAAAGAAGGATTAACAGACTGAAGTATTAGCGATTAGTGATGATATTTATACTTTGGTAATATCAGCCCTACACAAAAAAGATCTCTGCTGCCTTTATAAAGTGTCACAAAAAGAATAACAACACAGTGACTGCTCTACATGCAGCAATTTTCTTGTGCACACTTCAGTTACACAAATATATTCTCAGTTCAGTCATAAACTAGCAGTAAATTATACAGTAAGTTTACTGTGCATGTGTATGCAGATACAATTACCTCCTCCTTCATTCTGATACTTGGCCCACTCTCTTCAGCCGTCTCTACCTCTGGACAATCCGTTTGTTTTTCTCCAGGCTTATCATCCTCATCTGATTTTTTCCTCTTTGTTCCAGCTAACCCACATGCACCTGGGCCCTTCTGGACTTTAGCTGCCTGTGTTTTCCTCTCTGCTGCAGGTTTGCGTGGCATCCTTGGCTTGGGCTCCTTAGGCACTTTGGGAGCTTTAGGTTGTTTGGGTTCTTTTGGCTCCTTTGGTTTGGCAGTTCTCTTAGCAGGTGCTTTCTTCGCCCCTGCTGTTTGGTCTTTGTCAGTCTTGGCCAGGGCTTTTGGCTTTGGCTCCGGTGGCTTCCATTCCTCAATATCCTCATCACTACTGGCCGTGACAGAGAAGGAGCTGATGGGAGAGGAGGAACAAAGTGGAAAATCAGTAAATTCTAATACAAGAATAGGATTTAACTCACGCTGCCCTGGATTAGGGATTCTTATTTGCATATTCGAACAATGTGAGTATGCCAATGTTTGTCTCTTTATTAGCCCTTTAATATATCGACGATTTGTGAAACTGTTAACGTCATCGGACACAAAAAACTATGAAGACAAACCCAAACCTTCCCCCATGACTCTAAAAACCCATGTGCTGTTGTTGTGGATTGACAGTGCAGAAGATGACTTACAGGTCGGATTCCATGTCATTGTAGTTCACGGCTTTGACAGTTGTTGTTCGAGGTCTTCGCATCATCTGTTAGACAAAGTGTTTAGTCAGCTAGCGCCACATTGAAGCGTTACAATGGAAATCACATCATTTGGCTAATTACGGCAGTCATAACAATAATGCTAGCGTTACATTTTCGCAAGCGGCTTCACGCTAAGTCTAGCTAATGCTTTGTTGCCCAGCAAATTACAGTCAAACAGAGCGAGAACATTGTATTTGTGGTAACTCTGGCAGCACATTGAATTTACAGAGACAGATAAGAACTTGCGAAAGTTTGCTAGCTATCCGAACCCAGTTTAGGTTAGCTGTTATTTCAAATTTGCCGCTTCACGCTGACGCTAGCAAAGACAGCTGGCTGAATGACACGACAACCGGTCACAACAATTCATGCCACTATTTCCCCGCATGTCATTAAGTCAAACTAACTTCAGACTTTGATACCTTTGAAAAAGCTTCAATTATTTGCGGGTATTCCGTTAGAAATCGGAGCCGGTGCAGCAGGAATGCTTACTTCCTGCAACAGTGTGCGTTCAACCAATCACTTTCACTGCTTCTTCTTCTTCTGTGGTTTTTTTTATGGTAGTTTACATCCTTTAAGTTGCAGTACTGCCTCCTTCCACTATTTTCTGGTCTATAACTGTCTGTGTTGATATGTTTAAAAGCAAAGTCAATACCTGTTTTTTAATCTGGTTTTTAATTGAACATCTTGAATGGTTTATTTGTCTATTTATGTATATGTGTGTTATTTTTTATTTGACATTTTATTCATGTATTTCATTAAAGGTACACTATGTAGTTTTCTGGGAAGACATTTTAATCAGAGGAGAAAGATCTTAATTGACTGATTTACATGCCTAAATAAATTAAATAAACAAGCCATGTACATATAATTACAAAAGAAGGTTAAGTTTAAGTCCATTAATGATCAGAGAAACAAAAGCCAAACTAAAAGCTATAATTGTAGTTCCTCTCTCCTCTTCATACTTCCTTAATAAAATAAGGTGCTCCATTGTCTCCTTTTCTTGATGCTGTTTGCAGTGACCAGTTAAATGTTTTCTATCACAAAAACTGCTTAAACTGTTGCTGTGATCAATTCTTAATTTGCTCATAAGTACTTTTTTAAATATATATATATATATATATATATATATATATATATATATATATATATATATATATATATATATATATATATATATATATATATATATATATATATATCTCCTGGCTGGCTAACTTTTAATTAGTAAACACTATTTCATTAACTAGCTCTTGAATCTGGCTATCACATTTTTGCCCCCTCAAATGCTAACAAAATCCAAATGTCTTAAATGGGGAAAACATGACTGCATCTACCACCTCTACATCTGGCATGTTAGCCTACAGCCCTGCTTGTTTACTGAAGTGTTTTTCAGTGGATTGGCTATAAAAAATTACCCTTATTTTGCTTTCATAATTCAAGCCTAATGAATATACCAATTGTGATTCTAAAATCAGCTGCTGCAATACTCATCTCAATCAGCTCTTCTAAAAATGAACTCATACAAGAGGACAGGGAAGTTTGTTAAGCTACAAAGTCATTCAACCTGTTATGCATAGCTAAAATTAAATCTCTAAGAAACAAATCAATTCTGAGAAACTCACTGTAATAGTAACTGTAATTGTCTCACTACATCCCCTGGGGTGCCCCCTCCCCGGGGTTTCACTTCCTTTAATCCCAGACTGCTTTGCAAATGTCATAAGCTTCCATTTTATCTCTGATTGATTTCACCTTTTAGGTTCCTAAAAAAGTCCAAGTCAAAACAAATAATGCAAAAAAATACATACTTGCCTCAGCTGTATTACTATGCTGTACTTTGTTTTGCATTTCAGTATTGTGAGAAGTAGTGGAGAAGTAGGTCAGTATCAACCAGTCTGGGTCATATTTCCAAATATTTGGGAAACAGGAAATACTATAATACTGAGGCAGCTACAGCAAAAGTTGAATTGGCTTTGTTTTAATAAATTATATTGGAAAAGATTATTAGAACTAACAAGCCACTGAAGAGCATTGGCATATAACTGACATTTAGGAGACATCTAAACAGAATATTTTCATAGTTATGTAAAATGCATAGAAAATATTAATGACATTTATCATCATTTCTGTATAATCCACCTGGCTGTTCCTCCATGAGAAAGACATGATAATGACATACCATAAGAACTTGACTAAGACTGTCTGAATGCGGAGGTCTGCTGTGGATTGTGGGACCCAAAAACTGTGTTTGGGCAAGAAAGTTTTCAAGAGACTGGAACTATCAATTAATTTTACTGTAATCAGGAACCTACAAAAAATTCAGTACTAAGTCAGTTTACTAAATACAGAAATGATAGTTGAAGGTTACTTTAAATGAAAATAAAGAATAGGTCGTGCCAAAATCCAACACTAATAATATTAATGTAATTATTTATGTGTTACTTATTTGTGTTCTTACAAAGTAAATCAGTTTCCTAATCATTAATATACTAATTACTTACTGATTACTTTACTACTAATCATCATGTTATTATCTGTTAACAAATACTCAATTAATTACTCATTTAAACCATGAATATATATATAAACTGATTATAAACCTTTCAACCAGCTTTTCGAGATATTGCTAAATATCTTTATTCTCTGCCCCTGGTAACAGATGATGCGTCATCATGAGAAGCCAATCAGAAATTCGAAAGAAAGAAAAAGGTTGTAAATGCTGGTTTTCCCCTCCTGTTACTTTCGCTTCCTTCTCCTCCTCTCAGCCATAAAGGTAAACATTTCTTTGAAGTCTGTCATTGATATTTGTGAAACAGCTTGCGACCTGTCCTGAAATAAGGTAAAAACTATGTGTGTGTTTGTGTGTCTGTGATTCCTATGAGTGTGTGTGTGTTTTGTGTCTACCATATTCTCTGTGTTTAATACTCATGTGTATGTGTGTGTATGTTTGTGTTCACAGGTTTGTGCTTGTGTGAAGATGTCGGACCCAGAGACCCAGACTCCTCTCATCGGAGGTCAGCCAGCCGTCAATGTACCAGCAGCACAGGGGTACGGATTGATTCATTTATTTAACTTTATGGGGTCCTAACACTGTGAGCAAAAAGGTGGTCCCCCACAAAGTCAACCAATTACTGTAAAGTGCGTTGGCTACTTTTAAAAATCCACCTGAAGTTATAAAAACAGCTCTGTTTTTTTTTTTTTTTTTTGTCTCCAGATAAGAGTTTGTAAATCACAGTGCTTTTCTTCACCTGTTTTAATGTACAACTTCTATCCTCCAGTCAGCCATTGATTTCCATTAATTGCCATGAAAATCAGTTCTCTCCAATTCTCCAAATTTAGTCTATACGTGTAATCCATCACACTGAACGAGGAGACAGACTTCTGTTGGAACTTTTTTCACATCGTAAAGAAATGACTGGAAATAAATGGCTGCGTGAAACGAAAAAAACTCATCAGAATTTGAAAGTTGTCCACAGTTATGTAAAGTGTAGGTGGAGTTAGCAGGGCAAATAAGGATTAATTTAATTGCCAATTAACCTGTCAATTTGTTATTTGGCATATAAAATGTTAGAAAGTAAAAAAAATAATTGATACCAGTCAATTATTTTAAAAAAAGCTGGTGAATAATTTCATTAAGTAATCAATTAATTGGTTAATAGTTGCACCTCTACATGTTGTTGTAGGTAAAATGAATACAATTTGCACCAACAATGATGTAATCCTTCAATTAAATAGAATATCTAGTAAAAATATCTTTGTGGATTGTGTTTTCTTGTAATTCATGTTTTTGTTTCATTATCATATGTAAATATCACTTAAGTGAGAAACATCTGTATTTGCACTGTACGTGTTTATGGATCGTGGCGTCTTTTCATGGCAAAATGGACGGATCAGTTCGCTGAGATTTAAAAGCAGTTTCAGCTTTAAATGATTGGGACTTTCCAAACAATGCCTCAGTGTGTATTAAAAGAGAAGGGTGAGAGGCAGATATGAAAAATTCCTGAACTTCCCCGGGATTGTCTGCTTGACAACAGCTGATTTCATCATCAATGGTGACGAACTGAAACAGTGGAGTACATACCATCACTGAGTTTCCTCTTTCACAGAATTTCCTTAAATCTCAGCCTCTATAAAGTTCCTCATACTCACCTTGCTATCTACATCCGCTCCCTGCCGCTCTTTACATTTAAGGATGTAGTCCCTAGGGTCTCCTAGACGGTGGCAGCAATCAATTATTAGTGTTTTTTTGTTTATTTTTTTCCCCTTTTCTAAAATCTTACAATCATTTGTCAGGAAAGACACCAGAGGAGGTCAACCACATACCGAACCTTGACAGCTAAAATGTTTGAGGATTATGTAGAACAAGGACTTTTTCTTCACGTCTCTCATTTTCACTCTTTTTTTTGTCCTGATTATATTTCAGTGTAAATGTCCAACAGGCCCTCCAAATTAAACATGCCTCTCATCCCTCCTTCTTGCCCCTCCTGCTTTTCAGTGGCAGCTCCAGCCGGGCCTATAAGGTCGCAGGGATAACCCTGTTGGCCTGCGTCCTGGTTGCGAGCCAGGTGATGACCGCCTACTTCCTCCTCAGCCAGAGGGGCGACATCCAGTCTCTGGAGGAGCAGAACAACAAAATGAACGCTGAGCTGACGAAGGGCAGATCTGGTGAGGAGGCCAAATTCCAGTGCAGATGAAGGGACTTTTCCAAAAGTTGCATGTGCATCTGAAGGATGGATGAAAGAAAAAAAAACACTCATACACTGTACATAAAAAGATAAAAAACTATCTCTGTTCATGTCCCTGTATCTTCTAAGAAATGGACAGAATAGCAAGTCATGCTATTTTAAGTGAAGCTGTGTTGCACTGCTTTTACAAACAACTAATTGTTTCTAGTCATCTCTGTTGGGAATGTCTTTCCTCTGCGGCTCACACACTCTGTTACTCTGTCTGTGGGCAGTTGCTGTGCCCGTTCGGATGCACTTGCCCATGAACTCCCTGCCTGAGCTGATGGATGACTCTGTGGATGAGGTAAAATCAGTCAAACATCAACGTTTTTGTTCTGTCTTGTAAAATCAAATTGAAGCTGCGGTCCTCATCTTTTTCTCTGTTTCACTGATTGTTTTGCAGGAGGCCTCCACCGGAACCCCAGAGAAAACTGGTATGTAATTTGTGATCACAGTTATACACTCCTTTTTTTCCCTCGTATGTTTCCTACACGTTTTTCTAGTTTTATGTCACGTAGCTTAGTTTATTCTGACATTACTCTCACCACAGAGGTGATTTAACCCCTCTCCTGTCCTCTCTCAGGCCCCACAGAGATGACTGACTGCCAGCTGGAGGCGGCTGGTTTGAAGGCCGTGCAGGTGCCAGGTTTCCGCCCCGACTGTAGCAAGAGCGGCCTCTACCTCGCCCAGCAGTGCTTCGGGCATCACTGCTGGTGTGTGAACCCAGTCAACGGCGAAGTGATCCCAGGATCCCTGCAGCAAGGACCGACCAGTTGCACTGCTGGTTTCCTCCCTGGTGAGTCAAGATGACTGGCCATGAAGTCAGACTGAGAAGAGATTCTGATCACGGTGGAAGTGGTTGTATTTATGTTTTTAGTTCATTCATGTCGTAGTTGAATTCAAAAACCTATTCTAGCTATACTTATATTATATTCCAGTCAGTATATCATCGTGAACTTACTCTTGTTGTTTTTAATGTTATCATCTCCACCAAGGAGGTTCATTTCTCAGTCCTGCTCGTTTGTTTGTAGTTAGCAGGATATCCATAAAACTCAGAAGGTCAGAGAAGTTTGCTTAGGCCATGATTAAAGGAAGAAGATTGTTTTTTATTTCCAGTGTCCAGATCCTCAGATTCTGTAATCCCGATTTAAGATACAGTGTTGTTGAGTTGAGTTGTTGAGTGACAAAGTTGTCTTTGTAGGCCGCATGACCAAAGTGTTGACTCTGCCTCAAGTGGAGGAGTGAGACTGTGGTGAGTACACAATTAGTGTTTGTCAGATTCAGAATGTATGTTGTCACATATACAAATCTGTGAGCAGCATTGTGTTTTCACTGCTGTGTAATTCAGTCCAATCAAAATGTCCATTTTGTTAAACTTTGAATATTTAAATATTTTTGGAAACTGATGTCGGCGACGTCTTAAAAGGGAAATAA
The DNA here is from genome assembly GCA_039737535.1 of Lagodon rhomboides. Taxonomy (NCBI): domain Eukaryota; kingdom Metazoa; phylum Chordata; class Actinopteri; order Spariformes; family Sparidae; genus Lagodon; species Lagodon rhomboides. The sequence continues at coordinate 19,910,271 of CM077796.1, read as the reverse complement.
CATTATATTGCCTTTGATTAACTGTATTTTCACTGTTGTCATCATTTGTTTTCTCTTTTTCTTTGGGTAATTGAAGCTGATGGATTCATCTCCAGAGACCAGCACCGGCTCAAGGCAAAAAAAAAAAACTTTACGTCAACTTGTAATCACCATCTTAATTGAAGTACTTTATAAAATTATGGGTTTTCAGAAACTGCTGATTTATTACCAAATGGTAACCGTTTCTCTGCTTGCTATCATCCTGTCAGTTTATCGCAGTTCAATTCAATTTTTCTGTTTTATTTTTAAAGCAAGTAAAAGTTTAAGATTTTAAAATATTTTGTGAATCTTTTGATTGATTTTGTTCCATGCCAGGTTTTCAAAAAAACAGGAACAATTTTCTATGTTGGAAAGTTTATAAAGAGCAGCAAATTGAAAAACAACAGCATGAGTGTGGGCAGATGGTACTTATTAATGTATTCAATATATGCTTGGTGAAGAGTAGATTTTTAGGCAAGTAAAACATAATCTATCCACTGCCCCACTGCATTTATTGAGAAAAACATATTCTGATTAACAGTGCGGTCCATTGAATGCTTGACTAAAGAAAATATTGACACATTTGAGAACAATCAGGAACCAAGAATTCTCCAATGGCACAATGGTAAACTGTATTTTCATCTTTATTGGAACAACCCAAATAAACCTCTTAAAGACAGCTTTGGTGTTTTGTTTTTTTCCCATATCACACTGGAATTTCATACCGTCCAGTTAAATATGTCTGCATTGATGTGCAAGGTTGAACACTCATGACAAAACAGACCATCAACTGACCCGTCATATTATTTGTTCCACAGCATATCAAGTCTTTATGTAAGAGTATTACTTTTAAAAAAAAAAGGGAGCGAGACAACATGCAAAAACATAATGGACAGGAAATAAAGAAACTAAGAGCATGCAATACAAAGACAAGAACACAATGATTGTCAATAGGCACAAGTTGTTTCTGTGTTCCAGTTACCAAACATACAAATACATATAGTTTTCAAATACACTTTCCAGGCAAAGTAAAAAACAAAATAATCTCATCATAAACTAAAAGGTATTTTTTTTCCTTGATGGCTTTTTGCCACAGACCTGTTACAGGCCTGGTCATGTGAAAACAATCTTAGTGCATTTACATTTCTTTTCTTCGATGACAATTTTTTAAGTCTTTATTTTCATAAGGGTTCATTTTCTAATATCAGTGTAGTGTATCTGTGTTTCCATGTCTGACTTTTTTGGGAGAAGCTAATATTGTAGAGACCTTACTTCAGAAGCACCAACTTTTTTGATCAAGGTCAAATGTGTGACAAAACACCATTCAAATGAAGCACTGTAGTGCTGCAGTGATGCCAAGGCCTACAAATCTTGCTCTCCAGATGTAAGAAAAGACATGCTTGTTTAGTACGGACTTAAACAAATGTCATATCAATATGATTAGAATAGTTTTTTCAGTGAAAATGAAAACTGATGCAAAAGTGATAATTCCTACAAATCTTCAATCATTTTGCAATTCAAATATCTTTTAACATAGTCACATGTTATTTATTTATTTACCATACCCTGCAGCCCTTAGTGCGTGTCTGCTATATTATTTATAGGTTTTTTTCTGGGCATCAGGATTTCAGACTACTGTCCTGCAGCAATTGACCATTTTATAGTTAAAATTTCTCTTCCTTAAAAAGTAAAAGGAAAAAAAAAACACTCATCAAACATAATACACACATTGTCTTTTCTTTGACAGGTTTTGGACATTTCTGGGACAGAAACACATTAAAACATTGGCTGTGAGACAAAATAACAGCTATAAGTCCCCACAATTCATACAAGTGCAAAAGATCGACTTGTTTCCAGCATATGAAATAGGCAGCCAAATCCCGTTAGTCGAGGCTATTGCACACATGGCATGAGATGATAATATCAAGTCCAGACCAGAGTAGGCACTCTTTATATATATTTTACATACTTTAACACACAGACACACCCGTTTTGGTAAAACTCCAAAGTGGACTTAAAACTAAATCCTTCAAAAAAAGATTTAGTTTTTTTCGGTTTACATTTTCATTTGATAGCTTACTAACCATAAATTTCCTTTTCCTAATAGTGTGAGGTGGACTGTAGAGTGAAATATTACATACAATTACTTTCCTTATTTTTGAATGGAGTGCGTCGTCATTTATAGAGTCATCTTATAACTACAAAAATAACAGATCTCTGAAAAGTGCACCTGAATTATTTTTAATAAAACCTCCACAGATATGTGGACTACCATTTAAAAATAAATATGTTTTACAGAGAGAAAATTGACCTATAATCTCATGTGGTGCCTGTGAAGACACATCACACCACGCCACAGACTTTGCTCTGACACCAGCGAACAATGTGAAAAAGAACCATGATAGGTTTTACACTGAAGAGCACCATGTGATGTGAGGTGAGACAATTTTTACACCATATATCACCCCGTCAGCAAGTAAGTGCAAATTAGCTAAGGCTGCTAGAATTGATTTCTGACCACTAGGGGGCAGAAGACAACAAAAAAAGACTAGAACTGACACCAAACAAGGCCAAAGCTCATAAACCACTGACAGCGTGTAAATAGTTCCTCTTGGAGAAACTTGATACTTACTACTCTGTCTGAGCAGCAGTGTGCATCTTTCAAGTGAACCTCCTTTAGAAAGAAGGGGGCGCAGCAAACACAGCTGGACTGCACATGTGGATATTGGCTGGTCTCATTAAACGGATCAATAAATCTTCAGAAAGCGAACAATCATGCTTCAGGCAGGGTAGGGCTGAAGTCAGAAATCAATTATAACAGCTGTAATGATTCTATCAATTTGTCTAAATTTCAATAATCAACCATATAGAAAGAAAATATAGGGTCTCCTGTCTTTACATGCCTTTACAACTGAATTGTAATCCTGTCCACTTGCATGAAAAAATACACTCAATTTATGAATGATACAAAACAAAAAAGATGTGAAAAGAATTACCTTTTCACCTCCATGAGTTAGCCTTCTACTTACTCTAGATTTTTTACTTTTGAAATGCATATGTGTTCCCGTATGTGGCTGTACCGGTACCCTCTTCTTGTAGACGTCTCTCTTCATCCTCCCTCCTTTCCCGTCTTCCTACTTTTCCTCTGGTCTCATTTCCCTCCTGCCCTCCAGTTGCGTATGTAGTCTTTGACTTTGTTTTCAACGTTAGGAACGTCGTAATTCTGTGCTGCATAGATTCCTGTACACGTTCCTATGGCAACACCCACCAATGCCGGAGAGCGTAGCCTCGCCACAATGTACCCGGCCAGAAAACCCTTCAAGAAAGGAGAAGCCAGAACGCTGCCTCCCTAGGGAGGAAAGGAGAGGTAAGATTAGGTGTGGTTTTATATTTTCATCTGCTCAACAGCAGTTTGTATGTGGATGTGTGAGCCTTACTGCAGGAACCCCAGCCTGTATCTCATCCTCCACCCGCCTCTGGATGTCTTCCAGCTGGTCCTTCAGATCCACCAGGTCCTTGAGCTGGCCAAGTGGATTCTGTATACACACACACACACACACACACACACACACACACACACACACACACACACACACACAAATAAACAACATGTAAGTGTTGCTTAAACAAAATTATAAAATACACAAGAAAACTGTGTATGCTTGTAGATCTTATAAGTTACAAAGCAGACCAATTTCAGAACAAATTATTAGGAGTTGGTTATAGGTGACTAAATCACTTACACCACCTAAAAAACACTGTCCAAGGTAGATTTAGATATTGAGGCTGACATTATGCGTCTGTGCATTTACATTCAGTTTTTCTTTTAACAGATGTAGTTTTAACTGACATTTTAAGAAAGTCAAGGTCACGTGGCTTTATTCCTTCTCTGCAGACTGGTTGTCTCAGCATGAGATAAACAGACTTTTGCTAACGCTAGCTATTAGGGCAGCTAATTTAGCTTTTTAGCTTAGCAGTTAAACACCACTTCATTCTTTCTTTCTTTTAACAGCTTGTTGGAGTTTGTTGTGTCAGCGGCTCTGTAAGTGTATATACAACACACCCAATAAAACTATAGTGATCATATTCACATAAATGTTAATAGGTATATAAAAAAAAATAGGTATACTAGCCAACGACTTGACAGTTAGGTTGAAGCTAACTAAGCTAAGCTAACCACTGGTGACTGTTGAATGTCGCTGTAAGCTAGGCGGGTTGTTATGATAATACACTAACGTCTAACATCTACAATGTTAAGTTAGCGAAGAAAGTTGAGGACACAGACCTTGTCATCTGCCATAGTTTCACTTGTTTTAGCGTTGTTGGCACCCATGGAGCTGATACCTCTGACTTCTTCTTCTTCTGGTTTTCCTTTCCTTCTACTCCCTCTTCTTCGTCTTTTTCTTTGGGTTTTAATAGTGGTTGGCCAATCAGATTGTAAGGGCGTTACCGCCACCTACTGGACCGGAGCGTGGCACTGCAGACTGGCACAGACAAAATCTAAATCTATCTATCTATCTATCTATCTATCTATCTATCTATCTATCTATCTATCTATCTATCTATCTATCTATCTATCTATCTGTCTGTCTGTCTGTCTGTCTGTCTGTCTATCTGTCTGTCTGTCTGTCTGTCTGTCTGTCTGTCTATCTGTCTATAAACTAGCAGAAAACGGAAGCACTCATGTTCAAGTACAAGTGCTTCAAAGTTGTATTTAAGTGCAGTATTTCAGTAAGTGTAGAGGTCCTGGGTTCAAATCCTGAATGAACCCCCATTTTATTTTAAGGTTGCAACAAAAAGGGAGTTTGAAACATTTTCCCATTACCAAAAAAACAAAATTTCAAGTTCCAACAAAATAGCCTATGTAGAATGAGCTTAATTAGAAGTCTGATGCTGTGACACTGGTGGTTTTTCCATCCACCCCCACATGTTTTGAAAGAGCCAGTTGTCCCACCATATTGCAAAGTGTTTGAGATCAAGCACTTTATCCTTCCATACGCTGCCACAAAAATATCAACCTCAGCATTTATTTTCGAACATTAAATCTACAGTGTAAAGCTCCGGAGACGACTGAGAGGAATCAGTGTAATTAACTTGGGCTTCCTCCGTTCAGACTGTGCAGCTTTTCACTCACTGGTGCAACAGAAGAGAGCGCAGCCGATGATGAGACCCTGAAAGAAAGGAGAAGAGTGAGAAAGAATTAGAGTAAATAATTACAGAGACAGAAGGATAGAGTGTCACAGAGGCAGCCAGCTACTCATTAATCAGAGCTGTTAAATTTGCACTGTTTTGTAAGCGTCACTGCAACAAACTCACAGTCTGAAGAAGGAGGAGAGAGTGCAAGGATTAAAAGGAGGCACATTCACTACCAGAAATTTGATAACACAAGTTCAAATGATTACATGGACTGAGTTGCATTTAAAAATGTGGCCCTTGTGGGTCAAATTAACATTTTAATTTTGCAGCCCAGTTTCAAGAATTTCTGCAAACCACAGATAAGTGACAGGTTTTCTGACGCACCAGGAACCAGGAACAGACCCAAATGCTCGACTCACAAACAGTTCAGGGTTTCCAAAAATCTTTACAGAGTGGGCTTGCTACGCAGGTAGTCATTAAATGGAGGCAAACAAACTGCTCGGCTGAGGCAGCCAGTCAGAAAAAACACCAGAAGGCTAGCACTAGGAATGCAAAGGCTGGAACACTTGCACTTAAGGGCTAAGACGGAAGAGAAGGGCACACACAGACTATATAGACGAGGAGAGGGAGGATAATAAACACAGGTGGATGACATAATGACGGTGACGCAGGAGGTTAACACTCAAGGACAGGAGCTGGATCTGAAGCGGAAGGAGACTTAGACACCGAAGATAACAACTAATGCAGAACTGGAAAATGGAAAAAAAAACTAAACAAAGACATATCCTTAAGACAGGATGAGACACAACAATAAGCTTCAAATTTGCCAGCCGCACTGACATTACCACAAAACATGTCATGTTATGCCATGTTCACATAATTATATGATGATAATAATTAGAATAACATTTCATATCAGGAGGTGGAGAGGATGGTGGTGGAGTTACATGCAAGCTGACAGCTGTACGAGACTGCGCTTCAACATTTGTCAGTGTGAAACCACTGGATATGTTTTAAGGAGACTTCGGGACAATTTCCAGCTGTGTTTGTGAGGACAAAAACAGGTATGTCAAGTCAAAATGTGATGTTTTCCTTACCCTAAGCAAGTGGTAACAACATGATTTTGAACATGAGTCCCCTGGTCATCTTCAGGTGTGTGTGTTTCATGCAAAACATGATATTCTAAGCCAAAATATGATGTTCTCCTAACCCTAACCAAGAGGTTCTTGTGCCTAAACCTAACCAGATCATAATCACATAGCTGTTGCAAGAGAAAAACTTTTAAATGGAACCTAAACAAACGTACGGTAACATAAAGTTTGTATAAGGAAAGTTTTGACGTGGTGGTTCTGCAGAAACAAAGATTTATTCCGGCGATTGACTCGTAGTTCTGAGCGCTTTGACGACGGGTCAAGAGTGTGATTTTGCAGAGACACTGTGAAAGTGAGAACAAATGGCAGAGCTCAGAGTCACAGGAGGCAAGAAAGAGCCTGAGAAAGATGGAGAGTGGAAGTATTAGAGAGTCAGCAGAGAACAGAGTGATCGCCATCTGACAGAGAGGGAGGAAGAGAGGGACAGACAGATACTGCAACTGTCGGTAGCCTAAAGGTCTCTGGACTTCAGACTAATTTTAAAAGATTAATCTTGTCACAACATGAGTGAACTGGGTTTCTTCTGCTGCGTGGCCTCTCCAGAGGCCCTGTACATTTTTAATCCTCACATTCAGCAGGACAGATAGTCCATTAACCTTTCTTTATTCAGGATTATCACAGGACCAGCCTGATGTGGACCAAAGTATTTAACGGTCCGTCCAAGCTGGAATCAAAAAGTCTTTTGCCTTTTTAGCAGGAGATGAAACGCGGCTCGCAGACTCTCCCGGACGGCTGCGGCATTTAAGCGCTGGACGGAGCGATGGAGGTAAGGTGTCTCTGATCTTCAAAGCTGTTGATGGTTTAGGGGGCTTATTGATTCTGGCTGAGGCATATTTGGCTGACTAATCTTTGGATGCCACTGTAAAGGAAAGGTCACCGGAGCTTCTGGTGCAGTCATCACAGTGATGTGCCTCGGGGAGATGTGGATTCATACACAGCATTAACAGCAGGGGCAGAGTTCAGAAGACGCAAAACAATCTGTCATGGCTTAAAACAAGCAGAGGAATAAAAATGAAACTGTTTCAGTGAAGAGGGAAACAATAAAGAACAAAAGTGACTAAAGCTCCATCTATTATTCATAAAGACCAGCTGAATCTTTACTTCTACATAATAAAAGAGATTTATATCAAACCTCCGAGCAGTAATTGCATGGGCTGTTTGTGCAGATACAGCTATCATGATTCAAAGGATGGGAAAAAGAAAGCCCTGTGCACATCGGTTTCAGGACATGAAAGGCTGCTAATCTGTTCTGCAGCAGACTTCGAGGACCCATTCAACATTTATTTCACAAGCAAATGCACAGGGTAGATCTCGCTGTCTCCTAAGTATGATTTCCTTCACGGGCTGCAAAGCAGTAAAAGCAGGTGTCACGGGGCATTCGGCTGAGAGAAATGGGGGAGGCGAACGGCTCTAATCAGCATCCTTGAGTGCTATGTGATACAGTGTGTTGCTCATATCGGATGGCAGAAGCTCGCGAGGCACGTGCAGGTTGCATCCCAGTTTACCAGAGGTGGCAAAAGTAAAATCAACTTCTTTACTCCAGTGAAAGTAAGAAAGCACAGGGTCTGAAATTTACTCAAAGTCAAAAAGTAAAATGTTTCCCCTCTGAAGGACATTTATGTGCAAAGCGTCATATTAACATAATTCAAAGACTGTTTCAAAGACGGGATCTGCACTGACTGAAATCGGCCTTGTGATGTTGGGAAGGCGGCGTGCAACGACGAGAAAATGCATTAAAGCTTAGGTAACAAGCCTGTTTTGAAAATGTCAGGAGTGGAAAGTGCAGGTATTTGTGTTCAGATGATCCCTGACTGAGTATTTGCACCTTGTTACTTCCCACCTCTGCAGCTTATAAATACAACTTTGATAGAATATTAAAAAACATCTAAACTGACTCACTAGAGCTCTCGTCCCTCTTGTGCTGAGCTATAATCAGCGTATTCTGTGCGATAATGCATAAACACAGGAACATTCACCTACACGGGCCTCGACACTGGAAGCAGCTGCATTTATCAGAGGAAAGGAGACACTCTGTGAGAAGCGACTCATTCCCCCGGCCGGTATGAGATATTATTGATTGTTTTTATCACTCTGTGTGTAAACAGATTGGCCCCTGTTGCCCCTGGTGTCAGACCTGACTTATGGTTTCATAATACCTTTCGCTGCTTGAGGAGATTTCTCTGCACTCGGTTCTGTTCTGTGCGCCGCTCTGATGAGTCAGTCTGCCCTGCGCTGTGCTCGGTGTTGCAGTATGTTGTTACAGATGAGATGGTCACTGCTCATACTTTGTCAATTCCGTGCTGCATTGTTCTACAGCTGGTTGAAGCTTAACTTCTGGAAATATTCAGTTCAGAGATCACAGCACTGTGATGAAAGCTTTTCATAAAATGTGATGTTCCTTCGCCTTAAAACCTGAGAGCCTTCGTGCCTGGCTCGGTGTTTTTGTGGGTTGAGTTGGCCCGTGTTCAGACAAGTTCCCTCATTAACCTCAGTGTTCAGTATTCAGCCCGCGTTCCCACTGATGGCTATGATACTGTACGCTCCGCGAGCAGGGAGAAATGTGATGGGCCTGCAACGGGGCTGAATCAGAGATTGTTTGAGCTTCCTCCCGGGTGTGTGTGACTCAGCGCTGTTGAGACGGTGCCACCAGGAGGTGCATGTGCCACTTGAAAAAATTAGACGCAGCATTACATTAATTAAAATATGGATTCGTTGTCGCACTGAACCCGGGCAGTATTTACCAGCTACGTATGGCGGGAGAAATTGCGTTGGGTCCCTCCTTTGTATGCCTCACAGCGGTTTGGTCCGCTGCCACTTCCACACGCAGTCTCTGATGGTGGGTGCTGACCTCTAGTTAATAGCTACTTCAAACAAAGACGTGTCTGACATTATCACTGAATGCTACGACTCAACAGAATGAAACGCATGAACAGTTATAACCAGACTCCAGACTCATTCTGTCCATTATCTCATGGTTGGATGAATGAATCTGGTGCGTCAGCGCGACGACATATTGGTACTTTGCAGTTGTTGTTTTTGTAACAACTCTAAAGTTATTCAGCTTTACGTTATCCAGTATAGTTCAGTATTCAGCCTTTCCTTATTCTTTGCCTCATATGCTTTTAATACAACTGTACTTTTGGTGTCCCCTTCAGGAGTTCTAGAGGATCTTTTTCCATTTATCGTCCACCCTGACATTGAAATGAAACGATGTTCCTGTATATCCTCTTTACAGATTAGTAGACTGCTAATCCTCTGACCTCACAATCTTTCATGATTATTACACTGATGATCAAATCATTGAAATCTAAAGAGCATTATTGAATGTAAAGTTCTGTATACATACAGGGCCGCAGACAATTTGTGCCCAGGACAAGATGATCCCCGAAGGCCCCTCCAGCAAGTTTTTGTAAAGGCTACATATTATCTTAAGGCCCTTAATGTTCGCGCTGCTGTCACAAACATAACTAGATAGTTTCCGTTTTCCTCAGAGTAGCAACTACCAACAACACAACACATGACTTTATTCATTACTTCCACTACATTTGAGTCTAAAATGGAGATGTTGAAAGCAGAAAGAAATGGTGCCAGGCTGCCAGCCTGACTGGATCGCCACTTAACCATCATTTTTCCCAAGTTCTCACGTTTCAGACAATATTGCAAAGTGAAAGCGACGTTTATAAGGGGCCAAACTAAACAACAGTGTGTTTCCTGGAAGGCAAATGATGCAACGTTGAATTGTTTTATCTTTTTCAGGATAAAGTCTGAATGAACTTTTCCCACCATGCCAGCAGATAGTAATGATGGTGTCGCTGACTGGTGGACTGTGTCGGACGGAGGCTGAACTCCACGGATGCCCCCTGAAAATTTGACAGCACCCTGAAAACTAAATATCCACACGGCACTATGTCTCCTCTCATTTAGTTCTCATTGTAATTGGCGCACCGGTTATACTTTTCATATAATAGGCAGAGCGTCTTTGAGTTTGAGGTATTCTGTTGCTGACTAAAAGCATTTCGCCAGAGTCAGTGCATGTGCAATTAAAATGGATTGTTTCCATTTCAAAGAGTTAGGGTGCGCTGGCTTTCTGCCACTAATGAATTCACCGTTTCTGTGTGTGTGTGTGTGTGTGTGTGCAGCATGTACGGGGGTGCCTAGATGCCAGTTATAAGCCAATTAACGTTTTTAAGCTCTGTTGCCTCGCTGGCAAGCCTTGGTGAGGGAGGAGAGGTACTGCAGCTCCACTGCACCACTCTGCTCTGATGTGCCACGGTGTGTGTGTGCGTCTGTCTGTGTATGTGTGTGGTGCATATGTGTAACCGGGGATAGCTACCCTGTCGACAGGGTCAAAGGAGCGAGCAACAGGGCTGAGAGAGAGGAGAGAGGTGGTGGTGAGAAAGAGAGAACAGGACTGTGCATGCTGGCGTGTGGCGAATGTTATATAGGTAGGAAGAGGAGTTTGGGAGAGATTTAGGTGTGGGTGTGTCCGTTTGCTCCGCCGGGTTCACTGGCGGCTGTTTTACTTTGGGGTATTTCCTTCATCTGTGACGCTGCAGCTCTCCCTGCTTTCTCTCTTTCTACCTCTTTCTCTCCCCCTCCCTTCTCTCCTCTCTCCTCCTCTTCCTCAAGCACACGCTCCCACTACCGGGGGAAGCCTGAATCGGTGAAAGTCCTCATCAGAGCCGTCTGCTCTGCTCAGAGCCGAGTCTAACAGGTCCGTGCGTGGCTAAAAAAAAAGTCCAGTCCAGCTCAGCTCAGCAAATATTAAAGATCTCATCATGAGGAGGTGAAGCCCGGCGTGTCTGGAGGCACGTTGGAAGAGGATTTCCTCCTGCCTGTGGATGTTTGCCAGCAGTGGTGAAGACAGGGATGCTCCTACTTAATGAAGACAGGGGTAGGAAGGCAATGAGAGCTTTCTGGTGATGCATTTGACGAATGTGAAGCTTGAGACTCAGGTCTTGTGCGTTCAAGTAAAAGGGAAGGCGAGGCTAATACTGAAAGTTGTATTTTTAGTTGCATGCTGAGTGTGGGTTCAGCATGTGCAAAGGAAATAAAAGGTGCCGCCAAGCTGCGTTTACACGATGCATCCCAAAACGGAAGAGTTTGACGGGAGACCAACAAGTTAACTGATTCTTTCACCAAGACTAAGACGCCACTGTACCCACCACCCCTTCATCATCCTTCTCACCTACATGGAGCTACGAGGGATCCGCATGCCAATGGGCGGCCAGGACTCGAGGGGTCAAGGGTTAGGGCTCGGCGTCATATCCGCCGGGGCGCCGGTCAGTTCCATAATAACGGCAGTGCGGCAGCAGGACTACTCAGCCAGCGTGTGGCTTCGCAGGAGGGAAAAACTGGAACATGTAAGTTCTGAATGCTGGAGCTTGTGTCTGACAAACAGATGGAAGGAGGCTGAAACGCTGAGGCAAAAAGCACGGCGCTTTTACATGTTGGGCCCTGAGTCATTCAGTTAATGTATTCAACAAATACTTCTTTGCTTAGCAAAGTATGAAGTCGTTTAATTAAGAGGCAGTGCAAACAGTAGAAGGAAGTTGTTATTTTTACACAACCGCTGGTTTATTAAGAGCTTGCAAAACATTTTGATGTTTGTCTTTGGGTGCTCAACAAGTATGTTGCCGCCAAATTGGTATTAGAAGAAAGAGGTCGTTCATATGCAAAAATTAAAGCCACATTATGGAGAAGTTGTCCCTTTGTGTGATTTGGCACTCCCTACAGTTGTGTAACATGTAACATGTATGGCTCCTACCCTCTCACTGAAGTTACACAGTGCAGGAACAAGTGATGGGGGGATGGAGTGGCTGAGACAGAGACACCATTCATCTTATTCCAGGACACTGTACCATCAACATGATTTGGAAGCTGTTATTTCACATAATGTCGCTTTGAGTGTCTCAGGACATTAAAGTTTAAATTCTTGGATAAAAAAAGAAAAATGAGTTGGTAAAATGGAGCTTGACTTTGGATGATTGGCACCAAATTGTGATCATATCTGAGAGGAAATGGGTTTTTCGGTGACTTCATTGTTTGAATATTGGACCTAAGCCCAGACTGGTTTTAGAGGAAATAAGTCGTCTCATGCAAATGCTGGAAGTCAGGGTTTGATTTGTAGTAACTGTTGGACAAAATTAGATATTTGGCATAACATTTGGGGGCTTTGGACAATTTTCACACAGAGATAATAGTCCAAGGTGTCTGGAGAGCTGAGAGAATTTGCAGATTAATGGATTGTCTGGAGTGGTCAACAATTTCAGCCATTTTTCAAGCTAAATATGTTAAATACTAGGTGGTTCCAGCATCTACAATGTGAGGTCTGCTGCCTCTGTCTGTTTTTATATCGTTGGAAATCGAAAATCTTTGGTTTTGGACTTGAAAATCTAAAATTGGGACTTTGAAATTGTAATTCTTCATTAGATTCTGCCTTTTTTTTGGACAATTCCCCAATTGATTAAGATGACAATCATTAGTATGCTTATCAGGGAGTTGGCATACCATGGAGTTCATTTGTTGAGTCCCGTTCAAACTGTATTGAGAAACTTGAGCCGTGTAGGTTTCTAAATTTTGCATGCTGTAGGAGCTTTCCTGTGGCAGCAAGCTTTAAGCTCTGCTCTTTAAACTGCCTTTACTTTTATGTCATTGTGACAACCAGCAGTCACTTTTGTTTTCTATTAAAAGAAGGAGTTATAAGGTCCTCTGGAGCCTCGTTGCTCGCAGGTAAACAACATCAGCATTCTACAGAGAGCTCCTAGGTGAAGAGATTTGGCGTCGGGGAAAACGAATGGAAAAGGTGTGTGTTGAATATTTGATGTTGGAGGGGAACAGCGCCACGTCCAGAGAGCTGCTTTCTAAGCCTGTCTGCATAACCAACTAGGGTGATGAATCAGCCTGTCCCCTTCCTGCAGGCTCACACACTCATATACAGACACAGTGCTCGCAGCCACGCTAAACGCACTTACTGTAAGTGTGCTTTTGCAGACACAAGACCACACGCACACCCACACAGACAAGCTATTTTTTTCAGGAAAGTCGCTTAGAAGATACGCTCACGCGCACAGTCGATGCAATATCTTGCCTAAAGGACAAACACAAGCCCTATAGTCGAGTTAACAACACTGAAATTCTTCATAAAAAATGTTCAAGTGTGTCTTGGTACTGCTCTGGACTGATCTAACGCCCAGGATGTGTTGCCAACATCTGACTGATCTGATTTCTCCTCCCACCATCTAAGTGGGAGGAGAGGGACGTCTCATACAGAGTGCTTCAGGCACATCGAGTGTCAAAGTGGCGCGAATCGAGTCACAAGTTCAGCATCAACCTGTCAAACTCTGAGTCAGTAACGAGTCTCCGGAAATCCTGTAGCAGAGCGCCCGCAAGACAAATGAACACATAACCTGTTTCACTGAATTATTTCAGACTAAACTAACTACATATTCCAGCCACATTTTTACTTGAAATATAGATGCACATTTCCTTTTCAAGGATAACCAGGCAGGGCTGCTTGAATATGAAACACTCCTCGCGAATAGTCAGGAGTTATGGTGGATTATAAATCTGTAGAATTTAGATGTGCCAGGAAAGAAACACTTACAAAATACATTTATGAGGATTGTCAAGTTGCCAAATCGTGTGCGATCGTTCATAACGGAACACTAATCAGTGAATCCGTGAGGCTTTGGGTGTAGCTGCCAACAACTAGAGGTTAAAACCCGCATCCATTTAAAATGTATATAGTTCAATGACAAAGTCAGTTGTCAGTACTCCAGTCCAACATGCCCTGAGTTCTCCTATTAATGGATCAAGAAATGGTGCGAATCTGAATTATTTAGCCATCAATAAATAAAACATGGTGCTTCAGATCACCTTAGAACAATGTAAGGAGTTGTTATAACCAACCGTGACAGCTCATCCTGTTCTAGTGCTGGCCGCACTTGAGTGCCCTCTGCAGTGTGTGATTTTGTGACTGTCCCCATGCACAACTGTGAGAAAAACATGGTGAAAACCTGACCGGGGACAAGTCCTGGAGAACGGCTGCATCAAAATCTGACAATGCCTGACATTTATGACCAAAATGCTACCATATGACTGTTGCTGGGCCACATATTTCACAACTAATCTAAAATATAAATACACAAGCGAGTGAAGGAAAAGCTTCTGCCAAAAAATATATTTACCACAAACTCACTCTATCAGCGTTTTGCCCTGTTTGTCTTTGCTTTGCCAGCTTTTCAAAACACGAGAGTGATGCAGATGGATGACACAAGCCTCTGCCTGCCTCTGTTTTATTTTTATATTGTATTGATAGCAGACTTTCAACACACTTGATGCCTCTGACTCAGTGTGGAATGGGTGAACTTGTGAGATTGTCTTCTTGCCCAGCCTGTAGTCCTTTACAGGGTCAGTGGAGGGGGCCTTGTGGTCCGGGGGGGTCATGCTGTTGGATTATCTAGCAGCTTCTTCTGTGTATTTTCTTTTTACTCACCTCTCTTTCCTGTTACATGAACCTCTGCTGGCTGATTCATTTCAGCTCATGTGCAGTGTGGTGACTGAGGTTGCCTTAGTAAATTATGTAAGAGCACCTAAATGGATTTAATACCTTCAGGAGTCTCTGGTAAACTGGCTGTATAGACTGTACATCAGCATTGTTTTATACTCTGTAGACACTGGTGAGAGCTTATACCTCACATGCTTGGTTTCAAATCCACATTGCACCGCACCGAGTTAAGGAAATTACCATTTCAGGCTTCTTTTGAGGCAATTACTGGATCCAAGGTGTGTTCACTTCCTCGCTTAAGATGGAGTTAAGCGAAGAAGACAGAAGCTTACAGCTGCCCGGGGAGGCTGGGTCTGGATCAAAGACGGTGAGGTGTCCCAGATGACTTTTTTAGGCTTGGCAGCTCAGTGTGGAGCTGTCCTTCCACACTGATTGCACTTTCAATTTCATGGTGGCTGTGCTGATGTATAGACCCAGGTCTCTCTGGTAATATTGGCCAAACTATATATTGGATACAAACTGGTCTAAGAGGCTTATTTAATCTCGTCTCGCGCTGTTGGAGAGTGAGGATCATGACGATAAAGATTGTGGAGAAGAGGGTTAAGGACAAGTGGAAGTTTTACTCAGCCCAGATGAAACAATAAGGATCGATTAGCTGTTGTATGAAACATTGATTGTATGCTGTAAAAGAGATCTACACACACTCCTTTGATTAGCTTCATCCTCCAGTGACTCGGTTGAAGAGCGAGGGAAGTTTTACAGTGCATTACGATGATGATGCAAACGATGTAATTGTCATGTTTCTATTTAGGAAAAGTGAGCAATAAAAGTTAAAAAGAATAAAGTTTTGAGAAATAGATAAGACAGATTTTCATACACGTAGTGGTATAACCTTGCAGATAGTTGTGGTTATAAAATCTTAAAGCTTAGAAGTGAGCAATATGTACAAAATTATCCATCACATTATAAGTAATGTCATGTTGCAATATCAACAATTGTCACAATATCTTACATTTTCTGGAAAATCATCAGAGGAACAGTTTGGTAGTCAAATATCCACACAGGGATCAACTATAACAGAGCCTGTCCTGCTCTTTGTGGTTATTCTTGTGCAAAAACTGCCTTTGTTCATTTGCACAACAGGAAACTAAAAGACCCACTAAAGGTCATTATATTTACGGACGTTTTCACAGAAACACACTGATGAGCTTTTAGCGAGACTCAAACTCACTTACACATCTGTTCCCCAGACGATCGTTGAAGACAGCAGCATTAATGAGGCTCTGGTTCCTTCACTGGGTAACCACCTCTATCAGGCGGATTTGTAGGGATTAAATGTGGCGATAGGAAATCTTTTGTGGGAAATTCCTACAAGCTGAACAAAGCTCTGCCGTTCATCCCCACTATCTGATGAAGCACTTGGGCTTTGTCTCCACTTTCACAGCAGCAGTTAAAGATGAACATGTTGACAGACGTTTGTGTTCCTTTGATTGACGTGTTTTATTTGACAGTTATTCACCTTGAGCTCTGCAGCTGTAACTGTCTCTCAGCACCTCAGCTCAGGCGTGAGGCAGCTCCCGCATTATGGTGTTGGATGGCTTTGATCTTTCAGTAAGTCGATCCAGTGCCATCGCTGGCTCTCGGACACAAAGACATGCATCACCGTCTCGCTTCCTCCTGTCGAGCAGACGCGCTATCTGTCGCAGTGAAAATGCTTCTCTGGAGAGTGTGATTGGCAAATTAAGTTTTCTTAATGAATCAGTCACAGCGAGTTGTCTCACACACGTTAGACAGGGTTATTTTCTCTGTGAGGCAGGGCCGGCCCGAGGCATCGGCAAACTAAGCGGATGCTTCCCCCAATCGAGAGAAAAAAAAAAATATTGTTTTTTTTTTTTTTTACATATTCAATAAATTAAACAAGTGACATAATGATAATAATAAAGAATGAATGAATAATTCAAGACAAGATGATTCTGATTTTATGATCAATATACCTGCCTACAACTGCTCTGTCTGCCAGCGTTGGAGTCATGCACATAAACTAGATACCTCGCGTGCATAGACGCTGCATCAAGTTCAGTCGTCTTATTAGTGTCAGTTGGAAGAGACGGTAATGTTAAGCCATGTCACAAAAAAGGACGCATCCCTCAGGGGACAGTTGTTCATAATCCATCACTGTATTAATACAGTTTATAACTTAACATTATAGTGTGACATTTGTGTCAATGCTTGTCAAGCACAGGTGACTCCGCGGTGGTGGGAGGGGGGCCCACATCAAATCAAATTCTGCTTAGGGCCCCCAAAAGGCTTGGGCCGGCACTGCTGTGAGGTGGATGGAAGACAGTATGTGAAAGAAAGGGGAAAGTGAAAAAGGACACTCCTCAGTGCCTGCAGCGGCTGATTAAAATCAGGCAAGGTTTCACATGTTGGGAGTCTTTCCCTGCCCAATTTACAAGGGTCCTTTTGCAGGAAGTGAGACAAAGAGAGAGAGATCCCTTTTTTTCTGTGAGTGGAATATGCTGCTGGTGTGAATGCAATTAGAAAATCCAGCTATACGTTTATGCACCTTTGGCCAGAGGCTTGCTGTCGTCAATCACCCAGCATACTGCCATCGTTGTGTTCAATACTAGGCACCAATTAAATTGATGCTTGGGGTGTTTGGCTCCTTGTTTGACAGCTTGGCTCACGTTCAGCCTCGCTTCTCTCACTTCAGCGGCAACTTAATGTTGTGCCCAGGCTTCTGGCTTTAATTAAAGCTTTCCTCCCTCCATTCTGTTTGCTCCCCCAAAAATGTGTGGTGCTGCAGCTGTTGAAGACGCATCAACTTTGATAATTCACTCACTGTCCATCTGCACAGACGTATCAGCTGCGCCAAATCATCAGATCGATCACATGGATCCACCAATTACTGCTTTTCAAGCCATCTCGCGGCTAATTGCCATCCGCTGCTGAGACATAATCATCTTTGAATCGCTGCGTTTTGGACTCATGGTGTCTCCAGGCATAAATCCATCTGTAGCGAAGTTGGTGCAAAGTGACTTGTCAGAGAAAAAACTCTCTATTTCAAGTACAAGTTTCCTCAAGCAGTACAGACTTTTCTGTGCTTTCTTTACCCGGGTGGAGATGTGTGATGACCACAACAGGTTTTCTGTGATGCTGATTCCCAGGAACATAAAACTGTTCACCCGCTCCACCTCTGCTCCATTGATATAAAACAGATGTGTGTGTCTATGCATGATTTTCCCCCTAAATGATCAACAAAATCAGCTCCTTGGTTTTGTTGGCATCAAGTAGCAGGCTGTTATCTGTGCATTCTGATGCAGGTGTTGCTGTTTTCAGGGTGTGTGAAGACTGCGTGGAGGGCAGTGGATGTGGCATCCTGTGTGTGGATCTTGTTTGTTCTGAATGCAAACTGGTGAGAGTCCAGGCTGGCAGGGATGTTGTTTTTGATGTGCTAGAGGACCGGTTTCTCCAGCACAGTTTTAACACTGTAATGCAGTTGTGCACAGCTACACAGAGTATTTGTTAATGCACATTATTTGTCATAAATTGTAACTTCTCCTCTGAAGACTTTTACTACATCATCATTCATATATTCCATTTATACACCAGCCTCTACTTATGTCTGCACACAAGAGGAGTAATATATCAGCTTACAACGACATCAGGCACTTATTCAATGTAAACATGCTACTTAAAAATGCTAAACGGGGGAGGGTGGTTAAAGTAAAGTGCTGCTAATATCAAATATAGGCCAACTGTTGAGTATTTTCCATAATAATGCATTATGTTTTATAAGGTCATTACATGTTTTATTTGAATTAGATAATTATAGTGGAGTAAAAAGTTAGTAGTCTGGATAAGAGGTATAAAGGAAATAAAATAAAATAGAAATGCTCCAGTGTAAGTACCTTTAACCTGCACTGAAGCGCTACCTGCTTTCTTTCTCTGCTTATAAAAGGCAGAGATGGGTGAGAAAGGTAATGAATACTTTAGTCTTGATGAAGTATGGCCAGTAGGTTATTGGAGGTGGGTTGCCACCCCCCTCTCCATCCCTGAGTAGTAGAGAGAGCAGGGCCAGAGACTAAATATGTTAGTCAAGTCTGCCTGACTCATTGATTCTTGCCTTGGGTACATTTTTGCAAGTAAGAATCTCTGGCCCTGACCATGTCTCTGAAATTCAAGCAACCTAACTGTGCTTTGTATTGATAAATCTATGGTGCTGTCCTTGGTGCTGAAGTAGCTGAAGATTTGTAATTGCACCTTGTTCCCTTAGTTGTTCATCTTGGATCCAAAAGTAGCAAAACTTTTTTACTATACAGTAAATACTCAATTCTATATTGTATTGAAACTGAATACTCTATAGAGCTGTTGCGTCACCCTATATAACCTATATATGCAGCGCCTAGTGTTCTTCTCTCATACCGTCCTGTCAACAAAGCCGTGAAAAGGCCACATTGTGAGGTGTACTTGGTTGTTTGTGTGTTCATGTCGGTGGCGTGGGCGCAGCAATCCCACGTTAAAATCTCAAACAAACGCAAAAAACAAAAATCTTTCTCAGCAGCACATCAACTGAGTAGCCATCAACTGCTGCTAACTATAGCTGCCATTACTTAGCGTAGTTAGCCATTGCAGCTAGCAGTGTGGACTGCAGAAGTGTTGTTGTTCACACCGCCAGCACAGAAGCTTTGGAACGTGAAGGGATCTTGTAAACCCAATACGTAGACGTCACAATGTCAAAACTGTTATTCATTCACATTATGTTAAATTTTGTTGATTTTTGAATGTTTTCAACAAAAAAATCTTGCATATTGCACCTTCAATACACATTCATGCTCACAATTAGACTCAATACATCCAAAAAACAAAGTGTTTAATGCATATGATAGCTCTGTATACTATTTAATCTCTTAAATAACTGTGAAAAGAAAAGCACGTAGCAACTCATCCACTAGATCACAAATAAAAGAGGGATGGAGAGCTCTCTACAAACATATCAAGCTCTCTGCATACCATTTTAAAATATGTTGTCTTGGATTAACAAGTTATTGTTCATTATGTTATCCAGATGACAGTATGATGTATGCAGTGGTTGGCGCCCATTTAAGCCTCAACAACAGCAGAGGGAGCTGTTGCGTAATGTTTTGTGTGTGTGTCTCTGTTCACACCTGGACTGTCTGTGTGTGGGTGTGTGTTATACATCCAGGCTGTCAATTCCCCATATGTGAGCTTTTAAATCTCTCTCATCTCATTTACTTTAATTGGCCATTCCCCCCACCTTTTTGTCTTTGACGTTTCTTTTATTATCATCTCAGACTCCAGTCATGTTACCTCTCTCTCTTCACACACACACACACACACACACAGACACACTCAGCCACATGCTGAGACAGATTAATGGTGAAAAATCCACTGGAAGCCATAGCCATGCCTTTTCATGAGGTGAACTAATTGGGCAATTAGCTGAAACTCATTAGAGTCGGTCGACGTCCTCGTACAAGACAAGTTATTTTAGTGGAAAAGGTGTTACATGGCTGTGATCGTGGGGGGCTCGCTGATTTGTGAAATCCATATGTCAGCAAAATGTCAGAGGGACTTAAACCTGGTGGAAACATCTGTGTGATACAATCTCTGCGTACCCTATAAAGGAGCGCCGGCTTGCAACATTGAACTCAGAGCAGAGGTTTAATAGCATTTGATGATAATAATTTAATGTTCCCTCCAGCTTCTCTTGTATTTAATTTCACAGGAGAACAGTTCGCTGCAAAATTTCTAATGTTGGACACTTAGTACACTCCGCTGAGAAATGTTCAATAAAGCCGCTACAGAGTGTGCTGTTAGGTTGCAATATCATTGTGCTGGGAGGGATCTTCCAATGCTTTATCACTCGTTGTCTTTATTACCAAGTCTCCGCTCAAACATCTGAGCAGCGATGTGTATCCGGTTTCAAAGCGTTTGCCGACTGTGTGATGATTCATGAAAGGAGACTCGTTGGTTCTGAGCTGTCAGGTCAGGGAGTCTGATGTGAGATTACTTCCAGTCAGCGGGGAGTCGAATGCATTCTCCACAATATATCTGATGCTTTTAGATGCAAACTAGTAAATATTTCGGGTAGGAGCTCAGTGATGCTTTGACTAGTTTCTCTGATTAACCTAACAGCTACCATTCTGACTGCAGATGTAACTGGATGGATTCATCTTCATGAGGTATTGAGAAGATGTCCAAATCATACAAACATAAAAGGCTAAATCTAGCATGTATTTGGTTTAGCAGACACCTCTGCTGCCGACTTCAAGCTGTAGCCGGACATTGTGGGAAATACGCTCATTCACTTTCTTGATGAGAGTTAGATGAGAAGATCAACTCTGCTCCCATGTTTAAGCTGAGGCCCGGAGGAGATTAATTCAGCTTAGCAATTAACAGTGGAGGTATCGGAAACAGCTTCCCTTTTACACCACTCTGAAAGCTTGACAGTTAACAACATGGAGTTGAAAGCTGTAACTATTTTGGTGTATCTGATTTCGCCGTGTCGGTGTTGTTCCATCATTTTTCATTATGACTGCTTTGGAATAACAGCCGTCAGGATGCCAGTTATGAGCTGATGTGCAGTCATCATACAGTCCAGGAAATGATTCTCATCACTTTGATATTATGATAGAATAGAAACCTTTCAACACATAATGAATATAAGTCTTTTGTCACAAGAGGAAAGAAAAAAAAAAGTATGTTCCCCTTTAAGACAAAAGGTCCTTGCAGCGTGACCCATAAAACACCGTAACAACCAGCCTTCAGTGAAGAGAAAAGATCTAGATCTGCACCAGAGAGAGATGTTAAAGCTGACCTTGGAGCAGTTCTTACATTTCTTGTTCTAACTCTTTGTAGTCTGCAAGCTTGTGATATAAAATCTGAAAAATATGATGTGAGTATGGTGGGGGGGAAATTATGTTATAATACCAAACATTATTGTGTTTACTGTTTTTTTTTACATTGGATTTACTGTAAAAACTGTAACTATAAATGCAGTCCCCACTTCCAAGTTCCAAGTTCTTGATATGTTTCTTGTAACAAATCTAGTATGTGCAAGAAAAAGGGAGAAAAAAGACAGCGAGAAGTTTTGCGGCATCTGTCCTATCCCTCCAATTAGACTCTGTTTCTTGTCTTCCCACCCCTGAGATCCTGCACTAACATGATTTTAAAACCACTGGTGCATTTCCTGTCAAATCACCATATGGTGCGGATAGATGTTCGGTTTGTACAAAGAGGTGAAAACACATCAAGAAGCCTGACGTCAGTTGGTGCAACTCTTTTCCAGGCTGCCACTTTCTGACAGTAGATCCCACGGGAGCTGTGTAACTGCTGCACACACAGACATGGACACACACACACTGACTATTTTGTTCATAATCATTTGGGAACATAATGCCATGAATACTAAATGAATCAATCACTCCCAGGAGTTTTCTGTTTTGTAATGTAGTGTATTGTGACATCTGTCTTTTTGCGAACTGCGCGTCTCTTTAGTGCAGGTCAACTTTACAGTACGGTTACAATCTCCTCCAACTGATCACACTGCTCAAGCCACTTTTCCACCTTTCTTGTGGTGGTTTTGATAGTTTGATAGTCACGATAGCCAGTCAGCTAACCTACCTAGCAAATGAAATGAAGAAGAGCACCGTCAAGTCAACGAGCAATGAGGTCAGAGCTTTGCTGCTCACTTTCGCCAGACAGTGTTTGTCAGTCACTTTAATTTTTGGCGGTTCTACCAAGCATTAAGAGCCACAGCCACCTCACATTAGATAAGCTAATTGCTAATGTTGCTAACGTTTAAGACACTGAAGCGAATACCACTTGTGGTACACGTCTTTGTTTGAGATGTGGTCCACCACATATAAGTAAAACAGTATGAAATTGTGTTTTCCTTTAAGTGCACCTTTAAAGCTTAATTCACCCTGAAATGAACCCTTTACCATGTGTCAAACTGTGCAGGAGGATGCTGACTTGGTTGGAGTTTCACATCTTTAGTTATCAAAAAAATCTAAAGATATGTATTTGGAGTCCAGCTGATATTTGACAGGTAAAAACAAAAAACACATCAGCGTGCTGCCCGGCTTCTAGCAGTGCTTGCTGACACCGACCAGAGGGAGGCAGCAGCTTGACCCTTAATGAAGGCCAGCATCTGACAGCTCCCCCACCTCCTGCCGCAGGGCACAGCAAAGGAATGCTGGAGCTGTTACCTGAGGACTGACTGTGAAATGACCTGAGCCAGTTGTTTTACACAAAACACACACACCAAACTGCCATTACAAAACAGTACCAAGTGAGGACTCCCTCGTTCTTTGTTGTCTTCAGTGCCAAGTCAGCTAGAAAATGACATTTTTGCAGTTTAATAATACGATCGCTTCTCCAGATGGGTGTCGGTGATGAGTGCATCAGTAACGCCCGTGACTAACACAAACGCCAGTTTTGTGTTGTTGTAGTGTAGAGAAACTGACACTTCCCACACTTGGAAATATCAGCATGCCAGAGTGAATGAAATATTTCTTTTCACACTGTGAATCTGTTAAATAGGCACTATAGTGAGAGCTTCTACTGCCCGCCCGAAGTTTGTGTGACGGCACTCTTACTCTAAATCTTTATTTACAGTCAGTTCTTTCCAACTGTAACGGCCTAGTGTTACCTCTGGGATTGAAAAAACTCATCTGATGTGGAGCACAATGATACAAAGAGAGCGATATTATTATTTTTATTCAGAGGCATGACGAATGACTCAGCCTCAGGGAAGTGATCGACTGATATTGATCAGACCACCTTTTATGGTTCTCTTAAAGACATGTAGATGTACATTATACATTAATCAAGCGTGAGTGAGATGAATGTTTTAGGAGTCGAGGCCTGCTTATAAATCCACCTTTTGGCATTTCTGTGCTGATAAAGAGTCAAGATGATTAATATGGAGGTCGGACACAAGTTTATTAATAGTCTAAACGGATGATTTCATGACTATATTCCCATCACCTTTTGTGGAAATAAACAAGAAGAATATCCACGATACACACGAGCAGTTCCACTAATTGGCAAGTACAGCGATCTTAAACTTTAGCTGAAGGTCATCCTCGTCATCTTGCGAGTGATTTGTGAAAGTTGGCTGGGTAAAGTGTGTGTTACAGTAGCTTAATGGTGTTTGTTTATAGGCTTTTATTGCCAGCCAACGCAGTAAAGTTGTACTAAGCGAGAGTAGTAAACCGCAAGTGGATACACCATCAAAGACATAAAGACAAAGTATTTATAAGGGCTTTAAAGATGTAAACAACTAATATTCTCTGCTTAGTTCTGTGCCGCCCTCCTCTAAATCTGTCTGCTGATGCCCACATTTACATTCTGATTGTTGCCTACCAGCCTGATGAGTTATACGAGTCTATTACTGTATTTCCATGGTACAGTGAGACTGGATGAGACGATGCTGACGCTGAAGAAAGATAGCTTGTCTCCAGTAATGTCACTCGGTGATTCAGTTGCATTGTGGGTAATGTAGGCACCAGGTTTTGAAAAGGAAGGTTCATATCTGTTGTATGAATTTGAATCATCTATTTGTAAACTGAGTTCAACAATGTTATAGCAGTGCGGTCCTAGACCAGTCAGACCTTTTTACCCACAATGCAATTTACCTGCTGAGTGACACTGCTGTAGGCAATTTATAGATTAACAACAACAGGCTTCAAACTCCTTTTCACACATACAGTAGTCCTCCATATGTCCTGTAAACACACTTTTAATGTGTACAATTGGTAGAGTATCCTTTTAAGTCCATTTAATGTAAGATACGATGAGACTTTTGCTCAAGAACTAATGGATGGGTGACTTTCACTTTTACCAAAGCAATATTTTAGCAAGATACCTCTACTTGTTTACTTTTCAGTTCATCATAGAACAATGATGAGAATCTTCTCTTCTCTTCTCTTCTCTTCTCTTCCATCTCCTCTCCTCTTCTAAGTGTAACAGCCCCCTCTGTTGGCCACCCTGTGCCATTACAAAGCTGCAGGGCAGGCTGAGTTTAAAAGATTTAACATCCTTACCCCTGTATGAGAACAGGAGCTGCACTGCATTTCAATGCGCTGCCAATATTGCCTGTGCATACTAAAACGTGTGAGATTCACTTTACAATGTCGGCACTTGACATCACACTCAGATTCACTCTTGAGCATCTCATTCCGTGAGATGCATCTTTCTGTCTGAGTGTCACCTACTGCATCACATGTGATCAGACAGCAACAAATTACTAAACAAGAATGTAGATGTAGGGTGATAATGTACTTTCTAAGAGTTAACTGCAGTATGAATGTGTGTTTAGTATCCTTTTACCTGTGCATCAATAATACATGACCCTGTATATTGATTGTATCTCTGATTTAATGTCTAAACAAATTAATTTAACAAGAGCAGGGGAGCAGCTCACCATCATGCACAGCAGGGTGAGACGTGAGATGGCAGAGCAGGACAGGCGAATGGATGGACAGTAAAAAAAAGACGAAAGCTGGACCATATATTTATTCTCCCCTCCCTCCCTCCCCTCCCTCTCTTTCTGTGTCTATATGGGAGAACAGAGAAATGTGAGCTTTCTATTAGAGAGGGAGGGTGGGGAGATAGAGGGGAGGGAGGCGGTGGGGGGGAGTTAGAAGGAGGTGGACGAACACGCGATACGGTGAGAGAGAGAGGAGAGGAGGAAAGTGAGACGAGAGGAAAAGGGAGGACAGGAAACATAGAGAAGAGGGGAGAGGAGAGGAGAGCCAGATGATACACAAAAAGTGTGGATAGATAGATAGATAGATAGATAGATAGATAGATAGATAGATAGATAGATAGATAGATAGATAGATAGATAGATAGATAGATAGATAGATAGATAGATAGATAGATAGATGGTGTGTCCTCTTTAGAGTTTTCATTCATATAACAGGCAGGAGGAGCGGCACTCTTCCTCTCCGACACACACTCATCTGACACACATACACGTGCATTTACAAACACCAACACACACATTTTTTGCTGCGGAAAGGGACCGACTCTCCTCCTCTGTGACTCCCAGGGAAAGAGGCGACAGATTTTATAGATCACACACACACACACACTCACTCACTCACTCTCAGTGTTTCTGTCATCACACACACCCAGAAGAAAAGCACATGTTTCAGAGTGGACTAAAGAGGGATGCATCATGAAGGTAGGCTGTGTTTACTATGAATTTTGTTTAGTTGTTTTTGTCTTTCTGCCATCACTATCTATCTATCTATCTATCTATCTATCTATCTATCTATCTATCTATCTATCTATCTATCTATCTATCTATCTATCTATCTTGTCTTGAACTGAGAATAATGTGCTCTCGACCTGTGTGCTGTAAATGAGACACTGATACTGTTTCTCTCTCCAAATGTCAGATGTTCTGACTGTTCTCTGGCTGTAAGTGCTTCACACCCAAGTGGCTTTTTAACTGCGAGCGTGTGTGAGTGTGTGTGTGCACTGAGAGGGAGTGTTTAATACAGTGTAGGATGAGAGGACAGGTGAGCTGTAGGTGTTCTCACCTATCGTGGCGTGTTTCAAAGACTCAGAGTGAAGAATTTCCAGATTGTATGAAGGGAAGTGGCTCAAAACTCACCTCCATGTTCCCTGTATGTGAGTCCATGCGCGCCTGAGAAATTCTGGAAGAAAGTGCTGATATTGACTGTTGCACAGCTGATAAACATGCCCGCAGGGAAATATCACGTGCAACCAACCTTGTAGCAACAGCAGCAGCAGCACAACTCCTTTCATACATGATGTGCCCATGAAGTGCATCTCTGATGCCAGGCAGAGCCTGCAGGACTTTTAATGATAGATTTTCCTTTTTGTTTGCTGGTTCATTTGGAAATGAGGAGATTAATATTTTTACCATATGCACAAACCATTCATTATTTTTCAGAAACGTGATCAGAGCTAAAACCATAATGATTATGGCAATTATCCATCCATCTATCCACTGTCTGTAGCTGTTTGTCCTGCGGGTGGTCGCAGGGGGCTGGAACCGATTCCAGCTGACTTTGGGCGAGCGGCGGGGTACGTCCTGGACAGGTTGCCAGTTCATAACAGGGCTGACATATGGAGACAAACAACAAGGAATTTAGCGTAACCAATAAACCTAACCTGTATGTCTCTGACCTGCCAAATATAATACCAAATATGGTATAGTAAAATGTGAGATCTAGGAGACAGGTTTGCAATACCGGGGTTGCGTGTTGGCTGATAGACCAGAAATTATGATAAGAATATTTCTTGTTGGTTGTCTTTTCTGTGGTGCATTTAGATATATTTTTGACTAGAAATTAGACAAATATATACTGTAAATTTTAAACTTGACTTCACTTTAAAAAAGTCAGGAAATCGATTACCTAAAGTAGACAATTAAATTTAGTTAGTTTATTAGTACTACTACTACTACTTTACTTGGAAATTTTGAGGTAATTGGATTCCTCGTCACTTTTTCAGATTTTACAGTGTGCTCGGTATGATTTTGAGTTTTTGAAGTATCGTTGTCATGAAATTGCAGCACAGAAATGCCAGAATATCTTTGAGGTAATTTAGAAATAGTGTTTAATAGTGTCCAACAGACTGAACTGACAAAAACCTTGTACCTTACAAATGAGTTTGTGTCACTTTGGCTGATTGATATATAGTAAAAGAAATTCTTCAAAAAGTAAAATATCCCCTTAACTGAACACAAGAGTTCTAAGTTCATAGCCAACTTCATCATAACACAAATCAAATACCCAACCAGAGGAAGATCTCCCAGTTTCACCTCACTGTGATCTGACCAGCTGTTTTGGAGTGAATCACTGATCGGTCTAACGGTCATGCAGATATTGGCTATTTTACAGCTATGAGATAATCTTGGACAACTATAAATCAGCTCAAGACCTTTACAGCAAGGTTTCCCTTTACCATCACTACTTCTCTCTTTCTGCCCTCCTCTATGATTCTTCCTCTTTGTCTCTGTCTCTCTCTGTCTCCTGGTCCCATCAGTCTTTCCCCCTGGATGCACAGAGCACTGGCTGACAAGTGAGCTGCTGGGCCAAAACGGGCTGGCCAAGTCTGACCTACTACACTTAGACTGTCTGTCTGTGGGGAGGTGGGAGGAGAAGCGGTGGGGAGGTTTATTGATGGGGATGGAGGGAGATCAGAAAAGGCAGAGTTAAGAAGGAATGGGAGGAGTGGGATGGATGTAAGGGGAAGACGGTTATAAAGAGGAAAAGGTGGTGTGGCAGTGAGAAAAGAGTTCTTCTGCAGCATCAGTATGCTGGACACACACTCTCTCATATCAGCGCACATGCAAACACACACACACACACACACTTCTGCAAACACACAAACAGACCCAGAAGCCATCAGAGCATGGTGCTAAGCGCCAGCAGACAGTAGAGGCCAAAACACCTGAAATGGTATCCATGGCAACCAGACTACTGGCTCCTGCGTGTTAGTCAAAAACAGTGGGACAGATCCAGAGTCAGAGCATCCGCTGTGCGTGATATTTCTCAAATGGCAGGTCATTCTGGCCACATCAAAGGTTAGAGTTTGGATCAGCTGAAGTTCAGAGTTAAAGCAGGCTGAATCATATCAATCATTGTATCTTACTTCCTGCCTCTCTCTCTCTCTGACTGATGATCTGCTGCCATTCTCAACGAGAAAAAACAAGTGAAATGAAATGACGGCAATGGAATGATTTTGAACAGTGCATCAAAACAAGCAATTTGTTCCTGGTACAGATTGTTCCTGCATGGCTCTGTGTGGCACTTAACATTCAGCAATAATCCACAGTAATGCCAGTACAAAGCCCAGATATTCCAGCAAAGTGCCTTTTTATTGAGATGCAGATCCAGAGTCAGATGCAAATGAATCTGCTTTAAAGGAGTAATTTGTGAGATGTTCAAAACATGAACTAACTTTATCAACAGAGTGTGAGGCCGGTGACGTTATGTCAGAGGAGTCTATGTGGAGAGTAATACCACTTTGTTCCAGCAAGAGGCTATAGTCCGATAGCTCCTGTAGTTTCAGCTGGCTGAATACTGTATATGACAACTGTTAGAGTGATGAATTCACAAAATAAACTCACAAAATGTCTTACTTACTAAACAGAAAAATACAACAATACACCTTTAGAATAAGATCTGAAAATATTCCGGATCTACTTGCTGTTTTACACGCTGCTGATGTCTCTCCGATCCCTACCTGCTGTGTCTTGTCGTCCCTGTGGTCATAGTCTTGGTCAGAGCTGCTGTAAATCACCTCCATACTATATCGCCTGTTGTCAAGCTGTCTTTGAGGCCGTGTTCAGTCCCAGTTTGGTATACAGTCATGTTAACTCTTACGTCAGGCAACCAAATCCAGTTGAGCTAAGTCTAGGTGCTCATGGTGACTCCCCTCATGAGTTCAAGGTCCCGGTCCAGACAAACTTCAGGGCCTCTTCCTCCACATCTAACGGAGCCATGAGCTGGCTACCGCCATAGATACTGTAGCAAGATTGAAGTACAGTACATCTTTTTCAGAAGCATGTGTACTCTGAGGGCTTCATAGTTGCTGAATTGCTGCCTGTTTCTTATGTATTGAGTGATACTGTTACTCCACTGAAGTGTCACATGTGTGGACTGTACCTACCTGTCATGCCTGTGAATGTATGATTGTAACACTCTTTTCAAAAGGCATTACACTGATGCAGCAAAATCTTTTCAATCTGCCCCATGGACTCATATAATGTCTTCCTGGTTCGGTCACTTAAGGTCAGCGCTCAGACACCTACCTGTATACTGAGTATGTCAGAAACTTGGCTGGCTGCACAGTGGAAGACTGCCTCACATATTCTCACACTGGCTCTGCAGAAAGAAAAGAGAGAAAACGCTGAAAAAATGCAAATGCACCGTGCTGTCATATGCCTTTAGAAAGGTGGTTAGTGCTGTCCAGACTGTCACTCTGAGAGCTGTTTTAAGTTTGATATTCTGTCAGTATGATGCAGAACAGCATGATTTATTTTTTGCTGTTGCCAGATGCAAGCTATTGCCAAGTGTTGCAAAGGAAGAATATAAAATCCTTGGACTAAAATGAACTCTGATCGAGACTTGTACACACATTGAAATGAGGCTTCTTTTTTTTTTACATTCGTTTTCTGCTTCTCTTTTTAAATCTTTTATAACACAGGAGCTTACTTCAACCACTGCAAGCTATCAAATAAACAAATACAGAAATCAAAATAGTCAAGCAAATTATTGATATTGGTCATTTCAAATTTCAAACCCTCGATTAATGTTTTGGTAACAGTTTTAATCTACAGATCTTTTTTTCACAGCAACAACTCAGGAGCAGAGTAGATGTTATTTTCGACAACATCACAAAAACGATCATGTTTGTCGATGGTGAAGGCGGCTTATACAGCCCATATTTACGTTTTGTGTTGGGCAGTGACCTCTAGTGGCTGTGGTAATTATGGTGGCAGCAAAGGAGGAGCTCATGTGAAGTAATATAAAGAGTGACAAGTCTGCATAGAGAGGAGGTCGGCGGCACATGGTTGGGTACAGGACTTTCATTCAGGAGACAGCTGTTTGTGTCCAGTGTAAAAGCGTTTAGTTTCTTTTAGCTTACTCGTGTGGTTTAAGTCCAGGGAGAGTGAGCCCATATGACCAGGAGCTGCATGGTTAACTGAGCTTATGGCAGCTACAGTTAGCAGCAGTTAGTGTTTGGAGTTTAGAGTATGAATTTGACAAAGTGGTTAAGGTGGCCAATTCTTACCTACTGAGCATTTAAGTTACGTCACGTACAAAACATAACTACTGGTCTGTAGCTGAAGTTACAGAAGCATTACTAAAAAAGTTATTTTAAGCCAATGCTCAATGTTTTCCCAAACTTACCAAGTAGTTGGCAAACTGGTCCTGCGTGCCTGTCGCTATTAAGCTGCAATGGTCATGTTGTTTTGGGAGTCATTTCGTTATGAGGATGTGTTGTCATGCTAAATAGTTCCTAAGTGGTCCCTCATCATCTCATGATTACCTTACCATTACTTATCTTTGTAATAATCATCCTCAAATCAGAGTTATTCAGGAAGAAACTATGAAATACTATTCGATCATTCCACACTCATTTGTCAGTAAGTACTCACATGTTTGGTGCTAGATGTTCCCATATTGCTTAACTAATTCATGAGTCATGGTGATTTAATGCATGAATTATGCAGGATGAAATCCTGTTGCTCACCATTAACAACTGATCAGGTCAGTATGAATTTATGAGATTAGTCACTATGAATTTATGAGATTAGTCACAGGCATGCAAATGATTTTTGTTTGGCAACCTGTTTGATGTAAGTTCTATGAGAAGAGGCGCTGATCTGCTCTCAGAGAGGCTGGGCAGACACATTCGACGATGGTTAGTAACATGAATTCATTATACATCCTTCATTAATTCATCATGAGTCATGCATTAGTTAAGCATTTCTTAAGTACATGATACGTGCCCTTGTTATAAGTCTTACCAAAACTGATACCCTGTGTGTGTGAGTGGTAGATTAATATACCTGTGTGGGTTAAAAGCATAAATACCTGCTTTTTTGATACCACATGTCATGAGCCACCAGCCACCTCGCCATATTTCTGGATCCAGCACACCTCCTCTCCTCACACACACACACACACACACACACACACACACTCATGTACACATTTCCTGAAGCCATCGACTCTGCACTGTGGAAAGACACATTATCCATCATCCTGCGCTAACAAGGGGTTTAACCGCGCAAAACAAACAACACCTCTCAGAACATTACAAGATCTTCGCGGAAAACACTGACTCTGATTTAACAAAGCATTAATTATGGATGGGCCTTTTATTACATCAGATGCGTAGGAGAGGAGGAGATGGAGACTCTTCTTTGGTCCGTCCCCCTCAGGGATTCATTCTTCAGGATTCCTCTGATGAATCACTTTCTCCCGAGCCTGATACCTTCGCATTTCAACTCCGTACACATTTTATAAATTTGTGTATTGATATGCGTTAATGTCATAGTTTTGAGACGAGGATGAAGCAGATTAAATTTCACTACAGTAATAATGCATCAGTGTAATCGTACACTTTTATGGCTTGTTGTCTGCGTTGACAGATGGCATTGTTGTGACCCCGTGGTGTACATTTTTCCCAGCTGTAAACCCAGCACCTACCTAGAGTCTGTGATGTGCTCGTTTGTCCTTGGTTAGCATTCAGTGTGTGCAGGCATTCATGTCTGATAATTCGCTGCTCTGTGCAGCAAAACTGTTGAGCGCCTCATCCACCTCGTGGCTGCGGCAGCTTCACTCTGCATCAATTCTCATTACTGTGCTGTCACTTTGCTGTTTGGAGCGACATTCATTTCACTTGAATTAATAGGCAGGGGACACAACATGCAGGGAAGTGATCAATTTGTCTTGAAAACTGATTAATGTGAACAGTGGCTTTGCAGGAAGAAATGTCGTCGAAAGTCTGTATTTTAGACCTTTTACTCAGCAGACATCTTGACGTGTCAAAGCAGACAAGGCACATGATATGGCTCTTTTGCATTGAAGTGCCATACTGTTGACCTGTCATGCACAATATCAAACCCCTGGTACTCTGCAGTACTGCATGGGATGAAGCCACTATTGACAACAGGCATACAATCTTGCAGGTCCGTCTTAAATAAATGGTTAGGTGCCTACAGTAAGGCAAGTAATGTACATTAAAAGTTTTAGGTGGCTGTAATCATTCCTCCTGTTCATACTGGCCAGAAACCAGTGTTGTAAAAAGTGCCCAAAAGTCGTATTTGAGTAAAAGTAAAGATATTGCTTTGGTAAAAGAGTACTTGAGTGTAAGTCTTAAATGATCAGATCTGATGTTTTTTTGGTTATCAGAATCAGTGTCTTTTTTTATTTGATTGTCTCTAAAACAACATCATTTAAAAATGCAGCGCTTCAGCTACGATGCAGCTACCTGCAAAGTAAACAGTAACCAACGTTATTTAATAAATCATTGCTTCCAAAGTGTGGTGGAAAAAAGTAGCAGAACATGGAAATTCTCAAGTAGTGTACCTCAAAGATTTATTTGAGCACAGTACTGTATCCTCCAAAGCTACAGTTGTTTAATTATGAAATCCTTCTGTTTCCACTCCTCTACTGCTCTACAGAATGGAGACACTGTGTAAAAAAAGAGGAAATTGGCAAAAAAGACTGTACTTCTGGACGACACCCAATTGATTTGTTTAAGTCAGACTGCTGGAGCCTGCAGACTTACAGACTTGAAAAAAAAACTGAACCTGTCCTTTGATGCTAAATGTCTGCAGTGAAAACATCTACAGTTGGCCCATTTCACTTCATTTTTGCTCCTGATATTCTAAAAGCGAGACAAGTTTATTTATATACTGTTGCATATTTGATGTGGCTGGAACACAAAGGCAACAAAGCGAAGTCACTTTGGACCAGCAAGTACTAGTAAGCACTGTACTCATAAAGTCACAGTCAGGATAACACATGTGCTTATTCATCATTACAGTATGAAACTGTGATCATAGAAGTGTTAAAAAGACACCCTTTCATCCTTTAAATGTAGTATTTTTTTTAACATCGTTTGATTTTCTAATATTTGTTCTACCACTGTAAATCATCTTCATCCTGGTGGAGGTCATTTCTGAAAAAAAAAGGAAATTTAAAAAAGTGGATGACCTTGTCTTTGTTTCCCAAGACAGAGTGTTTTCACATCCTGTTAAAAAAACTAACTCGTACTTTTTAATTGCCACTTCTGGGTACGGCTCAGCGGGACTGCAGATGATGTGCAGGAGGTAAAGTTTTTGTGACAGTTTTATCATCGGTGTAGAAAAAGTCTAGACTCAGTGATTTTAAAGTTATCTCCCTGTTCTGGTGTTAACTCTGCAACCAAAACCTCTTGACGTGGCAGCTCATTACTGTGGGCATCAGCATCTCTGGTGTGTGCATGAGGGAAAGAGGGCTCAGACAGCTGACACATTGTCAGGGCCAGACACACAATAAGATTCATGCAGCGTCGAGCAAAAACAACTGTATCAGTCTCAAACAGTACAGACTGTTCTAAACGCCTGGATCCCAAAAGAGTTAGGATGCTTTATAAAACACGAAACAGAATATGATCATTGGAAACAATATATCGAATGCTTTTACCTCATCAACTTCCTTGTTTTTGTAAATATATGTGATGCCAGAAACACGTTTCCAACAAGTTAGGGCTGGAGCAACAAAAGACTGGGAAAGTTGTGTAACGCTTCAAAAACACCTGTTTGAAAATTACACAGTTAAACAGGCTCATTGGCTCAGTCGCACACCAGAACAGACAGGGTGAGGTTCAGCACTTGAAAGATAAAAGAAGAATGTCAGACACGTCTTTTGTTCAAAGTGAACTTTTGCAAAGTAGCGACCGCTTCACCGACACTCATATTTGTGGAGGAGTGTGTGGACGTGCGGGGTTGGTATGCAGTGGACCAAACTGATGTGAGGCATAAGAAGGGAGGACCCAGTCTTAATCGCATTGTATTTTTAATGCGTACTATAGTATTTAAACTTGTACGTTTACAAAGACATAGGTTATTTAGGTGGTCCTGAGCCCCTGTCATTCGGTTCATGACAATCGGTCCAATGTTTGTTGAGAGCCAGGGTGTTACCAAAGTCAGTAGGCTTGGTTGAACAACCGACAGACATTGATATCCCTGGAGCCATACCGCTAACGTGGCTAATAGTTTCAACGAGTCATCATCAGACAAACTATACAGGCTTCATATCAATCTACTGCCAAAAAAAGAAACAGTTGATGCATTTGAAAGTTACTAATCCTTTCACACACACACACACACACACACACACACACACACACACACACACAAATGGAGATGTGACACAGACACAGACACAGACATCCAGACATTTACTGTAAGCCCCTCACTCCAGGACCAACAAAAACACACTTTGTTACTATCAACTGAAACGCTGCCAAAGAACCTCTCCGGGGATTAATTTGAGGAAGTGAGACACATTCATTTATTACAGGATTGTAATTACACGCACACAGACATGTCATCTGCTGTACTTCACCAAGTTCTGCATTGTGGAAAGTTGTGGGGGGGTCACAAGTCTATGAGAAAAGGTCACGGTGAAGAGTTGGTGCTCAGCTATATTTTAGCTGCACTGCAGATATTGTGCCGAAAGCCCCTTCTGGGCGGCAGTTCATCTCTCTGTCCCCGAGGTGATAACTTTACTCAGCTATAAAAACACAACACAGAGTTTGACGCAGGAATGAAAACAGAGTTATAAATTAAGCTTATGCATCTGATTTGTTGCTGGGTACACTTGTTTTTGTGTTTATTTGTGGATGCACCTGTTCTGATAGACCTCTCCCTCATCAGCCTCTGTAATCTGAACCGTTCCTGTGAAATCCAAACAGGACATATTGCATCGATGCTGTCGCTGGCTGATATCCTGTGTTTAAAGCTCTTGATAATGCCCTCGTTCGGCCATCAAAAGTCCCGCTGAATTAAACAAGAAGAGACGGAGAACTGAGGCCTTATTGTGAATCGATTCATGACAGTCTCCCTCTCTTGCTCTCTCCCTCTCTCTCTCTCCGTCTTCCTTTGTTGCCTGCCATCGTTGTAATTTAGCCGAGGCCTGTGGCTTGTCAAGGGATCAAGCCCAAGCAGCTCTACTGGCAGAGCTTTAATGAAACAGTTTTGGCTCGCAGAGGATGTGTGCACTTGAGTGTGTATGTGTGTGAGGGCGCATGGGTTTTCAGTAAACCATCCTCTCTGTCTATACACACCAGCTGAGCCAGTGTAATTGAACATCTCTGCTGATTTTACCACAAACACTTGCAGAAGAGTGACACACACACACACACACACACACACACACACACAGCACATATGTACGCAGTGAAGTGTAGATGGTAGTGACGTGACGATGGCAATTGGATACACTCGCTATTATGGATATGCATCGGATGGACGGAAGTGTGGAGAAAGATGCAGGGGTGAGCAAAAACATCTACATTTTAGTAAGAGGAGAACGCAGTGATGGCTGGAGTACTGGCAATCAACAGAAAGCACATGTCTCATGTATCGCTACACCAGCAGGAGCATATTGTAAGAGTGATATCACGATATATTATTGGTAGTTTAGGAGTGTCAGTTCTACACAGATAGTATAGATAATTGTAAAGAGGAAGGTTGAAATGAGGGCTCAGACAGTTGTGTTTGTGTGTGTGTGTGTGTGTGTGTAGGAGGTTGTTTTTGTGGACAGATTGCTCTCCAAGGAAAAGAGAACAAAATGAAGGCAAAGCACATCGATGAAAGTAGATTGAAAAAAACAAGGCATAAAGGCAAATGGAAAGATAAAACCAGATGAAACATATTTAATATTCACAAAGGCTGTCTTATTATGAAAGAAGTGTTTTTGTGTGTGTGTGTGTGTGTGTGTGTGTGTGTGTGTGTGTGTGTGTGTGTGTGTGTGTGTGTGTGTGTGTGTGTGTGGAGCATATGCAGTGGGAACAGTTGACTCTGTGGAGAATCAATAGTAATAACTGTGCAATTAGCTGTAACCGTTTTAGATGTAAAACAATAAAACCAATGGGAAACTGTGAACTTTGCTACTTTGATGGAGGTGGAGAGAACATTTTGCCAAATACATATTTATGAATTTAAATCCAGGCAGGATTGAATATTGTCTAAAGCATACCTGCTGGGTGTACAGAAGAATGAAGGCAGGCAAAAGAAAGCAATCATTGTCAGCAAGTGTCAAGGTCACAGGCTGCATCAGTACGTAACACCTGAGAGAACTGCACCTCTAGTAATTGATCAAATAAATAAAGTCACTAATGAACAACCTCGTATCTCAAGATCCATTGAATCAAAGATACTTTTAGGATTTAAAATGACATTTCAGTGTAAACTGACAATGAAGTTGTATCATATCGTATCATTGTATCGTATCGTATCGTATCGTATCGTATCAATGTTGCGTTCAAAATGTATTTCCACTTCCCCAAAATGACCAAAACAACATAAGAAACGTACATTGTGAACATTTGTTTTGGTGATTAGGTTGCTTATTCAATTAATGTTGAATTCTTTCCAAATTTAGGTCAAACTTCTCTCAGTTCCTCACATCTTTAACTCACAGGAAGACAGATAAAACAGAGGGTGAGCTATTTGGATATGCTTGAACTCTGTTGTGACTCCAGCAGGGATAAAAGAAGCAAAGCCGATAAACTCCTGATACATATTTTCCTCATTGTTATTGCCGACCCAGCGAAAAAGCAACAATCTCTTGAAGTCTTTTCACCGTCTTCAAACCTGTCTGTGCTGTGCACACAGCTTAATACTTACAGTATCAGAGCTGACAAGGACATTCTTTGGCTTAGACTATGCATGCAGTGCTGTTGTGTGTGTGTGTTATGCAACCAACTGGCCCCAGCTTAACGACTGGACCAAGAGGAAGACTCGGCCCGGGGCTGACCGAATGAAGCAACAGATTGGTGCGTTAAAAGTGGGGTCAAATCTCATCATGGTCAGCAGGGCTCTCATGTCATTTTAATGGGACTATAATTGACTTATTGATTTTGAGAGCCAGCTGGGATCAATGGCAGCTTTG
Source organism: Lagodon rhomboides (assembly GCA_039737535.1). Classification (NCBI taxonomy): domain Eukaryota; kingdom Metazoa; phylum Chordata; class Actinopteri; order Spariformes; family Sparidae; genus Lagodon; species Lagodon rhomboides. Next base: position 19,872,769 of record CM077796.1, on the reverse strand, counting down.
CAGGGATGGAGTGCAGAGGAGCGGGGGGGATTGAGAGAAACTACATGGAGTGCACGATAGTGGCTGGGATACTGTCAACCACTAACTGCTGTAAAAGGGATAGCAATGATGCTTATTAAAGCACAACAAAATATCTTGAGATTTACTGCAATCTCCATAATGCGTGCAAAAAAAAAAAAAAAAAATCAAGTTGAGTTTTCAGGGTTTCTACTCCTGAAATGGAGGAGTCTTATGTGCTCCTCGTCACCACGTGGTCCCTATTCACACAGACATCTTCAAATCCTTGGAGCGCAGGAGTCAGCTGTGGTTTAGTAATAACGAACGTACAAGGGCTTCTTGTGAAGGCAGCAACAACCTTGGTCAGATGGTACAACAATGTCATGGCAAACTAAAGGTCACTCAGACTCAGTGGGTCTGTTCTGCAAAAAAATACTGTAGCAGAAGGGTAAAGTGTCATCTTTGGAGACTTAAAGGTCTGGTTTAGTTGAAAAGAAGAATATTTTCTCACTTACTCCCAGTGGTGTTGAATTGTGCAGATAGTTGTTGCCTTTTATTTTGGACAAATTCTGAGATAGCCGTCTTGGAGTTCAGTTGCTGTAAATTGATTTTTCTGTGGTACAGCATATTAAAAAAAAAAAAAGACACAATGTCTCAGATATTCTAGACAAGTAGTCTTTTAATGGAACTGCTTCCTACAGAAGAAATAGTTCTTAATGCTGTTGACAAAACCAAAGGTCTCTGATATGGCTGTATCACTATCTATATTGTTTAAGTGAAGACAGCATGTTTGTCACTGGAAATCTGGAATCGTACGCATCTATATAGTGATGACTTCCGTCTACACAAAAAATACACTACATGCCTTTTACTACATTTCTTCAAAATCTTGGATGTACGGCACAAATCTGCAGCCTGGCAGTTCTAGTTTTTCTCCGCGATGTGACCTTAAATTCATCATCTTGTCACGCTCTGATCCTTCTTCATGAATCACTCTCATGATATCTCACCTTTCTTTCTCTCCGACCTCTGTCTGTTTTCCTGTCTCGCACGCACAAACACTTGCAGCATTTCAGGAGTGTACATCATTCTTTGCAGGTCGGCTTCAAGGCCAGCGCTGGCGTTTGTCTTCAGAGGTGGACAGTGACCTTTCTCTATTAAGTCAGTTATTGAAAAGGTCAGGGAAAAGGTCGACCAAAGGCTACAGTGAGGGAGGGTCAGCCTGCAATGCCTCACCTGAGTGGCCTTCAGAGGATGATGCATCGGTGGCTGGATGTCTTAGCTGTGCCTTAAAGTGACGAAAATGCTGTCTTAAACTTTTCCCCTTACGACTAAAGTCCTTTCTTAAAATAAACATCCAAATCATTTCTGTTATTATTCAACATACTCAAAGATGAATGTAAGCTGTAAGTAGGCCATCACTGAGCTTCTATATCACTTATCACAGCATTGTGCAACCATCAATCAGGTCCTGATTGGCTCGGACGTACACGTATCCACATCCAGCCAGAGGCAGTAGATGCATTCTCACTAGATCACAGAAACCAATCAGTTCTAGTGTTCTCTGGATACAAAGGTGCATCAGTCACAGTCCCTGTTGTCGTTCCCCTCGGTCCTTCAGACATCCATTACTCTCCGGTCCAAACTGAGTGACAGCCAGGATACGTTGTGCGACCAGTGTGCTCCAATTGAAATCATAAATTACAGACTGCATTGCTAGAGAGTGTTTTCTGCACAAAATTACACACATACGCGACACAGCTTCTGTATCCCGGCCTCCCTTGTGTAAACATGACATAGTAGATTAAACCGGATGACGGATAATTTCGGCGGTTCTCGTAACAATCCAATGTGCTAACCTTCAGTGCCGCCGAGCCCTGAGCAGAGATCGGGGAATGGATCCAGGGATGAAGGGTGCAGATAGAGAGATAGAATGAACAGATTGAGAGACAGTTTCCAGCTGGAAGGAATTGATGATTTTTTTTTACAGAGTGTAGGTGTGAGGGTGCATGACTGTCGGAGTAAATCTGTGAGGAATGGGAGCTGCCGGGTCTCGCTAAAGCTCCAACTCGCTCGTCCCCAGACTGCCTTGAGAAGTGATGGATGACTTTGCCTTCAGCTCCTGCAGAGGAAGGAATAGAGTCTTTCATTCACACAGTAGCAATTCAGTTTAGAACAACTTCATTTATGAGACTAAGAGGTACAAGAACATATGGACAAAACAGATTAATACCAGAGTCATTTGTCATATAAATTAGGATAATCCACAATTGATAGGATAATCAAGAACAAGACATTAAAATGATCTAACTGGATGATCAAATTAAATCTAGGGACACAAAACAAATGTATACAGCGTGAAATATATCAGTAGCTGTGTTCTTTTCTGTGGACACCTGCAGTATATGACTCAGTATATGAGTCCCAGACAATATAAATAAAAGAGCTGCACGTTGTTGCCTGATTAGAAATTCTTCCCTAATTACTTTTTAAAAAATTGCACAATTACCACTTTCAGGCTTGCTTATTAATCTAAAGCTGCTCTAATCAATAGCTTTATATTAACAATGGATGTGAATACATACTGTGAAAGGAGCGGCTCATATAGGGGCGACCCCGCAGAGAATTATCGCCCGACTCTGCATTTCCCAGAAGGCAGCAGCCTCAGCAAGTTTCAGCTCATTGTTTCTGCTCTGCACTACCTGCACAGCACCACAACAACCAGGTAGTGGAGCATTTAGCAGCCAAGTGCTTCCCTTGGGAGTTGGTTGAGACCAAAATAGAGCTAAAAGGATAGCTTAATATTGGATACAAAATCTGAAATTATTGCTGATGCGCCGTGTCAGTAGTGAATAGCAGGGAGGAGCGAGTACACTATTATCTGTATCTGTTCAAACATCCATACCAAGAATGAGCAGGACCTGAACCGGGAGTGGGCGGTGCTTTCATAGAAAGCTAGCAAGGCTGAGATAGTTTATATAAGCCTGAAATTGTGTGGGGTTGCTATATTTATCAACCGTGTCACGTTCCCAGGTTTTAGATCAGTTGATTTACGATTTAGTGTTGAAAGTTTGACCTCAATGTCCACTTCCTGTCTTTGTCTGTTTTCCCGCCCCTTTTCTGTGTACACCTGTGTAATAATGACAGCTGAAGTCCAAAAATCCAAAATATAAGAGGTTACAAATCAGGAACACAGGGTGAATACGAGGATTCAGAAACACAAAGTACTAAACTTCAGTCAGCTACCCAATGAGGATTTTCCTTTATTGTAAATACCGATATAAATACATTGTACTCCAATGGACACTCACACTTGTAAGTACCCTACATTATCTGTACCGGATGCTCCAAGTACAAGCCAAGAACTCCCTCTACTCATACCATCTGGGAGACAATAACATTTGTAGAGAGAATTGAAGAGAGGATGGGACTATTTTGTCAAAGAGTTAGAAGAGATGGAATTGTTGTCTTATCACAAACATGATTCAACTCAAAAAATGCCACTTACAATTATACGCTGCCAGCCTTTAAATATGGCATCTGACACGCTCTAAAAGAGATTACAGTTGAAAGCAATGTTGTGAAATGCTCTTGTGACCCTGTTGTTTTAGCTGAAGGGTATACAATTTTGAATGTCTTACAGTTCTTCCTCCTCCTCAGTATTCCAGATCATACTCTCATTCCTGTGTTACTGCTTGTCTTAAAGATGGATGATGCTCCTGCTCTATTGATTCGTTCCGATGATGGTGTGTGGATTCAGACTGAAATAAAAAAGAGTTGGCATCAAGCCTGGTACTTTGTCTGTTTAGAATAAAAGACTGTACTACATATGGCTGTGTAGAGGAGACAGATTAAGTGGAGAAAAAGGAATAAAGAAGTAAGTTTGGTAATTTTTTTGAAGACATCTATTATGAGCAAGTGGATTTGACCGTGAAAGCATGCAAAGAAAATCTCCCAAACAAAAGCTACAGGGGGAAAAAGGAATCCTTGTTCATAATGAAAAGCCCATCATCCATCTTTATGCCTTGTAAGCAGAATGCCATCTGGACCCTTAATGCATCACAAATTTTTAATCACATCTGAGCTTGCAAGATCAAAACCATCAAAATACCATGAGGCAGTGTATATTTAACATAAAGCAAAGCAGAGCAATAATCAAGGCATAATGAAGGGATGTTAGACATATAACAGGAAAAACTTGCATGACAAACGCAGATGATTCCACACAAAGTTGATGGGTCACTGGACGGTTAAATGAGTTTGGAAAATAGTGTGTATTGTACGTTTTGGCCTTAACAATCCCAAGACCTCGAACTAGTTGAACAGATCTTGGACTGAATGTGTTCTCCATGCACTACCATCATCACACCAAATGAGGGAAACTCTTTTAGGAAAATGGTATCCAACCCTCCAGCAAAATCCCACGTGTTTCCTTTAATTTATCATCCATTTGACTCGATCATGTAGTGAGTAAAATACATTCTACAGAAATGTTTCCTTTCACATACCTGCAGTTTCATGGAACAAACAGTGCACGTACAGATGAAAGTTATCAGAAATACGCATTGGCTATTCAGTTTCTTGCCGAGAGTAAGATGTCAAGACGCCATGCACATGTGTATGCTAAATATGAAGCTACAACCAGTGGTCAGGCAGCTTTTCCGTTGATTGCAAACATGAGGAAGAAAGAGCTGGGCTAGCTTCCTTTCATTAGGTAAAACCATGCTATGCTAACAGTCTACTGGCTTGTGACAGGACAGTGAGATGTATTTCCTTGACTAGCGCCTGGCTGGAGTGCTCATAATATTCCCTCAAATAGCAAACAAACTGAAATGACGTTGTTGGGATGGATATGTTACTTCTACTGATTAGTCAAGTCAAAACAGAACAACTACCTTCACTTCCCCAAAACAAAATGTGGCTTCGTACAACAACACAATGTTAGGCTGAATGAATGAAGTGAAACAAACTGTCAGTTCAGTTTTAAAAACAGGCTCGCCGCCGAGAGGAATAATTCAAACACGTGACATTATGGATGTGACATTAAATGGGCTGAGTACAGCCGCTGTCTCTTCTCTTGTCAACATTAGGATTTCATAGAATTACACTGGAGACATTGTTATGTATACAAGTAAGTTGTATATTTATGACCTACACTTCAATGAATTAAGGCTGCAGCGGTTTCTAGTAACAGTTCCTGTTTCAGAGTCATCAACACCAAAGATCCATGAATGCAAAAGACTTGACAGAGCTGTCAAACAGACTGATGGTGGAAAATCTTCAAAGACGTGTAGGCCTGGGCTTCCAGCCATTCCAGACCAAATGCCAGGAATCTGGCCATCCATTTCTATCTTTTATTTGACCAGTGGCGTCAAGCTGGGATGATCACTATTTTTTCAAATTAACCAGAGATGGAAAAAGGGCCCTCAGCCAACCAGCTACTGCGATCGGTAATTTAACAGTCATTTCAACCGGCTTTGTAGTCTTGAGGACCTTTCTGACTCATCCAAGAGGCTTTATCATCACTTGCTCTTCATCCAAAACTCTGAACTTTGCACAGCATTGCCAGGTGAATGTATCTTGCCAGAAATCCCCTGACCTTAGCCTCGGAGAATCTTCATCAACAAAGCACTCACTCTTCACTCCGTGAATGCGAGCGCTATTATTATTACTAAATGACATTCTTATAGCGCTGCCATGATTGTGCTTGAGTAAGCGCAGATCTGTTTGGCTGCTCATCCGGCTGGCAGAGCACTCGGAGCCCTGGGTTCACTCAGGAGACCCGAACAGACAGTCGGTGAGATGAACTAAGAGCACACTGTCTCTCTGGAGAGGAGCACTCGGTGTCACTCTCCATAAGGCAGGAGGAGGCAGTGGCACAAAGGTGACAGGCTGTGACAGCAAGAATGGAGCAGCACAGTGTCATTTCTGAGCGAGAGGGAGCCAGGTAAACTACTTTGCTTCTCTGTTTTCCTTCCACAGTATTTATTAGGTTGTTTTCAGAGTGAATCAGAATGAGAAACACTTTATATTTCCCCATGGATAAATCAAGTAAGAAGCGAATGTAACAGGCTGTTCAGCTCCCCCAGACCCTCCAGCCGGTTTGCCAAACAGTGTAAACACAGCTAAACAAATAGGCTAGCCTCAATTTGAGTGTATATTGTTCTTGTGATTCTATTCATGCAAGTAATTAAAAAAATAAAACCACGTCCGCAAGGTACAATAAACAAACAAACAAGCAACAAAACTCTTAAATTCTGCCAACTCATCAATAAAGTGTCTGGGAGCTTTTTTTTGTTTTAGTAGTGCATCAAACTCCAACATAATCAGGATTAAATGGTGGCAAAATAACAGCGATTATGGATGCTTTTTCATATTTTTATCTATAAAATGAATTTTCACTGCAGGCCCCATTATTATATGTACATCTGCTAGTTCCTGAGAATGCAGCCGTCTGATTCACAGCTCATTGAGGCACATTGATGCGCCATGTAGCCAAAAAGATTTCAAATCCAGTAATATATGATTTAGATAACTCTTTATAGCCCTAAACTTGGAAATGATACAAATTTATGTAGTTTTATGCATTTTGCTGTTTGAATAGGCTGTTTTCCTGTTTATCACCTTATCACCTGCTCACAAAAGTTGACAGAGTAACTTTGTGTTATTTGTACTCACATTGACACGTCTGTGTTGTCTAACACATTTGGCTTTTCCTCTCTGTACACAGATTCATAAAGTCCCAGTATAAGCATGAATATTTTGCTCAAGTTTGCAAATTTGTCCACTGCCCGGAGCAAATTCACATCTAATCTCATCTATGAATTGACCTTGCGATCGCCTGGCCTCTAAATTTGGCTTTGTGTTCTGTCTGGAGACATGCCTCCAGCTAATGGAAAATACTTCTAGCAGATATACATATCCTTGTCTCACATCTAAACTCAAATTCACAGCATTATCTGTGACCCAAACAAATGAAGTCGGTATTTACAACTCGCATTACTCAAACTTTCTGTGTTACACCCTTATAACCTTTCAACACTTGTTTTCCGCTGAATATAAGCACGGCCAGATGCACAGAGAAACTCACAGATGCATTTTCTATTGTACCTCCAACGTTATTCCAGTTTCAAAGTCCATTCCAGCTGCCACTCTCCTGTCGGAGTGGGTTGGTTTCTACGTCCATCACCTGCGTGCACAGTCAGCCTTTCACAAGCAGAGTGACCAACATGTTTTTCATTATAAGCCACTATGTCCTTTTATATGTGTAGTAAACATTTTGACCATTTCTACACCGAATGCTTAACAATCAAAGTCGCATACTTAATATCTTTAAAGATCCCTTTGACGCTCCTCATTTCAGCTCTGATTAATTTCAAGGTAAAAATCCTCCCGTCACAGCCTGGAGTGAAATGTCCGTGTCAGCCTGATCACAGATTGTAAAAAAGGAGTCGCAACGCTTATGACACCTGATGGATGTGAGTCTCTTTTAATTCATCTTAGAATCAAGCATCAAATCAAGCAGCTCTGTGTCAGGACAGCGTCTCTTCACAGCACAGCCAGACAGGGTCAAGGGGGTTGATCACAGGAAGTAGAGCTTTTAGCTGTGTCAGGAACAACGTTTGGATCAAAACCTCTCAAAGTCGCTCCTCAAAAGCTGTGACTTGAGGGAACCTGAGGCTAGAGAAGCAATTTTTTTGTCACTTTAGTGGAGATCAGAAGAGGGCAGACAGTATGTGTGATGTCGGTCATGGTTGTCTGAAGGGACACTTTGAAGCCTGAAGTTGGATTTCTCACCTGAAGCACTGCAGCCAAGGAATCCAACTTCCTCAGGTTGAGGTAAACTAATGACATTAAACTTGCAGCATCTGAGCGCACTTCCTATTTGACTTCAACATTCAACTGTGAATGAATTAGTCTGACATTTTGAGAAATACCAAGAAATAGTCTCGGCCTAAGATAAAATGTTAGCAGTTAACATTTCTGCAAACCATGGATACGTCCAAGGTTGACTTTTGTACCAAACGTGGCATATCATGTTCACATTCAATGCTTTTTAGCTGACATTCACATCAGGAGGCGGAGGGGAAGGTGGTGGTTATTAGAGTCCACAAGGCAGCCAAACGGGCAACTGCGGTTTGAGTCTGTGGGGGCTCTTCCAGCCATTTCTGTGGCAACCGAAACCAGGTGTTTTCCACGGGATGTCAGCCCATCTCTAGCTGGTTAGAGGTGCTGGTTTGGCAGATTTTGTTAAATATGGACAGAGCCTGGCACATTGGTTACCCCCGTTTCCAGTCTTTATGCTAAGCTAACCCACGGCTGACTGTAGTATTTATAGATATGAGAGTTATAAAATCAACCAAGTCAGAGAGAGCTGTAACCAAGCCCGACCCAAACTGTTTACTACATCCAAACCCGACTCAAGCCCGATGCAGTTAATGTAAGCTGAGAGCTCATGTTGCCCTCATGCTTTGTTACCATGACTACATCTTGTGTGTTTACCTTGATTATAGACGTGTATAATGTAGATGACTGTGAAAAGGTATTCAAAAATATATATACTGTATATATCTATCATGTCAATTGATGTGATCGAACCAAACCTGAACATCATTTCGAAATTCTTGTTTGAATCCAGCCCGGCTCGTTGAGTCCCGATGGGGCTCGTCAGGTTTGGCTCTGGTCTCCATCCTCTGATGAGAGTGATATCCATCTGCTCACCCAACTGTCCTCCAGAAATAAGTTATCCCAAATTGTCAAAATCTGCAGGAGATCCGTAAATCCAAACCTCCATCTAAATCCAGTTACTACTATACGGGGTTTAACAAACTGAACGTATCGTTATGTCTTCTGCGCAGTATTTTTATTTGTGATATCTGTAACGATAAGAATCGAGGGAGAACGTCGGAAAAGAGAGAGGAGAAAACAGAGACAGAAATACACAGAGGAGACAGGACGCAGACGCCGGCTCGGGCAGTAAACACAGTGTAATGACGTGCATAACTTTATGAAATCTGGCTCAACTCATTACACAGCTGAGCTAAAGGGCGACGGCGAGTGAGAGAGAGAGCAACCAGACAGTTTATTGGAAATCAGCAGCGTTCCCGGCATTTTGCTCCGAGCATCAAGACGCACACACACACGCACACACTCGGAGAAACTTGCCTCCTCAGCGGTTGTTCGGAGAGCATGTGATGCTGCTTTCCGACTGTCACTCGTCCTGCATCTCTGGCATTCAAAAGCTACTGTACAAAACCACAACACACACTACTGATTATCTGTCTGCAACATATTAGTATAACAATAAATAATGTGTTATTCCAACCTAGGTTGGTTATTATGGCTGTTTTTTTATTCTATGATGGCGTGGAGAATGATGTTTGATCAACCTTTTGGACCAGACTCAAACCCAGGATGCACCACGTTATTAAAGCACGTTATTTCCTGTTCACCTGTGCTCATTATTGAAAAAGTCCTTGTGTATTGATGCTGCATTCACGTGCTCCGCAGGACAGACCCATTTCCCGAGTTGGGAAGCAATTCCCCAGACTTTGTGTACATGCGCGCCATGTCGATATATTTTAGAGCAACATGGATGCCAAAAATAAGTTGTTTTGCATCTTATCACTCTGAGATTATTCTTCGTTGGATTTGTTTTCACTCGGATTTCCCAGCAGCCTTTAATTATTTGTGTTGCTCTTCCAGTTTCTATTCCACCTCCAGTAAGTTTAGTTGCCATATATTCTACTCCCTGTTGTCTCACGTCCTGCGTTTGGGTCTCTTTTGCTAAAAACATTACACATACCAGAGTGTCATAACAAAAGTATGTCAGTTTCCTTTCCACACTGCAATGTCATGCAATCACGTCAGTTTTAGAAGGTATTATCATTGCAAAGCCAGCCAACAACCAAAGCTGAAAAAGATTACGATTTTTCCACATTTTTCCACTTTGCTGCAGTGCTTATTGTGTCCATATTCACTTGGCTTGGTCTTACATTCATTTATCATACGAGTGCTCCTTGACTGTGATAAATTAGATGATGGTAAACCTCGCTGCAGAAAGCAAAGGCTGCAGTTGTGCCACACAACTGTAACGTACGGATGTGGAATGTGTTTCATCATCTTCTCCCTCCGCCCGCTCCTCCAGAACTGTGAAGAAGAGTAGAAAGTGTCATATAGAATGATGACACTTTCAGATGAATAACCGTAGAAGTGGGGTGTGCAGCTGGTCAAGATCAGCGGCAGTACGGACGCCTCAAAGGGCAGATCCAGTGAGTCCTTTTCACAAACGCACATCTGGCTGCGAACGGTGCCTGCTGCTGTCCGTCACAATGAACCAAACAACATACTGTGAACAACCAGTTGCACGGAAATAATGCCCACTGTATGTGACAAAATACATGAAAGGATGTGACGGGGCCTGATCCTGTACGACACATCGGTCTAGTGTTGTGGTTGTGATACCAATATGAGGAATCTAAGAATGAAAACTATCAGTCAGAACCCTGTGACAGATATTTTCCCTTGCACCATCTAAAAATGGTACGGAAGAGCATTTATCTTCTTACGGCGGTCGCCGGTGTTGCTTTGTTTATTATCTGTTTGCTTGTAAGACGGCAGCACAACTGGGAGACGCCGAGTAGCTTTATTGCATTGAGCGCCGTTTAGATTTACTTTTGGTAGAGAGCTTAGTGCCGTGCCGCTTTTCTGTTCAATAAATGTGTGAGTGGTGAACAGTGGGGGGGGAGAGCCTGTGAATACGCCATTGTTCTGTGATACGTGGATGGACTGACATCTACAGCTGGTGTTTTGGACAGATGAAAGGTTTTTTCTCCAACAAAAGATGATTGTCGCCGTGTTGTGAAATATCTTATTGCGACAGAAAAGCATTGACTCCACAGGATTTGTACTTCAAGGTGGATTTTTTTTCCACCTGAGGCTCACATACGTACAGTGTGAGGCTGCTGCACTTCCTGCTCAGCTGCACTCACTGAAAACACATTAACACGCACACACACGCTCGTACTGCAGTGCTGGTCCTCAGTAGGATATCTTGCTGCAACGCTAATTGTTTGGAATTAAATCCGACTGAGGAATAATAATTAAACAGTGCACATATTTAACTTTGTCCAATTCGGCGGCATTATCCGAGACGGTCGAGTTCAGACTGTTCTTTTATTCAGAGGATGTAGCTGCGAGGGGTTTCTCACACACATAGATGTGTCTAGTGTTGTAATATTACAATTTCTAAGATATTGTGAGGGGTAAGCTCACCTGAACAGAGTTTGGCCTGGAGGGGAGGTTGGAGGTTCGCCCCTGCGTCAGTGTGTTTGAGAGAGCTAACAATGTATCTCTGCATGATAAGGAGATATGTGGGAAGTTTAAGGAGTCGACGCAGCTGGTGGGTGAAAGATATAATGAGAACAATGAGTCCGAAGAGAAGATGATGTTCTGACCTTATTTTGAAAGGTCAAACATGAGACCTTAAAGGGGCACTTAAATAAGCATGCTAATCACATAGTTGTTGACCATATGTGAGCAGATTGTAACATGTTGAGAAAAAAGAATCCAGCGAGGGTTTGAATATTGTGCGATCTGGTGTTTGATTGCCGACTCTCACCTGCACCAGACAAAAAACGGATGTTTCAGTTTCCATGACAACCTCACACCACGTCACCCATCGACAGTTTACCAACAATTGTTTTCATCGACGGGTTCAGGAAAGGTCGAAAAACGCCGTTCATTGTTATTGTTGCTAAAATCCTCAGGTGTGTGAGAACTAATACACGCACAGATGTGAGGCGTCCATACTGTTACCATAAGCATGATTAGTTGTTGGCAGGTTTCCAGCAAGCTCTGTGAGCCATCTGCCTTCGCCTGCAGGATGAGCCAAAAAACACAGGACAACGTGTGTTTCTTCTCTCGGGACACTTTGCTCACCGCAAATGTGATTAAACCTCGGATGGGCGCAGCGAAGAGGGGGAGGCTGTGACGCTGTGAGAGGGATGAGGAGGTAACAGTGCCAAGCAGAGGTTTGCTGATACGCACTCAACGTCTCAAGTGTTAGCGTCTCAGATAGCAAAGGGACGAGGGATCTGCATACGCAGGGGTTTGTTGCCTGAATGTTTTCTGGTGGTTATTGGCCTCCTCCTACAGTTTTATGAATTGTATGTCAGCATTAAAACATATTCTAGTCACCTTAAATAATGAGTATACATTTCAGTGCATGTTACATTTAGAATGTTTTCTTTACCTTGCGGTGAGACGGCCTTATCTTTGGCACTATTTTCTCAACAGTAAAAAACTCGTAAACAGATCTTTTCTCTGTTTACCTCTGCTTCGTTTTGGCTTTCTGTCTGAACTCTCCTTGATACTCTTCAAGTCAGTTACTGGTTTTAAATATTTAGTAAAAACTAATGTCAACTTGTCCTTGTATAACACTTGGTTGAACTTAAGACACAATGAAATAATCTGTTTTCCAAGTTCTAAACGTCGCACCCCTGTGTTAATTGTTCACTTATCTCTTGTTTCAGAGTAAAAACTGTCCGGGCATTCAGCTCAAAATGTTTCTTGTACAGGTCACTGGCAGAGGAGGAAAAACAGATGACTCCGCGGCTTATTAAAAGTCCCTTTGTGCATTAAATGAGTCTGGTCGAGGCACCGGCAGCAGCCAGATTATCTGATCAAAGTAGGTTGGTTTTATCTTGTCAGCCGAGGTCCTGTGTCAGCGTCAGCCCAATGCTCTCTACCTCTTTCTCAACAGGGATAGTGACACTGTGTTCACATACTCGTCTTTTCAACCCCAGCGTCCTTAACGCGACGGTCTGTGCATCCCAAATCAAAGGCCTATCTATTAGCTTTTTTTTTAGAAACTTGAACTCCATTTCTCAACCTCAGTTTGTGTATAGAGCTCGCTCAGGTGTAATCATGTGACGTCAGCGTGAAACATCGATCACCAAATCAAATTTGCAGTGACGTTTGCGTGAGGACTCCACATCAGCCTCTTGGCGTCTCCCCCTACATTCTACAAGGACAACCTAATGTGTGTTGTATGTACAGCTTGAAATCACAAATATATATGTTTCAAAAAAGGACGTGGTGCAACATCGGCTAGCTTAATGTTGGTTTAAGATGTATAGCTATTCATTCTCCTCAGCAGTAATGGCTGCTCTTACTCAGTGTTTCATTATCACGACATCCATTATAATGACAAAAGCCTCAGCTACCTCTTCTCTATTCCATTTCTTTTTCTTGTCTTCTTCTCTCTACAAACATTTGCGAGCACGGGTGGAAACTGGCTTGCGCTAAAAAACCCAGACAGTCTGTTCATCCTCCCACCAGGCTCGTGCTGATCTCATGCTCTGCCCGTCCTCCTACCATCCAGACAACATCTGCAGCGCTCCAAGCGCTCATAAGACAAATTGGCCGAGGATATGTTGATCGTAGCTCTTCCAGACTTCTGTCGTGACGCTTCGTGTGGTGTAAACGTCTCTTTCCCTCCGAGCAGCGCGGCTCCTTGTTCTCGCTACGCCTTGACAGAGGAAACACTCGTAAGAGGATAATTGGACCCCTGACACTTTGATCAGGCTGCGCAGCGAAGAAACTCATTCTGCTTTCTCTATAGGCACACTTACAACTTTCTTTAAACGTGCTTCCAGAGCCACGGGGGCCTCGTGACTTCTGCACCCTGCTCACGAAACCATCTCAGCCAACTCGCTGCAATATTTTTCGTGTCCTTCTGCTTTGTTTCAGCTGTTTTGTTTTTGCGTCTGTTGCTGCTGCACGGCGACGCGGCAACAAAGAACAAACTGGGATGTAAGAATAATGTGAGCCCAATTTAGACAATCGTGATGCTGCTTGTGCTCAAACTCTGTCAAGGAGAGGCCGTGCATCTCACTTTCGGATGAGTAAAATGTGCTCATCCTTCAAAGGATGTCAAGGGGCAGAATTAAAGGTTTGGCAGAGAGTTGCAGAAAGAAGGGCACGCAGTTTAAAAGTTCTGCCTCTCATCTGATGATATAAACATCCACCCTCTCTGGCCTGGCCTTCACCTCTGTCTGTGTTTGTGTGTGTGTGTGTGTGTACATGTGTGCGTATGTGCTTGTGTGAGCGAGTCTGGCGCCGTGCCATCCGCCGTGCACAGCCCCTTTTTTTAGATGGCCTCTCTGGGAGCTTTTTTAAACAGCCAGCAAGCAATCTCTCTCAATCATGTTATTTATGACTCTGGTTTTTTTGCAAGTCACTGAGGGCTATCTGCTTCTGGGAGAAGATTGCAATTTTCTAGCATATGTCAGTGCAATTAAGTGTCTCGTGAAAGCAATGTCACATAAAAACAGATTTTGTGTAGAAGATACAAACACACAGCCACTGGGTGGATTGTGGACTACTGCTCCGAGTTTGGCATTTTGGCCAGAAGTGACCACATTGGGACAAGAGGGTGGAAATAAGTCATCAGCTAATGTTTACAATCACTAGGTAGCTTGGTTAGGCAGGGTTCTTCCTTAGTTCACATTAAATGTAATATTGACTGAGATATTAATTTTGGCAAGTGAAAAAAACAGGCTTAAAACAAAATGCACTTACTGGTATAAATGAACACCTGACACCTTATACTGTACCACAGTCATACTGCATAAAACCCACTAACACCCTCTACCATCTGGCTTTTTAAGACGTTGGTTGGTCGACACTTTTTCCATCCTTCTCCGTTCAAACGCTGCTTGGACAAACGACCGTACATTGTTTGTGGCTTCCTTGTTAGTGTCAGATCCTTGCCAGCCGATCAATGCCTCGACAAAGATGAGAAAGAAGCAAGACATCTCACTCCTTAGCAAGAAAATCAGCTCTGTGTTGCTGGACTGAGGGCAGACTGGACCCTACAATGCCCTCACGCTCACCTTTTGAGGTACAAATTGCTTCCTCTAACCCCCAGGTTCCAACTGGCTCCTCGTGGCCGTGACCTGGTCGCCCAGCACAACAAAGTCGGAAATATTAACAATAAACACACTTAAAACCGGCAAATGTCTAAACGATTTAACTACATAGCCTACTCAACCGCAGTAGAAGCACAAAAACCAAGGAGAAACAATGAAATAAACACAGTCTGAGGTTAGTCAATAATACCAGGCATGCACGACGTAGGCACGAGAGGTATAATATTCCAAGAGGTTAGCCACCAGCGCATCAGCTGCCCCTTTCAGACCCGGAGGCTACGTGAGTGAGATCCAGATGTTTAGAGTTATTGCCTTAGTGATGATATTGACTGGCTGTGTCAGTGGTCAGTTTTGGAAGGATAGGCAGCCATCAGCTACCCCAGAAATCCATTGTTAAAGGGTCAATTCCCCCAAATTTAAAAAAGAAATTAAGTGGGAGGTTCCTATCTGCCTCTAAATACAATGGACGCAAATTCTTTGTTTTTCGTGCACTGAAAGATGAAAAGCTAGTAGCCCATATGTTTTTTCTTCTTTTTGTGACCATTGCCTTTAGAAAGAGAATTTACTTTTAAACAGTTACTCTGAGGCAGATCACTTCCTGTATTGAAGGCTTATTGATCCCGAGCAGTTCTCCGGTGTCAGGTAACACAGTAACTGACACTCTTTGACTCTGGCCTCTTCATGTCTCTACCATGATGCGCAGACACATCTGATCACATGTGAATGCAGCAGCTGTTTGGGAATATGAGAAGCCAGGTAGTGCTTGAGTCTCCTGCAGGTAGACCTTCCTCCATGCTTGCTTTTATCACGGTGCATCCAGTTTATTTCCGGCAGATGAGTGACAGATTGGATTTAACCTCCATTTATAGTGTGAGTGTTTGCTGAGCAAGCTTTTTCAAGCTAAGAGCCGGGGGTTCTCTCACAGCAGATGTTCAGAGGTAGAGATGAATATTTCTTTTTTCCATCGCCTACATTTTTTTCCAGTCCGGTCAGCGGATGTGAGCCAGTTGCCTTATGGTCAGGAGGTCATTCCTCTAACCTTCATGCTGCTGTCAACCTTTCAGATCGTTTTTTCATCAATATGAGACACGGAGGATTGAGAGTGAATGAGTTGGTTAAGCAGACTGTGGCTACACATCGGAAATTTGTATAATATTTCACCAAGCAGGAAATAAACACTGTTCCCATGTCAGACATCGGCTCAGACAGATGGTTGTGCGGGGATGAGAGTGTGAAGCTAAACATCCCTGACAGTGTCTCTTCAGTCCACCAGGGCCTTTTCACTGAGTGTCTGGTAGATTAATTTAATTCCCACATGTGAACCTATGGGCATGAATGCGCTCAGCTACAGTAAGCACAATAAAATAGCCACGGCTTTGTGTCGCGAGGGTCGATCGTCTGTGATATGAGATTTGTCTCCGAGGATAATGAGTGGAGTTCAGCTGACTGCGCTAATGATCTGCTGCGTTCAAGGATAATTAGTTTTGGCTCTTCTGGAGGGTTTTAAAGGCATCAGGATAACAATTTTATTGTTTCACAAATAGTTAGGGCGTTTCCCAGTAACTGGGTCATCACAGCATCCCACTATACTGAAAGCATGAGTGAGGACACCCTGAGGCTGCAGGAGATGTGTCCATATTTGATTAAAAAAAATGTAATATCATTTAATATTTACTACATTATTATATGACAGTAATAGATAATGATGCACTGTTTATAGCTTGTGACCTAAACAGTGTGAAAGCTTATATCTTAACACTGCTGTATCCTATAGTGTGATAATGAATACAGTATCAAGTAGTAATCAATACACAGGTCTCAGTTCAGCACAGAGTGTGTTTAATAGAGCTTTCGTCACTGCAGATATTTTGACATGACATAGCGGGAAAAATACATTTGTGTTAAATAGTATCGATAATGACTGTATTCCATTGATTTGTGCTTGTTTCTGGGCTCTGACGTCACACACGCTGGTTCTCGCATTTCTGCACTGAAATGCCCAAAATCGACAATAGCTTTTTTATGTATGTGTTGAGTTGTGTACACATGACTGTGTGTCAAATGTTTCAAGAGAGTAAGGAAGGAAGTGGGCAAACATGAAACTTAACATAGCTAAAACGTTAACACATTACTCGTCCTTGAACATTTCTGCCTGAGTCGTGTCGGATACATTTTCATCCACAATTGTGGTTGTTCGACTATGAAGAAAGAACTACTGCGATTTCACAAAGTCAGTTATTTATTTTGCTTTCATTCTTTTCCTTCAGAGACCCTTACGGAGGTAGAAATGACTGTGATTTCGGTCAGAAGGTTGTTGAAAAAGGTCTTTTCGATTCTCAGTTTTCAGCTTGTGTGAAACAGGAAACAAAATCCCCCTCACTGAGCCTTCTCAACACCACAAACATGTAATTGACCTGAGCTGACGCTGCAGGTTAGACAGCGCTCAGTGACATGAAGGTGAGATGAAATTAACCTGCTCCGGCACAGGTGTTACAGTGTTGTCCTAATGAGGGAAGGACATGCAAAATAATTCTTCTGTAGTCGAACATTTCCCCGATATAAAAAAGGTTTTCCTAGATCTGATAAATCTTCAGATCCTGCAGCTTCTGACGTTAACACATTTTACAGTTGGAGCATTTAAAACGGCTGTAAAGGGCAGAAACCACTGTTTGATTAATCTGCTGTGACCTACAGTTGTGATGTTTTCATTTCATCTTTGTCGAGTGTGTCCTCCAAAGGTCCCCAAATCCCCCAGGAAATGGTCGCGGTAGTAGGAACCCACCTCCTGTCAAGAATAATGGATATTGGGGAGTCATTCTTTAAACCCACAGGGATTGTTTGATTGATGAGTTACCAATATTGTGTTTTCTTCCATGTGATTGGTCTCTAATACATGAGCCCAAACCACACTTTAATGTGGAGGTATGTGCTGACGAGGAAGCAGTTCTGAAATCAGTTTTGATATTTCTTAGCCACAAAAGTCGCCTGTACAGCGACCTTTACGTCTGACTAATTTTGTTAACGAAAGCAGAATTATACTAACATTTACCCATAAACAGCTGCTGTAATATTGACCAGATATATAGTAAATAAATAAATACAGGCTACATAGCATATATTTCCATTCAGTGTTATTTTTTGCCATCAATCCAAAGTCGCCCTTTATGGTTTTGGATCAGCATTGATTAAATATCCAGTAAACAAGCATAGTAATACTGTTTATTTCAAATTTAGACCTGATGACTTTTAAGTTTAGAGACGTCTACGCAAGCTCTTCCTCTTTGTCGGTGCTTTGGATTGTTTTGTAAAAAGAAAGAACATTTTTAGGAATCCTCTGAGGTACTTTTCTTTTCTAAATAACAAGCGAAAATCCGCTTAATATTCTCTCTTAATTACAAAACAAAAAGGTCTGATAGATAGTAAGTCATCTTGTGGGCCAGGAAGCAGATGGACTCAAGAGAGTTGGAGGACGAGTAACAGCTGTGAATGAGTCTCCTTCACCTTTTAGATCATGGCAACCTTTACGTCCTTCTCGACCATGTGGGATCATCTGGACTGAAATATCCGGTGTTAATGGATAGAAATAAGCTTTTTTTGTAGTCAGTCACTTTGTTTTCTCTTACATTATCTTATATCTCTCTCTTTTGTCCCTGCTCTCTTTCTTCCCTCTTTCCTTTCTCCTCATCGTTCCCCTCTCATGTTCTAATATGAAAGCCTGAGCATGTGAGGTCATACCTAGACCCTCTGCATGTTTGTGTTAAATTCCCCTTCTATATCATCTTATGAACTGCTGAGCTGTGCATTAAATCTGCCAGGGGGAGCCAACTAATGGGGGCCAAGGTTGGGGCACTCTGGCCTCGTTTTTACAGAAGTGTTGAAGAGTAAAAAAACACACAGCGGAAATCAATGTTCTCCTTCTCCCTCTCTTGCAGTCTCAGCAGAAGTGCATCGTGATCTTCGCCTTGGTGTGCTGCTTCGCCGTACTGGTGGCGCTGATTTTCTCGGCCGTGGACGTTTGGGGCGAAGACGAAGACGGCATCACGGAGGACAACTGTAGCAGGAACTGCAGGTGAGGGAGGCAGAATCACGGACACGCTACTCAGTGTCGAGTGTTCCCAAAGTTTGTGTCTTGCAAAAACCCCTATTCACAAGTTCTGACCTGTAGCCCCGTGTTGAAACAATGCAGGGGGCAGTCCAGGTTTTAAGAATCCCAGTTGGAACCTGTGATCTATAAATCTCAAATCAACTTAAATCGGCAGCACCTGTCTTGTGATTTCCCCTTGGAATAATGCCAATAACAAATGCAGGTTTAGTCAGGAACAGCCACGGACCAAAAGAGAAAATCAAACATTTTGGATGTGATCACAGCGATGGTAGAGAAGACTGAAGCCAGCAGGCAACATGTATTATTCAGTGGACTAAATAGTGTGCCAAACAGGCCGCTTGGGAGTGTGTCGCTGCTGCACATTGCTCAGAAAACCCAAAAAAGTGAGATCATTTCCACGTCAAAATCAGGTTCCATGAATACATGGTTTTCTATTTAAGTTTCACGTTTCTTCTAACAGTTGGTGGCGTCTTTGTCTGACTCACCTCTTTCAGGTGGCATTCTCTCCTCTATCTCTGTGTTTCTGTTTTTAAAACCTTTGTCACCACAGGCAAGATCAACAACAACCCTTTAGCAGCTCTCACCTTTTCTTTCGTTGGGTTAGTGACACTATTTTGCAAGGCCACCGTCTCTGCACGCCGGGTTTAATGCTGCCCAAGAGGATTGAGATTAGTGTGACATAGACAGGCTACAAACCAGCCAGAGCACTTTTCCCTCTCTGCCAGAACGAGTATTGGTGCAGTCGGACCTTTGCTGACGCAGCACTGGGGAAATAGGTCTGGCTGTGTGAGACTGGCGTTGCCTTGGCCTCTGTGTGCAGTTTTGAAACCTTTTCGTTCAATCATTCCACCAGCTTCCATTGCTAGAAAACTCTGTTTTAGCTCAGTATGGAACCATAAAGCAATCCACAAGGTCTGACACACTCACTGGCACAAGATGAATAAACTGCAGTGTGGAGGCTACAGACCCTATAGCATCGCTTGCATTTATTTAGAGGGAGCGTGCTGTATACTTCCTTCAGCCTGCTCCCCCACTGCCTCCCCCACTGTGCTGAAATACTTACTAGGCTCTTCTTAAAGTTATACCAGACTTTGGTAAGTTTTCTCCAGTCTGCTCAAGTTTCAAGAATATGGCTCCCCCGACGCTGAAAAGCCACAGCAGCATGTCGTGGTGGTCCAGGGCGAAACTGGCTGATCAGCAGTCGTTTCCTCTGATACAGCAGTCTCTGTCCTCTCTGCTCTCCGCGTCCTACTGGTTCCCCTCGATTAGACTCTTATCATCCCATTTGCCATTCAGCCTTGAATCACTTCCCCCCCTCCCTCTTTCTTTATGCATGTGTGACCATCTCCTCTCTCTCCGTCATCTTCCCCAAATCAGATATTTAACGACCTTTCAGAAAACTCTGTCGGGCACGACGCTCATCCGCTCGAGGCTGAAAGTGCAATCCCAACTTGTAAAGCTGAATTGGACTCCTCTCTTGCTCTGAAGGACCCTTAAAGCTCGGGGCAGAATGACAGATAAATACAGGACTGAGGAGAGGGCTGATGGGATGTGAGGGTAAACCAGATGGAGGAACATATCAGGGTAGATCTGTGGTTGGAATGAGTGAGAGATGAATGGATTCATCAGCTGTTATTTGCTTGCTGTCTGTGTATTTGGGTTCTTGCTAGTTCGAGACTCGAATCCAAACAGATTTCAGAAATGTGCGTTTTCTTTCCGAGCGTGCAGCTTAATGATGCGGCTTTGATCTGACGTGCGTCATTTGAAAGACCTACGAGGTGGGAAAGTGCGACATAATTAATGATTCCATAAAGAGTTTTGCTCAGAGCAAATTGCAGCACAAAATAGGAGAAGTGACAGATTAGCATGAGGCTGACACTTTTAATAATAGGGTGCACTGAGACTTCCTCGCGCTCACTTAAATTCCTAAAGGTGCTTGTAATTCATCAAAGGCAATGCATGTAAAGCCCCTTCAGTCATTGTCGTTTCTTAAAAATGATCCAGTGATTAAGTTACAAATGAAATCCGAGACTATTTCTTCTGAATAATCGAAATGCTGCAGACTGGTCCTCCGTCACGTCTCGCTATGCTGCTGTTGCAACAATTCTCTCTGAGCCTTTAAGCAGCCCAAATAATGAATCAGCAGCTTTTGTGTTTGTGATGTTGTAATTCACACAGGTCGCACAGCTGCTTGTTTTGTTATGTAGATTTCCCTTTTAATCTGTTTTCCGCTGCATAATGAAGAATCCCAGGGACGGGAGACGTGAGACGAGTCGCCGCGTCAGCCACATAATTAATTTGATTTATATGTTTCCCTCTGAGGAGGAACAACTTCAGTCATGGTTGCTCGAGCTCACTACAGTGTGTGTGTCTCATCTGATTGTATCAACATGACAGTCAGATGCATTCCTAATGTACATGTGTAATTGCTTGTTGTCAGACAGCGGATAAGGTTAGTATTGATCTACAGTTGCCTCGTGGAAGGGCAAAAACGGCAGCTGAAGAACTAGGCTTGCTGCATCCACACATTTTGTGTAGCTTGTAGCACCTCCTTAACAGTCCTTCTGCTTCAGGAAAAAAAAAATTGGTGCAGATGTTCCTTCCTATCAGTGTTTTTGAAAATGATGGGGTGGTTCCCTCCAGGATGAATAGTCAGAGAAAACCAGCTGAACATGCCACAGAAATGAGACCCCTTAACTAGCCAATTTACTCTTAATCTGACTGGATTAAAGGTAGTTAGGCACACTGACTGCATAAAATGTGGACGGGGCTACAAGATCTGAAAACGAATGACAATGTGGAAGTGCCTTAAACATGCATTCTTTCTATTAGCCTGCAGTTGGCACCTCCACTGGTTTCAAAATGAAACCTGTAAGTTTGTGAAAAAATGACCCTACTTCTCACTTGATTTATGACCTCAATAATGTTCCTTAGAGAGTTTATGGTCGCAATCGCTAGTTTAAAGTCTTCTTCAATACAGCATTTCGTTCATTTGTAAATCATGGTCCATTTAGAGTAAAAAAGCAGGAAACGCGTAAGAGCATGGCTTCTTGTTAAGTCGCTACCACGTCATGTCCTCAGGTTGTCAGTCAGATCCAATTGAAATGTTCTCCCCAGCTCCACCCTCTTGCCTGAATATGGTCACTTCTGGCTCCCAAAAAAACAAAAAACAAGATGGCGATGGCTATAACGCCAGCCTCCAGTCCAGAAACCAATGGGTGACGTCAAAGTGGATTTACACTTGGTTTGGCATTGGTGCCACCAGTGTCTGGAACAACGAAGTAGCCTACCAAGTAAATGGCCTATGAGAGGAAAAGAGGTCTTGCAAAAGATAAGGCTAATTAGTCCAGTCAAACTATTGGTGAAACTGTGAGAAAAACACCTGGGACAGCAGTCATGACAGACGATGAATAATAAATCAACTAAGTACCTGCAGTCTAAATTAATTTGCATCAGACACAGAGGATCATTTCAGAATAAATATCTCAAAGTGGCTCACGTTTCAGGTAATGGATTGTACTTTACATCAGCCTTGTAAGTGTGTTTACCACGTCAACATTGATTTGGTCGTACCCCGATGAAACATTGGTCTTAACATTTGCCTTTAAGATGGAGTGCTTGCAGGCAGCAGCACAGAAGCAGTTCCTGTGATACCCATATTAATGTCCTCTCTGCTGTACGCCCAGAGCTCAGGGCAGTGCAGGAGAGGGTGGATAATTTATATCAAGTGTCAGGGGCTCACTATGGCACGCTGTGATTGTCAGCATGATGCCATACCGTGACTCTAAATGTCACGGTATGGCATCATTACATACATGCTAGAGTGATTTTTATATGGCGTTTACTGTTTGTTTAACATGTAAAGTTGCCTCAACCTGACAGCTCTGTGAGGGTGTGAAAAACATTCCTATGTCGTTCTTTCTGGAATAAAACATCAGAGGGGGGAGTTCAGAGAATAAATCTGAGCGATCCAACTGTGCTCACCTACCACACCGCGAAGAAGGGAATTCATTATCAGGCCGAGAGTGATAGATTTTACCTTCACACACACTCTCTCTCTCTGTCTTTCTCATGTACGCACACACACACACACCGTGAAGTTTACACCACTCAGGTATCGGCTGCTGTGGGGCTGAATCACACCCATGAGTGCGCAGATGGGTTACAACCAGCAGCGGACTCCACAGACTGCGTAAATCGATGAAGTCCTTGCAGGCAGAAAGGACTGCCTCCCTGCTTCCTCCGCATTTAATACCAAAGCCTACTGGCTGTTTAAAGCGTTCAGAATCATCATTCATCGTACATCACGGCCATTAGAGCGGACTGAGAGGATTTCTTTCACAATAAGATTACCTCCCCTCCCCTTCCCGTTTGTCCATCCATCCTTGTTTTTTCCTCGTTGTGAAGTGTGTACTGTAGCTGTCCTAGTTTTTGCTGTCTTTTTCGGAACAAAGAAGAAGCGTGTGCGCCGTGTGACACGATCGTTAATCTTCTCCGTGATTTCATCACAGCTTGCTTTATTGTTTACACTCTTCATTTCACTCACTCGGCATTCAAACCCGGTCGACAGAATAAATGGTGGCAGTGTAGGTTTCTGCAAACCACGGATGTGTTTAAACTTTATGTTTCCTCAGGTTCAGTTTTCAGTTTTGTGTTGTGGCAACACTGTTTTTATGCTCTGTTTAGGTTTAGGCACAAAAACCACTTGGATAGGGTTCGGAAAAGATCATGCTTTGGCTTAAGATACCTGGTTTTGTTGCCACAAACATGGCTGGAGATGTCCTGAAGTCTCCCTTCAAAATATCAAGTGGAAAAATGTTAAAAATCCTGTGGTCCCTTGTCCAAGGACGCACATAATAGGGATGCTGAGGGTGCTGCAGCGTCCCATAAAAAGAGGAAACGAGGCATCATAAAAACCCTCAATTGTTACAAAAAAGGGCGATGCAAACTCATGGCAGAGAGTATCCTCACTGCACTGCATTAAACTGAAATATGAGGCTGTTCATCCCTGGTATTAACATGTGTCTTTGGTGATCCAATCACAAAGGGCATCTCGACATGCATCTTGACTGACCACTTGGGATCAATCTCGCTTCAACGAAGGACTCTACAAATGTGAACATATCATTGGTCTGCAGAAACGTCAGCTGCCAACATTTTTTCTGCTGACTGGCCCGAGTGTTAAGCCCTCAACTCTCTACAACAAAAACAACGAAAGGAAGAATATCCACTGAATATAGATTGTCATTTCCATGAGGAGAAATCAGCATGTTGTGATCACAGAGGGTGAGAGGGTGTGAGTCCTACAGCTTGACTGCTGGCCACCATCCAAAACCTGACATAGCTTTACTTTAGCCAGGAATACATTTTCACAGAGCGTGCTGGCAACTGGCCTCTCGATGTGATGCCGGTACATTATCACCTGCAGCACATGCTCTCTCCAGTGTGCCCTTGAGGCGAGCACTCGCAGGACCCCGAGCTGTCACACCTCGGCCGACCCCGCGCTCTAACTGCTCCGAGTGCTAAGATCCGTTTGGTATTACAGAGTCCTCACCAGGAAGTCCACCGAGAAAAAAAAACAGTTTGCATGTCGTCCCCATCTCTGTGCGGGTTTCCCGCAGGTGCTCTGGCTTCATCCCGCAATCCGTGAACGTGACTGGTTGTTTGTCTCCATGTGTCAGCCATGTGATGATCTGGCAGCCAGTTGAACCGTACCTCACCTCTCGCCCAGTGTCAGCCGGGATTAGCCCGAAGGAAACAGGAAAAGATCATTTGTAAGGTGTGGACAGAATAACAGGAACACAGAATCTAATGCAAGCAAATACATCAGTCCCCAGTCAGTTTCTGTTTGGACCGACGCACTCTAATGCATTATTATTATTAAGAGCCGAAATAAACCAGTTACTTCATGACCAGTTTTATCAGGTTTGCAGCATGTGAGTGACTTATTGTGACCAAATCTAACAGCACTTTCAGTCATGATGACATCCTGTAAATGTCTGCACTGATAATATGAATTATTGTGCAAGTGTTGATTCGATTAAAATGTCACATTTAATAAGATTCCTGTGGTTTAAAGACACAATTTCACTCTTTCACTCTTACGATGACTTAGTCATGAGCACAGCGCAGGTTGTTTGTCATACAAGGAACCATTTTACTCCATTTTCTACCCATTAAGCCTACAAACTAAAGTGTATTTACCATATCATTTCTTATACAATGCATTCCCTCACAAGGAATTGAGTACATTTCCATGCAGAAATGGTTCTGTGTCTTGGGCAGCATTTTATCCGCGGACTAAATCAAGCCTGGAGGTGCAACAGAATTTAAATCTGAGCTGTTCCCCCTCACTGAATACATCCTCACACCCCCCACTCCTTTATGTTTCTCCCATAAAATCCGGTTGGCAGAAATCGATGTCGAAGCCAGATACAGGGAGAATGTGGTGAGCGCCGGAGCTCGGTAATAGCCTGGTTCTGTGCGGCTGCAGATCTGGGGCGGCCTGCCACGGCTAATTCAATCTGTTGACTCCGGAGCTAATGCCCCTGTCATTTTCAGGCATCCTGGTGGGGGTAAAACAGGAACTGGAGATGCATTAGGGAGAGCACAGGGCCATGGTTAACCAGATAAATTGACATCAAACCCCGGCAGTGAAGTCAAAGTGATGTTTGCAAAAACATTATAATGCAAAACCACAACGCTGGGAACATTTTCTCCATCATTAAACTTTCAGAAAGGTGGTACAGCTTTATGAGAAAGAGAATTACCGGACTGCACTGAATCCTAAATAGATCATCTCAAGGATACGGCTCTGGTGTTCTTCAAGCAATCTACTATATCTGACATACAGGAGATTGGTATTGCCTTTTTTTATATGCTGCAACCACAGTATTTTACTCCAGACTGCTGATGATTACATTAAAATGCACCATGTGATACCGCAGGGAGGAGTGTATATGAGCAACCAACAAGAATACATTCAAAACGAGTCACTTTTCCCTGACCAGGTGTAATTGAATCCGCTTTGCTGACAGCTCTGCACATCTACTGTATGTCGGACACAGTAGATTCAATTATTCTCAGCCCCTGCCACAGGAAACCTGCACCCGATCTAATGACTGCTCGATGGATTCTTTGTGGTCGAGAAATCTTGATAACTCCCATTAAGCTAACAATCCAGAGAAAGAGGAAGAAGGGTGCAGTTAGCTCATTCGTCACAGTAGACGGAATATGAGCTCATAATAATTCTGCAACTCTGCGAACAGATAATTGCTTCGAGAAAGAACATGAGCTTCACATTAACTTCTCCTGCATGGCTCGGCCTAAAGATGCTCTTTTTTTGGGAGGGGGGGTTTTTCTCTTCCATCTTTCCATGTTTCTTCTTCGCTCAGTTTTTCCTCTCGTTACTTCCCACAGCGCAGTGCTTGTGGAGAACATCCCGGAAGACGTCTCCTTCCTGGACAACGGCACCTCCCACGTCCCGCTCTCAGAGGGGTTGTACAACTTACTGGACCGAGCTAACCGGGCCGTGGAGATCGTTTCCCCGCTTTGGCTCCTCAACTCCTCCGATTATGAATCGAGCTTCCAGCCCGCCGCCAGACAGGTACAACCCGAGCAAGCCCAACAGAGACTCGACTGTGCAGAAGTGTGTTTGAATCTTGTCACTAAGCACTACACAGCCACCACGTCTCATATTTAACATATCTTGAAAAGACAGAAGACAGACAAGACAAAAGACAGTGATGTGTAGGTGAAAAGCCAAAAATGATCACCAGAATCACTACCTCCAACTGATGCTTGGTGATAAAATACTAGTCCCGACCGGTTTTCAGGCTGCTTGAAGCGAGCTGTTCATTTTGGATACACAAACAGACGTGCGCACACACACACAGTTGTATGTCAGGACTAATAAAAGCCTGTTGCTGTTGATTGGACAGTAATATCTCCTTCCAGAGGCTTCGGGGCAGAGAGGAGCTAATGGCTTTTCAGCCTGTAGCAATCTCAGCAAACAGCCGCAATAATAGACGCCTCATCAGGAGAGAGGCTGGACTGGAAGATTGAACACACTGCAAAGTTACAAGAGGGGCAGATGCTCTTGTAGCAGACGTGCACTGTGGCTGCTTCCGTGTCAGTTTGTGTCCTTTTGAATATTAACATCACTTAAAGCTACATAACAACACATTCAACACATGACATTGTGATGGCTTAATGAGTTTTGTTTGTAGTTAGCACCTCGTCTGACAAACTGTTACAGACCTGGGATTTGTATTTACGCCATTGGTGTTGCACCAAATTGCACACAATTCAAATTTCTACACAATGTCGCTTTAATTCAATACACACACGAGACAAAACAGAAGGTAGCTGTCACTCTCATTGGTCTCAGTAACCAGTCTTCTTAAATGGTGATATGAAGCCTGTTGTAGCAAACTCACATCACAATTGTCTCAATCTTTCTCTAACCTCCCCATCTCCATCTTATTCGCAAATTGTATGCATTTAAATGGAATCAGTGAGGGATGATGAGGGCATTTTACCTTTACTAACTTCTTCAGAGGACTTCATGAAGAGTTTTGTGCATTGTAGTTATTTTGGATTGGGGAAAAACAGACAAACTGGAACACTTTTAGATCTAAACAAAGGCTTCACTGTGACTACAAATGTTCTGTCACTCATCCTGCACTTACTTTTTGTCTTTTGAATTATTATTTGTTGTCGAAAGTTTGTGATTGGGTACTTGAATGAGCTGAGGTAGCCATCGTGACGGCACAAACACAGAAAAATGTCACCTGCCCATGTGAATACTTGATCAGAACAACAAAGAGACACTAGACATCACAGCTGGCTGCAGATAAAGGACCTCTGGGAAATGTCGCACAAAACCAACACAGAAAAGGTTGCTCATGGTGCCACAATATTAAAGGCAATCCGGGCATTACACAAGAACCTTGTGTGAATACAAAGTGCGTGGATTTCGTGTGACAGCAGAGGTGTTTTGATGTGTTTCTCTCAGGGCCGGGCTCTGCTGTCCAAGCTGCAGGGGCTGAAAGCTCGAGGTGTCAATCTGAAGATCTCCAGCGGGATCATCGACTCGACTGAGCTCAGCGCGCTCGACAAACACTGTCAGCTCTCACTCTCACTGTATTATACATTCAGTGTGTCCGTGTTCAAACATGCCGCAGCTTGGCTCTGTCTGTTTATCCTCTCTCCCCATTTGTCCCGCTAAATTCTCTTAATCTCTACGTCCCTTTCCATCTTTCCTTTCACCTGTTTCGTTTCCTTATCGATTCAGTTTCTGTTTGTTGCCAGACCTGCCCTCATGCCTCGCCTCGTATCACGTTTTATTTATGCCTTTTTGACGGCAGCCTTTTGTCTTTTACTCACTCTCTGTTTCTCTCTCACTCGCCGTTTCTAGACGCTGAGGTCCACTATATAAACATGACAGCTCTGACCAAAGGCCACCTCCTCTCCTCCTTCTGGGTGGTCGACAGGAGACATTTCTACATCGGCAGCGCCAGCATGGACTGGAGATCACTGGCCACAGTATCCACCACACATCACAGCATGCACAGAAACACACACACACACATATGCATAACCACCCATGAAAACGTCTGAGAAAATGCAACGCCATAATCGTATTCTTGTAGATTCTGAATCTGTATTGTGACGCAAATTATGCTAATTTACAGCCCCTGCTCAGAGAGGATTTGAGTTCATATATTCATAGCCTCTAATGTAAAGTGCTTTGATAATGTTCCTCTGGCTCAGACTCAAATGTAAAGAGTATAATTTAAAGTTCCAAGCCCTCCAATACAAAAGGGTAAAATAACTACAGTAATATCATGACCACAGGGTAATTCATTTGGCAAATATAGACAGACTTGATATGTGTATCACCAGGGGTACCATATAAGTCCTTTACTCTGAAAAATAACTCAAAAAAGATGTGTAGAGGAGCCCAAAAGGTTGCATTTTCCAGATATAATACAAGATTTAGTCGATATATTTTCTGGCACACTCTACTATACATACTTGCGTATCTGTATAGGTTATGAACCCCGATCAAAACACAATGGTACAGACAGTGTTTGTGCGCAAGTTACATCCTTGTCTTCTGCTCTGAAAAGTCATAGACGAGGGGCATTCAAGGTGGGACGGCAGCCAAAAATAGAGAGTGGCCATTCTTTCATCTCCTTCTTCAAAGCTGAGCTTCTTGCACAGTTCATTAAAGTGCGGACCCCCTTTGTTAGGCAGCTTCATCTATCTTTAGAAACCCTTTAGAGATGCATCCTGATATTAATTCTTGAAAAAAAAATCAACTTATCAATTCAAATTCATAATAATTCACATCCACAATCCAGTATTAGCTGTTGGCCTGATATCTTTATTAGTTTTTCTCAGTTTTTACAGACTGTATTTTTATTTTATTTTGGTGCTGGTATGTTTTCAGTAGCGCTGAATAAGAATGTTTGAAGTTAGATCTGAGCTGTAGTGAGGATTACTGCTCATGCGGCCTGGACACTGCAGGGAGAGAATGATTGTGTGGACTGAGAGAGAGAAAGGCAATTTAGAAGCTGAGGACCTGAATTTTAGAAGTGCCCCTTTGAAATGAAAATGCAGCGAGAGAGCAAAGAAAAAGAAAATGGGAACAGAGAGAAGACCCACTGTAGTGTATTCCTCTTCTTCTCTCCTGACTGTAATTGGATGAGACTTGTGGACAACATGGGGAAGAAGGTGATGTGGTTAAGATCGCTGGTGGGGATGACGAGCAGCTTCTTTTTTACTGAAAACCTTTAAAGCGATGATAGTAACGTTCAGGATGACAACAGAGTTACTGATGTAAATGTTGGCTTCCTCCTTGCTTCGGGTGATCTAACAGAGATTGTGTTTGTCCTCCAGAGGAAGGAGCTGGGTGTGTTGGTGTACAACTGCAGCTGTCTGGCTCTGGACCTCCACAGAGTCTTCAGCCTGTACTGGGGGCTCCAGTATAAAGACTTCATCCCCTCCTTCTGGTCCAAGCGCCTCTTTGCTCTCTTCAACAAGGATTCACCCCTGGACCTCACGATCAACAGCTCAAAGGCTCAGGCCTACATCTCTGTAAGTGACACAGTATACTGTAGTCTTGTTAAGGTTACAGTAATCACATAAAACATGACACATATGTTAGTTTGTTGTCCATGCAACCAATGTTAAGTGTTTGTGGTCTAAAGTTTTACTCACCAGCCTTCGACTGCCCTCAATTACTTACACTGAAATGGATATTAGATTTAATTGGTGTCTTTCATGACCAATTTAATATGAATGTTAGATTACAGTCCAAGGTGAGCTTCAGTGTTTGGTTTCGATTGACCTCTAGTCTATAATTTAGTGACTAACGGTCCGTTCCCAAAGCACTTATCTTAATCAGGAGAAGCACAGGTGTAATAAATAACATTAGAAACTCAGCTTTAGTGTTGTGCATGATGGCCCGCTGTGACGTCGTACTGGGACAGCATATCAAACTGAGTTCCTTCCTCATCATTAATGAAACATTGCTTCACCTGTGTATTATCTGTTAACACAAATTAAACTGTCTGCGGTAACAAATGTCTGTTGTGCATGAGCGCACTGGCAAATTCACTATTCGCTGTATAATAGACATTCATTAGTTTACTCTATGGGGGCAGGAAATGGAGAAACATCACTTTGCTTACTTGGAGGTCTAGTGGGATTGTTAGCATAAAGTACATTTATATTCTATTGTGTGAGTGGTTGAGGTCACTATATGGAGCATAAATGTCGTGCTCAGAGTTAGAAAAACGCTCTTTTCGAACAAATGCTGCATTCCCTTGCTCCTCGGATGGTCCCATTTCCCGAGGTGTGAAGCTTTTCTTTCCGACTTCGCTTCCTGCGCTCGTGTGCGTCATGTTGGAATGTGGGAGCAACATGGACACCAAAAAGCATTTAAACAGCACGTTCACAGCTGCTTCCAGTATTTGAGTGACAAGGAGGAGTGAAGAAAATGATACAATAACTATACAATACGTGACTTTGATAAACGTTTCGTACCCATCAACCCAACGTGTACTTTCAACCACCGTGTTTCAGTGTCATATGATGTCAGCTGGGCAACTTGAGTACCAAAACTTTTTCTGAGTTTCCAAGTTGATTTGAGAGGGCCTTCACGAGACTCGATCGAAAAACAATCTTTCCAATAATTCTCAAATATTCAAGTTTATAACAGGGGAGACTTTTTAAATAGGGAGGGAGGGAGGGAATGAAATTGTGCACCGCTGACTCAAGCGTGTCAACCAGCTCCACTGGAGGTGACAGCTCGGCTGGAGAGTAAATTTTTCATACAGAGTGTCTCTGCAGGACACTGTGTCTTTCAGTGCTGTCACCTCCCTGGACATGAGTGATGGTGATGTCTCTTACCTGCAGGAGAAAACTTTTGATTTAGCTCGGGCTGTCCGTCTCGAGAAGATTAACATCAACACAAAAAGCACACGCAGAAGCACACACTCATACTTAAACTTTCACAGGTTCCTGTCAGCAGGGAGTTAAACTTAAAACCTCAAGGCTAAAAATATTAAGTAAGACATTAAAAGCTGATGGTCATTTAGGGTAACAGTTATGATTATGAGAGCTCAGTGTGTTGTTACGATGATAACAATGCTAACGATGATGACGCTAATTGTCTCTGCTGTTTTCCCTCCTCTGATGACAGACCTCCCCAGATGTTTTCATCCCCAAAGAACGTAGCAATGATCTTGAGGCCATTTCCAGAGTCATCCAGGAGGCACGCCACTTCATATACATCTCCATCATCGACTACCTGCCCCTCCTGAGCCGGAACGCTCACAGGTTAGAAACGCTGTCAGAGCTGCTTTCTCTGAATTTGAGTTGACAGGCATTTATCATCAAAAGCTTTGGACGCCTTGATTTATTTCAAGTGCTTAAACTCTTCGCACGCCTGGCTGCGTGCCCACATTTTTGAGTGTGCGTTTGTATCCGTGCCAAGGTACTGGTCTCGTATCGACGGCCTTATCCGGGAGGCTCTGATCCTGAGGAAGGTCCGAGTTCGTCTGCTGATAAGTTGCTGGGAAAAGACTGAGCCACTTAGTTTCAACTTCCTCTGGTCCCTGAGGAGTCTGTGCATGGAGCAGGCCAACTGCTCACTGGAAGCTGTAAGTACGAGGCCACTATGTACTATTTTAAACTCTATAGACACACTTTCTCAATGCTCACTGCGCCATTCTCTGCTTGTATGTGTGTGTGTGTGTGTAGAAGTTCTTCACCCCCAGAGTGCAGAGGGATGGCAGTCTCCAGGGAATAAACCACAACCGGTTCATGGTGACAGACAAAGCCATCTATTTAGGTGGGCTCATCGACCGCACTTTATGACCGTGTCCTATATGCTTCTGCTCGCTTCCTGCAGATCTTGTATTCAGTTGGCATCCAGTTCAGCATTTTCGGAAGTACAGCAACTTCTTTAAGAGGGTGTAATGAGGAGATCGATACCACTCTTGGGTGCATTAAGAAGGAGCGAGAGTCGTGAGGAGATTTGCATATTTTAGGATGAAGACTGAAAGTCAGGGGAGACGACCAGTCTGGCTCTCTTTAAAGGTCAAAAATACTACCAGCACCTCAAAAGTGTAATAGTGTATAAGGACCGATACTGGAGAAAGTCGGATTTATGTCTTTTCTAAAGTAGGTCTGGGTGCTAAACAAAAATGTACTTTAAAGTTCCCATGAAGTCAAAATATATGTTTATGTATGTTTATCACTTCAGCCTTTCTCCAAATTTCATCCGAACACCAGTATCAGGCCAGATAATGAAGTAGTTTTGTTGGTGTTCTTAACAGTATCGTAGAGAAATGTCGATGACTCATTCTGCAATCCTGGGCATTTACAAATTCTTCATCTAATAAATAATTTTCACGATGCTGCCATAGATATATAAAATATCACTGGAGTATTGTACAAAACACAACTTTATAACTTGTTCAGAAAGAACTTCATAACTTGTTCAAAGACGCAGCCTTTTCATTTTTATTAACTGATTTGGGTGAAACTGGGTCATATTTGAAGGAGAAAATATTTTCTGATTTTCCCTCTAATGTCCTCCAGCTTTTCTGCCTCAAATCTGGTCAGATAGCTTTACTTGTTGCTGCAAATCAGCAGCCTGTCAGTGAATAACTCCAGACTGGGGCTGTACGCAGCCTCAATAACCGCAACATGTTCGCAGCTGTTTGTTCTTAAATAAAACATTTAAATAAATAACACTCCACTAGCCTTAAAATGAGCATAATGAGACCTTCAATTTTTACAAATTAAAGCTACTCAAAGGATGATGATGATTCTGCTGGCTGTTGGAGACAAAAGATGACGATGGTCAAACAAAGTCAACTTTTTAACTGTTTTAGTGTCGTAATGTATAAAACAAGACTACAGAGCAGCTTCTTTCCTCCAGCTGTTAGATCCCTCAATTAATCCTCAGCACTCGACTATAAAACATAGTTTTAATTTTATTACTTTTTTGACCTGGATAAGTCAGAATACCACCCAGTGACCGGCATGAAGAATAACCATATTAATTATTTAGAAATATCCAATCATGACCCTAATGGACTTCTTTGCTTATGTAGACCATAGAGAGGGATCAGTATTAAAGAGGCAGAGACTGTTTCATGACAAATTAAAAGTTCCTTGTAGTATGTTCAATCCTTAAACAAACAGTAGAATAAATATGACAGTTTATAGTTTTAGATGGAATAACATGGTGCAAATATTTCTTGATGATCAAGAGGTTTAAACTGCCGCCCAGCACTTCAGGATGTCATGCAAAGCTGCTCTTCACCAAGAATTAGTTAACTGTACTTAACTACTTAACTCACACCATAGATTGTTGTGTTTATATTACTGTAAGAAACAGCTTACAGAATTGGTGCACTTTAAAAGTGCTGATAGTCATATTTTTGAAGTTTGAAAAGAGACAGGCTAGCTGTTTTCCTAGCTGAGCAAAGCTAATCACCCCCCTGGCTCCTCTTGTACTTAATACACAGACATGAAAGTAGTATTGATCTTCTCATCATATAACTCAGAACAAAAAGTATTTCCAAAGATTGATCTTTCCTGGAAGTTGAAAAAACTTTACAGAGCGTTCAGTATATTTATCCACTATTACTTCTTTTGCACTAAAATATATTTTTTAACCTAAAACTGTGGTCGTTTACTTGTTTCTTCCTCTGTGTCCTGACAGGTAACCTTGACTGGGTGGGGAATGAGTTCACCTTTAATGCAGGAGCCGGCCTGGTGATCAGTCAGCCAGAGGGCGTCGAGGACAGGAACTCCACGGTGGTGGACCAGCTACGGGCATCATTCGAGAGGGACTGGTTTTCACGTTACACCCGCTCTCTGCAGGCCAATAAGATCCCTGTCTGCAACAAGCACCAGAACAAAAGGCCGGTGTCAGGGAAATCTAGCCACATAGACAATGGACCGGTGCCTATCAGAACAGGCCAGCACGATAACGGACCCGCACCGATGAGAAACAGTCACAGAGATGACGGACAGACGCCACTTAAAACAAGGCACCATGACGACAGACTAACCAAAACAAGTCACCATGGCATGGCCAACGGACTGGTGCCAATTATAGACAGTTATCAAGACAGGGGACAAGTCAAAATGAGTCACCTCGACAACAGACAGGTACAAATCAAAGACAATCACCATGACAATCCCCCGGATCCACGCAGTCAGTCAGCTGAGAGCAGCGGCAGCAGAGAGATCTCCAACGGGGCTCTGTGACCATAAAGCGTGATGGTTCCTTTTAGCTGTATAATGTTTGGAGAACTGCTCTCTCAGACTTAACACACTGGGACTTTGTAGCATTTTATTATTATCGTTTTGAAGAAAACTCAATGAAGATCCGGTTTGTAGGACTTGATAATGTGCACGGAAGAACTCAGGAAGGAAAGCGAAGGCTCGTCTGCAGTCTGGCACTTTTGATGGATTTTTTTTAAAGAATGAAACCAAAACTTTTTGGTTAAGCAGAAACTCTGATTAATACACTGTAATAATAACTTATCTTGATACTTATTTAATCTTTTTGCTCTCCTTGTGGGAGTCTCTTAAGCAAAGGAAACAGATGAACTCATATTGATTGCCTAATTATTGTCTGTCACTGAAGATGTTTGTGGCAGTCATCATTTGTCACCCTTTAAATGCGGGAATCACACCTGCAGGCCTATGCAGCGATGGGAGGCAGTGCAGCACGTGTAGCTAAACTAGCTACATCTAGCAGTGGGAGATTTTCTACGCAGCTTTACATGTTGTGGATCTCTCAATGCCTCTGTACTCAGATTGGTAGCAGATACTTTGGCCTCATGTGAATAGTTTTGTGCATCTCCAGCAGTATTCTGACAAATAGTTCCTTAAAACTGCAAACTTTCATCCCACCTGAACACATCAATTTAATCAGCTCAGTCACCAGTATGTTGACAGTTAATGTTTCTGCAAACCACTTATAGATTCACATTCGCACGTCATAGGCTACTTACCAATACTGACATTTCAAGTGTTTTTGTGCCTAAACCTAGCCAGACCATAACCAAAGCATTATCCCAAGATAAAATAAAAAAATGTAACCAAAAGAAACGTAAAGTTGCAACATAGAGAAATGTAAAATTTCAACATATCCTTGGTTTGTAGAAACATGTGTTGACCATATTCACGGGACGGCTATCTTCTTCTAATATTGTGCTCAGGGTGGGAAGCTCAAATGTCATACTGCTGTGTTCCAGATTGCAAGTCATATAAATCTGTCAAATTGTTGTCATTTCATGGCAACTAATATAACAATGGATTGTGAAAATCCAGAGAGACAGCGGACCATATTTCAAGGTAAAACAACATAGCTGAATCGCGTTAGCTTCCGTTAGACAACAGCTAACGTTAGCATTCAGCAACTTCATAGCTAACATTACCGTTCGAGGCTGTTACATGATACGATAGGGAAAGGCGTGAATTAACTCTAAAATATATATTTTTTAAGCCTGGAAGTAAAACACGTTGGATGTCATCAGACAGTAATGTTAGCTAGAAGTTGATTTAATGCTAGCGTTAGCTGATGGCTTTTCAAATATGTTGTTTCATCTTGATATGTATGGCCCCACATTCCTCCAGATATTTTTGAATTAGTTTGTGCCTTTTCTAACATTTCATGCAATGTATATCAAACTAACGTTAGCTAAGAAGCTGTTGAATACTATCATTTAGCCGTTCAGTAACAGAAGGTAGTAGGTTGTTAAAAATGTAGATTTACCTTGAAATATGACCCGATATCCCTCCAGATTTTAACTATCCATCATCTTTTCAGATGTTAGATTCTCCCCCTCTATACGACATGAAACCTGGAACACGGCAGCATAACATAATCCCAGCATTCAAACCTCCCATCCTGAGTGTGATGTCAGAGGAAAATGGCCGCCATGCGAATATGGTCTATTGCCAACACTGAGTTAGTTTAATAAAATGTTAGATTGGGTAAAATGACACTAATATAAACAGACAACCTCATTATTCAAGGGTGTCACAAGTCGGAAAGAGACTTATATTGAAATATGTTGCCATTTTTGCATTTAAATTATTTAGAATTGACTACCAGCCTTTTAACGCACAACCCTCTAAAGGGTTATAGTATGTTTGTACAATTTCCTTTACACTTATGAAAACAAAAAGAAACTGATGAACATGGCCATCGCTCTTGTAATGGAAACAACCCCATAACTCTTTGTAAGTGCTGCCCCACAGTTTGATGAACTCGGGTTCTTAAGGGATTTATCAAATCATGTCCACCATGTTTTCATCTCAATACAAGCACTTACTGGTGTACGGAGAGCGGTAACACGATGACTCGTATATCTCTCCGCAGCACTGTGGCGTTTATCATTTTATTTTATGGAGGTCATAATTGAATTAGATGTCGCACGTATTCTACTGTTTATTACATGACACCGAATGTACTATGGCCTGGAATTCTCTGCTACAGCTTCCATTAGTTTAAGTCATAGGCGGGTATTTTTCCCAGGAGGGACAGAGGTTATTGATCTGAAAAGGGTCCTTATTGATAATCATTCCAGTTCCCATACACAAATCCTAGGAAGGAAAAGGAATTGAAAGGTTATCTGTGGTGCTCTTCCAATTGCAATGTTGTGACTTATTGAACAAATACTAAAGGAGCAGTTAGAAGAAGGGGCCAGAGGGTCTCTGCTGTCAGCCAAATCAATACAATGAATTTTTAACAGCTTGACAGTCGGCAGTTGCTGCAGTTTAACCTCAAGGACGTGGTGGTCTGTAACGTCACGCCTGTGACTGAATATATATTACATTTACCATGCTGAGGGAGAGCTAAAAATACATTCTTGTTAGTACAGAGCAAGTTATTTACCTTGGACAGAAGCTTGTAGCAACTTTAATTTGCGTTTTGAATGACTGCATGTCAGTTTAGGACCTTTACAGTCTTTGATGTGAGTCCAACTTTTTGCAACCTTGCTTGTGGGATTAATATGTAGAGATATTTTAAACTTCCAAAGCCGTTAATCAAGGAAACAGGAAAGCATGACCAGAGAGATCTGAACAGTGATGTCTTTATCAACAGTATGCAGGGGGTTCGTGGTTTAATGTGAAACAGCACACGTGTGATCAGTGTTTTGTGTGTGCAGGAAGTGAATAATTTAATTGCAGTCACAAAGCAGTGAAGGTTTGGCTGTAACCATAAATGATTACAAGCAGATGTAATCATTTACAACCACTGACACTAGTGTAAAATCAAACATTTATCAGTTAAAAACAAACCGCTTGACAACTGTAATCTGGTCATGATGGGTAACTTCTGCCATCTAGAGGATGTCACGAGAAAGAAAATTTCTTCTCACTTCTCTGCTGCAATATGACATGAAGCTTTAAAATCAGCCAGTAACACTTTATAATAACCATCATTAATTAATGATAAATTCATAGTTAATTAAACTTTAGTTATTTCACTGCTAACACACAATGAAATACTTTATAATCCATGTATTTATGCCACCATGGAGGTTATATATTATTTTTTTACCCTTTGTTTGTTGGTTTGTAAGCAGGATTACACAAAAACTACTTAATAGATTTCCACAAAACTTGGATGGAGGAGGAATCTCAACCCAGAATAGACCCCTTCAACTTTAGGTGTGGATGTGGAGAAAAAAAAATGGATGAATCCAGGATTTTTGTTAATTTCTCAGGGAATAATGCATGGATCTTGATGAAAAAAATCATAATGGTGAAGCATTTATGGATGCTTTGATATTGGATAGGATGGACTGTTGGGCCTAGGTGGAGGTATGCACTCTACTGAGTGCCATTCCTGTTGCAACTACAATAAGAAAAATGCATAATGAATGGTTTCTACAGCATTTCATTGTTTGTAAACAGTAAAATAACTCTTAACAAAAGTTTAATTAATGTTTTATAAATGTGTAATTTATTAGTGATGGTTATTATAAAGTGTTACCAATCAGCCTGAATCAAGAATACATGTTGGTTCACAACTACTATATAACAATTATACAATTTTTTATAAGTTGTTGTAAGTTGGAATGGGAATCATGTCGACAACTATTATTGATGATCAGAGTTGATCAGAAGATTATTCATTCATTAAAAAAAACACACATATTGTACACACAGTAAAGTGCTTTATAGTACTAAGTATTTTATAAGGCATTAAAGTATGAGACAAGAATAATGTCATAATAATAACAATTATATGTTAATTCTAATATGCACTAAACGAAAAAACCTACTTTCTTTGCTGCTTTATGTGTAACCCTAACACTATTCTCTCTCTTATAAACTGAGATATAACTCTGATATGACATTAACACTTATGAATGAATGTAAACACAATCATCTGTTTCATTTGTTTCTTCCATACAGAGTGAATAGAACTGAAAGAGCGTTTTCTCAATAATAATGTCCACAGAGTGCTACATGTCCACACTGTACAGCTTGTTTTCTGGAGTCACATTCATGACTTTTATGCTGCTACTATCTATGATTGTTCACAGTGGGGGCAGGGATCCTGCTAATGTGCCCTGTACCCAGGTCTTTGTGTACCTTCTTCTTGTGTATTTGTTTTTAAACTATTTTGATAACCAGAAACAGTGATTTTTTTCCGGTTAACGGGGAATAGAACTACACCTTTAATGAGATATTTTCAATGGAGACTATGTAGCTATGGAGCACAGAACACACAGTGCACAGATGCCAACGGTTTTCAATCTGCTACATGCAAAAACAGGGATGTTTCTCACTGGTTGTGCACTGACCATCTGTCCACCCCTCCAGTGATGAAAGAAAATTGAGAAATGTTCAGTACTCTATGAAATGTACTGTTCTAGGTGGGTTTGCTGCGAACAGACCGAAGCATTATTACTGACTGGTTCATTTTAAATGCTCACTGTCCAAGCTTTTGAATGTCGCCTACCTTTATTCTGTTGAATTTTTCCGGCATGCTTGCTGCTTGCATGCCCTGCCTTTATGAACTGCGCACAGTAGCTATGAGCCTTTCTAGGGATAATGATACTAATGAAATCTTATATACCTTTAAAAAAAAATACAGAAGGAATGTATATTTATTGAATAACCTTGTTAATGCACACTACTGAATTATCTGATTGCTAAGTTTTTACTCTTAATAATAAAAAAACTCTTAGCTTTTTGTGTCTGTTTGTGGTTGTTTTGTGTGTGTATGAGTTTAAGTATAAGTTACTTGTGTTTCCTGAACACAAATGCTGTTAATTAAAGATAGGCAGCTTACCTCAGAAGTTAATCCTTAGTTCGACACTGCACTGTGAGCTGTCAATCAGGCCCTATATGTAGGCCAGTATAGATGGGCAGGCCGCTGACTACACAGACGGTTGCTTTAGGAACATTTTGTCACCTGATTCAGGATGAAGTGGAATTGAAACTCAACAGCCTCCTTCACATACAATACATTACATACATACAGTGGAATACAGACATAAATTTTTTTAGTCCACACAACATTTCTGCAGCGTCACAGTAAAACAACACTGCAGCATTCTCCTAAACAACAAGTAGATG
This sequence comes from Lagodon rhomboides, assembly GCA_039737535.1. Lineage (NCBI taxonomy): Eukaryota > Metazoa > Chordata > Actinopteri > Spariformes > Sparidae > Lagodon > Lagodon rhomboides. The sequence continues at coordinate 19,832,596 of CM077796.1, read as the reverse complement.
GGGACTTGTTTTAAAATATATAAAGTAACAACAGAAAAAAAAAACATGAATTTGTTCTATACAGCTTGTCCAGCTCAGTCAAAGTCTTCGGAAGGCCCGGGATTCCCAAATTGATTTGAGAAGACATTATTTACACCCTTTTTCACACCGAAATCTTCACTGTAGCTGCTAAGCTTAAAAGTGTTAGCACGCACCCCAGCCGAAGTGGGTGACCATGCATCAAGGGTGTAAATGTCCATTCGAATCATGTTTGAGATCTCATGGCTTCCGGAGACTTGGATTACGCCAGCAAGCTGTATGAAGCCATTCTATATTTTATGTATGTTTGTATTTATTTTTCGGTTGTCATTTTTACATTTCAAAACAAGTCCCTATCTACTAACTTTGTTAAGGAGAATGCCGCAATGCTGTTTTGCTGTGAAGCTCTTTCTGCTGTCTTCCCCCATCTTTCCATCAGCATGAGGGGATGAGTCATGACAGAATTCATTTTTGGGTGAACTTCAACATGTTCCTACATGACGTGGCTCGTCCTCATCAGTGAGTGAGAGACACAGAGAAAGAATCCTTGTCTTCTAGAAAGAGGTATTCCTGTTTTTATAAAGTTTTAAAAGACAGAGTATGTAAAGTTTGTAAAAAAAAACAAACAAAAAAAAAAACATAAGGAAATTCATTCTGTCGATCAAAGGGTCGCATCAACGTCTATGTCCATCGATAGACTGACAAACATCAGGCAGTGGTCAGCACAGACTCTCTAAGGTGCAGGGCCAACAAATGAATCAATATGCAATGGATTCATGCAAGTACACAACAGAGGGGAGAAAAGGGTGCATTCTAAAAGTTATTTTCGCTTTTTTAATTCTCTAAAAGTTACAAAAATGCAAGAAAAGAGAGTCTGTAACACTTTTTCAGTGTAGAGGATCCACAACACCCCAGGCCTCGTTTTGGTTTCGAAATCCTCCCCTTTATTTTTGAGCTCACAGTGTTGCCAGGTATGATTAGGATACGACCTTTCGGTTTCCTCGTGATAAAGGGTTTATTACAACGCTCTTTGCTAAAATAATTAACTATTAATATTGAAATAAATGTAAATAAATACGGCTATATTTTCGGCTTCCGTAGCTCTAGCCTACCTGCGGGCTCGAGCCAGCAGACAGCGGACGGACTGACGTAAAGGTTACCTTAGCAACCGATTAGGCGTCACCACTCCCCACTGCAGATTCATGAGTGCGCTCTTCTTCTCGGAGACCGTCCCGTCCTGTCCCGTCCCGTCCAGTCAGGAGAGGAGAACCAGCACCGTGAAGCGATATGGGGACTAATTTATGAAGGACCATAAACCGGATGTCTTTCTTCCATCTGTTCGGGTTGGTGTAGCGGAGCTGGACGCGCCGACCTGAAGAACATCGCTGTGCTGGTGCTGTTGTTGTTAACGTTACCCAGCATCGGCCAACATGGCTGAGGATGACTGTGAATGGGTCGTAGAGAGCATCGTTGGCTACCTGGGAAGTCCCGAGTGGGTCATTCCTGTCACGGACTTTATGGAAAACAAATGCACAGGTAAAAAAAAATATACATAGGTTATGTACCAGTCATGGACGTCTGGACACAGAGTAAAGCCTTTTTTGGACTGTGCACCGATAGCGCAGAGGCTAAGCTAACGCTAACTTGTGACTGCTATGTTTTTGTTGACGTGTTTTCATGACCTGTGATTTTAGATATACCTTTACCGCCTGGTAAACTTGCACTCTACTTGATACACGTCCCTGTTGGGAGTTAATCAGCATTTCAGAGCATGTGCCTGGACATTTACCCAACAAGCACATAGGTAGGGAGGTCATACAACAGTAAAGTCAAAATAGCTAGCTTGGGTAGAAACTTAAGCTACCAGAGAGGACATGAATGTTAACTTTTTGTGCAGTCACCGTTACAAAACCCCCAGAAGCAGTCCACAGAGCTATGACAGGATAGTTTAGGTACTGTTTCTATAAAATGTCTCCTCCTGGCAAAGAGTACATGTTGACTTAGCTTGCTAACATTCATGTTATCTGGCCTTTTTTTTTAGTTTTTGATGACGAAGATGAGAATAAGTTATCATACACAGAAATCCATCTGCAGTATAAGAAACTGGTGAGTACAGTCTTTGGTCCAAATGTGTCACACAGGTAAACTTTTTTATCTCCATGAATTGCCTTTTGGCCTTTACTCGTTTTTGGTTTTAATATTGCTGACTCATCGAACTGGACTGATGTAAGCTGCTTTGCTGCTTTTGTTAGGTGGAGAAGCTGTTAGATAATTACATGCAGGAGGTTGGCATCAACGAGCAGCAGTTTCTGGATGCATGCACATCTCCCATTGCCAAGTCCAAAACACTGCAGGTATGTTAAGCTCCCTGTTTGCACAACCGCTCTCAGCCTGCCAGTTAACCTGAATGGAGAATCAGGGATGGGATTTGCTTACATAACCCCATTTATGCTGCTTTATACATGGTGCCAAACAGGGCTCATCTGTCTCCTCTTTCAAGGCAGATGTGTGTGTGTTTTTTCTCATGAATCAGCAAAATGAGAACCCAGTTTGTGACATAATCTACAACCACATTTCAATTTTCATCCTAATGTATGTCTAGATCTGTCCTATATGTGGGTCATGACTTTGTTAATGTATATGACCCTACGCGGTGTGTGTACCTACATCAGTTCAATGAAATAGTGGTCCCTCACAGAGGTGTCATCTTAACCAGGGACATTGGGGACAGGACATTATTTGTTAAAAATATCCTAAAATATGGCTAAGAAATTTTAATAACAAATGAGAATTATTTGCTCTACACCAGCATTATGTTGAAAATGGGTGGTGTTGATTCTTGTGCAATATTATGACAAACGTTTCAACCTAAAATAAGGCTAACTGACAGCTGCAACATGTACAGAGAACGTGTTATTGTTAATAAAATAATAGAGCCATCAGCAAATACTGTAAAATCATAATGTAGACGGACCGATTAGGTAGCTAGTTGGCTCAAGTTTGCAAACATTTCTAGATCAAGAATGGTGAAAAGTGGTGGTGGAGGTGGGCGCTCAGATGAACAAACATTTTTAAAATTGTCTTCAACCTATGGGATTCATGGCAATATAATGGAGGGGGTTGGTGATTGTTTGTTCATCGTTAAAGTCTCTCACGCTGGTGTCCATTGATAAACAGCCCCAAACACAATACACAACAAAGAGCTAACTAGCCACGTAATGGTTTGCTATTGTTTGTCCTGCCCACTTATAGATAGATTTTCATCAGCAATAGTGGTTGTTTAACTATGGAGAGAATAATACAATTGAATTATCATCTTCAATTTCCTATATTACTGCACATGGTGGGTTTTTCATCAATTAATACAAGCAGTTAGAAAAATCTGAACTCCCTTTTTATTTAGAAAGACCTTTTCGAAAATCAGCCTAAAATATAAAAAGCTGCATCTTTTCCGTATCAGTATCTGTGTAACATAACAAACACACAACTCACACTACACATAAATCATTCTGCAAAGCAGTTCAAGGGTGCTTTACTCGAAAATATCTTTCTTACATAGCAGCTCTGTGGCAAACATCACAAACATTATTAACAAGCACCAAGCAGTTTATAGTTTACAGCACCTCCTCAATTCTTGGCTGAATAGCTAGGCTTGCTGTATTCTCTATGGTTGCAGATATTAGCTCAGGGTTAGCCAGAGTTTACACACTGGATGACTTGCCCAGGCTGTGCTTCATAGAATCCAAAATGTAGCTAGATGACACTCGTATAACAGCATTTGCGTGTTCACTCACAATGCAAGAGAGCAGCATTAGCAAAGTAACTTTGCAACATTATTGTCCCGCTGGCTCAAAAAATCAACAATCAATATTAGTAGGATATAATCTTGTGTAGGGTGCAAACTATCGTGATTTGTCACTGCATCCATGCAGAATCTTCCACGGCCGCATCGCGCTGCATCTCGGAAACGATTGAGAAATTTCCACACCTCTAGTAGACAAGAACTCACGTGATCCTATGCTACCGCATGACATCATCGAACAGCTTCTTTGGTTATTGTTTTGACTGAGCGATCCATAGTGCATACATACTTTGTGTTTAAGAAGCTGAAACAGCAAAATACATGAAACAGGTCTGACTCTACCTGATGAGGATCTGAAAAGGTGGTGGAAAAGTTTGAAAGTATACCATGTGTTTGGAAGGTCATCAGAAAACAGGTGGGCTCCATCCTTCAATAATGGTGTTGGGGCTCGGCGTTCTACTCATGTTTCTTTGTATTCAGAGTTGTAACAGTTCTTCCAGGCTGTTTGAGACACATAAACGAGAGATCTTAAGTCACTCTTAAGAGTGAATTAAATCGTTTTAATAGCAGTTTTAAGATATTATCAGTGACAGTTTAAACGTTGGCACTGATCAATAGGTGCGTTGTTGCCGTGCCAGATTGGCAGAGATGGTGAGCTGGATTTCATTCCAATCCTCAGGAGATTTGGATCTCATTAATCACCCCTGAGATAAATTGTTAATGTCTGCACCGCGGGACTAATTCTCCTAAAACAAAGATTAACTGTAGAAGAAGTTGTACTTCTTGAAGTGATGGTGTGGTCTTTTGTTTGGAACTTTTTTGCCTTAATTATCTGAATGTGATGTAAAAAGCTGAGGACCAGAATAATTGGTATAATAAATTAATTTAATTTGTTTAAAGCATGTTAAGAGTACATCTTCAACCAAAGACAGACTGAGGAATTGACTGAAATATGTAGAGTTTTATGCGTTTTGTCATACTACTGCAATACAGCAGCAGCTGCAAATATAGTAGGCCTAATGCAGAATAATGATAGAGAGAAACGGAATGTACTGTAGGTGGACTTCAGGCACAAACAGATGGGGATAAAAGAAACTGACAAAGGGCAATAGAGAGAAGGCGTCTGAAAAGCTGGTGACCCGGTTGACTTTACTAAGCACACTGATCGTGTAATTAAGGTTGGTCAGAAAGATTTGCCTAGCATTAGCCTCGATGTGGGACAGACCTCTGACAACAGACAGGAAGCTAAAGTGAAAGATTACCCCTAAGTACCACTCTGTTTGCAAACATATCGTAACTTTTGTTCAAACTTGAGATAAGATGCCTATCATGTTGGAAGTACTGTACATCCTGACCTGATCTACACAGGGACAGCATGGCATAAAAATATACAGCACTTTTCAAAAACAAGTTAAAGAGCACTAAGGGTTTCCCAACTCATCAGTTACTGACGCTTTGGGATTGTAGGTCTGATCGGCAGAGATCCTGAAGCGGGCATATTTGACAAGTTGGGAATTCTCTACAGTCCCCATTAGTTATCAGTCATCATTATCTTGTGGATATTGTAATTTTTCATGGTCTCATATGTAGTTGTTGTTTTTGTTCTTCAGTCGGTGTTCATGCCAGTTCTGGCTACAGATGATTTCCAGATATTTCGCTCACTGATGGTCCAGAAGAACATGGAGCTGCAGCTTCAAGCCCTCCGGGTCATTAAAGAAAGGAACGGTAAGCTCAGTTAACACACACGTGTGCACCAAACCACACACTCACAAAAAGGAAAACGTGAATGGTATAGCTGCAAATGCAGTAACATGACTGTGTGTGTGGGGGGTGTGTAGGGGTCCTCCCAGAGTGTCTGACTGATGGTGTGGACGTGATGACAGAGTTGCAGCAGCAAGAGATGAAAATCCTGCAGGAGGTTCTCAAGTAAGTCACCTGTTCTCTGTCTGTCCTGCCATCTGTCTCACTCCACTTCTGTCTTTCTCACTAGCACACACACAACGTTGACTGTCCACCCTTTGGGATTTTTAAATATTTGGTTGAGACAATGATTTAAATTTCTTATATATCCTGACTTGACGATAGACTGTCTTATTGGCAGGTCTTGAATTATTCAGTTATATCCAGTAAATTAAAAAGGTAGAATAAAAAAAAATATTATGATCCCTGAAATGTGGAGATGATGGAGATGGACATGCAGGGGGTCTAATGATGAGTAAGCAAACAGCTTGACACCCTGAATTTAATGTTTGTTTTGTTGTTGTTGTTGTTTTTACGTGTTTATGTGGAAAAGTCAAGATTATACAACTTTGACATGGAAGTTTTCTGTAAAACATCTTACAGTTGGCTGTATGTGCAAAGGGTTTCATCTCCTGCCCCTGCTCTCTAATGGGATTTCACTCGTTGCAGTCAGGCCAAATAGAACACACTGAGTGTTATGGGACAGCAGTTAAGCTCCTTAGGGTCTAGCTAATTTAGGTTGGAGGGATTGACACTATACAAGCCACTGAGAAAAATAGTATATCCATCCCCTTTGTCTTAGCAGGCTACCTTGGCTTCTTATCAGCACTGCATTCTCCTGCATCTGCTCCCCACCAGATGCACTGTCAATGCAATGCTTTCCTGCAACTGACGTCTCTACAAGCACCTGAGTGCACCACGAAGGAATTGTTTCCTTTAGTCCCTCATTGCAACTGCATTAACATGCAATGATACTACACCTTAAAAATTTGAAGGCAACTTAATGTTATGAACAACCCAGTCACCAGAATAAAGGTTGGCAATGTTCAAGCCAGGAATATGTTGAAACGTTACGTTTTGTCTATGTCCAATGTTAATTTAAAACTAGTCCCAATGTCTCGTTAAAAATAAAAATTGCTAGCAAAATGTCCTGACCTCTAATCAGAAACATATGTGAAAATAACTGTTTTTTGGCTGCCAATGGTCCTAATATCTGGTTTTGTTGTCACTGATGGCTCATCAAAAATATCCAGTGGTCCCACTTGTCTCACCTAATTTAGTCTTTTGATGCCCACTGCGCCACTGGAGATCAGTTCTCAGCTTGACTGCGATATCGATAGCACAGGAGAACATTCAGTCGGCCGTTTTGGGTGCTATAAAAATCTTTAAAGGATTTCCAAGGATTTTTATAGAGACAGGATGACTTTGATCAAAATGCTGAAATGCAACTATACTGTCATTCAGTCAGTACTGCTGTAGTTTACTTTTTCCATAATCTCTCTCTGTCTATTTGTGTACTGGTAAATATATACTCAATATAACTAAACATACACTGGTAAATGCTTTGCGGAAGTGTCCTCTAAGGCAATTGAAGTTGGTAAATAAATCAAATTAAAGGATCTGTGTGTGGTTCCCAGGTGATCCCTGTGAACAAGTGGGGCATAGTGTGGCTACCATGTGGAAATCCCTGACATCGGTGTCTTATTCTAGTTTCTAGACCATTTGGGCCATTAGCCAAAGATAATGACCAGTAGGACCTGCTTAACTTAGATCAACTTGGCTCTTATCACACCTGGGCAACTAGACATAATCTGAAAAACAATCCAAGAGGGCTTTTGAATGCTCTGTAGCATGAGCAGTTCAGATCTGTCAGGCTTTGCAAAATAAATGTATGCCCTGGATCCGAGCTAGTATTGAACAGTTGTTAAACCAAACACTTTCTGGCTTCTCATTTTCTCTTCTCCTACTTCGTCCTCAGAAAGTCAAAAGAGGAGTATGATGAGGAAATGTCCAGGAGGCTGCTACTAGAGGAAGAGGTTGGTTCCTCCTCCAGCAGCTGCTCGGATAAGCCACTGGGACAAAGCAGGGAAGCCCAGAATACCACCCCTGCTCCCAGCCAACAAAGCACCAATGCCAAGGTAAGACAGCATTAACCCAGTAAGACCTGAGGAGCTGCCAAACTGGAACCCTGTGAGGCTTTTTCTATGAGCCACACCAACAAGAAACCTCTGATATAAAAGATGATGATAATAATCTTTATTTGTATAGATCCCTTTTTACCAAGGTTACAAGGTAATTATATGAGTAAAATTAAATATAATACAACACAGATAGAATTAAGTTAAAAACATTAAAACATCATCATGCTAATACACAACATCATTAATACAGAAAACAATTATCATCTAGCAATGAGCAAGTGGGCAAGAAGCTGTGAGGACAAATCTGAAATCTTAGATAAGAGAGAGATGGGTCTGTGATAAATGGGAAGATGGAGATGAAGGCGAGTTTTTGAAAAGAAGTGGCTTGATTGAAGGATAGGTTCACCAAAGTTTCATCAAAAATGAAAATTCAGTCATCATCTTCTCTCCTTCATGATGGAGAGTCAGGTTTCGTTGTCCCCAAAACATTTCTGGGGCGTCACAGTAAAACAGCGTAGCAGCATTCTCCTAAACAACTGAAGTAGATGGGGATTAGTATTAAGTAATAGTAGTATTAGTATTAGTATTAAATTGATTAGAAACACCCGAGACACCAAGTCAAGCTTTTGCACTCCTGACCGGTTCTATCTTAGCTGCTACAGTGAAGATTCTGGCTTAAGAAAGGGTGTACACTTTGTCTTTTCAAATCAATTTTGGATTTCAAGGCTTTCAGAGACTTTGATTGCACCTCACAAGCTGTATAGAGTTTTCTTTTTTTTTAAAAAAAAAAAGGCATGGGGAGTGATAAACACATCACTCCGTTTCCTTGTGTTTCCTTTGTTGGACTTTTATCTCCCTTAATTTAACAACTCAGATACATGATTGATGGTTGTGCCAAGATCTCCTTTTCCCTTAAAGCCCCAGCGCTCCTTCTTAACTTGACAGTTTCCAATGTGCTATTTATTCCAATGTAAGGCCAAAGCCAAAGGGAAAGGTGACAACAGCAGCACTAATGGTCACCACACCCCACTGGTGAATGGCAACACACTGGTAACTGAAAAATCCATCTACATTTGAGTTAGTGATGTAATAACAAGTACACTGCAGTTTAACGCCCACTCTAAGGATGCATTAATACCATTTTCAGCTGATCTGTAAAACCTAACAGGGTGAAAAGGTTAGGTATCTAAAACAGATTATTGTTCATTAGGGGACGATCTTGTTAACAGTATTGGATCATAACCAAAACCAAGGTATCAGTGCATCCTGAGGGCAGATAGTAAGTAGTAGGTGTGTCATGTAGTGGCTTTGTAGTTTTAAAGCCTGTAAATGAGGTTGCTCATCATGTAGTTAAACAGATTAAAACAAAATGCATTTCAGTATGTTTTTTCAGTATCCAGAGCTGACTTTGATGCAGTGTTTGTACAACATGTCATAATGACCGTGTGTCCTTCACTTCAGGTCAACGGCAAATCTGTCAAAAAGCAAGAGGGCAAGACAGCTGCCACAGAAGCTGGAGATGAGAAGAGCGCTGCTAAGACCAGCTCCACAGCTAAACCCACGCCAGGTAACTCCACCAACTCCAACTCTGAACTCATCTTCCTTCTGTCTTATTAACTTCACATCACACGTAGTTGCTTCACTGGTTTCCAAGATTAAAAAGTTACACTTGTCAAAAGCTTATTAACCAGTGGGTTACAATCCTGCAATCATAACATTTCATGGTATTATATATATTAACCTGGGAAAGCTGTTAAATCAGTTACCAAACTGATTTAAATCTGTGTGAGCAGGTTGTGGCAGTAACGGTGTGGAGTCCAGAGTCCTTCCAGCAGTGAGAGCTCCAGTAAAGTCAGCCGAACCCTCCGTCAGCCTCAGTCCTGACAGCAAGGAGCAGAGCAGCGGCCAGAATGCAGCCGAGTCACTGCTGGAGGAGGCACACAGGGAGGCTGGCTTCTCAAAGCCATACACTGTGAGTCTGTGAGCCTGCTACAGACAGGACATCACCTGCGAGATGCACTATTATTTGTTCTTTGACTCATTCTGTAGTGTCATCTACATGGTAAACCTGGCTCTCCTGTTGGAGAAAACAAAATTATTTTCATTCGCTTTGTTTAATTGCACAGTAGTGTGAAAGATTAATCCTGATGTATGTAGCATTTGAAAATAGTCAGAAGTTGCACCTCTTCCTGTTTTCACCTCCACCACTTCCCCTCCAGGAGCTGTCAGCGTCTCAGCAGGAGCAGCTCCAGCAGAGGGCAGTGTATCTCCGTCAGCAGCGAGACAAACTGCACGCGCTGAAAAAAGAACAGCAGAAAACCAAGCAGACCACACCGGAGGAGACACCCACTACTACTTCCACCACCACCACCACCACCACCACCGCCACAACCCCGGTAACTACATCCTGTTATATTCACAAAGTGGTCAGAGATCAACCACTTGGCTGTTGGAGACACTTTGGCCAGTTAAAGAACATGTCGCTGAACATGTCTATCAATAGACAGTAATGAAAATTAAAAAACTGCACCAGGACCTAGTAATTCAGAATTGATATCCATTCTTTTCATTTTGGTCATATTTTTTATCTTTTAACTTCAAAACTACATCCACAATTTCACCAGATTTTCTTTAACCCTCCTCCTGATTTTCCTTTCTTTCTCTCCTCATCTTCCGACTTATTTATTGGGTTTCTGTTCTTCATTTCCCTCTGCCTGTATCTGACCTGGTCTGGCCTGTCAGGAGGTGGTGGGACAGTCCCAGAGGAATGGGGCTTGTACCCCTCCTCCTCCTCTTCCTCTTCCTACTCCTCCTCCAGCACAGCACTCTGCTAACTCCTCCAAACCGAAGGTGATCCATCAGCTGCCTCTGCCTGGTGTGAACACGTGTACATGTTCATGCCCAGTGTGTTGCAAAGCTTTCGCTGTGTAGCAGTACTCTCTCCCCTTTTGTCTCTGTCGTTCTCTGTCTCGCACAGCGTCTTCAGTCTCCATTCCTCAAGCACACAATAAGGACTCGACCGCAGTCTGAGCTTGTTAAAGCCATAAAAGTGAAGAAAATGAAGTTTCATTTTACTGTGGATTGAAATCGCATCCCTTGAAAAGCTATTTGTATGCTTAAGGTTTTAGCCAGCGTTTTTAATTATCAATATCATTAGATGTTTAAAGCTTTATGAATATTTGATACCACCTGGTAGGTAGGGTAGCCATTCTCCTAAAACCAGCTGTTGTCTTCTGGCTTGGAGGAAGTACTCGGATCTTGTTCTTAGATAAAAGCAGCAACACCACATTGTAGAAATAATCTGTTACAAGTTAAAGTCATACCTTAACGTTTTACTAAAAGTGGCAATAGGCAGCTTTTTTGCTTTAACTTATCATGCTGAAGTTGAAATTGATTGCACAGTGTATTGGCTGTTTAAAAATGACACCATCTATGTACAGATTGGTTCTCTATAAGCTTTTCTTCTGTTATGCTAATTCTGTCTACCAATGGGCTGGTTTTCCCGGAAAAACGTAGGTTGAATTCTGACACAATGGAAGCACACCCATCGAAACAAACTTGCCTACTAAAGTAATAAACAGGTCTTTAACTCTGCCTTTTCAAAAAGTACAGTACAACTACCTCAAACTTTCCACCACTGTTAACTGCTCCATCTATACATGTGTGCTTTTACATTTGTGTATTTTAGTAGTCGACCCCACTCCCTCAGCATTTGGTCTGGTGGTTTTTGATTGTTATCTCATCTATCCGGTCATTAACTCCACTGTGTCGTCTGGTCTCTTCACGCAGGAGATATCTGTGGAGGAGAGGAAGAAGCTGCAGAAGAGAAAACATCTGGCTGACAAGCTGAAAGAGGAAGTGATTAAGAAGTAACTCCCCCTCCCAACTGCAATATTCTCATTTATATCTTATATCTGTTTACTCCAGTAATCACACACGAGGCTTCCTTCACACTGCCGCTGTCAAACCGATAACTCACTTTACGTAACACAGATCAGCGTTTTCCAAAGACACAGAAACAAGTATGAGGTCTTCCTTCCTCACAGTCCCTTTAATTGCTGTCTGCTGCACAGGCAGAAGGTATATCTTTCTTGATATTTTGGACGTACCGGTATGTGGAAGCCTCCGATCACAAGAGAGCACCCGAGTATTCTGTGAGACAGTCGCATCTGTGTGACCGAGCAGGTTAAGAAAATGTCAGCTGACAAGCACACAGACCAGTCAGCCCAATGTTACGGAGACTTCCTGATGGCTTATGCCACAGTGTGGAGTATCCAGATTCTGCGTGGAATGACAAACGTGTTCACGGCATGTACACTACCTGCAAAAGTCCCACAATGCAGTGCTTCACTATTAATAGATGTGCAAATGTTAAATATGCAACACTACACTGGTCAGTAATAGTGCAAAGTCATGACTAATAACTATTTTTTCTGCTCAATTTGTTATTATATAGGGGACAGTGACCGATGGGTTGATTTGGACACATCCCTGAGCTTCTTTCTCTGTAGACAGAAAAAAACAGACTCAACTGGCCTGGAGTTGAGGGTTTAATGGTGGAGAGAGACTTGATTGCGAGAGTCCTGTGTTGAGGTGAGGGCACCATTAGCTAGCACAAGCGTACAGTCTTGTTTTCCCACTGTCGAGAGAGTTCCCAGAGGGAAGAATCACACAGCTGATAACACTGTAGCAGCTCATCCTATTTAGAGCACTGTGGAAGTTGTCAAGATGAACACGCCACCATGTGTTTTTAAAAGGGGCCAAGAGTACAGTGTGTCGCTTTCTACGAGGAATTCAGTATTTCATGTATGCCGTTTAATAAATCACATTTTACAGAAACAACCTGGACTCCGGACTTTTTGTGCAGAGCTACAGTCAGCTGGTAGGTTACTGCTGTCTTGTGTTTGAATCTAAATAAAAGGGCTGTGATGTTTTGCAAAGGGGTTTATTACTATATGTTCTCCGAGCTCAACTCAGAGCTCAAAAACAATGAAACTTTGTACTCTTGTGACTTGTTGTGGTAAGGGGTGTGACAAGATGGCTCAACAATTTGGTCAGAAGAGCCTTAAAACCTTTATGATGGTATAGGGTGAAGAGTTATTGTCATCGCCATCAAAAAGGAAGTTGCTGCAAGTCCAGTGTTAAGTCCAATCATCTGCAAATTTCACGTTTGATAACAGTGTGGGCCCCCAAGACTTCTACATGCCATTTGAGTCAGTGGCGCTGCGCCATCTTCTGGCAGCAGTGAGAGAGCCTTTTGTGACAATCATTTGCATGAACCTTTCAAGGTGTCGTCTGCCCTTCTTGTACTTTAGCACTCATGTCCTTTACTTTCATGTATGAGTGTTCTCGAGCACCTCAAAGTGGAAATAAAAAGTGACAATGAGCTGCGTCCGTGCTGTGTGATAAACATAAAATTGACAGTTGTGTACATCGGGTCAGTGACGAGGCCCCAACAGGCACTGGTGTGTGAAGGCTCACTCACTGCTGCCTGCAGCTGCAGTTTTTAATTGGAACACTATCCTGAGTGACTTAAAAAGAAAAAAATGTTTGTATCCTAACATTTTTCTGTTACAATTCCAATGATATACATATATATATATATATATATATTCTTTTAGAGATTTGATTAAATACAACTATTTCAACTCAAAGGAAAAGTTCAGAATTAGAAATTTTGTAGCTCCAATTGCCAAATCGGTAAATTAAAACAAAGCTCGAATCACAAGTTAAACGTCAGGGTCACATTTAATTTCAAAACTTATCAAATAAATTCATACAAATGTTAAGAATGGATAGTGGTAGTAAATGCACTTGGTACAAATTCATCAAGGGAGAGCAGAAACAGTCATTTGTTGGGTGACGCTTCAGACAGGAGGAAAAGACAATTCGGCGCTCATGTACTGCTGAACTCCTGAAGAGCACATTGGCAATAATTATCTTACTTGTGCTCCTACCCTGCTGCTTGTTGAAGATAAAAGTCTGATCTGGCGTGTTTTTTCCAAGTCATTTTTGATTCCCTTCATCTGTCTCTCAGTGTGCTTGTGGTGAAACCAGGAGAGAAGATAGAACACGAGAAATGTTTCAACCCGACACTGAAATGTCTCATTGCTTTGACACTGTCAAACCTGTTTGTTGTGTGTCTCAAACACGCCACGGTTTGATTCAAAGCCTGTCCTTCATCGACTCTTGGATTATATCATCTTTATCGCAACTAATAAAAAAAAACAGCTCATCCAATCACGGAGACAAAAAAGTTTTCCCTACGACTTATTTTTGATCTTGAACAAAGCTGAATATTTCCGTCCTGGATCAAACTTTTGTTGACAATTCTGGACCTTCAAACTCAGATAAAAGCTCCTCAACACACTGGAATTATTCTGCGTTCAGGAATAGAGTGTTACAGTGCAAAGACGAGATGTGAAGCCTTTTTTTTTCGTTCTGATGCAAATTAAACTCTGAACCTGAGATCTGTGTGAGAATGGTGCCGAGAGCTGAACCTCTTGAAACAAGAGTGTGCAATAAATCTACTCCGAGTACACCAGCAGCTCGGCTTTTCACCCAGTCAAAACAACAAAAAAAAAAAACGGGTTACTGTCTGTGTGCATCATAATGAGGCCACTATAAATCCTTGAATCCACTAAAATACAAAACTCCAGACATCCTCAAAATGTTGGCTGCAAAAAGGACTTTACTGCAGTTTTAATACGTTATTTTTAAAACCAGCATTTGCAACTTCTCTGCATTTTACATTGAATCAAATGAACTGGACTGAAAGGGTGAACAGTGACCCCACCTTTTGTGCAACAACAACAAAAATACACAGGTAGGTAGCTATCCGTCTCCCCTTTGAAAATCAGATCAGGGGCAAATGATTAAAAAGAAAAAAAAAATAACATCTGTACAGTACTTTTTAACAAATTCATGAAATACAGGATTTCTGGCTAACGCAGTCCTGTGTGTGAGACGTTGTGTGTGTTTTTGTGTGTGCCTTGGCCGAACTGACGCCATGGCTTTTGAAGGTTTGAGTCCGGCTCCTCTGGATCTCATTACTGCTGAGTGTTCATCCTGGTACATTTTGTCATCTGTCCCCTCCCTTGTCTCTCAACATTTTGTGTAATTCTTCTATGTTGCCTAGATCTCTCTATACCCGACAAAACAGTTCTGTGGCAGGGCGGCACACACTACTTCAGCCAGTCAAGCTTTTTCTATAACTATGACGGCTAGTCCTGCTAGCCTGACTGGCCTGCTGAACAGTTCATACACTGGCTGGATGTGTTCCGGCTTCCTCTTGTCTCTGGAGCTCATTGGTTCGGGTACGACGTGGATGGAAGGGAGAGTTCAAATGAGGACGTGTGAGGGTTCCTGCGGGGTTGCTTTAGTACCGCAGCTTCCTTGCTGCTGTTGCTATAGCAACAGAGCAGAGTTGGGAACCGCCTTGGCACCGTTATATCCACTGCAGACTCTCCGGTCGGTACGTAGGATGGTGAATGAGGAGGAGAAAGTTGTTCAGGAGGAGAGCAGGAGGGTGTTATGAGAGACAGGAGTGATGAGTTTGCAAAGGGTCAGTGAGAAAAAAAGAGTTTTTGTGATCTCCTAGAGGAGGCAGTTGGTAAAAAGGAAGAGGTAAAATCAGCGGGCTGAAGGTACGGACTGATCTGTCTTTCTTTGCAAAAGAGAAGCTCTCCATCTCCTTCCATTGAGGGAGAAAAGAGGAGCAGAGATCAGGAGGGACTGAGTGAGGTGGGAGCTCGTCTTTGCCCGTCTCCTCAGTGAGACTGACAGGTGGCACGAGCAGGCCAAGGACCAATGAGACGACCAGAGGAGGGAGGATGGGAGGGACTCAGTGTCCGTCCGCCACGATCAAACAGAGGACAATCAGCCTTAAGAGCTCAGGCGGGGCCGTTTCCTCGGAGACTGCTCTTCTTCATCTTCTTCCTCTTCATCCTCATCGTCAGGGTAGTCCACCAAACCAACCAGAGCAGTCTAAGGGAAAGGAAGAAAATATTTTAAGAAGACAAGCAAGTAGAGAGTTGCAAGGATTAATCAATTAGGTGTCAACTATGAAATCAGCCACCATCTATTTTGAGAATTGATGCATCTGTTTGAGTCATTTTTAGAGAAGAAAGGGGGTAAACTCTGATTTAAGCTTCTTAAATGTGATGTGCACAATTGAAAAACTTTTGTTTCTGGTATATGATAAAAACTTGTACTTCAGACTTCAACATCCTCAAATACAGAACAGTTTTTGAAACTTCTACAGTTCAACTATGGCAGTGATGTTAGCTAAAAAGTAGCTGCTGACAGATGCGTTTGCTGGATCTCAAGATGCATTACCTTCACGACTGGTGTGGCAGGAAGAGCAACAGTTTTGACAGAGGAAGTTGAACTGTTGTTCGGAGTGACGGCAGGTGAGGCAGGTGGGATTGCAGCAGCTTTCCCGTTGTTGTTGGCACCATTAGCTCCGTTGGCGGCTCCTGCAGTTACAGAGACTGTAAATATCAGACACTGCTGCAATAAAAAAGAAAAAGCTTCAAACAACTCAATACGAGAGCAGCTTACCTTTTTTGGCTTCCATGTACTTGCCGTAGCTGTCGGAGAAGTCGTCCTCCATTCGGCTCTTCTCCACAGCCTCTCCATCATCGTCATCGTCGTCGTCATTGAACCACAGCTCCTCATCCTCGTCCAACGACCGAGCATCTCTGCGATATCTATAGGGGGGTGAAATGCTTCATGAAGTACAGTCATCAACAGAAAAAGTAGATGAATGTTGTATCATTGGGATCTGGGGATAAAGGAGTATCACCTTTGTGTCCAATCGCTGTACTGACCTGTTGAGTCTCTGACTCTGCCTGTCTTTTTCCTGCTCGTACCGCCCTTTCAGGCCCTTGAAAGTCTGGACGTATTCAATGGATTCAAGTGCTTTGTAGAAGTTATCCACAATGTGAGCTATGAGAGACTTGATGTCCTCCTGGAAAAGAGAACATACAGCATAAAAAAAAAATCCACAAACAATCACCTTTCAGTTTCAAACTCTTCACTGATGAATACTTTTCATTGAGGTACGTTTTATGCGTCTGCTCACCACTTTAATGAACTCGAAGAGCTCGATGATGGCTGAGTTGAGGAGGTTGTATCGGGTGCCGTTGTCCAGCAGGGCGTTAATGACAGGCTCAAACAAGTTCCCTTTGATGATGTAGCGGTTGTAGTACTCATCCTTCAGACCAATGATCCTGCGCATGAAACGCAGGGCACCTGGGACAAAAACAGATGTCTCGGTGAAGTCATGTGTGATTACAGAAAAATGGCCGTATAATTGATAAAGGTTCATTCAGAAAGTAGGATAGCTGTGACAGAGCATTTGGAGAGGCAAAGACAAAGCAGCAGAGGTGCTGAATGTGTGTGTGAATCACTGTGACTTACAAAGAGCCAGGAAGGTGTGTTTTGAGTTCATGAGCACCAGCACTCTCCTGAGCAGGTCTTTGTTCATGATGTACGTCTTGATGTGGTATGTGTGGTGCTCCACACAGAAGGTCAGGAGCTCCAGGATCAGTGCCAGCAGCTGAGCTGTCTGGAAGTTGTCTACACAACACAAACAGCAAAGAGCTTATTCTCACTGACAATATGAATTAATGCAATGAGGCCTGCAATTTCTCCAAACACAAACTAGTATCTATTCAATTTAAACTTGCAGACTAAAACGAAACTGAAATTATGATGTTACTCCAAGAATAATCATTCCCAGCAAACAAAAACACTCACCTGGACAGACCGGGTTGATCTTAGTTGATCCCTCCTGCAGATCTGAAAGGCCATGACACAGAGTAATCAGTCAAATTCTCCATTTGTCTGAAACACACAGCTTGGATCATATTATGTGACACCTGTCCTCATCTTACCTTTTGAGATTTTGTCATGTGCTGTGTTGGCCAGCAGAGGAGCAGTCAGGACATGCATGCAGTACTTGTAGAAGAAGCTCAGAAATTCTGTCTTCTCAGTTTTCTAGGAAAACAAAGGACAAGAAGTTTTGAAATGCGCCGTTAATGTTTGAAATTTGGGTGAATTTGCAATTTCCTGGCTGGCCGCAGTGTGTCTGGGAGGCATCACATGGGAAAACAGATCTGTTACACAGGTAAAGTCAGCAATCCTTGTGTGCTTACAAGTATGATGATCCTGGCCATCAATACATAATTTTGTAGCCCAACACGATGTGAATTTGTATGTGTGTTGGCTCTGCTTACATTGGTGGAAGCCAGCATGTTCTCGGGGTCGATGAGCGTCCTGAGCAGACCCATCAGCTGGACGGCCCCTCCTAACTCTGGGTCAGAGTCACAAATCATCTGCTTGATCACAACATTTATCAGCAGAACATCCTGTAAGCAAAAGAAAACACAAACAGAAAAGATTAAGTCATAACGATGTAGTTTTGGTCCGCTTAAAAGAGAAATTGTGGATTCACTGAACTATACAGGCTGAACTTCTTTCGTGTATAGGAACAGAAGTTATAAAAGTAGATCAACTGCAATTAATGCATAGTTTTTTTGTTTCTCTGCTAGTTGAAGTCGTGCCACTTTGTACTCCACTGTATATCTCATACATCAGAGTAAAGCAAAGTGCACACAATCACAAACAATACAAAAGCCCATTTGATATTTGGAGTTCACCTCAACTACTTAGTGCTTTGGAGCCTTCAAGGCTTCAGGTTGTAATTCGGAAAACTTTGTGCCATGTGAAGTTATTTGTGCACATGAACTGTTTGTAAAAATGTATGAGGTACAGACCTATAAAGAATGTAGGTGGGAAGTACTGAGAAGGTATGTTTGTAGATCAGGCGGTCCACCAAATTTAGTATCAACCTGCTTAACAGCAGTATGTAATTGAAATATTCTTTTCAATGATTACTTTTGTTGCAACCTAACTGTGATACATAAAACTTTTTCAAATATGTATTATTTTATACAAGCAATCCTGAACTAAACACAAACAACCGCCTGACATCTAAAAAGTGGAAGCATGCTTGTTCACAGTGATGTTTAAATGCTTACATCGTCTGTCTGCTGTGGCTCTTGCATGACAAACTCCCTGACCATGGAGGGGCTGAATTCCACCAGGTAAGAGAAGATGTCTGTAGCTGCTGCCCTCACCTGCAGGTCATCCATTCCCTAAACAGGAAAAATATAGGAGGTGAGAGGTCACACACATAAAACGTTTTCTGAGTTGATCATTTATAGACATAACATGGTAAAACGAGTGTTTTATTGACACCTACTGAGAACATTCACGTTCATTCAATGCCTGGGACTTACCATGACTATTTCAAGAGCAGGTAAAATGCCTAGATTTGCCAGAGTTTTGAAGAAAGCGTCCCTGTTTTGCGGCTGCAACGTTTGTGAGAATGCACAAAATTCTTTGACAAAGTTCACCTGAGGAGTAGAGGAAAAACATAATGGTTAATCAGCAGTTGTCTCATTAAAGCAAAAAGTTAAAAGAGCATTTGCATTATCCCAAAGCACTGTTTCATTGGTACAGTGTGAAGCTTTTCCAAAGTGAATAAATGACAAATGTAAGGACCCATGGAATGAATGATTTGCTATTTCACTCTGAATGAGAACCTTCACTGTTGAATGAATAACGTTGACAAAGCTGTAGTATCACAAACAACTAGACAACATCGTAACTCGCATTCAAATCATTATCGAAAACCATATAACTAGAACAGTAATAGTGAAACTATGTATTCTCACAACAATGAAAGCCAACATGGTAACTGTTTGCGTCTGCATTTTAACACAAAAAACATAATCTGGCCTGGAGATTTGTCATTTTTGACTTACGAGCTCTCTCCTTTTACTGTCCTCTGTGGCTTCATCTGTGAGCTGTGCAAAGACCTCCGTTAGAAACTTCTCATCCTCCTGTGACGCAAGAAAAACAGGGTTAAAAAATCAAGACTCTCAAGAAACAAACAGTGGCTACAGTACATAGAGAAACAGTGGAGGATTACAAAACGTAATCCTGGTCAGTTGTACTTTTGCAGCACCAAGAATTAACAATAAAAAAGTGAACTACTCTAACAACACAGAGACCCCTGATTCATTAGAGACAGCCACCTCACTTCTCTTCAGCCCTGAAGCACAGTCTTTAGATGCTAAACAGTCGAACATGAAATGGATGGATAACCTCAACATCATGAAAATGATTATATGGTATAAATTTCTTTCAAATAACACATGCCTCACAGAAGCTCAATTTTGACATCCATGTAGAAACAATAAAATGGACATTAAATCATTGGCTGAATTACCTTTCAGAAATGTTTTTTATTATTTTACATTTTTTTAAATGGGTCAATCGTCACAATACAAAAGAGACATATTTCACTAAAGGACAAAAGTACCATAAATCAAGAAGTCTCCTGGGAGACCATAAGCATTGCTTGATCACAACATGTACAGGTAGATGAGCACAATCCTTACCCATTTCATCTATTTAAGATTTCAATTAATGCAAATAAGATAGAAGAGAAGAAATGTTTAGTTTATTTTCTTGTCTGGAACCACAGGAAGGGCTGTACGTGCATTTGTCAAACAAAATTCAGTCAGTCAGTGGCAAAATAGTGAAAAAAGTAGCACTAGTCAAACTATACTTTAGATTCAGGAAAATACTGTACATGCAGAAGTGGTCAACTGTTATGGAATTTGGCACAGAAAAAAACATTATACAAAGACTTTAGGATCAACTGTACCTCAAAGAATAATACAAATTACCTGGTTTAGATCCTTACCTGCAGCATACTGACAATCTCCACCTTGTTGAAGAAGATGAAGGAGGTGAGTGTGGACAGGAAGTTCTCCTCAAAGACAGACGGTGTGGGCAGGATGATGTCCTGGATGTACTGCACCCGGTAGGTCTGGTGGATCTTCTGCCGCAGCTCAGAGTCTGTGATAGGGATCACCTCCTTAAACTTTGCGGTCTTGGTCAAGAATTCCCGGTGCCGTTTAGGCTGAACCAGCGCTGGGTCATACTCAAGGCAGCCCACCACATCCATGATACAGTCGTCAGAGAACATCACCTCAAAGAGGGCCGCTTTATTGAGGAACAAGACACCTCGGACAATCTCATAGAGGTGATGTAGGCCTTCCCTGTTGTCCAGGTCCTCACATACTCTGAAGAGACCCAGGAGTTTCTTGATGTAGCCCTCGCTCACAAGAGCCAGAGCTAGTTTTTCCCTCCGGATGGGCGAAGACAGGACAGAGGTGACCAGATCAGCTATCTCCTCCAGTCGGCTTAGTTCACATGGAGGGAGCTCCACCAGGTGGCTTGTCTCTGGAATCTCCTCAAAGCGCTCCTCCTCCGACTCATCAATGGGGTCCTGGGTGATGTCCAGGGCAGGGTCCTTGCCTTGAACCTGGGCAATAAATTGTAGGTAAATATGAAGGAAATAATTAAACTGTAAATATTAATTACCTTGTGGCAGTGTCAAAGATTTTTTTACACCAACAGACCTGCACAGCCATTGTTTGTGTATCCTCCAGAGAACAAACTTTTTTAAACAATGCACAAAACGTTGGTAAAACATGAATGACGTTACCTGGCAAATCTTCTCCCAGATCTCATCGCAGCCAGCCTTTTCCTGGAAACTTAGGGCAAGGTCATAATTATCTGCTTCCGACCAGACAATCAGTGTGTCCTGCAAGAAGGAGTAAGAAACATCAAACTGTACTTATCATATTCACATGACATATTCACACACAGCTGTTCAGACAGAAAGGTCAAACTCAAAAAAGCACATATGAGCTGAACACATACAGGCGCTTTATCAACAACATGCATAGGAAACACTTGACTCAGATCTGTTTTTCCAAACTCAAAAACTGTGGCACATTTCTGTCACAAATATCGATCATGGTTCACAATACAAAAAATATGAACAACAAGTCTGATGATGTGATCTGTCTATTAGCTACTTGTTCCCTGGTTTACAATCAGACCTGGTGATGAAATCCCATTGTGTGACTGCATCATGGTAGCAGTAATTGTCCTGCAACAAGTCTCATACTATAAAGAGTCAGATATAACACTCTTGCTCATAATTAAAAAGTACTGACAACTTGGATCACACGGGTATGTGAGAGATTTGAGTTTATCGAATCTATTCTTACCTGCTGTTTCTGATATGCGGTATTCGGGCTTATCTCCGACTCCAACAGTACTGATCCTAAAACACAAAGACTTGGGTAAGTTTTCACTTTGGAGCCACTGCGAAGTATCAGAACAAAAATTGACCAATGATAACGTATTCTTGAAAGTTAAGATCGCTTAATTGGCCTAGTTCTGAGTATTCAACGTTAAAAGGACACTGTAAAACGTGAATAAAACAATGTTATATAAAATAGAAAAACTTGAAACTAACATCTGCAGGGCTAATTAGCCACCGATAGCCCATTTCCATTGTTAAGAACTTTTACATGATGTTTGCATGAACACGTAATGGTTTAAGATCCTGAGTAATAACAAGTTTGTACGTTTATGACTAGACTTTGAAGGCCCCCCATGCTACGGAGATCACGTCGCCTGCTAAGGCAACGGGCTTGGCTAGCACTAAGCTATTCCATAAATGATTGTCTTTTATCTAATAGCAGTGTTAATACGGATTGTTCTGACAGTCTTAAACGACTGGGTCCAAATGCGGCATGATATTCAAAAAATAAAAAAGCCAAGTAAGTCCACAAAGTGGACATAATAGCTAACTGAATCATTATGTCCGAACAACCAGGAATTAGCATGCTAACGCTAGCCAACGTAACGTCAATGCGGCTATGCTAAATGGGAACTTACCGTCTGATTCGGCCCGAACTAATAACGATACCCCCCTCAGCCGTTCAACAAAGGTAGACGAAACGTGTCCGGTACCCCGATCGTCCCACTGCCGATCCTCGTTTAGCGTATACAATTTCACTCGCCGCCGAGTGTCCGACATGGTTAACCGAGTCGGAGCTAGCAGGCTAGCTGGCTGCTAACAAGCTATCACCTCACCCCGTCTGGTGTTTTCCTACCCTCGACCTGTTAACTTTGTTTCCACCCGCATGTTACAAAACATGCACGTCTAAGTGAAGTTCACTATATCAGTCACAATATATCAGTAGCTATTTCATAAACACATTACGTTAACGATGTGAAGCAACTCAACAGGAGGCCTAATGTTAAACAGGAAAATTCACAGAGAACACAACAACTCTAACGGCCTTCTTGCTAACGTCCACAGACCGCCATCTTGTAATCCGATCTTGTGTTCTTTTTCTTCTTCGACGTCAATCAAGCGCTAACTGCCGCGGGGTCTCCTCCTCCGAGCGACATCATCCAATGGGAACCGCGACACCACAAGATCAGCGCGCCACCTATCGGCACCGAAGGGAACAGCAGCAACAGTTACCTGCAGGTGACTCGTAGATAACAATAAGCCTTTTCTTTTAGCTGATTTTACAACAATAGCTATAACAATACTCAAAATTAGTGAGGGGTATTGTTTTTTTTTACTGTCTCAATTGTTTATTTTATGACATATCTGAATTTTTATTATTTGGTCCCCAAATATAATGCAACACATTTCCTTTGACTTTTTTTTTGCTTATCCATGCACATGCATATATGCACCCATATACCCTAACTAATTCTGAGTAGTGTACTACATACTTAATTAAAACAAAGACAGTCTTGCACCATTGTTAAAACTAAATTTCAAATTAAAATGGTTCAAATCTAAAGAATAAATACATAAATAAAAGTTCTCCATATTATATTTTACTGTTTTTCTGAATTTATTAAGCTCTAGGACCAAACATGAAGCCTTTTTCCAGCACCTGTCCATCAGACCAGTAAGACAAACAGACACACACATCATTTTAACACCACTTCAGTTTATGAGTACAGATATTGAGCATCCTTAATGTCTTCCAGCCAAAACTCCATGTTGCAGCAAGTACTTCAATATCACTGCTCAAAGGGAACCATTTCTTATAAAACTAATAATGCTCCAGCTTGGATTGGAGGGTACAGTGAAGCCTTTCTGTTTTCAGCTTCAGGTACAACATATGTCAAATGAGTATGACATATATGAGTTTTCACCCTCTTAAATTTGGTGCATATTTCTGTGATGGGGTTAGTGTAAAATCATAAATGTAAGTTGACTACAAATTCTGCTAGAGGCAAAATAATTGCATTCTTATTTAAGTGAACAATTCTTCAGTCCATCAGATAAACCACCAGTGGAGCAGCAGGTCCAGTCAGTGTGACACAGCAGTTCCTATTGGGGGTATTTCCCAATTTTCTGAGCCTCAGGGGTGAAAGTCTCGTGGCTGTAAGTATCTGTCCCTGTATCTGTATATAGGAGCCCACCAGCTGAACCCTGCACATGACTCCACTTCTTGCATGGACTCAGGGTGTTTAAGGTTGAGCATCAGGTAATGATGTTATTTTATCATGCGTTGACAGAGTAAATTACATCAGGGTATGTGATAGTAGCATATCAACTAAGTTAAAATCACAAATAAACTGACAGGTCCAAACAGCAATGAAAGTAATGGGTATTCAGAAAACGAACTGCTCCCATCAGATAGACGCTACAGGTTTCCAATTAAATTCAGGAAGAGATACCAAAAAACATATCACTGAATCTCCTCAGCTCAGGGTACAAGGACGGTATGAAAAGAGGGGCTGTGTTGCATGTCCCTGAATAAACTTAGGATTGCATGTGTCGGTGCTTTATGTCTGTAACGGCACTATATTGTATCTTTTACACTGCAACCTTTATGTCTGGGACAAATTTCTAGAGGGACAAATAAAGTTATCTTGGATTTTGTATCTTGGATGTCAAGCAGGTGTCTTCATGGGTCTTACAATTAGTGACGAGGTCCTTGTCTATTTGCCCATTTGAGCTGCTGTGTATTACAGTGGTAAAAGACTAGGCGTGCTCCAGGGTGGGTGGAAGATGATTTCAAACTTAACAGTGTCACTATCACTGCCTGGTCACTGGTTGCTAAAGGTAACCTATTTTTTTTTCACGACGAGTACAATTTGTGGCACTTCATTTGTTGTTGGCTTCAGCAAGATTACCATCTGTTTTTTTTATTATGTGTGCATGTTTTCTGCTCAAAATGTTTGTGAATTTTTTATCACTACAAAGCCAACATTGTTTTATTTATAAATGACTCACATACACACCATAAAAGGGAAATATAACAAACGCTCTCCCACTTTTCCTTATTTGTCCATCTCTTGATCTTGGCAGACGACACACTGCCACAGTGAACACCAAACATGTGGTAAATCTCATACACACAAGAGGCAGTGTTACCACACACATGAATAAAAAAAACATTGTAAGATTGCACTGTGTCTGTTGGGTAAAAGCGGCTAGATCACTGTGATGGATGAAACTTAAAGAAAATATAACCCGCTTGATGCTGTCAATGCTAGCTGAGTTGGCAAATCTGAAAACAAGACACCATACAAGAGGATACTTAAAATTACAACAGATTCATAATATTTGAAAACGTGTGTCCACTGCTCGTTCAGTTTGTGCACAATGACAACAGGACACTGTTATGTGATGAGCTGCAGTCCACTCCAGTGCGGATTTACAAAGTCCATACCCACCACAGTAGCAGGGTAAACCTCTTTCTGTACGGCACTGGATCTGATGCTCTTGGTTAAAACCAAAGTTTAAATCCACTTTGGTTGCAAAGCCAGAAGTTAGCCTGGTGTGTCACAAACCAGTGCTGTCCGTTTGGCTGTTGCTTGAACCCATGGAGATGCTCTGTTTCTCACTCATTGTCTTAACGAGAGTTGCCGCAGGGGACTGGAGCACCTTCCGTGAAAGTCTCATTCTTCCGTCTGTTGGGTCCCGTCCAAAGTACTTGACCTGTTGGCAGAGAAGGTGAGCCCAGAATGTAAACACAGGAGGCGACTTTTGACAACACAGTTTGTAGTTATTGGTACGTACCTGTATCTGCTGTCCCACCTCTAAACCCAAAGCACTTGGATGTTTGATCTAAAAGAAGAAAATACAGAGAAATTACCCTCTAAAATCCAAATAGAAACATGGACATGAAGGCAAACAGTACGCAGGGGGGAATTTTCTGACCCGTTTGTGGTCCAGTTGTGAGTTGTGCAGCAGGACAGCACTCATGTTGGGATAAAGTTTTACCATCACACCAATGTCCCTGAAGCAGAGCAGGAAAAGACTTCAGAAGCTGTTTGAATGACAGCATGCTAGACAGCATGTTAAAATTGATTGCTAATGACTGGCAACAAATACTTTTTTTACATGCAATGTAATAGTTTACCTTATCTCAGTGATGGTGGCAGTGTAGACGGCACCAAACTCCAGCTGCTGTTCTTGCTGCAACACAAGACAGAAAGATACATGTATGTTAATGCACATAGTGTATATATACACACACGCAAACATCCGCATGCATTTACAAGCGTTGGAGACTCACATCATCCTTGCAGATGTCAGTGATGAATTCTTGGGCTTCAGACATGGCTCCCGGCGTTGGAGCGAACACAGAGAAGGTCTCCTCGTCCACCTGACTAATTGTCACACCTTCAGAGGAAAAAACAAATCTCCAGTTACAACATTCTGTTAAAAGTGTCTGTGTTGTGCAGCAAAATGATAAAACGACAAAACTGTACTTCAATCAGAAAGACGTTGTGTTTTTGGTTGGTTTTTCTTAT
Organism: Lagodon rhomboides; assembly: GCA_039737535.1. Classification (NCBI taxonomy): domain Eukaryota; kingdom Metazoa; phylum Chordata; class Actinopteri; order Spariformes; family Sparidae; genus Lagodon; species Lagodon rhomboides. The sequence continues at coordinate 19,806,160 of CM077796.1, read as the reverse complement.
TCAGTTAAATATTAATTTCAGACTACGTTACCCGTTTGAGCTTGTAGCCTGCGAAGGTTGTAGCCTCCTGGACCAACAAAGCGTGCTCGCTTGGAAACAGGCACCCGGACAGTTTCTGAGGAAAGAATGAACGCATGCACATCAAATGATCCTCTTCCTTCAAAATGTGTGAACACAAATTTGTGTTCAAACACGAATCTTACCAACAACAGGTCCATTCTCCTTCCTCGTCCTTCTGGGGCTTGCTATACATTTGTTCATGATGCCCAAGATTTCCCTTTTTGCCACTAGAGAATAACAATATTGAAACAAAGCTCAATATACCCACCTCCAAAAATGTGTACAAACTGTATTCTTTTGTGAAAAAAAAAACATTCTTTTGAGCTTACCAGTGGCCTGTTGGATGGCCTCCATGACCACCCTCAGAGGCAAACCTGGGATCTTTACATCAGCCTGGAGGTTAAACAAAGGTGTATAAAATAGGAACCAAAGAACAAAACACAATCAGAAAAAAGGCCAGGAGAAATATTTCTTCAGCTACAGAATGAGCCAACTGGCTAGTACCTGTAACGCAGTGATGCCCTTGTTTGTTCCTGCTAATTTGAAGTCCATGTCTCCGAGGTAATCCTCTATTCCCTGTTTAGAAAATAACAATTAGCTCACATACAACATCTCCAATATAACTAAGTTGGTCACACACTAGCTACAGTTGCACTCCATTCATACCAGGATATCAGTTAGTAATCTATAGTCTTGGATCTCATCAGGTTTCCCTGGAACAGCCTTGGAGATGAGGCCCACCGCTACACCTGCAACAGGAGAAGAGATGGGCACACCTGGAAGACACAAAGTTGGACATATTAGCTACATATTATCACACAACTTCCCTTTATTATGTGAATTGAAACACTAAAGCAAATCTTGATATGTCCTATATATCCCTCCACTTTAAGTAGCATTATAAGAAAAAGAAACAAAATTGTTGCGCGGCGTTAAAATTAAAGTTGCTACAGAACTTTCATTTTTTAATTTAAAAAAATCTGACAACAGACATTATGGTAGTGGTACCTGCATCCATCAGTGCAAGGCTGCCTCCACACGCTGAAGCCATCGAGGAGGATCCTGAAAGAACATAAAGAGGTGGAATATAGGGAGAGGAAGGGAAATACAGCAATAGGCTGTCAGACATTGTAACCCCATGTTCCTGTCTCAGACATCCTGCTAGACAATAAATAGATTTCCTGCGGCGACAGTATTGTTTTAAAAACTTAAAAACTGCGTCACCGCACTCACCGTTTGACTCCAGCACCTCAGCAGTGACCCTGATAGTGAAAGGGAAGTCTTTAGGGATGACTGGTCTCAGAGCTTTCTCAGCCAGGGCCCCTTTGAATAAACACAAACATCAACAAACACATCCACATTAACAGTCTCTGTCCATAAGATTCTTGATGGGGATGAAGACAACGACTACAAACCATGTCCAAGCTCTCTCCTGTTGATGCCTCCCATCTTCCCAATCTCATTGGTTGCATATGGAGGGAACTGTAATAAAGGCAATGATGATTTCAAGTTCACCTCGAGAAAACTAAGGAATACACAATCATACACCTGATATTCAATGTGACTTTAAAAAGGAAAACAGCATTTTACTCACTTCATAATGAAGCATGAAGTTTTTGTCTTTGATGCCACTGCAGAAAGAAAATGAATGAAAAACCTTTCAATGGTTTATTTTAATCTGTATGGACAATTTAGGCTACCACGTAAGACAATACATGTCATGTATGTCATGCCAGACATGTCAGACACAGACAGGGAAATACGGCTGCTGCTATTAATGACATTAATTATTTTGTCTATAAAATCTAAAACAAATTGTGAAAAATGCTTATAACAATTTCCCAGAGCCCAAAGTGAAGGCTTCAAATTGCTCCTTTTTTCAAACCAACCTTAAAAACCCAAACATTCTTCATTTACCATCATGAATGACAAAGAAAAGCTGAAACCAGCATATGTTTGACATTTTTAACTTAAAAAACTTTGACTGAACTGTCCTCATAATGTAAATAGCATGAATGTGGAGATTCATGTGTGTTACCTCAAAGCTGTGGTGATCGGGTCTGCTTTAACACTGGATTCCAGGGAATCAAATGTGACACTGGACAGCACCTACGGGGAAAGAAAAAGAACAAGGACTGAACTTTCTCTGTTAAAGTCTAAATAAAAGGCTTTTTCAGTGGTAAAATCTTATTTCTCTACTCCATAGACACTTTAGAAAGTCAAACACCCAGATATAACCAACAAACATTAGTCTTCAATCTCTTTAATAAAATGGGCACAATGATATTCTTCTTTCACATAATTACTGTGGCCTTCCTGCTCTGTACCTACCTGTGTTTGTCCTCTCTGGAACAGAGCTGAGCCGTGCAGCGGTTTAAAGAGGTCGATATCACAGGAAATGTTCCTTAAAGCAGTCAGCTCCCTCCCATCACATCTACAACAAAAAGTTTTGCATCATTTATGGAGGTCCCTCGTGTGTCATAAAACATTATACATTCATTTCACCATGGACTCACCTCTTGTATTCATTAAGCACTAAACTGCGGAAGACATCTTTGCTCACTGTGTTGAAGGACTCAATGACCTCAAAGGGCTCAGCCTGTGGGAATTTTTCTACACGTGGAAGACATGAATTGACACTGTTCAGCTGACAAACAAGACACAGACTTGATTGAATTTAAACATAATGCATAGAAATAAATGATTGTGCACCAATATTTGAAACAGCCAACTTAAAACTGTTTCCATGCAACATGAAGATAATCTACCTTTTAGGTTCTCTTCAGTTTCTAGTCGAATTTTGTTGATGGCTTCATCTCTTGAAATCTGAGGCGAGATAGTGATATGATTAATGTTGTAATAATCTGAAACTCCTGAAAAACATAAATATTTTCAGACCCCAGAGAAGAAACACATCAGTGATTCTGGCTGCTTGAAAATAATTTGATCCACAGAAACAGAAGACTAAATGCCTTCTAGAATGGGCTCAAATGGCCACATGATGTTGTGAGAGAATCTTACCTTATCGTGAGTGTAATCAGTGAAAACAGCATAGATCCTCTCAGAAGCTAATCTGCAAAGAAGAAAAGGAAAAACAATTAAGTACTCATATCTTAATACATTCCAAGTGAAACTACAGAAAACAGTATCATCACTGGTCTTACTGCCGAGCATGCTCCACCATGTCAGTCGGGGCTGAGAAGACCTTGATCGGAGTCCGCTTGGTGACTTTACGCTCTCGCGCCATCTGTTGGATGGCCAGTATGATCTGCTGGCTGTGTTTGACTCCCAGCTTCACCGCGTGGCAAAAGTCCTGCTGCAGCACGTTCTCAGCTGAAGCCTCAATCATCACTGGCAGACAGTCACATTAAAGAAAGTGGTGTATGATGCGATTGAAAGGAAAGTTAATAACCTGAGACACTGAGCTGACAGTTGCAGATGTTGAGCACATTTGTGGTGATGACATCTATACCTAAGTAAAGTATATCTGAGTCAAGTAAGTAAGTAGAAAGTGTGATAAATGTCAATACGTTTTGTTACATTTATATTGTCCACTTCTGGAATAGATTGTGACTTTAACAACAGATTTTATCACATAATAACTGATTTTGATATATGTGTTATTGGTAGTCTTTAAAAGGTCCTGAGCTTCTGTTGGGAGTGTTATACTGTCTGCCAACTTACCCACTTGACTGCTGGGGGCTCCGGCCACAATCAGGTTGAGACTGCTGGAAGACATCTCTGCCCTGGTGGGGTTGATCAGCATCTCTCCGTCTACCATGCCCATACGCACAGCACCTGTAAAAACACAAAACACACATGGAGTCCCAAGCTACTTTTCAAAGAAATGTACAATTGAAATTGGACAGATGAGTGAAAACCAGGATTGAAGGTTAAAAATTTATATACCAAGTATAAAAGTATATACCAACAGGCCTAAATCTGTTGTGTGTTCCTCACCTATGGGTCCATTCCAGGGGATGTCAGACAGGGCCAGAGCAGCAGAAGCTTTAATGAAAGAAAACGTTGTTTTAGCCAAGGGTTTAAACAAGAAAACTTTACCTTGTGGAAAACAAAGATGACTGGGATCTAACTCACCTGCATTTATAGCCAGCACAGCTGGATCATTGACACCATCAACTGCCAGCAGGTTACAAAGGACCTTCAGACATACACAAGACATTGGAGACAATTACAAATTAATCTAATTTTAGTTCAAAAAACAAAAGATGGCAAAAGATAATGGTGAAAGCAATTTAAAACTGAACTGACCTGAGTATCATAAAAGTAACCAGAAGGGAACAGTGGTCTAATTGACCTGTCTGAACAACAAAAACATGAGGAACTGTCAGTGAAAGCACCAAAGTCAACATCAAGCTAAAAATAAAATAAGACACATTCTTATCAAGTCACCTATCAGTCTGCTGGTGAGGATCTCATTGTCAGTGGTGCCGAGCTCTCGCCTCAAATAGTTAGTGGGGATTCGACCTGCTGCAGCTGCTTTCTGTCTGTAGTCAACCTGTAAATTAAAGTGGAATTTAATTCACCAGACGACCCACAAATGCGTCTACCAAATACATTTACATTACATGGATGTAACAAGAGCAGAGAAAATTTCTTATGAATGAGTCGGATTAACTCCACGCAGATGTTTGAGAACATACCACAAGAGGCATAAACTGAGACGGAGAAGGTTTGGTTTTGCTCACAGCAGTCACCATCACAGACGTCTCTCCCAGCTTCAGAAAGAGATTAAACAGGTTAATGAAAAATATAGTTTAAATCCACTACATCGTAAGCAGTAGTTCCACACATGTTTTTAGAGAAAAATGTACACTACAGCTGCAAAGATTTATCAATTAAACGAGAATCTGTCAACAATTCAATTAATCGCCAAGTATTCTACCTTCTTCAATGGGAATATCTTTATGCGAATATGTGAATATCATATGTTCTATGATATCAAATGGAATATCTTTGGGTTGTGGACAATACAAGATATTTAGAAAAAAACTGTGGTCAACAACAAACTGATTAACCAAAAAATAAAATTGAAATAATCTACTTAAAACTTAATATCACAGTAAGGCTGGATTACCTTTTTTAAAATGTTGGCTAACAGCCCGAGGGCTCGATTGGCCCCATATGCTAGTCATATCTTAATTTGGTTCAATATTTAAGGGTCAAATCAAGTCAAGCCAAGCAAAAGCCTAAATCATACATCACAGGACCTCACAATCCCTCTATCATAGGGGAGGAACCTCAGGAAGAGCAACAGAGGCCGGATCCTTTATCCAAAGATGGACCTGACATGCAGTAGATGGTGTTTATACAGCATGGATCTAGACAGTAATAGCAACAGTAGAAGCAACATTTATCAAGAATGTGGATAAAAGAGGATGTCTAGCAAGTTCCAGGTGCTGCCGTGCACCTGTTTGGTGTAACTGTTGACATATTTCAGTACCTGTACCACAGCAGATCCATCAGCAAATCTAGCAAACTTCCCTGAAGAGATTTCAAGTTTCCTACAAAAACAACGAGAGCACAGCATATCAAAATGTATGAGATACTAAACCACTGACATATTTACAGATAATAAAGTTAGCTAGTCCGTCTTCAACACATCCCAGTCCTCTGTTCTGGTTTTTGTTTAAGAGCAACACGGGTCAAAGTGAGCAGCAGCTAGCTGCACACTGACAGAGGCTACAACAACTGTTATAAGTTTAGCGTTATGTCTTGCTGGCTGTCAGCTGAACACTTGAACTGGACGGAGGCTGCGAAAGTCAACTCACTTCTCTCCAAGGTCCACCCTTACTGTCTGCGGCTTGGAGTGGCTGTTGTAAACACTTTGGTGACATAAGCGGACGTAAAGGCGGGCTAACGAGTGCCCCGGTCGGAGCAAGTACCTCATATCTACAGAAAACAACTGAAAACAAAAGACGAGTTAGCCGGGTGCTGTCTATGTCTTTACAGTTTAGATATGCGCGTGGAGGCTTCCATGTCAGTTCGTCACATGAACGGAATTACGTTGTCGAGACGCGTCCTCTGATTGGACAGACTGAGGCGTGTGTGTAACACCAAAATGCGTCCGTGTCATTCAACACATAACAATTCCACTTGAGCTGCCTTATTTACTCTCTTCGACTGTTTCTGGACTTTATGTGGGTATAAAGGATTTTACTTCGAATTAAGAGCTTTAATTCAATTTAGCAGTTGGAGGGGAAAGTATCTTGTTGTTTTGTTTGTAATTAGGGAAAAGCCACAGGATTAGCTGCTGACAACATAATGAAAATACATCAGCATGGTTTTAAACTTAACACCGGTGGCAGAAATATAAGTACAATTTCCTTAAATTAACATATACGTTATCTTATCTTTTGTAGCTGTGCTAAGCCTCTTTTAAAGCCGTTTTTATGCGTAATGCAGTCTTTGGGGTAAAAGTACGGTAAAGTAAAATAGTAAACGTCCGGTTATGTTGTCAAAGTGACATGATGATAATTTTATTTTTAGCATACAAATAAGTAAATATTTATTTTTGTTTTAACCCCATTACAGTTAAACTAGACCTACCACCATACAACTAAGTAGGCCTAATGATATATCCAAATTGTCATAGAGTCATTCTACATTTCCGCAAATGAACACTTTCAGTTTCTGTAACTTTAGGGCATATAATCAGATCCCCCTGTCCTTGTCTCATGTATGTGTCTCTGAAATGAAAATGTCATAAGAGGGAATGTAGCAGCAGCTTGTTAGCCTCCAATGTGCAATGTTAAATCCTTACCGCTAGGTGGCAGCAACTCCTCACCAAGTGTTTCTTTACTTTATTATACAATAAAGAACAGTAGCAGACTTACTGCTGTACAATTCAAGTTACCAATACAAACAACAGACTCACACTTCCCACACACAGGATATACGGAATCATAAGTGCTTACACATTGGGAAACAATAACATGGTGGTTATTGTGGACAAGAAGAATTGAAAAGCAAAACAGTAATCACAACAAAAAGGTTTTGATTGTTGCAATAACACAGTAACATAGAAGGCATTTACAAGTAAATAAAGCTAAATTAATAATTAATAATTAAGAGGACATATGGAAAACAGGCAATGGGGCTGGACTTTGTTACAATGATGATATTTTTTTTTCACATTGTCAAAAGGCTCCTCTGCCTGAGCCAGCTGCTGTAACTGTTTCCTGTAAAATGTCTCTGAAAGAATAAACTCTCTGGGCTTCAAACAGCCAGTTGGTTTGTCCGTCAGTGCATCAGTCAGTAAATCGTGACCTTGCTTGCTGATCAAACAGTGAGTCCAGGAGTTAGCTTACCAGCCAGACAGCCCTGCGGTCACCCAGTCAGCCAACTCACTGACAGTGGGGTTGCTGCAGTTGTTATGGTAACAGATGAGAGTTAACAGCATCTCTCTGGATTACTTTCACGCATGCACACACTTCGCACCCGCGGAAACACACGCACACACTCCAGCTAATTGCAGGGAGGAATAGCAGTATCTCACACAAGCTCTCTCACAGTGAAAAACACAAGAACACATTCCCATTATATTACCAACTCGTATTATCTTGTTTCCATGGCTCCGGGACACATTGAGATCTCATTATTACCCAGCAGAGCCATGGACTATTACTGCGTAATGGACCAGTCAGTGTTTTTTCGTGGTAGACTACAAGGATCATAAACAGCTCAGTGGAGGATTCTGTGTGGAGGCTTCACTTTTCAGAGAATCTTCTTTTGTAAATGTTCATCGACCGACGTAGAAATCAGTTGGTTATCTCTGTCACTGTCTGTGAATCTATACATCAATCCATTATTCAAACCCTCATCTAGTCGTCTTACAGAGGTCTCTGTGACGAGAGACAAGCTGTCGATGTGATTTGATTGATCTGTGGATGTTGTTGATGAGAAATTATCTTCAAGATCAATAAACAGGTCACACTACAGAACACCAAGGGGCGCAACAGTAGTTCACCTGAATCAGAACCTTTGAAATTTTGGTTTATGTATTAAGTGTTGAAAATGGCTTTTTGTTTTTTGTTTTTTTGTGTTCTTTTTGCCTAGATTTAAAAATGGTGTCAGAAAAATAAGCTTAGTGTGTGTGTGTGTGTGTGTGTGTGTGTGTGTGTGTGTGTGTGTCTGAGCACCTTGGCCACTTCACAACTCAAGAGGTTTAAGTGCTTTTCCGATTTTCATGCTGCAGAGTGTGAGGAGGTGACGACGGGACAGCCTGCACGAGCGCTGCACTGATCTCTGTTACACACACATGAACACACACACAGATTTGACGGGATTTTCCGTGGGGGGTGCTAACTGAGGGTTTTTTCTGGGTCCTTGGCAACCAAAAGGGAGATTTAAAGGGAGATTATCCATCATCCTAAACACCCAGTGACAGCTTCAGTGGAAACCGGTGACATACTTTTTGTAGCTCATTTTACAACTTTTTCTTGCAGAACTGCAGTGTTTCCAAATTTCCATCAACAGCCACACTGAAATATCCTGCTTGTGGTTGAAAGACATTTCTCCTGTCTGTCACTTAAGGGCCAGTAATTGGATGCACCCTCCTCTGATTGTTATGGACATGCATAAGCTTGAAGGAACCACCATTCAGACAGCTCAGAGCGACTTGAATTGGCAAGGAGTGATTTCCTTTGTCACAAGCGTGGTAATTACGTTATGGCACATGGCAAGGTTCCACAAAATACGGTTCCGCTCTCTCAGAACGGGCAGAATTGCAGCTCATGGAACAGCATGTTGCTTACAAAGTGCCTCATATAAGTACATTAAAGGTGCAGTGTGTTAGAATTTAATTTGAAAACCTTTAAAAGATTAAGTCAAATTATCAACAGAGTGTGAACATTTTTGACATTATGACATATTTGTGAGGTGTTGCAGAGATATTTACTGAAAGCAGCATGCTCATTTTTAAATCTCTCGTGCTAATGGTGTTAACACCATTAGCTCCCCCGGTGCTCCAAGCTCCCAATCTGGGCCAGACCCCCTGGAAGTGGCCAAACCGTGTGATTAATACGTCACATGATGCACTGGAACCCAAAAAGATCTTCTGAGCATCACAGAATGACTAATTTCACTGTCATAATTTGAGCCATTCGGTCCAATATAATGTAGGAAGTCTTGTAGCCGCAAGATTAAATTATTTTATCCAGAGGTTAACCAGCCTGGAACAAAAGAGTGGGAAGACAAACTTTTTTGGCTTCATGCGCCGCTGAGCAGATTACATAGGAATGAAAAGGGCGCCATCTCCAATGCTGTATCCAGATTTTACATGTTCGATCCACGATCTGGGCTGCTAGCTACACTGCTGATTGGGCAGCTACAGTTGGCAGGAGGAAGCGGTTACTTTAGTAACATGCTCCCTTCTTTTTGTTGTATGAATTCTACAGGTGGCCAATTCTTACATACAGCACCTTTAAAGTTTCTTGCATGACACATTTCTGGAGCTTGAATTTTTGAGGACAAGTGCTATATTCTACCATAACTGACTGTCATAAATTCATTTTCCTTTAGGTAGATCAAAAAACGATCTATTCTGAGGCTATAAAGTGTCTGCTATTGTACATCGGGTAAAAAGTTATCCAAACATACCCTCTCTATGTGAAGAAGATCAGCTCTCTAGACATACACATACAGTTAAATGGAGGTTAGTTTTGTCACTGCAAAGCCTCCATCGTAAATCAGCTTCACATGATCAGTCATATGGTATGGGACGCAGTTTGTTTTGTTGTTGGACTGGAAATGAATGATGACTCACTGACGCCTGAGTGTAAGCTTGTGTGATACATACACAGTGAACAACAAGCTGGTGCTCTGCTAATCAATCAAATCAGAGAAACATAACATAAAGACACAGCAAGTTAGCAGATACCGAGGTGTGATCAACTCTTATGTTTAACAGGAAGAATAATCTTCACAGCATCAATAAAACAAGTCGTGCCTGAAACAAAATGAATGTTAAGAATAGAATTTTTTTTTCATGAGCGCTACAGAGTAGCTAATATTGTTTCATTACTGCTCCAACCCCTGCTTCCCTAAATATTGGCTCCCTGCGGTGTTGGTGATCTAAAAAGCCTCTCAGACAGAGGGCAGATAGCGATTTAAAGCCTTGAGGCCTGGACTGCAAAGACCTGATTGCTTCTTGGTCTCGCGCCTCCAATCCGGAGCGGTCATTAAAGCCCATCACGAGAACCTCAGACTCTGCTGACACCAAGACGAACCTGAAACATGATGTGCAACATATTACAATCCATGATAAACACATTCAGAGCTGGTGAAATGTGATTGATAAACAGGTCTTCATCAGAATGCTGCCAGTTCACAGTTTGATGTATAAGGTGGGTAAAGAGATGCATACGAGGCGCAAAAGGTTGGGACACACGCACACACACACATCTTTACTGCCCTGTAATGTTATGCAGTTAGGCTTTGACTCTCTCACCGGGGTCTCAATCATCTGAACTGCTGATTTGAATGTTGAGGCATTGATTTCCCATAGCAGCACTGAGACAGAGACAGAGGAGCTGGTCAGAGTGACCTCCACTGTGAAGCTAGAGGTCAGACCTTTAGATTGTTTCATCAATCTGGACAGGTCAGAGTTTAGTGATCTATGTAAATGGTGTGTTTTTTATGCCTCCATGAAGATCCTGTTATTATTGTCGGGTGTATCTTTACATGTTTGTGCACAACCCTTGGATGTAAACTAACCACAGGTTAAGATACCCAGAAGACCTATTTTTGAAGGGTGTCCATGTGTCGCAAACAATTTTAGACGTGAAAAATTAGACCTTGCCCGTCTCTCTCAGTTCCTTATAGAAGCCTGTGGACGGTTTGTTTAGGTTGTTTGATGCTGCCGGACTGTGGACGTCTTTGTGAAAGACTCGGCTCGGATTTTCTGCAACAGTCCAAAGGATGTGACCGGACAACAGTAGCTAACCTGAGTTTAGAAATGGAGTCCGCTAACATAAACAAACGACCGGCTTCCAGCACAACACAGACATTCCACATGAGCCCCTTGACCACTTGACCATACGACGGTTTGACTATTTATTAGTTTCACAACCGGCTTGTGAAAGAATGGCCCTTTCATGGCTTTACTGATGGGACAGCAGAGAGGGGTGACAGGAAAGGGGAAGAGGGAGAGGGGGGGATGACATGCAGCAAAGGGCCATGCGGTGAACATTTGTGGTTATTCAAGTGCTGGCGGCATTTCAGGCTGCGAACCAGTTTGTTTGTGTTCGCTGTGTTCATCCAAATATCAATACTGAGTTAGAGACGAGACGATGTGACAGACGGACCCACACGATGAGTGTTGTTGTGTAGCCGCACGCAAAAAAAAATGTAACTCTCAGTCTGTTAAACGTGTGGTTTCACTCAGTTTGGTTTAAACTCTGAACCCTCCTTATCAACATGTACTTCACATCCACCTGAAGCCTTAGTCACGCAACCTCAGTAGGAACAGTCAGCACGGATTAAATGTCAGTTGAAGAAAGAGGAAGTGCTCATATAATTCTGCAGCGTTAGTCAGCCCACCGCGCGTTCGAGCGCTGCAATTCAAGTCCGCATGAGATCAGCGCAGCTCCAAATCAAAATGTTTGCGGTGGCTTGTAAATTCCAGTGAAATAACTAACAGGAAACGGCCGTCATCCGAGGGAGACAGGGAGAGAGTTTCCTCTGTGAGAGGCTCTTCAGGGTCAAGCGAGAATTTCTCCAAATTTTTCCAGTTGTGGATTTTCTGAGCGGCGCTGCTTCGTGGTTGATGGATTTTTTTTTTTTTTTTTCATCCCCGGACTAGATTGATACCAACCAGAGGAAACATTTCCATGTGCACACACTGGTTCTGCAGGGTTTGAGCCAAAAGAGGCGGTCGGGTGGGTTTTCCACAGGGCCTGCTTTCATTGCTGAGTGTGTGTGTGAGGAATGCTGCTGTGGGTCCGCACAATCACTGAGTCATTAGGTGGAGGTGGATGCTGTCTTTGTGACAAAACTTGTTAAAAGCGTCATGAATAATAGATGTTGATGAGGCGGGCTGGAGCTCCCTTTCAATCCAAGGTTAATGAATCCAAACAACAACGCAAATAGACGCTAACGCACAAACACGGCGAGCTACATCCACCTCACCCCTCCGCAGTAATTGAGCAGAGCATAATTGTGTTCAGGCTGCTGTGTGGGTAAGCGGGCACTACACGAGGCGAGCCGTGAAAGGTTTTCATTATCTGCGTCAGTGTTTAATCGTCTGCCGGGGTGACAGGGTTCGTGGAAACGTGTGTGGGTTGCCTTCAGAAATGGGCTATATTGGATTTGAGTAGATTCCGGAGCAAATTCCCCCTTTTAATTCACATCATTACGTTTAGATAAACTTCATTGATTTCCCGGGAGAAAATTGAATCTTCGTGGGGAGCAGTGAGCAGGGGTAAAACTGGAGAGCAGAGCGTAAAATGTATTACAAAACCCCAAACACCTACTTTCTCAATCATCCTTTTAATGGGGTCCTACATGAACATTTACTGCCGAATTTGGTCCGTTTCGGTTGTTCACACAAGAGATTTTCTAAAGTCTTTCATGACTTTACGCTCCTATCAATGATTTGCATTTGGCGGGACTCACTCGGAAAGAAAATGATGTCATGTTTATGCGTCTCCGTCCATCCAGATTGAGAAACATTTGAATCCAAATGTGATGACAGATGTTATGTTTGTTTGTGTTGCCAGACCACTGTCAATCAGATCTGACAAATCCCACTCACACAGACCTGGAGAGGCGGATCAGCTGAGTTTTTAAACATTAAACTGGTTCACCAAAATTTGTTGGTGACGAAACATGTTCTTACTCAGCTTAAAAACTTTTACAGCCTCAATTGGTCTGGTATGACCAGTACTGTATTGTAATATTAGCTGATGCTATGAAGCTTAGAAAGATATCGCTATGTAGCTATAAAAAGTAACAAAAGGCTCATTTTAAAGGATCAGCCAAAATATTTTATTCAGTCATTAGCTGCTCACCACCATCCCAAATTCGACAAGTTGTTCGTAGTCCACAGAACATTTCTGGAGCTTCACAGCAAAGGGTCTAAATAAAGATTAAAAAAATGCCTTTAGAAATTAATTTGGGATCTCTGGGCTTCTGGAGACTGCTGTACAGAGCATTTTTATGTCTTTTTTTTAACCTTACATACAGCCAGACATAATCTGTTGAAAGCCTAAATAATTTGTAGTTGAAACTTCAGCATGACAAACAAAGACAGACATTAAAACCGTTTTTGTTTTTCCTGGTGTGCACTCACTGAGCCGACATCCTAGTCAAACATGTTTTGCAGAGAACAAGACACAACAGGTCGAGTCAGGATCTCCTACTGTATAGCCCCGAGCCTGAGCACCAACCAGAGCGACCGTTATTCTAAATGCAAATGAGAACGTCACACGACAGAGCTGCTGCTGCTGTTGCTGACACTTGCTTATTAGAAATTTCAGGGGCACGTACAATAATCCATTCACTCTGTGCTCCTGAGAGCTCTGCGTTTCCCAAATCAGTGATTGTGTTTTAATTGGCTATTCGGCTGCACGGACTCTGCTGCCTACTCACACCTACAGAGCCATTGATCAATTGTTGATTAGGTGTCTCCTCCCTCACTAGTGAATGCCTGTGGGTTTGGACTTATCATTCAGTCCTTATCTTGCTGCTGCTGATACAATGAAATACTGTTTGTTTGTTTGCTCGTTCACTCTACATCTCTTGTTTCAAATTTGTGGTCAGTAGCTGCACATATAACATATTTATTTAGGTCAGTTGCTTTAATATTTGTAATGTTTTATCTTTGCTTCTTATTTGCATATTGGCGAAGTGCAAGTCAACACTGCTGACCTCACAGCGAGAAGGTTGCGTGTTGGAGTCCCGGCTGGGGCGGTACCTCCCTCTGTGGAGTTTGCATGTTCTCCCTGTGCTTGCTTGGGTTTTCCTCCAGGTGCCTCCGAGGGTTTCCCCCACCATCTAAACATGCAAATTGGATGAATTCTCCAGTCAGCACCCTTAGCCAACCAAGGCACCGGCTGAGATCTGGAGCTGGTCTGCGGACGCTGAATGTTGGTCGCCCACTGCTTCCTGGGAATGGGTTAAATGCAGAGGAGTACTTTCATGTTAGGTGACTGACGTTACCTGCTCTTTACACTGGCACATATATAACAAATACAAACAGGGTGTGATTTAATGCATGTCATAATTTCTTTATCTAAACCTCTTCTTTATAGCTGACTAAAGCTCCCATTCACTGTACATTTAGTCTCTTTGTACAGTACCCACCAGGTGTCAGTAGCTTACTTGCCTTTTCCTGCTGCAATTCACTGCATGCTGTACATGCAGACAAAAGGTGTGCATGAATCCAAGTATTTCCACCTGAAATAACCATCAACATTTGCCACAGCATTGGGTCTGCAAGAAAAACTTATCCTCATCCCATTTCTGTCTGCATCACTCACTCTAAATATTTCCTTCACACTTGGGCTATTTAAATAATTGAATTGTACTGGATGGCCACATGCTGTCTAGGAATGATTACACTAAGGTCCTACAAAGAAAGTCTAAGTGGGAAAATGATGCTCTGATGATCAAATGCCCTATTTTTCTTTTGGAGCTGAAGGAGGCGGAGGGAGATGCACAGGAGCGACAGCGGGAGGCGGTGCTAAGTGTCCTCCAGTCATCCTCTCAGCTCCCTCTGTTCATTAGCATGCCGCATTTGAACGGAGGCAGACGGGGAGGGGAAGAGAAGTAACCGGTCAGACCTTACTTCACAATTATAATATGAGGATTTTAAAACCAGGACCTTGAACCTTCTGGATGTTTCCGACCTGGATATCTTTCTTCATTTAGTCGCCTCGGAGGAATATTTCCACTCAGCGTCAGTAACGGTCCTTTTTTTTCTCTCCTTTTTTTCCATAGTAACGTTCAGCCGCTAGCATAAACTGATACCTGGCTCAGGTCTCATGTAGTCTCTCTTTATCGCCTCTGTAGATAGCTAGCTAAACCCAGTACAGAGGAAAACACCTCAGAAAAATGTGAGTCCTTGTCTTTTCCATGAGGTAGCCAAGCCCAGTCGTTGGCATCTTCAAACAGCTGGGTCGCGTCAAGAAGATTGTGGATTAACGTTTTTTTTTTTTTTTTCCTCCCCTCTCTTGAAAATCTCCGGTGGCTGTTAGCAAAAATGAGCGTCGGTTTAATTGAATCAACTACATGAGTGGAGCCCTGAAGACAAACACATCTTTCTCCCTCACAAGGAGTGGACGTCTTTTTCCCCCCTCCTCATATCTGCTGAAATAAACGGCGCCAGTGTCAGTGGAAAAAATATGGAAAGCGAGGTTTTCACCCCGTTGCTGGAGCAGTTCATGCTCACGCCTCTGGTCTGCTGGGTAAGATCCCTCATTAACTATTCAAATGTGACTTCAAGCCCACTAATTAAACACCTCTGGCCTGCGGAGGCATTTTGCTTTTTAAAGTGTTTATTGATTATCTTAACACCTTATTTGCATTGTCTCGTTTGTTTCCTAGGTGAAGACAGTGGGGCAGCCGACAGTGACCGATGGCACCAAATTATCGGAATATATTGAATTAGTGGATGGGATTTACCTGAACGAGATAATGCTTGAGATGTGAGTAGACACAGATTCATATTACGTCTCCTTGCACCACCTTAATGTGACAGGGTTGACCTAATGGGGGCATGCAGACCTTTTATTGGGACCTCAAACGCACCATTATTACAAGAGACTTTCAAGGGGCATTGTGTAGTTTTACTACAGCATTATACTATTTACAATATTTATGACAAACTCAGTAATATTTATCTTAACTAACGGAATAAACAAGCAGTTCTCAGGTCCCCAGATCACTGTTTGAAGCTCGAAATGTGGCAGGGTCCGCCACATATAGAGAAAGTAAAGCAGTATAAAGATTGTGTTGTCCTTCAAGTGTTTATTCAGTCATGAAAATGAAAAAAGTTTTCGTCACTGAAGATCTTTGTCTTCTGATTAAGATTAAAAACACACTGCACCTTTAAATGGATACACATGCAGATTGCTCTCCAGCCTCTGTCCAGCACTTCTGGACACTTCTTCTGTGGTGAATGTAGGCTAAGCACAAAGGGACCTTGTATTGGGGGCAATGATGGGTCAGAAATGTAATAGCAGACAGTTATTGTTAGGATCCCTTGGAGCAAGGGGGCTGCGAGCAGCTCCTCAACTTCCAGTTGCTCTGTTTTTTCAGTCACCCTACACTGTCATCTGCAGCAGACTGGAAGACACCCCGCCCCTGGAAGCTGCTGCTGCTGCTGCTGCGCGCACGTTTCCTGCTGTGCTGTAGATTAAACTAGAAATAGTAGCCTTAAGCAGGAGTAAGACTGATAGCAGTGCAGAATCTGGATGTAGATTACACAGCAGTGCAGATCCTTCTTCAGTGTCACAGGCCAGCACAGTTGTTTGTTTTTATTTGATTAAAAGGGAAGGAGATGTATTTGAGAGCTCTCTCGAAGGTGAGAGTGGGTGTATGCTGGAGGAGATGAAGCATTCGATGTCAAATCTGTCTGTGCTTTCAGACACCTCCCAACATATAGCATGACAGGAGACTGCTTCCCATTCCTTTGTCTGGTGCGAGGCTGCCACTTCCCGCTTGCAGGGCAATTTTTCATATTTTCCGCTAATGCTACACCCCACGCTGTCAGCATTTACTCCTCCTGTTCGCTTGTCAAAGGAGTGTTCCGACCAAGGCTGCTCCCAGCGGAATTGATTTTCACTTCACAAGAGATAATGATGTGTTGCAGTTTCACAGGGCAACATCTTGTCACCTCACTGCAGTATCTCATATTCCGGTTGGATCGGTTTGTCTGCTGCACAAGTCGCTCTGTATTCCTATAAGTGCACAGTATATCTCTGCTTATGGAAGGGTTAAGCCGTAGCTGTTTTGCACGAGGAGCTGATTAACCAGCCATTCCTGGTCTCTGGACAGTGTCCTCTCTTCCTCCTGCTCTGGCGTCTTCCAGTGTCCTCGACCTCCTGCTGATCAGCTGCATCTGTCCACTAAGCCGCCTACCGTTAGCTACCTCTTCCACCTCTCTTTCCCATGCTTGTGTTTCCTCCTCCTCCTCCTCCTGCAGGCTGCTTCTGCCCTCCCAGAGGAGTCTTTCAAAACAGAGAGGTGTTTAGGAAGGCCAGTGCAGCTTCAGTTGGACAAGGGCGTCTCTTCCTTTTTCCACACAAAATGATGAACAAGTCTGAAATATTTTTAGAGCATTTCCCCTCTGGGAGATTGTATAGTGGAAACAACTGGAAAGGATATGAGGGGGAAGGGTCGGATGAGGGAGTGAGACCGAAAATGATTTTCCAAAATGGTTATAAACCTGATGGATGCTTTTGGTTACGGCTCGAGTCCGATGCCAACCCAGAGCGTCTGTATTTGACAATCTTGGGATGAAACTCAACAATCAACTATTGTTCTCCAGAAAGTGAAATTTTGGGCATTAAACACGGCCGGGAAAATGCTCAAATAGAAGGCGACATCCAAAAGACAAATTCAAGACCCGTTTTGCTGAGCGACGTGGCGCCTCCTCAGCTGTGCATATATAGATGTTTGACCAGGTACTCAGTTGGATTTCTACCTGCTAATAAACGGAATGAGCTGGATGAGGCTTTCTCTGTGGTTGGTTTGTTGAGTGCTCCTGCAGGGAACAGCCAGCGAGGAGCTGAAATGAACTGTGACTGGCTTAGTGATCGCCTGACAGGATGTCGGGGATTGCCAGTCACAGTCAACTCTGTGTGTGTGCTGGTACGTGTACGTGTGCGTGTCTGCGTGTCTGGTTTTCTGCAGGGCTTCTGTGTCTGCGTGGGAGTATGTGTATCTGTGGGCTTTTTTTTCTCTGTGCATTTTGTTTTGGACTGAGGCAGCTGTCGGTAGTCGTCTTGCCCAGCCACCCTCCCACACAGAAGGCCTACAGTATGGGTCAGACGCTGTGTTGGTGAGACTGCTCTTTGTCTGCCCGACTTTGCCAGCACTGTGTGGTCACCTCCAGTCGGCTCAGCTTGCTAAAATAGACTGTATCATAAGAGAAAATGCAAGTCACGGTTCATGCATCTGTTGTAAGGAGTTCTGGATGATGGTGCTGATTGAAGACTTAACATAACTCATTCAACATTAAAAGACAGAAATGTAGTTAAAATCAGGGTACATGATACAAGGTTTGCTCACATTTGAAGCTGTATGTGGACTGGAAGTTTTGAGGTAATGCCTCCTTCCCTCCCTCTCTCTTGCACTCATTAAAAGTAGCTTAGAGACCACAGGTGAGTTTTCTTTGAAGAACTGTAGGCGATAATTAACAGGGACTACATTTGCTCCAGTTCTTGGGCTCTCACTCTCACAAACGCATCATGTTTTCTTCTCACCCCCTCTGTTCTGACTGCTTGAAATATTTTGTAGTGAGTGTTAGTCGGTGTTGCATGCCGCTTGCGATTGATCCAGTTGTGCTATAAAGGATCCGCTGGTGATAGCTTCCGGCCAGTAGCTGCTGATTTCACCACTGAACACTGCTGCTGATGAAAATATTCTCTGCCGTCAAGAAACATACTTCTCTTCACGGGCGGATCATAAAAGTCAAAAGAAATACACACACTGGTTGACAAGAGTGTACTGTCTTTCTGTCTACAGTACTCTGGCTGAAGAAACTTGAGCTTCTAACATTTTTACTGGTGATGTCAGCTGTTGTAGTCAAAGCGGTGGTGCTGCTGTGTGAATGTCTCTGTATTGCCTCAGTGCAGACATGGCAGACAGGCTGGCAGCAGTTGTCATTGGGACAGCATGGGAGAGCACAGAGAGAGAGAAGAGGAGAGACCCCAGGATTATCTAACGGTTTGCTGACACCCAGATGGCACCACGTCCCTTCCCCCCCTTGCCCTCATGTGACTGACATTACCTAGCCAATTAGATCGCCTCCTCTGCGCTGTCAAACCAATTAGTTTTCCCGCCCAGCGAGAGGGGGCCAATTAAATTTTTGTCAGAGTGACAACTGTCCAGTCGAATTCTCTGTTTTCCTGCCAATCGTGTTGAGCCATGCTGGCTCATTGGCCTGTTCGGTGAACCGGTCAGTCTGTCCTCTACGGGCCATTGGGACAGAGTTATGTGAGTGAGATAGACGTTTGCAGGAATAAAGATTTCGTGTATGATTTTGTGTTTTTCAAACTTGTACTCCTTTGCACTACATGGTTGTGTGGCCCAGCTTTAACCCTGAAAATTAGTCGAAAAACTGGTTGTTTGCTATTTCGAGGGAAGAAAGTGCAAGTGTAGAGATGTTAAACATATGTCGATTGCGAAGGATGCTGTTTAACATGTTGCACAAGTTAATGTTTCTGTTGGCTCTGAGTGTTCAGACAGATCCGTACATGTCTGTAAATGTTTCTGAATGGCTGCAAACGTGGGAATAATGTGAAGGTACAGTAACAATCACCTAGTGTTTTCATTTGCACATTTTCCTCAGCAGATAACATGCAGACCAAGGACCTTTGCCCGTGGTTGTCTATCATAAAGAATTAAGACCAACGTTAGTCATTATTTATCTATTATTAATACTACCTGCAGATTTGAAAGCCTGTTTTTACGCTCAAGGCCACATTACAGTAAATCCACTGTGTAGGCTTACAGGATGACGTCCTGTCATCACTTCCTTTCATGACAGAATTGGCTTTTCGACACATCATGCATACACAAACGCACTCAGTCCCTGACCAATGAGCTTTGTAGAAGAGTCTTCCTTTGGAGGCACAGGACTGAATGACGTGTGTTGGTTTAAGCTCTGGACCCAGTTGGTCTTGTTGAAAATTATGTTCTTTTGTCAAAGACTATCAGATTGTTATGCTAACATATGGAGGCTGCATCATGCTCATGTGTTTTATGGCTTTGTAGCTCCAGTAGAATATTCTGAGGTTAGACAACCATCTGTCAACATTTTGTTATTACAGGAAGAAACTAGAAAAGGCCACAAAAAAACTATAAGTCAGCACCTCTCCATTTTTATTTATTTTTAATATTGCATTTAGTTTTGTTTTGTTTTTTTAACTGTTTTAGAGGCTCGGGTGAAAACGGAAAATAATTTAAGATGCACCATCCTTGAAGAGAAATCATGTTTTGGAAGTCCTTTTAGACCTAATGAAGCAGAAGACATAACTGATCCTAATTAATCAAATGTATGAAAGAGCTTCAATATGCCATTTCGAATAAAATGGTTTGAGAACAAATATTTCCACATTTCAATTACTTGCGTATTTTTTTGAATTTTTCTTCCTCAACTACTAAAACTATACATCTGGCTCTTTTCTCTTCTCCTATCAATCTTTCTGCTGGAGTCTTTTATCCTTCATCTCTGTCTCCTTTTGCCATACCTCTCATGCTCTGTCTCCCCTTTCTCTCCTCTGTGTTCTTTGAGCAGCATGTCAAAGCCTTTGTTGGCTTTCTCTTGAGCTAGTTACAGCAGACATAGTTGGGATTCCAGCTGGACTAGAGACAGGAGGCAGGCAGAGCTGCTGTTGGGGTGTCAGTCTTTTAGGTTCTCCTGCTGCCTGGACTGCGGGGTCTACGTCCTTCCACATCAAAAGTGTAGAATCGGATATTAATCTTGCATCTCTTGTAGGCATCTTTGTGCTATGCCATGCTCTCGGCTTCTGTCTAGCAGGATGCGTATCGAGTCAGACAGGAAACGGCAGCTGTGACCTTGAGAGGACAAAACTTTTAACAGGGCTGTGTTAATGTGAGGCACTCAAAATCCACCAACCAAGGACATGTTAAACCCCACAGGGACCATTTTAGGATTTGAGACGGTCTTATTTTCTCAGCCCTAGTAATTCAGAGTCAGTCTGATGGCATTTACAGAGACGTATTCCCAGGATTAGTTTGAATTTCTGGACTGCACCATATTCAGTATGTGCCAGAAAATGGCATTGATATTACCAGTAATACACAACCTACTACGATTTGACAATTTTTTTTTATTACTTTAGACTGATGTTTTGTTATTGGATTTGATGTTGGATTTCCTGTTAACCCTGTTAGGTTTTATTTGATTGTACTTGATCTAATTTGTCCCATTTTCTGTGTCAATTTGCTGTTGCTGCTGTCTGCTCATAATGCAAACTCAACACTTCCTCCATCTGTTTCATATTACAGGACCTTCAGTGGCTCAGGGGACATAATCCCTTCTGTTCACTGGAAGACTTTTGCTGTGAAACATCTGAAGTGTTGACTTTCATTAACAGCAGCTTAACGTCAAGAATTAACAGTACAGTAGAATAAATCAGTGACCAAGTGCGACATTTCTGGTAAAAAGAGGAACTTGGAGTAGCATGACTTGTTGTCACACTGAAGGAACCATACACCATGCTGGATTCCCTTTGTGAGCCATTATAAAACAAGCAATTTCTCTATTTTGTGAGAATTGTGTTTCAGTGTTTTATGGTCTCAGGGCGTACAGTCCAGTACAAGGTACTGCAACAGATCACATCCAGCTTGGCAGAAAAATGAGTTTAGCAGCAGTCCCTATGGATACAGTGACAGACGGGAGGAATGGGAAGAGGCCCTGTGGAAACGGAAAGACAAAGACAGGAGTTAAACAAGTCCATGAAAAGCCAAGACAAGGAAATTGGGTGACAAGAACCACATACCAATGGTCAGCTCCTCACTGTATACTACAGTTCCCATGGGAAAGGGGTGGGGGTTAAAAAATAGGATGCAGCCATCTTGAGCATTAGTCAATAAGTGTGATGGTAAAATGTAAAACTATTGCATACCTACAATATAAACAAGTTACGTTATGTAATACATTAGAATTGCAAAGTGATACGTTGATACTGTATAATCAGTGTTTCCCCAATAGAGTATATGTTATGCAGTTTACTTATATAATATGTGTTTACCACCCTAAATTGAAAATAGAACGATGGTGGTTTCTAAACTTGCTGTACAGGTTAACTTGCCTGCTTGTGCTTAATGTCATTAGAAGCTTACATTGAGAAAGACGGTCAGTGTGTTAACTTGTACTCCAGTATAACAAGATTTAATTTTAACAAGATTAGGGCAGAATTCCAGTTACTGCAGCTGTTGTAGAACTAAACACAAAGTTAACTTGCTTGGATTGAGGTTGTTCTTGGAGTAGTTGTAAGTTGATTTGCAGAGCCACATTATTTGTTACTCTTGATTTACCCTTCTGTGCATGCGCCATAAAGCTCAGCTATTGATGCATTTGGGGAATGGCATGGCATTATTGTTAAGGTAGTCTCTAAATTAAACACAAAATCAAAAAATTTGTTCTTTCATGTTGATTAATGTCCTCAGTCTTATTTGGCCTGGTAACTAATGGAAACTTACCAAACAAATTGTAAACTTAATTGTTGGGTTAGTTGTGTTAAAATGTTGTCATTTTGATAATCTTAATGGCATCTTTCCTTCCGTTTTCTGAGTGGATGACTACTTTTGTTGGTACCAGCCTGTTTTAGTTTGTATTGTGATTGTTCTGCCGGGTTCTGACCACACGATTATCAGCCCGACCTGACTGGATTGAAAATGAGCATTGAGAGCAACAATTGATATTTTCATCCAGTGCATTTCACAAGACAACACATTTGTCCGGCATGATTATTTTTTTGCCTTCTAAGAAAAATTCCAAGGCTAGACAACACAAGCGCAGAGCACTCTCTAGTGTCGTTAGTGCTGCAAGGTGTAGCTATGAAACAAAAGGTCAGAGAAATGTTTTTGGCTGTTCTGAACTGAAGACAGCCAGTATCATCATACACACCTCTTAAGATGCCATTGGTTGTTCTTTTTCTTATTCTGGGAAGTCAGTCCCTAGCACCTACTTCAGATGACAAGAAATATGACTCGATAAACATGATGATAATCTGACACAGTGACCATCTTAACAGATAAAAGATTTTGTAGTCTGAACCCAGCATTACAGCAGCAGACCCACTGACTTATCCTAAACTGAACTACTGAACTTAGCAAGGCTGCTAATAAGTGCTCATCCCTCAGATCCCTGTGTCTGTAGCTGTTTGGCTGTGTGTGTCTGTGTGTGTGTGTGTGTGTGTGTGTGTGTGTGTGTGTGTGTGTCTATGGCACAGACAGGGGCACAATCACACACACTCCCCCGCTGTGTTTGGACAGTACAACTCATAAGCTCTATGCCCAACACGTGGCCAAATGTAGCCTGTATTTTCCCTTTGTGTGTCTGCATTTAGCCTACTTTGTGTGTGTGTGTGTGTGTGTGTGTGTGTGTGTGTATGGGCATGTGCCTGGCTGCCCATGCTGACTGTAATGTAGCCTGTCATATATAGGTTAACACTACTCCCTAACTATCCAGCCAATCAAAGCCATGAGAGGAGAAAGCCCAGTGGCCTCAGGCTCTACATAAGGCTGCAGTGTCTATCGACAGCACCGATGCACCGGCTTATTGACCGGCCGTCTGGCTCACTTGCTCACTAGCTGTCTGCCTTGCTTGTCTATCCCTAATCTATTTGTCTATTCAAAGTCTTAGGTTTACTGTATCAGCAGGAATAAGGAGGGAGGCAATAAGTGGGATATTTGACCCCTGTTGCCGTTCTAAGTCGCTTTATTCATCGCCTGCTGATCCACAGCAGTGGTGGTCCTGTCGCGTGCTTGTCTGTGTGGCATCAGAGACGGAGCCAAAGAAACGTGGGGTGGATTGTGTGGCGCTGTCATGGTGCTGTTGTTGTGGCCGCCATGTTCTTGGCCGGCTCTGACAGTGATGGAATGTGTGAACCCTTTTCTTGCTGTATTTCTCTTTCTCTCTCTCTCATACACCTCTTTCACCCCAACACCCTCCTCGCCCTGACAGGATTACAGCCTCCTCTGTGCTTTTTAATTAACGGGTTAAATAGACCCCCTACTATGGACCTCAAAAGGGGCTGAATGTGTGGAGGGGGGGAGACGGGGTGGTCACATGACTGTTCATTTAGACCAGTGTTAAAAAGAACCCTGTGTCCTTCTGATTAGCATGATTGTGTGTGTGGGTGGGTGGGTGTGTATATCAGGGCGGAGATGGATCAGAAGACTAATTAACACATCCACACTGCAGCCGGGTGATTTAAGAGACAGCACTCTGCCCTTTTAATTTATTAAAATATATCTTGAGTAATTAGATATATACTCCAATTAGCACATTAAGAAGATTAAAACATTTCCAGTAGATGCTGTAATGTGTGATTTAAAAATGTTTTTGGTCATCATCATGTAAATTAAAACTTGGGATAGTTATGTTCCTGGGTACGAAGTAGGTTCCTGTGGTTTATTTTTTTGTGTTTAACAGAGAAACAGTGCAGCACACGAATGGTCTAGTGATTAAGAAGATGCCATTCAACCAGGAGTCCCCTGTGACTGCAAGCATCCGCCAGGCTGCATGTCCTTGAAGAGGATAAATAATCCTTCACCTTTGACCTCATCTCTCAAACAGACCAATAATATCAACAACAAAAAAAATAATTTTTATCCTTATTATGTCAGGTCACAGAAACCAACGTGGCTCTACTATTCTGTTCAAGAGCACAGATGCAGACACATGCATGACTAGACATGTGCTGCACACTGCATGCATGCATGCATACATTCACAAGCAGCCAGGACTCTTCTCCTCCCCCCTACTCCAGGCATGTTGACCCCCATATATAGGTCATGCGATGTTCATGCTTTGATGTCTGAAGTGCGTATCATGAAAAACAGAGCTGCTCTCTAACACTGTTGATGTAAGGCTTTGGAAATCTCAAGTATATGAGAAGTGTTGTTTTCCCAGACAATCCCAAGGCAAATGTATCATGAATTAATTACAGGGTTGGTCTTTTTTTTTTTTTTTTAGGGTGTGTGGGTGTTATTTTACTACTTTTCCCTCTTGGGCACGACGCTTGGTAGACGAAGGATGACATTGTCAAAACGTGCTTCACGCAGTGTGCCAAAACATGTAATGTGACTCATTATTTTAACAAATACATTAAAATACATTTAATGCTAGCACCATGAAATACATGTGCTGTTTCAGCTCTGTAAAAATGTATTGAAATGGATGCATACAAATAGGGCAGGGCATTAACAATATTATATCATTACTGTGATTTGAGACTATAGTCTTGGGTTTTGGAAATTGTATATTGTGAAATGGCACAAGTGTTGTCTTTTCCTGGTTTAAAAGGCCATCACAGAAACTATTGCGATATAGCCTAAAATATTGCAATATTATTTTATAGTGATACTTGTCTTGATGTTTGATTGTATAAGCTTTCCATTATTAAAGGGAAACTCCACCAGTTCTGCACATTAAAGTGTGTTTACAGTCTTGTGGAGCACTACTGCATATGTAAGCCTTTTGGGGCTGTAGAGGACGTTGCATGTAATCTGATAAAATACCTTCAGCAATGTTACTTAGAGGTTAAGTTGCATTATGTGTAATGTATTATTATGTTTTATTTATTTACCTCAACTCATTAGAGGAACATGTCTTTAACAGTGTCATCTTGTGTATATAAGAGAACATTTATTAGGGGTTCTACTGGGAGATAACTACTCCTGGGGTTACAGAAGCACAGTATGCCTTTCCCCTGTGCTGATGATCAACCCTGGAGATAAAACTGTGATTCAGCTGCAGAATAGGCCAAGTTTAAAGTTCGTCATTGAGACTGGATAAGAAATGAGACCGCTCTTCTTTGAAGACGAAGTAGAATGTATGGCAGAGCAAAATGTAAAAACCAAATCCCACTTTCTCACACAGATATTTGAAGCCGGGGAAAGTATGACACAGCAAGTGTCTATTCTTTCAAAGTGTATCTCTGTTACTTGGTTAAACC
Source organism: Lagodon rhomboides (assembly GCA_039737535.1). Lineage (NCBI taxonomy): Eukaryota > Metazoa > Chordata > Actinopteri > Spariformes > Sparidae > Lagodon > Lagodon rhomboides. Next base: position 19,780,202 of record CM077796.1, on the reverse strand, counting down.
AGATCATCTGTCGGGTTCCTGCTTTGTCACCACCTCTGATGTGGGAAGTGGGGAGTCTAGAATAATTCCCTCAGGTGATCAGTAGATATCACATTAAGGTCTTGCATTAGTCTTAGTTTGTTTATCTTGTAAGTATACAAGCCATTTCAACAACATTTAAATCAATACTACTCATGTCTGTCAAATGTAGCCGTTAAGAAGCCCTCATGTGTTTTAAAGTGGGAAAGTAATTGGCTGATAAATGGTGGCATGTCAAGAATTCCAAAGAGACAGGCACAATTTGTAAGGAAACTCTTTTTGCATCATTAACTACTAATCCTGTCTGTAAATGTGATTTAAAGACTTTTGAGATAAATGAGGTTTGGTATTCTTCATGTTATTTCCATAGATATACAAACGTGACTTTGGATTGTTGTTTATGACAGTGGCTGGGGAGGTGGTGCTGCGTGAATCTGTGGAATGTGTATGAGGCTCACTAAAACATGTTGACACCCGTGATAACATCAGTGGTCGTGCGTGCTCCTTTTAATGTCCCTCGGGCAACAAACAGTCAGATAAACACACAGGCTCTCAGTTCTGCAAGAACATAGAAGATAATTCCACTCTTTGATTCAGACAGATAAAATGAAATAAATAGGGTCATGCTTAGAGGCCAAAGAAATGCTGAAATACACCACCTTATATTTGACCTCAGATGAATGTTTACTCCCTTTACCATACTAATGAAATCCTTCTCAGTAGTGAGAAGTACAGTCCACAGAGGATCTCTTGACAATGTTGCCTGGAAATTTAAATGCTTCACAAATATTTATGAATTGGATTTTACTCTCTGAAGAGCTGGATTTGATGGCTGGAGACAACAGTGTCTGGAAATATCAGATTTTAGGTGCGGCATTTCTATTTGGCTCTGTCTTTTAATGTGCCTCTGGTTTCTTTAACATGGTTATGACACTGGCCCTGCTTAAACAAGGTTCCATTGTCACTGTGCTGCTAATGGATTTAGCCAAACAGTTACCCGTTTCAACACATAGAGCAACATGGTGTCAAACTGAATGAAGATATTTCAAACAAGCAAAAGACAGATGTTTAGAAACATAATTTTTAAACTGTGTTTGTCTACATTTCCAAATGACATTTATTATTTCATAACAGTATGCTATTTTTTTCCCACAGAAATCCTAAGGCTACGGTGCAGAGGACCAACAAAAAAGTGAACAATGACTCCACACTGCGCATCCAGAACCTTTCTATTCTCATCAGGCAGATTAAATCCTACTATCAGGTAAGAGTTCTTTCTGCTGAACAAGCTGCAAAGTCAGATATCTCTTGTTCCCCTTTTTGCTTTGTCAATAGGAAAAACTGTTTTTCCACCTTTGTCCATGTTGAGGTGAAGGTTGAGAGCCATTCTTTGCAGCTATCTAACAGTAGTCTATTGATATGTGTCACATTCATGTATGGTTCGGGTTGAAGCTCAGCTCTAGATGTAACAATCTGTTCCCATGTTCTCTTATGCCTGTACAGGGTTGTCTTCATGCAAACTGGGTTTCTACCCTCTAGGTTACACTGAAATCATAGAATAAGACAAAACAGCTTTCACTATTATTTACACAGAATGACTGTGTCCACACGAGCACATGCCACATGAAGACATGGCAGTATAAACAGAGATATGTTTGCAGATGTGTATGTGTGACTGACATCTGGATGAGGTTCATGATACCACATCAGAAGCAGAGAGGGCCCCATAAATATACAGAGACATGGGGAATGTGAAACACATGAAGCCACTGATCTGCTTCAACTGCTTAGTCTGAATCACTCAGTTCATTTACCTTTCTGTTTTTATCTAAAAAATGATCTGCTGCATATCCCTCCTGGAAGATGGTCCTCATATATCAGCCTCAGTTTGTCTCAGGCGTTCCAGAAAGAGACAATTAATTACATAAAACAACGCAAAAAAACTTGATGAGACAGACGTTGAAGCTTTAGTCAGAGAGATGAAGGTGATAGAAGCTCACCAAGTGAAGTGTTATCTCATGTTCAGTTTGTGTTTACTGCTATGTGTGGTATCGGCTCACCCGGCCCCTAACCATGTAATCACCGCAGTTAATTATAATTTTGACCAAAAGGAAATGATGGAACCCTTCTATTAATCTAATTGGCTGAAAGTGGAGGAGGAAGTGTGGTTGAGTGGGAGATGGAGGAAAGATGAAAAATGAACTCTTGATAACAAGATGTGAGAAAATGAGCCCCACACTTGTCACACGCAGCGCTTCAATGAACTTTTGATGAGCTGATCACAAGTGGAAAGCTGTTTATGCTGGTGGGAAATCTGTATTTATATTAGATAAATCAGAGAAATCTCGAGTTCATACTACATTTGTGCACAAGCATGCTGGACCATGTCATGACCATTAAGATGGCAACATGCTCATGTAGCACGCTACATGGTTGATTTGCTTGTGTCAAACAACTTGGACAAGGGTTTGCAGCTCACATCTGAGGCTAAATGCCAAATAGTCAATATAATCCTAATCTATAATCCATCTCGATCTTTATGGCCAAGTGTAAATTTGTATGTTTTCTGTTTAGCAGTGCACACAACTTCTAATTTTAGCTGGATTTAAACACTCCATGAATACATCTGAATACAGTTTGGAGATGCAGGGTATGCTGCCTAGCTGCTGACCACATTTCAAGTCTGTATTTTGGCATTTGTAAGTGTGAACGCACTGGACATTTTTTTATGAGGGACAGAGCATTTCAACATTTGTAAGCCTGTCACCAGCCGTGTTTGTGTTGACAAAACTGGGTGACCTCGGGACACTTTCAGGCGGGACATTTTTAAATGTATGAATATGAAAATATGAGCTTCTGTTCATATGTGATTTAAACACAAATCAAAACAAACAGGATTGTGATAATAATATTTACTTCTTCTTTCTTTTCAGTCTGTTGTCATACGGTATTGCTTGATTGCACAATGTCAGCTCTTAACTGTGTGTTGCTGTTATGCCAGTTGTGAAAGCCCTGAGCTTAGCGAATTTAAACGATCCGGAGAGAATATAATTCACTTCACTGCTGCAACAGTGTGTCTCCACTGTGATTATGATAACCAGGAATTGAGCGAGACCCAGCATGCTGTTGCAACAGTACAGTGAGTTTAGGAATGTTATCATGGCCAAGCAGTCGTGCTGACAGAGACAAAGATTTCCCACACTTCAGATTTAGGACTATGACCCATATCCTCAGGGGCTGTGGCTGTGCAAAGGCTGTATAAAGGCATTTACTTATCACGTGATTTGGTATTATCCGAATAACAAAGCATGAAACAAAGAAACATTACATTTAAAGGCCCACTTTCAGCTGGATAAATTATTTTCTCTCTAACATGATGGTACTGGAATAAGACTGAATGCTTCTTAAGGTTTCTGTTTTACTTTGTTTATGAATCTGCTGTCTCTGTGTCTAAGTTCCATCTTAGTCTTCATCTTAATTTTGCCTTGGTGATTGTACTGATTGGTTAATTATTTTGTTAGGTCTGCTTTGTCTAAGTTCTTAACATCCTGTTAATCTCTCCCCGGTCATCTTATTTAAACAATCAGCCTATTGTGCAAACTTTGACGTTATAATCCTACAAAAGCTCCACTAGGCTGCCTCAAATGGCTAGCAGAATTATCTGTCTGAGAGTCAGTGGTTGGGTCACTGGTCGCCGGGGTTAAGTAGTGGCCGGCAGAGTCGGTGGATGATGAGATGACAGGAAGGGTTAAGGACATTAACTGGGGGGCATCTGGGTGACTGGGTCAGCGATTGGACATGTGCTTATTACTATTGTGGATCCAGCATGTTTTTGCAATACTACTCACCTTTTTTGTCAGAACGAAAACATTACTAAGAATATGAAATGGCCCGTCTTATTTTTTTTCTTTCAGCGATTTAAAAAAAAACTTTGCTAAACCTTGTCAAGCTGCACAATTTCTTGTCTATTTTCAGCTGCACTTTTGGTCCTTTTTTAAGACATTTTTACTTCTCGTCAGCAGATTTCAGAATGTATTGAAAATGTACTGATTTGGGTTGGTTTGTTTTGAGTTTAGTCACCCCTGGTCCATGTGGCCGAAGTGTTAAATATATGTACACAAACAGATGCAAAGTAACTTGAGCAGCATGATTTAATGTTGGATCAACACGATGATGCTGTTAAGACATTGTCAAACACACTGTCAGTAAACCTATGTTGTTTTGGAGATTTTTAGATGTACAAGAGCTGCAGTATTTGTCTTGTTTTTTGTACCTTTTTATGAGGACATTGTGACCCAACAATGAAACTCTTGTTCCTCTACGGTGTTAAACTTCTCTATTAGTCCCTGCATCGCTTTGTTGACCTCCTGGTCATACTATTGTTTGGCCACTTGTGTCTGCAGGCTCTGCCTCACAGAGACCACCTGCATGTTAAAATCCCCCATAGTTCCCTGCTGTCATTGCTGTGTGCCCGGCTGCCCTCTTGATGGCCTTTCAGGGACACAAACAGCTCACTGAGTGATTTTCAGTGGCTGATTAAGTGGCCATATTGGTGTGTATTATAGACAAAAAGCCAAACTGTATCATAGTGTGGTTCTTGGAAAGTAAAATAGTTGCTTTGTTTACATGCAGCTATTGCTCATTGGATTGGATTAAAGTAAGGCTGTCAGCTCTAGGCCTTGAGCCCATGTCTTTATTCTTCTGTGCTGTTCAAAAATTGGAAAGGGCAGCGTATAAAAAGGGATGCATGTCCTGCATTGTTTACACAAAATGGACATCTTAAACACCCATCATTTTGGCCTGCTTTTTAAACTCATTATTTCAGTTCAAATCAATTGAGCTGGAGCACAGGGCCAAAACAGCAGAGAATGTGTCAGTGCCTAACCACTTTCTTGTGGATCACACTGTTCCTACTCAGAAACAGTTTAGCGCTATAGTCAAAAGGAGGCAGTTTTTATTAGGGAAATGAAGTGGAAAATTTGATATATGGTTTTGTGGTGGTCTCCTTTCCCTGTGGTTGTTTCGTCGCTTACCGGTATCAGATTTCCACAACCAAATGGATGAAGACAGAACCGTTCAGGTCATAGGCTAATGGATTTAGCAGGTTTTCAATTTACTGTACTGCTCAGCACTTTGAAAGAGGACTTAGAGTAAGAAGAAACCTTGTATGGTTGGTTGCCTCCTGTGATTCGATAAATTGACCTCACTTAAGAGTCTTTTAATTAAATTTCCCAGTAATCTTAGGTCTGATAGAATTGGTTAGAAACTGGTCTCTAGGCAAGGATATCACTTTACCATGAACAGATGCTCAGTATGGTTTCTTCATCGGAGTATAAAGGGAAAAACCTAAAGAACAGCAAAAACATGGGCTGAATTCTGGTGTCCATAGATGTGTTGTCTCTTCTGTAAAATCTCTATATTTCATCCACTGTCTGGGAGGATGAAGGAGGGGAAGACTTTATTGAATTGCAACCTTTGCTGACTCGCCAAAGGATCCTTTGGTGTGGAGAGATGGCTAATTCATTAACCTTTCTGAACCATCAGAGGCAGGCAGTGGGACCTTTCTCCTCCCCCATCCCTTGCCTTCACCACTTTTCCACTCCCTCTCCCTGCCCCTTCACTTTTGTACAATATATAATCCCAGCAGCATGTGTGTATGTGTGTGTGTGTGTCATTTTCCACAGGGGAAATGTGTGGAGATCGATTTGGCAAGGAACTTGTGAAATGCAAATTGGCAGAAGACAAGAATTTCAATCCTAATGGTTTTCATTTCATAGCATGAGCTCTCTTGGGCTAAGCTTGCATATATAACGAGTGTGTGAGTGTTCATGTTTGTGTCTGTGCGATAGTTCTGGTACAGTGAATTGTGTAGGAGGAGGTCAATGTCTAGACAGGCTTCAGACTTTGATTTCAGAATCTGGGGAAATGATCAAGGCTGAACAGTTGTAAGCATGTGTGTGCTTGTCTTTGTGAATGTACTGTATATTTTCAATGTTGCATTGAAGCAAACCGGATGATTGTTGTAATTTCTAATAGTTAGTGAGGGTAAATGTTCATGCTAGCAATTATCACATTTCTGTTTCCTGAGTGGGATATTAACTTTTCCGGTTGCTCGGTCATTTCTGCATTGCAAAGTCCACTGTAGGCTTCATCTCTCTGGCGGTCAGTCCAAATATACGCTGGGCCTCTTTTTAATTTAGTGGCCTTGGTTTGGCATTCTTAAGCGGGGCGTAATATGGAGCCCCGGCCAGCTGAACGAAATTCTTTGTGCTTTTACTGTCTTTTCTCAAAGCCTGTTAAGTGAATCCCTTTATCCAGGTTTATGAAAATCAGGCTCGGAGAGCATCTGGGGCCATTCAGTGTCAAAACTGATGGGAGGGGTGATACCCTTTTTTTCCCTAATTATAAAAATTGGTGCCTTGGAAAAATCTGTGGATGATATTTAATGTTGTTTGATTGTAGGCTGATGCAGTTAAAAGAAGCATTTTTCTTTGCTCCCATCCTTAAAAAAGTTTAGACGTTACTTTTGAAAATAAAAGCACTTCTGTCCTCCTTTGCCACTGCTTTGGTTTGGGGTGTGGCGTAAAGGCTGGGAGCTCTGTTTAGACAGTTTAAAGGGTAACAGAGGCCACCATTCATGCTGAGCGGGTCTGGCCCCAAAGCTGTGCACAGTTTGGTAATGTAGGTTAGGTTATCAGGCCTTCTGTAGGTGTCTCTTGCTATCAGCTGTAGGCTATGTTGAGACGAGCTTGAGAATATTTTGATACTCCTGGGCACAACAAAGTTTTACGGTCCTTGCAGGAAAACATTTTTTAAGCATTTCAGTACGAATTTTTGCCTCTTTTTCCCACATTTGGACTGATTTGATAAGCATTCAATACTTGGATTTGGAATCCAGGCCTCTCTGCATACATGCAACCAGAATAAGCATGAGAGTTAAACCTGATATGACTGACTCACTATCTTGTCTTTTGCACCATTGCTGACTACACTTACTGATAGAAACATGCTTTTATTCTTCTGAAAAACTGTGATTCATCATTTGTTTGACTAATTTCTCTGCAAATGTTCTTCCCAGTTAAGTATTTCTTAAGATGAGGAAGAATTCAGCTTACACAAGTGTTGACGGTGTCCGCTTTGACCTCATCAAAAATGGAGAAAATAATTTCCCATTCTTGTTGTTTCAGCTTTTGCCTCAAGCTAGCGGTTATTTCTGTTACCCTTAACTGGAACTCGGTCAAAATATACAAATATGTTTTCTATATCTTCATTTTTTTAAGTCTGGAATTCCCCATTGACTCCCTGTCTTCCTCCTTTCAGCTTCAGTCATGAGCAAATCAGTTTATTAGGGCATGTGCTCTTAGCTGCAGGCTAATTGTGTGTTGTCATGCAGCTCACATGCTACACACACGTCTGAATATCCTGTTGATGATGTAGCAGCTAGTTAACTAGCTAGGTTTTTAAGCAATCACTTAAGCAGTAGCAGTCAAGACATTGCTTAATGGAGTAAGGGAATATGATTAAATCCAGATCAGATTGATCTGGCTGGCTCAAGCAATAAAACAAAACTTTAACTTTTTTGTCCTGTTCCTTAAAACAATTCCAGTTCTTGCTTTTTAGTAGTTGTAAATATTATGTTTGGTAGCATTGTGTGCAGTGTAGCTAAAGTTAACATCTGAATTTGAACTAGCTTACAAGTGTGATTCAGCCTTATGAAAGGCGTGACAAAGTGCATTCAAGTGAGATTGATTAAAATCAAAGCTAAATTGATTTTTCTCCCTTCACGTTCCAATCATTGATATGTTTTTATACACAGTCAGTAGTTCTTCTATTTCCGATCATGAACACCAGGGTGGAAATATTCTAGCAAATGTCATCCAAGTGTCATTGGTCACTGGTGGCTTTCTAGTTAGCCGCTCACTATAACAAACACTCACTCACTCTGAAACATATGTGTACACAGACATCCTGGGTATTCTTGTACCTTCAAGGCCTTCATCTCCAGTAGTGCTCCCGTTTACACCCAGAACCACTCACCAATCGCATCATATAATCACAGCCTCGAGTGGGAACTGAGCATTGGCTTACCAAAATAACACAGTGGCATATATTTCTGCAAGCACTTACTTATGGTGTTAGTGCATGTGCCTGGTGAGCTAGAGTACAAGTGAAAGGGAATTTGTGGCAGCTACGATGTAGAGTAGGTTCCCATATGTTAAAAGGGAGCTATTTTTAGGCGCTGGCAGAGTTACTGTGTTAAGGGGAAGCTAGAAGCTTGGTTCTTGTTTTGCATCACTGAACTAGAGCATGTGGGTTGTGTCTGTTGTGTCTATTACTGATGATTATTTATCAAATCCCATTGTGTTGATATTTTGTGAAAATATGTAGTCATCCCTATACTTTACTTTGGCAGGCCACTCAGATATTTAACGACCAGCCAAGTATATTTGGTGACCCATTTTAGCATTTTATACTTTTATTTTTTAATCCATCTGAAAGAACAGTGGCATTCGTGATAGATTAACTTGTGGACAATCTGCCCTCACGCTTCCCCTCCCGTCCACTGTCAATCTACAAAACCAAGATATATATACTGTGTTTTGTGATTTAGCTAAAAAATATTGTGATATTATTTTAAGGCCACATCACCCAGTCCTATATTTAAGGCATTACTGTATTCATTAAGTAGCTGCACCTTTTTATAATACAAAATGTGGATAACGTATGAAAAAAGGGGCCCGGTGATTAAAACAACCACTTTCTATTGTAACATCCAAACACCTTTTTTGTAGAAAGTCACATTTACTCACGAGTACTATGCGGCTGTGTAGCAAATTAAACTGACTTGAAAACAGAAGATTAGAGTTGAAAGAACAATCAACAGAAGCCATCAGACCTCTTTTTTTTTAATTAAATTTTTTTTTTGGCCTTTTATATGGCTGTATTGACAGGACAGATTGAGATATGACAGGAAACAGGATGAGAGAGGGGAGGAGTGACACGCAGCAAAGGGCCCCAGACTGGGACTCGAACCTGGAGTTGCTGCAGCGAGGACAAAGCCTCTGTACATGGGACACCCGCTCTATCAACTGAGCTAAATGGCGCCCTGATCAAACCTCTTCTGTATGTGTGATTGTGTAAACTTTTCCAGCCAGTGTAAAGCAGAGCCCTGGGGGGTGACTGGGTGGGAGGATGGAGGGGTCAGGCTTCCCCAGCCCACCTGCCTCCACCTTTGAGACGAGCAGCATGATCAGCTCGTCCACTCGTTTAGCCTCAGGGCTCCGTTGTAAAAAGCACTCTGGCTGATAACAGCGGAGAACAAAAGAAACAGGGCACTAATGGCTCGTTCTCTCCTCCTCTTCATGTAAGAGATGATCTGTCCATCTGGCCGACAGTAGACCCAGGCTGCTGCTCTTTTTAGTGGATTTTACTGCTGAGCCAAGAGCAACTGTTGAGTTTTAGTCGGGTTAGACCTAATTAATTAGTAGTTCAACAAGCATGTTGGCTTTATTTCACTTTTTTCCCCAATGAAATTAACACATAACCAGACATTTTGTGATGATTGGTAGAACAACTTGTACAGAGTCATTTATAATTCTCTGTTATTCATTCTTTTTAAAGTTGGGAGCCCTTTTGTTGTTCTGCAGGGCTTCCTTGACAGGAATTTAAATAAAAGGAAAAAGATGAATGAGTAAATTTGTTTGAACAGTTGGTATTGAACAAAAATGACTTGAGGAGATTTAAATTTCTTTTTATCTTCTTTGCCTAGTTTGGCTGCTTGTCATTAGCTTGCATCCATAGACAGGAACTAGCCTTCTAGCAGGAAAATATCAATGATCTGGAAAGAGACTGAGTCTGGATAAGATGGAGAAAAGAGTGTTTGAGGAAAGCCTTTAGTCATCCATCCTATAAGCTACCGCCGGGATGTTGCTTTGCTTCTTGAACTGCAGTGCGCCAAGCCCTTTTGTGTTTGTATGGGTCTATTACAGTGCAGAACAGCAGGGAAAGGTTTTATTGCATTGATTCAGTTCATGGGGATGTACTGAGATCTGGTGTTAAGTGGTGTCTGCATGTGTGTGTGTTGGATATGAGAGAAAGAGGAAGTATACTCCTTCCTTTTGTTGGTGGTAATAACCTTTTCAAGTTAATAATCTCTGCAATTTTTCAGCAAGAGAGAAGTCCGCAGTGCCATACCCAGGAGAGGGCGTGTGCGCGCACGCGTGCGCGTGTGTGTGTGTGCATTTGTACATGTACTGTACTATGTGTGTCAGACTCGCAAGCATGGGGAGAATAAACCCATCTCCTCGTTTCTATGGTAACGCTCCCATGTCTGCAGAATGGGTGTGATTCTGGCTTTCAGGGTTCAGGCAGCATTTGCGCACACACAACCACATACACACACATAGCAGCGGTACAATTAGCCCCCTGTTAAAGCTGTGCCGGTAGCGGAACTTGTGCTTGGGTGGACGGATGGGGAGGAGATGTGGGGTGTGTGTGTTGGGGAGGGCTATTTTAACAGACAGGGCTCCTGTGAGACAGAAACACAGCAGCCTTATAACCTCATAACCTGGCATTTTAACACAAATCTACCCCCGTGCATACCTACTGTCAGAACACATACACTAACCGATGCCATGTATTGCATTTGCTGCTTTGTGTGTGTGTGTGTGCGTGCGTGCGTGCACCAGCTAAAAGGCTACTTGCAGATCAGCAGAATATTATCTCTATTGTCAGCAGACATCCATTCATTCCACGTTTAGCTTAAGACAATAGAGCAGGATGCAGAGCTCAGAATCATTTGGGTTTTATATGTCTGCCTCCATTATTATCGCTTAAAAAATAGTCAATATATTTTGTATATTTTACTTGAACTTTCCAGAAGAAACGTCTCAAGAGTTGAGGGATGGTGAGGCAAGCACATGCCCAATACCTGATCTCTCTGCTCACCGTACGCATGTAGACAAAATGTATTGAATGAGTAATTTCCATTGTGTTTGACCAGCTCCCCTTTCAACAGACACCTCATTCTATCAGTCTGTCTAAATGCCTCTGTGGGATGGAAGATGAGCTAGTGTTGAGGAGCTGTGAGTCCTGCTGGAATCAATAATACAGCAATATGGAGTCAGGATAGGGGGATGGGGATGGGGGGGTGTTGAGAAGAGAAGGAAGAAGAGGAGGCAGCTCAATCATGCGTGCCTGGAGTGAGAAGTGACGGAATCAAAGCTACATCTCTACTCTCCTATTTCTTTTTGTCTCCATCAACCCCTCAATTTTTCTCCATCACTCACTCCGTCTCTATGTGAATTATTGTCTTGAAATGACTATTTCTCGCTCCCCATGTGTGCACTTGGTATGATTAGATAGAGAACATTGGAGAGTGACATAGTGGCTGAACCAAGGACATTTCTGCTGTCACAGCTCCAGAGAGCTTTCCATTTGAAAGCTGTGCGAGCGTATGTGTGTGCACGTGCATGCCTGTCAGTGTTTGTAACGCATTGCCATGACATGATCAGTGTGGTGGCTGGCCTCCCTCCTGCAGTGTCCATCATGTTTTATAGATGAGAGCTAAGCCTTCGCTAGCTAATCCATGAGGCATGTTAGTCTACTGTAGTTTTATTAGCCTGCAGCAAATCCTCAAAGCGTGTTGCTACCCACATCTTCCAAAAATGCAGTACATTTTATACATACAGTATTTGACCAGCAACTTACTTGCAATGCTGTATTAATAGTACGTCCTTTTGCAAGATGATAAAAAAGCGTTAGTTGGACTTGCATGCCTTAGTTTGCAGCTCTTACTTGAGATTGGTCCTATTTGTGACGTCTTTCCTTTGATCTCCAGCTCCTTAAACATGAACTTCACCAATTTCCAACGAGCTTTAATCATTGCAATGTTGGAAGTATATGCAATTGGACAATGCTTTTCTCCTTTTTGCCTGCACCCAGAGCCCACCCACTATTTTGTCTGCCAAATGATGCAGAACATGTCATCTGGCAGATTTTAGGACTGTGTATCAACTACAGATTGTCCTTTCTCACATCATTGGGAGTATTTATTGGTCCAGTGCAGACCAGTGCTTTATCTTTCATTACCTACCTCAAATATGAATACCACAGCTCTTTTTATCTCCATTTTCTTTGGTCATGTTGCACCAATTAAAAAAACAACGACAAAACCCCCCACATTTTCCTCTTTCTGCTGCATGGACAGCCCAGGTTAATGCAAGGGCCATATTTACAGCAGACCAAACCCTATACTTTGTAACTAGTGATTTGAGTTTTGTCTCCATATGGCATAGAATATAGACCCTGTGCTGCACACCACTATGTGCACATTTGATGGAAAAGATAAAGCAGTGCCATGTTCTGCAGGAAAGACTCAGTGGTGCACTCTATCAAGCATCAGATTAAAAATGAGAGAAAAAGAATCAGACGCCCACAATGTCCTGAGATTTTTCAGAAATCTCCAAGCTGACATCAGACAAACACAGTAACGAGCAGTTCAATGGACCCTTGAGAAGGGAAGGAAAGGGAGGAAAAGTGGTGCTGAATAGGCATAGAGTTATAGTAAGCTCATGACTATGCACAATGCAGATCATTTCCTTACACTTTCAAGCTTTAAAGAGGGGGAAATCAGTCATTCATTTTGGGTTGGAACAGGAGTGCCAAAAGTACACTATCTGATACCTGCACTGGAGCTAAGCCTTTACCATAATTCTGCCCTGTACTTCTGTTCAGAAAAAGATAAATACTGTAATCCCTAGCAGTGTGAACCTATAATGATCAATTGAGTTCTTTTGACATTGTGTTTGGGTGGAATGAAAAGAGAAAAAGACTGACTGACAGACGAGAAGCACAGCCTCATATGTTGTGCTTGCACAGCAAACACATGCTGCTATTGAAGAAGACAGGTGTGAGAGTGTGTCGATGGGCAGAAGAGAGACAGGTGGTTGTACAGAAGGAGAGAAAAGTGTGTTTGTGTGTTGCTGCCGTACTAAAGATCCAGTTGGAGTTCTCTCTGTGGTGACTCATCACTTCCTGCAAATCTAAAAGCTCAATTAGCAGTTTGCACAAGCCTGAAATATATTTGCAGACAACTCTTCACTGCTAGTCATGACATGTGTATGTCATTACATTTATTCTGTGCGTCATCTATGTATATATGTAACATACGACAATAAAAGCTTTTCCTTAACCAGTTCATGGCAATTTGTTGCCTTATCTAGTTGAAGCATTATCAAAGAAATCTTTTTCTCTCTGAAATGGATTAAAGTCACACCTCATCCTAAAACTTTAGTAATTGTGACTTCAGGCTTCATAGTATTCTTTGGTGTTGCAGATTTTGTTTCGTTGCCCTTTTTAAATCTTGGCTGATTGTGCCCAAAGCGGCTGTCATGAGATCCGCATGGTGGACTGGCTGTCACACCAAATGCTTCTCTGTGAGACACCAACTGTGGCTGTCTGCGCAACGCTGATTATTCTGTCTGACGCTTGTTGAGTCAATCTGTCTCAGTCTTCAGACATTATGGCTGTTGGTCATTTGTGACCGGAACTGCCTGGTATTAGTCATCATTGATATCAGGGTCATCATGTAATGTTTTCATACAGTATATTGAGCATAATAATAATTGATCAGTGGTCTTTTTTCCATTACCATACTTGCTGTTGTTTTACATTGCTTTGCTGGTTGAACAGATACATTGCATATCTGAAAAGTTAATAGTCTCATTAATTTTCCGTTGACAGGTTTGGCTGCCTATTTTGTTAAGGATACAATCATAACACACCATAACCTCTCTCCCTGCATGCCCGATACACCAGATCAAACAGAGGGATAGACAGACAGAGCAGTTGGGGTCAGTGCTCTTATCACCATGCTCCTGACCCAATGATTGTGACTGACCGCCAATGTGACCCAAACTTTGACCTTCACCTCAGGTCATAAAAGCTGCTCACTGTGTTTGGAGGTTAATCCATGGGCCTGTTCAACATGACTTTGGTCTCCTCTTCACATTTAGTCAGCACCTACAAAATGTATATGTGAAAATATACTACTATAATTAAGTTGGTCTCGTAGTGAGTGTCATAATGGCCAGTGTTTGGCAAAAAAAGAAAAGAAAAACAGGTTATTTTCCACACATCTCTGAATTTCACTAATTTCACCTCATGAGTGACCTGCAAAACTGGATCCACTATCATCAACATAGGGATGATAAAAAATACTGTACAATGTTGCTGGGCATTATGGCCTTGAAAAAATATTGTGTTATATCACAATACACAATACATCTAGATATTTTAAGATATCCTCAGAAAGCTCTTCATAAATGTGAGGACTGGGCAACAAAATCAAACATCAAGGATACTTTTGACCAAATGCCTCGATATTAATTTTGATACATTATTGGATGACATATTTTTGATAAATCATCATCAGTAATGAGGATATTATGACTAAGTAAGTACAGGCAGGTATTAGTTCAAGAAGTCAAACAGTCAGGTAAGTTAGAAAATGACATCACTTGACTGTAATGCAACTTGAAACCATGAAAAACAACACTTACGGCATATCATGACATAACGATATCCAGAAACTGAGATGATGTATATTTTCATATCACTGTAACCATATAATATTCATGTATTGCCCAGTCCTACTTCTATCTCATTTAGATTATGTGCTACTATCTGCTTGAAACCAGATGTAACTGACACATAAAAAATCCAGCAACCCATTCTCCATATCTTTCTCTGTAAACTAATGGTTTTTCTGCCTCTGCGTCAGATCAAACAGGCAACAAAAGCTTTATACAGCCACAGGTGTCAGTAGCCTCTGCTGCAGGCTCAGATAAGGACGATATAGCTGAAGTTGTGTTTGCAACTGTACTGAATAAATTACCCTTGATGTCGCGGAACAATGACACATGTCGGTTCTTCAAACAACAAGCATGTTGTGTTCAAACACAAGTATATGAGAGAATAGAGGAACAGAATCACGTTGTTGAAGAAGACCTTGGATGAAACAATGCAAATTTGACGGTTTGTTCAGACTAGCAGTTAAGAATCGGAGGCTTGGAAAACATTTTCAGATGATTGCATTGGTGTGTATACATGAATGTGGTTATATTGACCATAAGCTAGTAATTATCAGCTTTGGTGCTGTTGAAGATGGAGGCTTATTCATTCAAAGTTATTTGCTAAATCTCAGAGAAAGACAACAGCTCTGCATCTTTTTACAGATTAGTGAGACAGATCATATGTTGCTTGTAGATAAGTCCATGTAAGGACTTTTAAAAAGTGCAGTGTCCTCCTTTTGCCTTGACATTAATGGCTATAGTTTTGAAGTCTACAGCCCCCGGTCACCTTAGCTAGTCTGTTATTTTTGAGAATTCTTGAAAGCAGCACAGATGTGCCTCTATTTTTAACCCATCAAAACCAGCAATTGATGTCAGATTTCCGGCCCCCCTCCCCTTTACCTCCACGATGAGGTAATGCAATATGTATAGGGCAGATGGTTACGGCGGGAGGTGGGGGGCTTTCTCCAAAACCCATAAGACTCTTTGTCATGACTTCAGCAGAAACCTGCATAGATAAGTTGAACCGTTGGGTCAGATGAGTTTAAACTGTTCTTTTCCTTTGGGTAGTGATGAAATATTCAAGTTAGATGATCTTCATGTCCTTTCTGCTTAAAGGAACCAGCCTTCTTTTCCAATACAACTGTGGTTTGGACTGAGGTTTATACTGCTCTAAAGGTTAGGACTATGAAAATATTTTGGCAGGCGGTGCATGAGTCATAGCCTCCATGTACGATTTATAATGCATTACCATAGGGAATGCTATCTTGGTTGTTTTTAAGTGAACAGACTTGGCATCCTGTTAGTCAGGGCAATGATTAGACTATATAATGATGTAAAAAACATGAATGTACGTAATTTGTTGTTGCTCGTAGCTTGTTTGTGTACTATTTCAGTGATCATAATTTCAAAATTTGACTTGAACCAAAACATCGCAAGACCAATTAAACTCTGCCCATCCTTCACCTGCCGTGTGTCTGTATATGTGTGTGTACACATGTGCATATTTGTGCATGTGTCTGTTCAAGTTTTGTAAACTGCAGCTCGTGGTTTCATTTTGGTTTTGATGATTGACATGTGAATGGAGAAGGCCCTGCGGCACAAAACCCACACTTGCAATTCAACTCAAATAAATACCACTGTCACTTGCATCATCTCTGGCAGACACACACACACACAAAAGTCTACACCTCAACACTGTCACACTGTTAAATACATACTTCAGGCCCACTACTGTCACTGTTTTTGATAAGAGATATCATTACCATCTAATAACTGCAGCCTTTTACGATTGTTATTTTATTATATTCTTACTGGAATGCCAAAAGCGCTTTCAAATGAGGATGTGCTCTCTCAGGTGAAGTACATATATGAAATATCTAAGTGCTATATAAAGGCAACTAAACTTGTTTCAGTTCCTTAAAGACAAGAAACTCAAGCAAGTCATGCTGCTTTCATAGAGTACTTATACCAGACATGTACCATACCCTGGATGACCTGTGTCAGTGAAGATTGTCATGTGGAAGGCTAAAACATTTTCATAGTGCACTCTAATTTGGACCAATACTAATGGAATTAGTAGAAACAGTGACAATATTTGCTTCCGATAAGCAATATCTTTAAACGTTACAGTTACTCCTAAAAAATAAATGAAACAAGTTGGTTGATCTCTCGTATCAACGCAGTCTAAATCAGCCGGCAGTTATCTACCCAGAAGAGACTGTTGTTGTTAGTGCAACTTCATAGTGGTTTGGTCTATACCTTCAGTGTTTGACTCTTCCTTTGACATATTGACCAAGCATACTGCTATTGACAAAATCCAACACTGAAGAACTCCTTGGAACAATTAAACCAAGTTATTTTTACTTTATTAGAGTCATAAATCTATTCATTATTATATCCACAATTCTTATGAAATGTGGTTTTGTTTCTTTGCGTAACAGGAGACTCTGCAGCAGCTGGTGATGATGCCTTTGCCAAACGTGCTGGTGCTGGGCCGGAATCCTCTGTCTGGTAAGTTTCAACACACTTAACGATAATTATACAGACTAATATTTTGACGAATACTGTGAATTGAAGTGCTCTTGGCCACTAAACATAAGCAAAACAAATTATGATTCATTCCTGCTCTAAGACGTTGATTCACAGTGGCATCAGACATGCATACAGTTCACAAGCAGGGCACGAACAATCTTGCAGTTCTTTTGTCACTTAATTAGAATGCAGCAATAGGCCTGTATTAATTATCTGTTGCTTTGATGTTTCCAGCGACTTTCTGTCTGACTGTAGATTTCATTTTCCAGCCACTTCTTTGTTTAACGTCACTGCTATCTAGTCATGAATTAAACACTATTGATAGTGCTTAAAAGCTACACATATGTCCTTTTATAAAAACAGTTAAAAATAAACTATAATGTAAAACATCCCTGCCATGGCCTAATGAAGGCTTAGTCTGTGCACTTCTTTTACCTAGGGTGTTAAATTAAATGAACCGTTTTGCAGCAAAGCTTTGACCTTCTGAACCGAGCCATGCTATCTGATATGTCTGAGCAGCCCTCAAGAAGCAACAGTAGTGCAGTGTGAAGTGTTTGATGTCATGAAAACATTTTTGAGCACCTTGACCTCTGCAGCCCCAAGTGCTACTTGATATTCCAATGTGACCTTGATGAAGCCACAGAGGAGAGAAGATAACTAATAGCAGGCCATGATTTGAGATCATGGTGTGCTGGCTGTGGAAATTAAAGATCTCTGTTCTTGCCTCCCAGCCCACGCACATTAATTATTGGCACAAAAGCCCAACTGCAAAACTTTTGCTAAAACTACTACAAGGTAATTTGATTGGTTATTTTTTTTAATTCTGGAAAAGAATGTTTTCAGGCTCAGCAGAGTCGGTTGAAGGATATCTTTTACCCATTTGAGCAGATGAAATGGCTTCATAATCCCTGTCCTCCCTCAGCTGCTTTTATCGCACTTTAACCACGGCCATTGCTGTTATTTTGGGGTTTCCATCACTTTCCAATGGTCACGGTTACCGCTTTAATTTTCATACGCCCCGACAGGCATGAAGGGTAAATAAACCAACAAAAATGCTGCAGTGAGTACACACACATTAGTGTGCCATTGTGTTTTCTGTTCCATGCCAGAATGACTTGGTTGTTAATTTACCTTGAGGGATACAAAACATCTTCCGCTGCCTGCCAAAGTAACAGTAAACAGTAGAAAAACAACTTTTTATCCTTTAAGACCAAAGACAAACATCCTACACTCTTGGATAGTTTTTATTTTACTGCGGTATTAAAGTATTTTTTAACTACTCGTAATAAAGACCATCTGCAGCATATGTCATAGCCCAGGTTTTTTTTTTTTTTGGGTGTTTTATTAAATCCTTTCAGTGCTGCTTCCAATAATAACCTTGTCTTGTCACTGTGGTCTGAAGCCAAGAGGGATCCTTTCATGAACTCCCAAAATAATGTCCACTGTTTGAATATGTCACATCTAATTTCACAGCAGTACATTTCTAAAGATCTACTGTATGTACAGTGGCTGAACATCATCTGGCTCTACAGCTTAACACAATGGCCTTACAGATGGCCAAAGTGAATATTAAGTGAATACTAAAGTCGATCCATCATAGACAAGAGTGGAGGGCAGCTCAGGGCTAGTGGACCAGGGCAGGCAGAAGGCATTAGACTGCATTCCTCAGGGTTTCTTTTGGCCTTTACCCTCTAGCTTGTCAGATAATCATTCAGTCAGTCAGGCCAGCGGTGGCTGTGGAGTCTGGCTCTGTGGCTCAGTGGCTGCCAGCTGAAAGTCATTGGCCATGTGGCTTTTATTATGCTCTCATTAGGGGGCAGGGGACGACTCTGCATGTGTGTGAGTGCATGCACATGTGTGTGTTTAGTTGGTGGATGGGGGAGGGGTGTCTTCAAAACAGTGAACAGTGGGAATGGACTGTAGTACCCCCTGCACCAGTCTGCCTTGTGTATACACGCACAGTGAGATTTTCAGACACACACTCCCTTGTGCATGCAAGTAGTGTTTAGTGAGTATGCACATGTCAAAACACACAGTGCCTCTTTGTTAAGTCTGTCTAAAAGCCTGAGAATTTTCAGGAGTGATCTCGTCTGATCTTCTCAAAACTCAAGTCTCTTTCTTAAAAAAATGTTTGGGGAGAGGAGGGAGGGTAGTGTAGTTCCCACTGTCGCTCTGTCACTCTCATCCAGCTGACAAAACCATTTCCTATCACCAGCAAGAAAGTCAAACCATCTCTGACATCCCTGCCGTGCGAGCATCCAACATGCAGCCTCGTGCTGGAGAGACAGTGAGATCGTTGCTGCTACTCAGAAGCTTTAAAGGCGCAATATGTAAAAATTGGCTAGCTGTTGAAGTCATACTCAAAAAAAAAAACAACTAAATATATGGGTGAGCATATCAGCAGAGAGTCAGCTAACTGTAGTTGCCATCAGCTAGTTAGCCCAGTTAACCATGTATTTAGTGTTCTAGACTGGGAGCTTGAAGCATCTGAAGAGTGTTGGTGTTTACACCATTAGGACAGGGACTTTGGACCGGAACAGACAAGAGCTAGCTAGTTAGGTAAACAGGAGAAAATGCTATATTTACCAATGTGTTTTTGATCATTTTTCTTCTGTATGATCAGCTTTATCCAGTTTAGTGGTTCTTGATTGAAAGCAGACTAGATTGTGTGCCTTCTTGCTGTCCTCAGCCCTAGGCTGTCTTGTCTTCCAAGTCACATGACACTTTATCTTGCCTTATAAAGTACAAATGCCCTAAAAAAATCTGAAAACAAATCTCCAGCCAACTCTGTCCTCTGCTCCAGTAAGATGTGTTGAATACACTCTGGCATGCCGTCAAAACAATATCAGATTGCTTGTACAAGTTTTACCACTGACATGCGAGTCATCGGGTCCTGATGATTGTATTCATCATGGCAAGGGGGGGTGTTGTAGCGATTGGTTGCACATGCACGCAAACACACATTTATTTTTCTTCTTATTCACTCACATCCTCATACACAGATTAACAATGGCAGTGCAGGAAGAAGGGTTAGTCAGTGTCCGTCTGACCCCCTGTTTCCTGCTCAGAGGATAAAGCAGGGAGGGAGGAAAGGAGGTGAAAAAGGAAGCCTAGATGAGTGGATGCAGACACTCTGCAGGCGCAGATGATATGTAACAATGTTAAGGGAAGGAAGGAAGGATGGGCGGATGCGTGTTGCATGGAATAAATGGAAGAGTGAAGTGAGTGTGTGAAGGGAGGGAGAAAGGGATGGAGAAGAGATGAGACTAGCAGAGAGACGGGTAGCGCCTCCTTGAAGCCTCCTTGCTGCTGCTGCTGGAGGGAGATTTCTATTTTCTATTTTCATCCTCGCCTCTTCGCCTCCCTCTTGCTCTCTCTTGGTTTCCCTATTTCTATATGCCTCCCCTGTGTTTGTGTTGCTTGTGCTCTGTGGTGCTTTCCCTCTTTTGTCTTTTTTCCTTTCATCTCTCCCTCTTACCGTTTCTCCCTCTTGTTCTCCCTCTCTAGCAGTATAAATTATTTATCCTATGTGGTCCCTTATCTTCCCCACGTTGCTCCAGTAGATTTGCTGAGCAAAATCCCTTCCCTGACTAGAATAGGTTCCTGTGGCTCTAATAGAGTACCAGTAATCCCTGCAGCAGTGAGAATTAAGTTTTATCTACTGTCATCCTTATAGGCTGAAATTTGCTCATTTTCTCTGTATTTGCCTAATATTCCTCCTCATACCTCTACTGACTAACACAAAGCACTGACTTCCTCTTATTTATCGAAAAACGTCTTTGAGCATCGTTCAGGAACTTCCGCTATCGAAATTTTAAACGAAATCCAGCCCTGATAAAATTTAAAAGTGTTTATAGTGTTCATCCATGGATGGGATTGTTGGATTGTTGGCTTTGGAAGGATGCAGTGGGAGGAGGTTTCCAGTGCTCAACCATCTGAAAAGCACTTCTACTGACTCCATTACCTGTCCAGACTTTTCCTTTAGCTGTGGTGTTGGACCCAACAACTGCAAAGTTTCCATGAGACCTAGAAAAACAAAATTCACCATCTTTCCTTGGCTGCAGTACAGAATAAATGCAATTATAGCTGAATTTCCATATCATGTCAGAAACATCAAAACATTAGCTAGTTTTAATGGATGAATCAACAGTGAAATCACATTATAGAGGAAAACTATAATTTTCAGAGCTTCAGTTTTCCACAAGCATTAGTGCAAAATAACCTGCTGTGACATCAGTGATTGGGCCATGGTCAAAAGCATTTCTGTCTATGGAGAGAGCAGCGTAAGAGCAGGTTTATATTCATTATCAGTGTTGGTTTGTCCTTCAAACTCTCACGACTAATTACTGATGTGGATTGGGTCTATGAAGTATTAATTATCATTAGTATAGTATTAGTCTCCCACTGAGAAGATGATTTAATCTGACACATCATGACCTCATGGAGGTCTCTTTTGCTCAATAATGCATTGACTTGTGTGTCTGTATTGATTCAAGCGGAATGAGAGAAGGGAGATTGATTTGATTGTGTGGAGGATTCTGTAAAATTGATGGAAAGATCCTAACACGCTCTGTTTTGGCAGACTGAGTCTTCCCAAAGGAACTGCTTGGTCTGTTTGTCGCTCTCTAAATTCTCTAAATCTCTAAATTGCTTCACACAGACAGTCGGTCTCTTTCTCCAGCGTAATCATTTTTGGGGAAAAATTCTGAGGTTAATTTGCAAGAAGTGGTTTTATTCATCAAATTTGATTTGATTTAAAAAATGTGGGAATGTCCCACAAATGGTCAAGTCATAGATCATAATTGTCTATCTGTGTGCCCGCTATTTAGATGCTCCTGCTGTGACGATTGGCCCATTAAACTGAGCAGCAAACAGACCACCCTAAACATGCTTTCACTAATCTGGATTTATTATTATTAGAGCCGGACAGTGTTAGCACTCACTACCCCCTGGGCCACATGATGAGCTGGCTTATCACACACAGACACACACACCCTGCTCCAAATAAGGCAAACACTCAGTCCTAACACAGACATAGACACAGATGCTCACAACTTACATATACCATACCACTTAGTCAGTTTAACACACACACACACACACACGCACATAAACCACCTGGTTTGCTGTTCCCAAATCCCACAGATGAGCTCAGGCCTGTTGAGCATGCTAGCAGCTGCTTGTAGGTTTCAGCAGTTTCTGACAATATGTCCTGACATGTGGAAGAGCACTGGAAGTTCATCCTGCCAGCTCACAGCGCTGTGGAAAACATTGTGGCACTGTTACTAGAG
Organism: Lagodon rhomboides; assembly: GCA_039737535.1. NCBI lineage: Eukaryota > Metazoa > Chordata > Actinopteri > Spariformes > Sparidae > Lagodon > Lagodon rhomboides. Next base: position 19,757,788 of record CM077796.1, on the reverse strand, counting down.
GAAGGGGTTTTATTAGAGAGGAAACTGTAACAACCTAAGAATTTAGTTAATTGGAAGTAAATGTGGGATAGATGGAATACTTTCCCCCCTTAAAGAAAGGCAAATGTGGCACCCACTAAATCCACTACTATGTGGAACCTACTAAATCTTGATTTGTTTTTTTTATAGGAAAATAAATTTAAGCATGTGCCAGAGTGGTGAGTGATGACTAAGACCCGTCTGGTAATGAAACACCTGCTATGACATGACATGATTCATCAGTAACCACCCTACATCAATCACCATATCTCTCATCAGCGGTGGAGCGCTCAAGGCCATCGTTGCCACCGCCATCAGTAAAAAATCTGTCAATACAATATATCTGTCACCCCCCAAGTGTTTTTTAACTCCACTTTAGACCACAAATGCCGCTTGAACTGAATGTCAGGCGAGACAAAACAGAAGCAAAACCGAATGAGAATAGCTGCAAATTGTTTGTGTGATTGTGACATTTTGTTTGGTGTCTTAAGCAGACATACTTTAAGTGGTTTGGCTGTAGTCTTAATACTTTATCTTTGTGTTTTTTTTCTTTAGAGCAAGGTCTGGAGGAGATGAAAAAACTGTTGCTGCTGCTACTAGGCTGTGCTGTCCAGGTAAGAGCACTGTTTCATCCACTTGATGTTTCCTGTTTTGTGCAGGTCCTCAGCTGAGCTAATTGCTGAAATGTTCATTGCTTTTATTGTTCGTCTTTAGCAATTTCATTCCCAAACCAGAAATCTTATTTTTCGTTTGAGTCCAGCCTTCCTTGATTACAGCTTTTTGCTTCCTTTGATACAATGAATCAACTCCAACTCTCTTGTACAGCTAATGCTGTGTCATGAATGCCATAGCGGACCTTTCCTGTCTTGCAACAAAGCCCCATTCAGTTATTACTCATTGCATTCCCAACAAGAGCGCTGACCTTTCACAGTGTCTATTGTTTTAGCATAAAGTAACTGTAGTTGCATACTACTTCTGTACTTTGAATTGGCAAAGCAGTACTTAGTGCTGAGTTAGAATTATAACTCACGGTATAAAAGAGCCTTTATCTTTAGTACACATTCTTGTTTTAATCTCATCTTCAGCCTGCAGGAGAGGAAAATGATCTTTGTCTGATCCAGACGATAAACTTTTGTTTGAAGACTGCTTCATGAAAACCTGTATATCAATTCAGCTTCTGCCTTGTGTCTGAAGTGTTGGCCTGCTAACCTCCAGTTGACCCTACCCAACTACCTCTTTGACATCTCAAAAATCTCTTCCCTTCCCTTCCACCCCATCTGTTTACAGTGTGAGATGAAGGAAGAGTACATTGAGCGTATCCAGACTCTGGACTTTGACACTAAAGCTGCCATAGCATCCCACATCCAAGAGGTAAATCTCCTCCATAGTCAACAAAACTAAAGAGAATGAAGATATTTAGCGTCTTACACCTCCTTGAATGCATTTATGAACAACAGTCTTTTCCCTCCACATCACAGGGCAAAATCTTGTTACTGATGATGTAATTAATGTGATTTTAGGTGACTCATAATCAGGAGAACGTAGTGGACCTGCAGTGGCTGGAAAGTGGGGAAATGCCTCCTGAAGACCTGGACGGCCTCTCCAGAAACCTGGCTTTCCACCTCAAACACCTGGTGGATGAGAGGGACACACAGCTGGAGGTAATATGAAGTTTGTGTTAATATAGATTTCCTTCCTAGGGCAGCAAAAGCCAAACAACATTATACATGTACAGTAAACAGGGCAGAGCAAAGCACAACTAGGGAAGTAATTTAATTTTGTCTTTCTGTGGGTGTTGGGGGAGGTTGTCGTGTGTGTGTGTGTGTGTTTGTGTGTGTGTGTGTGCGCGGCGTGTGTGTGTGTGCCTGTGTGTGGATGTCTGTTACAGTTCAAGGAACCAAATTTTGCTAATGAAACTGATGGGCTGTTTCTAGTAAGGCTATGTGGAAACTTTTCCCTTCTTTGCTGTTACCACAAAAGAGCAGCTTCAGGAAGGAAGGGTTGAAACTGTTAACTGTGTCATGGATGGAGGGTGTGTGTGTGTGTCTGTGCGTGTGTTTTACTTTGAGTATATGCGTCATTAAATGAGTTTCCAACCCATAGGGTGCAGATACCCACAACTGATATAGTTGATCTTTTGTGTGTGTTTGTGTGTGTGTGTGTGTGTGTGTCAGGGGTTCTAATAGCCTCCAGATTATCACTGTGTAGTCCAGCCGCTCTCAATTAAAATCCCATTTCCTGTCACGGGCACTAGATCAAAATAGGCTGTGTGTGGGACTGTGGATGTACTTTTTGCCCTCATGTCTGTGTTCTAGTTTTGGGTAGTGGGGAATCTGGGTGAATCCATGGATCTACTCCCTCCCTCTTTGCTTTAGACCATGCTAGTCCAATTGCTGAAAACAACTATGTAACTGTTGCCATTGCAACACTGGTTATTTCTGTGCACACTATATACACATTAAAAATTATGTTTCTTTTGAATCTTTTTTTTTTGTGTGTTTTTTTTTCCTGAGTCTGATTTTTAGGAGTCAACTATGGCTACAACTAACAATAAATTGGATTATTGATTAAACTACTGATTATTGTTTGTAAGTGTCAGATGTAAGAATTAACCACCTGTCGAATTCATACTCAAAACAAATAGGGGGCAGCATATCACAAGAGTAACAGCTAACTGCTGCCAGTTGTACCTTTTGTTAGTTAGCTGTGCAGCTAGCAGTCATAACTGGAGGTTTGGAGAACTGGAAGAGTGATAGTGTTTACAACACTAGCAGAGAAGCTTTAGACCAGAACAAATCAGGGCTAGCTGGTTAGCATGCTAACATCAGTATATATCTTTGCAAGGCAATGCATATTTAAATTCTTAGATATTGCTAAGGGCTAATCGGTTATCAAAATACTTATAAACTAACTGTTGAAGCTCTAATCCCTCAGCCTGACTTCTATTAATGTGCTCTCGGTCTCATCTACACAGCTAGAAATGTCACTATCTGCATTCTCTTTTTGCCTCTTTCCATCCAGACCATAGTGGAATTAACCCAGGAGAGAGACTGTGTGCAGCTGTCTCCCTTGGCTCCATGTCCGACCCAGTCCCCCGGTGACTCCCCAAGTATGAGGAGGACCGAAAGCCGACAGCACCTCTCTGTGGAGTTGGCTGATGCCAAGGCCAAGATCAGACGCCTTCGACAGGAACTGTGAGTGCCACGGTTTTATCAACTTCATAAATAATTAATGTAACTGAGCAAAGAGGACAGAATGTAGAAAAACAAAAACGTTTCAATCTAGAACCACATACAAAAAGGTCATTTGCTGGAACTGAATGGTAACAATAAACGTTAAAATTGTTTGCTACAGTTCTTCTAAATTTTTAACAGGGAACTTATAGTCTCAGATCCATTGTCTAGCTCATGATAATGATGTCAGGTCCTTTTTTTTTAGGTCCATGTTTTTGGCATTATTAATTCAGTTTTCATGCCTCTATTAGTCAGCAAAAGTGGGGAGATGAGATGAATCGAGGGCGAGGGAGGAATTAAATAAAAGCCTCAGGGAGGTTGCAGTTTGTGGTTGGCCTCTTAACCTTTAAGCTGTGGCGATGCCCCCATTTTTGGCATAGTTTTTTGTATTGGATGGTGTTCACTGGTTACATCCTTTTTAATTAAACAATGTTGACAAGGCAAGAAGGTTTCGAAATGGTATGCTCAGAATGGTCAGCCTTCTGTGGTTAAGTAGTTATTGAAGCCTCAAACATAAAGCTGAGAGAACAACAATGACTATGCAGAGAGGAAGAGTGATCCATTTCCTCCCTACAGTACATCTCTATTACTCACATAAGGCCAGGCTGCTGTGATGTCACACTGCACCACACAGATACACACACACATCCTCACAAACCTTGGAGAGGGCTTTTTAACTCTGCCTATGAATAATAGAGCTTCCTTTTTAAAGTGCTATAATCCATTGCCACACAAAGGCTTAATGGTCAACAGCACAAATCAGCTAGAAGAAAAGGATTTCCTCCTGATAAGAGGAAGTATTTAAATGTAGCACAAACACAACATCTAATTTAACAGGCTGGCTGACGTCAGGGGGTCAGAGTCGATACTGGACGCTTTGACAGGAACTGTTTTGTTGTAAGAAGGGGAAGAGGTGTTGAATACTTCATATGCTCTCCATCTTTTTTACACAATGTTTTCGAGATCAAGTCCCCACTGAAACTAATCTTGGATTAGACTTCAATGACTGTCTCAGACAACATGTAGTTCCCACTTCAAGGGAATCATCTGCGCGCTTAAATGGCTTTGATATCCAGACTAGAAGTCCATTCATCGCCATAGCAGCATTAAAATGAATGCAACTCCTGCAATATTATGTAAGGGTTTTGTCAGAACTGCTCAAAACACTCAACACGCCAAAACCATCTGCCATTTCATAAATGATTGCAAGCTTGCCATCATTCACCCTGTTCTTTCTTTTCAAACAAGTCCTCATGCTTTGGTTAAAACTCTAGGTCATATTTGAGTGCTGTATAATTCTGCTGCTGGAGATATTGTTCTGTCTCCTTTGTCCCATAGACTCTGGCATGTGTGAGGGCTAAATGGAAGAATTATGGTTCTTTAACAACTGGTTGTCGCTTAGAATGGATTGCAGGTCAGCCTCTCCTTGGTCACATGAAGAGAGTGAAAAGCATCCTCTCCTTAGTTCATTGTTGTTCTTGTGCTGAAAAGTCTGACATCCATCACTGTAGACGACTCTCTTATACTTCCTTGACCTACATTACGATGATTTCTTCAGCAGACATAAATAGAGATAAGGAACAACACCCGAAAGGCCAAGGAGTTATTTTGTTTGTTGGTTGCTATAGTATTATGTACTTGTTGCTGTGGTGTCTATATAGAAAAGGATTGTCATGTGATTGGCCGGACAAAGGACAAAAAGAGCGTTGAGACTGGTCAGATGATTGCAGTTTCTTGTTTACGGAAAAAGAGGAATATGTCTGATGTGCCTGTTTACAAGCACATGCACAGATACAGTCTCTGCATACAAATGTAGGCTAGATACGTGTGTCTACTGTGTGGTCTGGTGTGTGTGTATCTGAAGGAGACTAGGTCGGAGTTGTGTGTGTGTGTCTGGTCCAGTGTTCCCACAGTGGCTTGTTTGTTAATGTCTCTGTTAGAGCTACTGCGTCCTGGCTGTTTTTCCTCATCGAGACACACACTGAGTTTATACCTATGAAACACATTTGGAGTCTTTTTACAGCTGCAGTTCCTCATTGAGTCTTGACCCAAATCCCAGGCTAAAAAACATTGTGTACTTCTACCATTTATCTTCCTTTAAAAGTCCCTCATTAGCCTTAAACAGCCTCATTAGACTGCATTATTTAGGCGTGGTGTACTTTATAAACTGGCACCAGACAGAAAATGCACTTACTAGTTGAGTTCTTTGGATCTGATATGACCCAATTAATAAAAGAAAACTGAAAGATACTGTATTTTCAAGCATTTTATTCTTTGAAAACATGTAAATTGATTTTACATGCATGGGTGGATCATCACCCATTTAATGTGAGTAATCAGCCAGCCAATACAGCTTGAATGTCAGTAGATCATTGACTACTACAAATTATAACTAACTTATTCAGGTGGAAAGCAGGAATGTTATGCTGCAATTAGTTGGTCCCAAACTTATTGTGCACATTTTGTTCTAGACTGCAGTTTGAAGGCATTTTAAACCAGTCTGCGATGTTATATTCCTTGTTTGTCAATTGTAGAAGATAAATATTGAAGGTCATGTTTGGTAATGTTCTTTTGTTTATTCAATTTTTAATCGATCCAATCAAAATCCACTGTTCCATAAAGCTACAACAAGGAACTTTTGTTGTTTCCACCATCAAAACCACAAAAATAAAATTATCTGAAGAAAAATCTCCCCCTGCCTTTTTTTTTTTTATTTTTTTTTTTTAACTGGCTAATGTACTACTCACTGTAACTCTGCCTGGGAAAATATAAACACAGACTCTTCCAGTCTGCACGCAGATCTGGTGGCAGGCGCTGAGAAAAACAAAATAGAAATAGTTCATATCGAGGCATTAGTATGAAATTGAGACGGGTTCATAATTAGTTAAACTCCTTGTAGTAGCTTTAATATCTGGTAGTAAAGAGGAAAATGTTTGGCTGTGTACGCCAAAGTTGAGTAGTGTGGTGTATTATGCAGACAAAGGTGAACAACCTCCAGTTCATTGTCATATATTTGCTTTTGACGTGATATTCAATAGCTTTAAGCAGCATTTGTTATTGAAGCTTCATTTTTGAATGATGCATCTTCTGTAGATGTATTAAAAGGCTTTTTGTTCTCAGAAAGACAAGGATCTGTTTTTTGGATAGAGCCAAGATGTACACTTTGGGAAATATTAAGATGGGTGTAAGGAAGATACCAGTGCGACATTTATTACACTAGGAATAAAAGCTGCCTTCATTCCTTGACTTTTTCAAATATAGCAGTGCACACAAGTGTTTGTGTCTCTGCTCACGCAGATGCATTGTGTGTTAAACCATTAACATAAGCAGCAGAGCCAGCTGCATCCATAATATGAGCCCGGAGCTAATCTGCCATGGTAGAGTTGACAGGTGTTAGTGATTTGGGAAAGGGGAGGGGAGGGGGTGGATTGTAGGAGGTGGAGGGGAGCTAACTGATGAAACAAAAACTGAAATGGGTAAATATCCTGCCTGCGTATCGACTCCAACTTCCCAAACAACGTTAGCTGTGGCAGGAAGGAGAAGATAAATGGGCGAGCATGAAAAGAATAATGCCTTTTCCTTATTGAGATGCACCCCGAGACTCCAGAGAGCTGTAATCATATAGGCCATCAGATGTTCAGTGGAGCAGTTCCACACACACACACACACACACACACACACACACACACACACACACACACACACACACACACACACACACACAGAAGAGCATCTCAGGAATGCCGTCTTTTTCCTTCAAAGCAGTGTGACACATTCTCCCTCTATGCTTGGAGCCTGGAGAATTTGCACACACACACAAACTCACACAGACAGCAAATGTCAGGATGCCCTATTTCGCTGTCACTTCAAAAAATGATACAGGAGAGTGTTGGATACCAGATAGAAATACCCTACTATTGAGGGTGAAAGAATGAGAAATGACATATTATTCCTTTAACGACATGCAAAACCAGACGTATAACTTTCTTCCCCCCTTTAATCTTATTTGTTGCTGTAGTTTCTCCAGAATAAAGAAAGATGAGGGGTTTGAGCCTCAGGGGTGGCTTTGCATATGTTTACCCTTGAAGAAGTCACAGGGTCATCTCTTCAGTTGTTTTATAACTGCTGTCTTTCCGCTCTCTGTTTGACGTTTGCTTGTTATGCTGAATGTGATGTCCAGAAAAGGAGTTTGTTTATTTGTAGCCGAATTTCGACACAGGAAGGACATTGTGTCCTGACCGCCACAAAGACAATACGCTATTTTTACTGAAGAAAATGGGTTAGTGGGTTGATTGACGCCTTGAAATCAATGTGAGTTGCTGGTTTATCTAACTTGCCAACAAAGGTCTCTTATGCTCAGTTGGGTGTTGCCTAAGAACTGTGTCAACGCAAACTGCAGTTTTTAAATGAAGAATGTTCTGTACCAGGAGCCTTGGACAATAACATGTAGCACAGCGCCATGTATAAAAAAAATTAATAAAAACAGATGTTTTAGTAATGCATAGTTCGCTGACTTGTTCACCATTATTGATTGGGGCCGTGCAGTTTGTTAGAATCGTGTTGATGTGTATTTTCAGACACATACATTTTTGAAAAATAAATAAATAAATAATTCAGGCTCTGTACTGACACCAAAAGTGAAATGAAAATAATAACTGACATTTTCACATTTTGAGAAATAGACTGTATGACCTTCAAATAGCATAGTAGTTGCTTTTAGATATTTCTAATCCTCAGTTCTCTCTTCAATTTGACAATACTAACACTATCTAGTTAAAAATTATGCTACAACTAACAGAGCTCTACTTGTAGCGTGATTAATAGCAACCCTTTACTGAAACGTTTTTTTTTTTTAAATGCAAAAGTTGATAAACAACTGAAACGAAAGTACTTAAGTTAAGATGGTGAGACTATTCAGGCAGATTGTGGAAAAGGAACCATTCTCTGCAACTACATCAATGGGTTGTAACAACCATTCAATGATTTAGCTGCACGCTCCAAAATGGAAACAGCCCTAAAGGAATGTCTGTGTTAATACTCTAAATTGATACGCACACATCTCATGCACGCACAGACAAACTTTGCACATGATTTTCAATGTATGGCTTACTTCCTCAGACTTCTCCCCATTTTTTTTTGTTCTTGTTGTTGTTTAATTCCCCTCTCTCTCTTTTTCAGAGAGGAGAAGAGTGAGCAGCTTTTGGACACCAGGCAGGAGCTTGAGAACATGGAAGTGGAGCTCAAAAAGCTTCAGCAAGAGGTAACGCTGCAAGTCACAGCAACCCTCACACACACACACACATTCATATGACTTCATATCCCCTTCACCTGCTGTTCTCTCTTCTTACTAAGTACTTGGTTTCTGCAGCTCTGCCAGGCTTTAATCAGCTAGCTAGTGTCTTAGCTCATTAGGGGCTATTAGACCTATCTTTAGCCTAGCAACAGCCTCACATGGCTTTTGATTTGGAGTGGGCAGCAGGCTGACTGGATGCTATAAACAAGGTGGATGAGTTCAGAGAATGGAGGGCAGGCTTCTATGTTTGTGATAATTGATAGTGTGGAGAGTTTGCTCTGTTCCTTATCTGTTTATGTAACAGACAAGACTGTTAGTTGTAACTGTAATCTACAAGTCATACAAGATTATGGAGTCACGGAACCTATGGAGAAGAATCTCTAGTTTTTGATCCATGATTGCATGTCTGTTTACGTCTCTGATCATGGATTTCCTTATTTAGAGATATGCTATCTTGAGTAGTTTTTGCCAAATAACATTAGAGTAATTGCTATATTACCTTTATATTCACACTCTGTGTTTGGCTGTCAACACTTGCAGAGCTACCAGTTGCTGTCGGATGCTCGGTCGGCTCGGGCCTACCGTGATGAGCTGGATGCACTCAGAGAGAAAGCGATCCGTGTCGACAAACTGGAGAGCGAGCTGAGCCGATACAAGGAGAGACTTCATGATATTGAGTTTTACAAGGCCAGAGTCGAGGTAACCAACTACACAAAAACTTCAAGCCGAGTAGATGCTATTTATTAAAGGATGCCTCTGTCATACCTGCACATCATGTAGCTGAGGAAAGGAAGTAGCAATCAACTGAAAACAAGTCTGAATTAAGATAAGTTCAAACTGGCAATGTTGTGAACAGCAGACAAGAAACATGTCAACCATTTATAAGACCCCATGGACTGTCGATATTACATAATCTCATGATGCATAACATGGAGCAAGTTGGTTATTTAGATTGTAAAGACAGAACAAGGGCTAGTTTTTTATTATGCATATTGGAGTATTTGTAACTGTTTGAATACAAAATCCAACTGAATTTCATTGTTTTAAACAACCAAACTATATGGATTAATTGAAACCTCTCATATACAACAACTGTATACAAAAATACATATGTAGAAAGAAACTCAAGAGTTTAAGAGTAAAACAAATTTAAGATTTGGAGCAAGTCGTGAACAATCACACTGTTTATATTCCACGTAGACAACAGCAGACATTAAGGAATGTAGTTTAAGAGGTTTTAAGAGACAGACAATATATTAAGAGGAAAAAACGGTTGCCTTTACCCTTAACTACAATTCCAAAAATGACAGCTGAAACATAAAAAAACATTCCGAAATTATATGATATCTGTATTACTACTATACCCTGTTACTACTCATTCTAGTAGTAGTACTGATATTGAAAGTAAGTCTCGAGGAGGACATCTTCAAATAAATGTTTGTACTAGCTGCAGTGTTTGTTTCGTTGTTAAACTTGTATTCTTTGCTGATGATTTCTGTAGGAGCTGAAGGAGGACAACCAGGTGCTGTTGGAGACTAAAGCCATGTTGGAGGAGCAGCTGGATGGTACCCGGACTCGCTCTGACAAACTGCACCTCCTGGAGAAAGAGAATCTGCAGATCAAATCCAAGATCCATGACCTGGAGATGGTGAGATGATGGATTTACAGATCACTGCTCCCGTCCGTCCAGTGATCTGAGATTTGATTGCACAAAGTGTGATGAGAGTCGGTGCTAGAGAGGCGATGTCGCGCGACTTGTGTGTTCGGGATATGGCTATCTGATCACTGAGTCTGTCACTCTGTTATCTCCAGGAGCGGGACATGGACCGTAAACGTATGGAGGAGCTGTTAGAGGAGAACCTTGTGCTTGAGATGGCCCAGAAACAGAGCATGGATGAGTCCCTGCACCTGGGCTGGGAGCTGGAGCAACTTTCTAAGACACCAGAACTGACTGAAGGTAAGAGGAGCCAAGGATCTTTTTAAAGCCAGAGAACAAGAACAACTTTATTTATTCACTGACAGCTTGAATGCAAATGTTGAAATATGCTGCTGACAGTCACCTGAGTTGACCAGGTTGAAGGTGTTAGACAGACAACAGACTAGACTTGGATAATAGGCTCTTGGCCCTGGTCTCATCCTTATGGTCCATCTACATTTGCCAGCCTCCACTGGGTTTTCCTTCCACTTGGTTAAGACCTGTAATTAATATTCAGTGGCTCTTGGAGGATAATCTGTGTGTTTGGATTATAAAAGCTGTTAAGAGGTTTAACTAGCCAGGGATCTGGATAAAGACTTTGTGTCTGTGTGTGGGAGTGGTTGTTTGTTAAAATGGCACTTGAAAAGCTTTTATACCTACAGAGTTGGTCCCTTGAGCTTTGGATTAATTTTTTATGGACTGATTAGTATTTATTTATTTTAAATAGTGTTTGGTGATTTTTACAACAAAAGAAACAAAACAGATTTGTTAATATTTGTTAAATCATTAATATTTCTTTTCTTGCTTTCACTGATTCAGCCCCTCAGAAATCTCTGGGTGAGGAAGTGAATGAGCTGACCTCGAGCCGCCTGTTGAAGCTGGAGAAAGACAACCAGACCTTGCTGAAGACTGTGGAGGAGCTCAGAGGAGCAGCCAGCGAGGACAAGGTGGCAAAACTGTCCAAAGTCAACCAGGAAAATCAGAAACTGACCCAGAAAGTAAGCAATGGACTGTGTATTGACGAGATTTTCATTGATTGGGTTGTTCTTCTTGATTAAAATACAATAGTTTCTCATTCATTTAGTCATCTATTTTCAAGGAAAATCTGTTTTTTCAGCACTCAGCCTGCATGTTAAATAGGTTGTGCAGTATGAGAAATAGTCTTTTGAAAAGCAGCTGTGTAAGAGAGTGTCCATCTGTTGACTAGGATATGCTTTAGTACATGTAGTAACTAAAAAAGTGTTTTGATTTCTGTGAGATGTATTAGTATTCAGAGATGTGTATTTGTATAGAGAGATTGCCCGTGCTGTTTTGCAGGGTGTAATTTTCTGCACCTCATCAGGGTTACCACCACGATTAGCATATTGGACCAACCTTCCTCCATAGTATATCACCCTAACACTTGACTTTAGGCCTTTTCACACAGTGACAGTGAGAAATAAAAAAGAGAAAGAAAAAGAGCCCATAGAGAGGGGTGGATGGGAGGGTGAAAGCAAAGCTGTAAATCCAGGCAGCCCTGCATTGCCTTTTCTTTTCCAGTCTTTGACTCTCAAACGCCCCTCGCTTAGAGAACTCTCTCAGCTATTTTCAGAAACATAAGCCTCTCACTTGGCCCTCTGGAAAAAAAGCATGAAATTGTGTTTTTCTCTCACAAAAAGAAAATCCAAAGTGAGAAATGTATTTCTGAGTGACTTGAGGTCGAGAGCCAAAACACATTAAAATGTGAATGCAGCTGCCGGTAGGCTCGAACAACAGAACCTCTCATTTAAAGTGTGTGTGTGTGTGTGTTTGGAAATTAACTTGTGTGGGTATGTTTGCAGAGTTGTGACAGAATGAGGTGATGTATTATGTTTGTATCATGGAATAATATTTGCACCAGCTTCTGCGTGACTGTGAGTTATTGGGTAACTTCACCGCATGGTATCCTGTGTTGATGCAATGCAGGAAAATTACAGTGCATTGAGATATCTGTAACTGAAGAGGAAAAAATCTCTAAAATGCCATGTTGAAGTTGTCATAAACTACTTGACATTACTGAGCAACCATCAGTTTTTCTAATAAGCACCAACCAAAATGTTAAAACACACTCAAGATAGTGTGACATTTTAAAATGTTACTATTTTATTGTTTGCAGTTGGAGAAGCTGGAGAGCGAACTGACAGCAGACAGAGAGTCTCTCCGCAGCGCTGAGTCACTCAGCACTGACCTGATGAAGGAGAAGGCTTTACTGGAGAAGACTCTGGAAACACTCCGGGAAAACTCTGAGAGACAGGTACTCAACACACACAAACATACACACAATGATTTATTGTGGGATGTTTCTCCCAAAACCATATCGTTTTATAATCAGTTCCCAAAAACGTTGGGACGCTTGGGCGATGTTTTACCTCATCAACTTGATCGATTTTTGTAAATATATGCTTCTTTGGAATTGAATGCCAGCAACACGTTTCAAACAAGTTGGGACAGGAGCAAAAAACACCTGTTTGGAACATTCCACAGGGTAAATTGGCAACAGGTGACATTATCATGATTTGGTATGAAAGGGGCATCCTCGAAAGACTGTCAAATGTTGGTGGTAAACAGTTTTTCAATTGGGCTGTAAATGACAGTCTAAATGACTGTCATTAACAGCCCATTGATTTTTGTGTCAATTGATCGTCTTTTGATGTATTAAATCTTCTAAGTAATGATTCCCTGTATGCCACATTTTTGCTGAATGTTACATCCTTGATTTGGCTGTTGTGTTCAAGATTGCAGAACATTTTCTGTTCAGTGAACCTAATATGTTATAGAGGCCGACTTTTCTCAGAATAACTTAAATCACATCAAGCATTCATGTGCTTTACAATAGAATTAACATTACCTTAAGTCTCTAAACTGGACAAGCATATGGTCAGATAGACCAACACAGTCAGACAAACGGGGCTTTGAGGCAGTGCGTCATGCCCTCTACTCTATCTACAAAACCAGCATTGATTCTCGTTCCAGGAAACTCAGAGAAAAAAGAACATGACTAAGCTGTGTAATTTACTCAAGCCTCGACACAGTTTTTCTTGAGAGCAATCTTTGTGCAATTGATTTGCTTTTGGCTCGAAAAACTATTAAGTGGAGCTACCACTATGTTTTATTGACTACACAGATTTCTGGCACTCTGTGGCCCAGATACAGTCTGTGTGTCTGCTGGGCCTTTATAGCTGTTAGACCCAAACCTGACACCTTTTATTAGTTCAACCATCTGATTTGTAAAATTTGGCCTTGATGAGCGACAAAGGCAGAGAAAACACAACATGCTATTCAGTTGCATAATGTGAAGTAACTAGTACAATGCTGGATAATCCTCGCAAGCTGTTATGTGTTTCTAAAGTTAAGTTCTGGTTTATAGTTTTTTAACTTCGTTTTTCATTGACTAAACTAAATTTGAAGCAGAACCCGTTGAGGTTTCCATTTCATTTCTTAAATCGCTCCAAGCATCAGCTCATACAACCAGTCTCATTACAGCAGGCTAGAATGATTTCATATAAAGTCACAGAACAATGAGGTTCAATAAAATGTACTGCAATGAACTCGATGAGTAAATCTAACAAGACCCAGGGCCCATCATTAAAACTCTGATGTTTCTTCTCCAGCTGAAGGGTCTGGAGCAGGAGAACAAGCACCTGGGCCAGACGGTGTCTTCTCTGCGTCAGCGCTGCCAGGTCGGGGCTGAGGCCCGAGTCAAGGACGTGGAGAAAGAGAACCGTGTTCTCCACGAGTCCATCTGCGAGACCACCGCCAAACTCAATAAGATGGAGTTTGAAAGGAAACAACTACGTAAGTGACGTGTTGTTTAATATGTATATTTTATTGTTCATTGCATTAAGTGTTGGTGAGGTTTTTTCTCAGTTTGTCCTTTTTCACAAGAAACTTTTACGACTACCATCACCTCGTTAAAATTCTGTTTGTTTGTTTTTTTTCTTTTTCATGCAGGTAAAGAGCTTGAAGTGATGAAGGAGAAAGGGGAGAGAGCAGAGGAGTTGGAGATTCAGATGCAGAAGCTGGAAAGGGACAATGAGAGCCTGCAGAAGAAAGTTGCCAGTCTTGGAATCACCTGTGAAAAGGTCTGGTGCATTTAGATTTCAGCCGGGTCTATATTTTGAGATTTGTCAGATTCCTGCACAGAGATGTTGCATATAAAATGTTATAGAAATATATATTAAAAATTGGGTTCCCCTATTTTGGCATATGCAGACTTGTCCATCCGTCTCATTCACTATTTGTGTTGGATATTACTGCAAAATGTACAATTAGTCCATATTAAACATTAACATGATAATAAAGTGGAGCGTTGTAGGCTGCCATTTCATGACACCTTATTGTCATCCATCCATTGTTCGTGTGTAGGTGTCTTCGTTGGAGAAAGAGAACACTGAGCTGGAGGCAGAGGGCCGTCGTCTGAAGAAGAAGCTGGACACTCTGAAGAACATGGCCTTCCAGCTGGAGGCTCTGGAAAAGGAGAACTCCCAGCTGGAGGAGGAGAACCTGCAGCTTCGCCGCTCGGCCGAGAGCCTCCGGTCAGCGGGAGCTAAGGCCGCACAGCTTGAAGCTGAGAACAGGGAGCTGGAGAGTGAGAGGAGCCAGTTGAAGCGCAGCCTGGAACTGCTCAAAGCCTCGTCCAAGAAGACGGAGAGATTGGAGGTAAGACTTCAAGACTGCCAGTCGTATGGCTCTGGAGAGCAGCGAGACGCAGCTAAAATGCAGCCATGTTTGGCAAGAAGCTTTCTTTGGGAAATAGAAAGCAGGCTACACAAGGTTATGGCACCTTACACCTTAGATTTTAGTAATTTATCACCAACGAACATTTAGACAGGTAAGTTACAGGGGATCTGGCATATAATGGCATCAGGGAGCAGCACAACTAGTTCATGGAT
Source organism: Lagodon rhomboides (assembly GCA_039737535.1). Classification (NCBI taxonomy): domain Eukaryota; kingdom Metazoa; phylum Chordata; class Actinopteri; order Spariformes; family Sparidae; genus Lagodon; species Lagodon rhomboides. The sequence continues at coordinate 19,742,638 of CM077796.1, read as the reverse complement.
GCTTTTAATATCCTAATCTGGCTTTCCCTCTCCCAGGTGAGTTACCAGGGCCTAGATACAGAGAACCAGCGCCTGCAAAAGGCTTTAGAGAACAGCAGCAAGAAGATCCAGCAGCTGGAGGCAGAATTGCAAGAAGTGGAGACTGAGAATCAAACCCTGCAACGCAACCTGGAGGAGCTCAAGATCTCCAGTAAACGCCTGGAGCAGCTGGAGCAAGAGGTAGGCAAAGCACACATTCAATCAGCAGCAATAATCACATGCCTGAAATATTTGTATTATCTGAGGTATTTTTGGATTTCACTCTTCTCTGGAACAGAGCAGGTTGGGGGATAGCTGTAGGTGGTTTACTGACACAACTGCAGTTACTTATTTTGGGATGGGCTGATTCTGCCTGGCAGAATGAGGTCAATCAGATTGGCCCAAAAACCGTAGTAGAGGCAGGCTGATGGTAGTGTTCGTGACACAGCAGATCTTGTGTTTACAACCCTGAATCCACAACAGTTGGGATGCTGTGTAAAATGTACATAAAAACAGAATGCAGTTATTGTAAACAGACTGTGTTTACGAAGTGTTCTCGAACCCATGTAGTAATATCTTATATACAAACATGTGTTTCACTAAGTGATGAACCTCACTCCATTACTGTGGATGAACGACTGATGCCCTTGTCATACGCAAATATGATACTACCCCCTGTTACCAATTAACCTGCCTACCTGTTAAATGTTCCAAACAGGTGTTTTCTGGCACGTTCCCGAACTTTCCCAGTCATTTGTTTCCCCTGTCACAACTTGTTTGAACCATGTTGCTGGCATCAAATTCAGAAAAAGCAAACATTTACTAAGTGATGTTGGTGAGATAAAACATCAAATGTTTTGTCTTTGGACTGTTTTCAATTGAATAGATCTCAAAAAGGATAAAATGATCACGTTCTGTTTTGTCTTACACAGTTTCCCAATTTTTTTGTAATCTCGGTTTTGTGTTTAAAATAAACAAAAAGTAAAAATGTGTTACTTGCCACTTGAGGCACACTGCTACTTTTTTGGTCATTCTGATAAAATTACAGCATCTTTCCCTGCAGATTATTTGTGAAAATAATTAATGGCCCTTTGAGTTGATCTGTGTCCGCATTTAGCCAAACGTGTATTTACAAGTCATTTAGACTCGAAAAATAATCCCATCAAATTATGTTCTATCCCTCTGCTCACCGTTATGTTAATTCCCCCAGAACAAGACTCTGGAGCAGGAAAGCTCCCAGCTGGAGAAAGACAAGAAGCTTCTGGAGAAGGAGAACAAGCGGCTGAGGCAGCAGGCCGAGATCCGTGACTCCAAGCTGGATGACAACAACCAGCGGATCTCCTCCTTAGAGAAAGAGAATCGGACCATGGGCAAGGAGATGATCTTCTTCAGGGACTCCTGCACGAGAGTCAAAGACCTGGAGAGGGAGAACAAGGAGCTGGTCAAACAGGGATCTATTGATAAGAAGACCCTCAACACACTCAGAGAGGTCAGAATAGCCCTTACAGGCTCCTTTCTTGTGGTCAAACTGTTTGTTTTCTTGCTTTTTTTCTTTCATATATTATCTGTATTATTATCATTAATTCTGTTTTAGTGGGAATTCATTGAAATGATCCTCTTGTCCACATGGATAATTACTGAAGGCAATTGATATGGATAACTGTTGCGTGACTCTTCCATTAATGTCAAGCTTCTTCATTACTAGTTATTGATGAAAAACTGGAAGCCTGCAGTAAGTTTTTCATTGTTAGCCTCCGTGTGTGTTTTTAGGAGCTTGTGAGTGAGAAGCTGCGGACTCAGCAGATGAACAACGATCTGGAGAAACTGACCCATGAGCTGGAGAAGATTGGATTGAACAAGGAAAGGCTGCTGCATGATGAGAGCTCTGATGACAGGTATCAGCTCACAGACACACACACACGAACACCCACAACACTGCTGCTGCCATCACTGCTCTGTCATGGCTCATAAAACAATTTTCAGCTCTGAACTAAAATAAGAACTTAGTCTATCATCTTGGGATCAGAATCATCAAAAGTGATTAGTTCCAAATAAATCAGCCCTGTGGCCCATTTTAGATCAGGTGTTGAAGTTTGGATTAATCTGAGCCCATTGCTGAATCCTCCTGTGGGAGATTTTCTGAGCCAGGACCTTCTTTACCTGCAACACTCTGCCAAGAAGTCAGTTGGCAGTGCTGCAACCCAAAAACAGAAAAAATATAATCTCCCGATAACACGGACCTAACTTGAGTATTTTTCAGGTTTAGGCTCCTGGAAACCAAACTGGAGTCGACTCTGAAATCATCTTTGGAGATTAAAGAGGAGAAGATCGCCGCCCTGGAGGCCAGACTGCAGGAGTCCTCAAACCTCAACCAGCAACTTCGCCAGGAGCTCAAGACGGTCAGAAACACATATCCATACTTTAGATCATAGAAATACCTGCACAGCACAGAGATACAGTATTTTGGATATGTTGTAAAATGCTCAGCTCAACCAGAATACAGAAGATCCATCCGTCCCCACCTGAGAACAGTGTGTCCAAAACTCATCCCCTGCAGTCTAAAACACTAAAAACACTGAAAACACAGAGGGCTTCTCAAGGCCAATACATTATTTATTCATCCACTCTTCCACTTCTATCGCCAGTTTATCTATTTATGAGGCGCGGGAGTCTGTGAAAGGGGTGGAGCAAAGTGGAGGATGTCTGCTTTTCCTTCAGGGAAGCGTTTGCTTTGAACATGCTGACACAAATCAAATCCAAAGCCAAAGGTTGAGTGGAAAAGTTGAGAACTCTGTTGATGGACTGTAATGGGTCCTGTCTGCTGTTACCTTACCATCACTCAAGTCGTATCCTACTAGTTTTTTTTAGCGTTTTTTCAGTCAAGCTTTGAGTCATATTGCATTTTCACAGATCTTGGATTTGGAGGAGTTTTTATTCTATTTTACTGAAAGAGCACAAAAAAACCCCACTGACTCATGTGTCTCTCTCCAGGTGAAGAAAAACTATGAGGCGCTGCGTCAGAGGGAGGAGGAGGAGAGAATGGTGCAGAGCTCGCCCCCTAGAGGAGTGGAGGACCCTCAGTCTGTTAGAAAATGGGAGAAAGAGAGTCATGAAGCCACCAGAGAACTGCTGAAAGTCAAAGACAGACTCATTGAGGTGGAGAGAAATGTAAGTTAGCACAATATCAGGATGGTTAATGTGACTTTACCAATATAAATGGTGAACACACGTATAGGTTTGTGCTTTTTTCCTGAATGTATTCTGATATTTGTGTGTTTTTCCCCAGAATGCCACGCTGCAGGCCGAGAAGGCGGCCCTGAGGAGCCAGCTCAAACAACTGGAAACTCAAAGCTCCAACCTGCAGGCTCAGATAGTGGCCGTGCAGAGACAGACTGCGTCTTTACAGGAGAACAATACGACACTACAGACGCAGAATGCCAAGCTGCAGGTAATCCCCTACACATCCGACACAATATGAAAAATTCTCAGCCCTTCTCAGATTTCTATCATATGTCCATTTCTCCTCGAGGTCCATTAGTAGCTGTTCAGTCACATCATTTATTTCCAAGAAATTATCAGGATGTCATTATTGTCCATTTTATTTATTAACCTTTAAATGACACATGACTTTAAAATGTGAACAGCACACAACTCTTCTATCCTTAGACACTTCCAGATACATGCACTATAAACTGATAATAGTGCATATGAAATAATTCTGATAAATACATAACATGTATAAATAGAAAAAGAAAAAAAAATGGCAAAAGTGCGTACATCTAAATACTCAGAAAAATAGAATCTGCACACTAGATACGGCTCCAGTCAAACTGTATAACCTCCATGTGATGTTTTGTTAATTTTTAGACATAACATGTATAATAAAGATATGCTTATACTTGCTCACCATGCTTTCTGATCGAATCAGATAATATCAAACATAAAATGCTTCCAAAAAAATCGGATGTCACTGTATATAATGCAAAACTACATAAACAACATTTTAAACACAAAATGTAAAGGTGTCCAGCCTTCTCTTGACGTTGCTCTGTTTGCACAGTTGCCTTGGCAGACTACTTAGCTGCCTGGATTTAGACTTGTACTCCCTGTTTGGCAGCCATTCAAACCCTGCTTACAGGCGACAGGATTTACACTGACCATACAGCAGCTTCTGGCTGTTTCTCTGTGTGTTTATCTACTTCTCTTGATGTGTGTGGGCGGTGTCTATGTAGACAGGTGTGTGCGTGTGTGTACTGGAGGTGTAAAGCTGCGTCTGTTTAAAGGTACAAAAAAGTGTGTCAGCACCTGGACAGAATGTGTGAATACACGCGCGCTAGTCATGACTGAAGAGGGATTTGACACTAGGAAACTGCTGTGGCCACAAAGGAAACATGAAAAGAAACTGTCTTCCTGCTGCTGCTGCTGCTGCTGCTGCTGCTTTGTGGATGGAGCTTACAGCAAAGGGGGGGAACAAACCAGACAGAGACACAGTGCCCCCTATAGACAAAAACAACATCATTTTTGAATATACCTGTAGCTGTATTTGATTTGAGGATCACAGTAAATAAAAGATTTTGCATAACTGTACATTTTTTTTAAACAACCTTTTCTTGTTTCTTGTGTGTCCCCTCTTTGGTTTTTCTTATCTTTGAGCACCATTCATTGTTTTCACGATCCCTCTCTTCTGCTCCTCTCCTTCCACACCTTCCTCATCGCCCTCCTCATGTAATCGATCTCCACTGTTGTCCTTCAGGTGGAGAACTCTACCCTGAGCTCTCAAAGTGCAGCCCTCATGGCGCAGAATGCCCAGCTGCAGAGCCAGCAGAGCAGCGTGGAGGGCGAGCGTGAGGGAGCTCTGAAGGATAAAGAGGAGCTGAGGGCCACCTATGAGCTGCTCCTCCGCGACCATGAGAAGCTGGCGGCTCTCCACGAGAGGCAGGCGTCCGAGTATGAGGCCCTGATCGGAAAGCACGGGGGACTGAAGACTTCCCACAAGAGCCTGGAGCAGCAGCACAGGGACCTGGAGGACAAGTGAGACGGGGGGGTTGAGAGCATGAGATGGCACATGTTGGAGTCATGACTTAATATGTTACTTAAACGATCATAAAGGCAATCACGCTGAGTGACTAGAGGAAATTGTACCCCTGAGGGATAGTGAAAATATAAGCGCTTTGTATTCCTTTCTGCCAGACTTAAATCTTTCTTTGTGTTTTTTAATGTGTGTGTCTTTATGTAGGTACAAGCAGCTCCTGCAGAGGAAGGGGGAGCTGGAGGAGCTGGAGAAAAATCTGAAGGAGAAGCAGGAAAAAATGGCGCAGGAGAACCAAACGCATCAAGATACAGCTGACCGGTACAAACTGCTGAAAGAGGAAAATGACAGGTCAGATCAATCTCTATCAGTATTATATGTCTGAATATAAGATTTAAAACTCTTCAGTCATGTTTCTATGAATTCTGCATGTGTGTCTACATACTGAGGAGTCCCTGTGCTCCCTCCTCAGACTGAACAGCACCTATCGTCAGCTGGTGAAGGACAATGACAATCTCCAGGTGGACCATAAGAACATAAAGAGCCAGCTGAACAACGCCAAGTTGGACCAGACCAAGCTGGAGGCCGAATTCTCTAAACTGAGGGAGCAGTACCAGCAGCTGGACATCACCTCCACCAAGCTCACCAACCAGTGTGAAGTAAGGAGGCCTTCTCTTCTCTTCTCTTCTCTTCTCTTCTCTTCTCTTCTCTTCTCTTCTCTTCAGGATTTTCCATTAAGCCAACTGTCTTTTAATGTATCATCTTTGTAGAGACGGGTTCTTACGCCAGCTGTGTTGAGGGATGGTTTATCCCTTTAATGTATCGTATTTGTTGTTTAGACAAGTGTATCTCTTTGATAAATGTGTGTGTGTGTGTGTGTGTTAGTTGTTGAGCCAGCTGAAAGGAAACCTGGAGGAGGAGAATCGTCACCTGTTGGACCAGATCCAGACTTTGATGCTGCAGAATCGCACCCTCCTGGAGCAGACCATGGAGAGCAAGGACCTGTTCCACGTAGAGCAAAGACAATACATGTAAACCCCCTGATGATACGTTTTTCTTTGAAAATGGAGAGTACTCTATCAATATGTCTGGTAATGGGACACTCAAAACAAATTGGTTGAATTATATTTGACTGTCTCATTTCTCCTCCAATCAGAGACAAGCTGAATGAGCTGAGGAGACAGAAAGAGAAGCTGGAAGAGAAGATCATGGACCAGTACAAGTTCTACGACCCCTCACCTCCACGCAGGTAAAAAAAAGAACCAAAAAAACAGCAACATCATCTAATCATACAAGTTTAAAAGATAATTCACCAAAAACAAACACAGAGGATGCTTGTTGACTTGTACCTCAGAGGCAGGGGAATGGTAGAAAACACTCACGCTGTAGCCTCAGGAAGTGATGCATCAAATATTTATGGTCTGCAGAGCTTAAAACAGCTGTATACTGCAACATCTTCTGTCTACAGTGTTGTCTACACACGTGGAACAAATCAGACAGTTAAAATCAGTTGAATTGACTAAATCTGGAACGAGAGAAGGAAAGGCAATGGGATATGAACTCTTGGTTTCATTCCTGTCTCTCCTTTCTAGGCGTGGCAACTGGATCACGTTGAAGATGAGGAAGCTGATCAAGCCCAAGAGCCGGGAGAGGATGCGCTCTCTCACGCTGACTCCCTCTCGTTCCGAGTTGGGCGATTTCCTGTCGTTTCCACTGGACAGCCAGGACAGCTCGTCCATAGGCTCGGGCTCCAACTCGCTGGACGACGCACTGACACAAAAGAGGAGCGGCAGTGAGTACAAAGGAAACACTCAGACACGACTATACACACACATAGGAATCAAAATCAGCATAGATGCAGTTTCAACCACTACTGAAGGAACTTTTCTCTCCATGCTTAAGAGAAATTTCCTGTGCAAACATACACTTACTGTACCAAAAAATCTACAGTAAAAGGAGCTGTGACTAAATACTCAGACAGTATTTCATACACAAATAGACACAAATGAACATGCAAATAAAGCAGCAAGCTAAATAGTTGCCCACTAGATCCATTTGATGAGTACTCTGACTCATTCACAGATACATAATCAATCTCTCACATACCCCAAAAGTCATTAAAAGTTCTTATTGTGTGTGTGTGTGTGTGTGTGTGTGTGTGCGCGAGTGTGCGACTGGCTGACTGGTTGAATGGGTCTTTATCCCCTAACTGCTCCTTTATCTCTCTCTCTCTCTCTGCGAAGGGAGGAGAGGGCAGCACTCCCATGCCCAAGGGCAGGGTTCCACCAATGGTATGCTGCGGATGGGGAGGGTGGGCGGGGTTTATGACCCGACTTTCACGTCTCTCAGGGCATGTCTTCGTGAGTCCATTGTCTGTGTCACTCAGCTGTCCTAGACGTTACGCTTAAGCTGCGCAGCACCACAAGGTTGACTCTGAACCCTGGACCTGGTTCAGAGAGTCGATGTGTTTCCTGTATTTGAAACAACAGAGGGAGCGCTTGATATCTGTAATGGATATGGAAAGTACCACAATTTGACACGTAATTATAGTCCTAAGAGCAATATATGTTTTTTGTGTATTATGTGACACTAAATGTTAAACAGCAGATTTAACACATTAAAGTCTGTGTTTAGGTCTTTGGGAGTATCATTGTATATGTGAAAAAAAGCTGTATAGAGCCTTTTGTTGAACCAGAGGGAGTTGCACGGAATCTGATGAATTACTCAGGTAGACTACAAGTTTGGAAATTAAAAAAATCTGGAGGTGTGGATTTGGAACAAAGTGAGTTTACCAGCCCTCTGTAGCCCCCTGTTCAACTCTGCTGGAGGCGAGTGCCTCGAGGCAACATTAGCCGCAACCATCATAACCTACCTAGATCTCCCACAGAGCCGCTAATTGTTCATTTGCATCCTCGGTAATGTAGGCAGCAGGTTTTGACAATGAATATGAATTTTTGGAAAACAAAAACGATATCTCTGATCTGCTCCATCATTTAGAATTTTTTTTCTAATGGTTATGTGTTGAAGACGTGGTGTTCCAGGCGCATCTCATGTGGTTCAAATATTGAAAAGCACTTCAGGTATACTTTGTCTCAGGTCCAGTCTAAAGCTTATTAGCTCTCAGCTGTCAACCTGCTGATCTGTGCAGTTCACCTGTGAAGATCCAGAGAAACATCCTCTAACGTAGCATCCAAACCATTAAAAGGTGCAATGAATTGTGACTGACTACCTGCCAATGCAAGATGTCAAAGCCCAGGTTGTCTTGATCAGGAAGAAGATATGGAATAAAGAATACAGGTTGTACCTGGGCTAGTAGGTTTACTTAAACTAAAGTAAATAGGAGAAGTAAGCTAGTCACATAAATTAACAACACATATATGCATATGAATCAAAACATAGTTATAAAACATTAAGGCACATACCAAAGACATTAAACAGTCAAATAAAAAAATAAATTATATGAAAACATCACTGATGCTTTTAATCTGCCCTTTGACCTTTACACTCTCCTGATTGCACCCTTTAATATTCTTCATCCTCTGTTTCATGTAGGTGTGGTTATGCGTTGACAGTTGTGTTGTTGTGTACAATATCTAGTGCTTTAAAATACAACACTCATGACCATGAACATGAGAGTGTTTGTCCGTGTTGTCGTGCGGGAATATATGCGAAATGTGTGAGCGTGAGTTTGTGTGAGAGTGTATTTGCATAATGTGTTGACATTTGTGTCTTTGTTTGCACAGTTTTTGTACAGAAGTCTGCCCTTAAAAGTAGGTTTTAATGATATCTGTTGGAGGCATTTCAGTCCATCCAAAAATCACTTGAACATCTTTCTTATTTAGAAAATAGAAAATAGAAATGTGAAATAAATGATCATTAATCAACAATACTAGTAGAAATTGGTGGGGCTGAACACAATCTTTCTGGTGAATATTAAAGACTTAAAAATGCACATAACCCCTTTCCAAGCTTTATAAAACAAAACATCTTTATATTTTTGTACAGAAATTGTTTTTAGCTCCATTAATATAGCCTTGAAATAGCCTACACTTGACGATAAATCCAGATTTAGGCTCTGTTATACTATGAACAACCTCTTCTAGGTCATATATTGTCATGGTTGTGTCTATAACACTGTTGTCTATTGTCCAGTCGAGTGTCCAGGGGCTCAGCTCTCTCTCTGCATCTCTCCCCTGGCTCTCTTTGTGAAAACGTTAACCACAACCCTCTGTTCTGTCCTCCTTTTTTTTCTTTTGTTTTCTTTTCCTCCACCTCCCTCGGGCTCGTTCTGTCGCTCTCTCCCCTGTCTGTCTGTCTGTCTGTCTGTCTGTCTCTGGCTGCGCTCTGACAGCTATTAAAAGGTTGCCTTTCATGAGGAACAGATCGAAGGACAAAGACAAGGCCAAGGCCATCTACCGGCGCTCCATGTGTAAGACCTCCGTTAGCCGCCACGCTAGCCTTCCTCCGCCTCCTCTCCCTCTCATTGTCACACTAGGAGAAACAAAGAAGGACCAGTCACTGATCTCAGGGTGGCTGCAGTGTGGGGGTTTGACAGTGACAGGGTGGCAGTTTCAGGTTTAGAGTCATTCATTTTGGATATATTTAAGGGGTCATATTATCTGATATCTTAGCTGTTACCTAAAAAAGATTTATCAAAGATTCAGTTACCCTCATGTTGCCTCTGGTGACATCAGTGACTTGTCCTTTATAATTTCTTCCTAGTAATCCCCTCCCCTCGTCACCTCCTCCGACCTACGTCTGCCGCCTCCACTTTCCCCATAGAGCATCTCCTCTTAGCTTTTGTCATCTTGTAGTGTCACTTTATTCTCACTATTAGCAGATGAATGATTAACACAAACTTCACTAACCTCTGTCTTAAAGAAAATGTAAGCGAAAGCTGATGATAAGATACAGATCTGTCTCTTGTAATATGATACAGTTTGAGTGTCACCTCTCGAAGCTTTTATTTCAGTTTAGCGGTTGTTGGATTCGCTATGCAACGGGCAACTTATGGGGCAGCTTTGTCATGTGCTCTGTGGTTTCATTTTGTTTGTGTATCTCGAATGAAAGGGCTCTACGTGTGTGTTTTGTGTGTGTGAGGGCGTGTGTTAGGATGAGCGTGGAAGAGGGTTTGCCTTTCATGCGCCTGTGGTGTGGTTTGCTTCCATCTTTGATTACAGCATGACAAAGAAAAAAAAAAAAAAAAAAACGCCTGATCGCCGCCACTCACACTCACCATGGAGGACTTGAAATGGAGCCTTTACTCTCTCTCTCTCTCTCTCTCTCTCTCTCTCTCTCTCTCTCTCTCTCTCTCTCTCTGTGTCTGTCTCTCTCTCTCTCTCTCTCTCTCTCTCTCTCTGTCTCTGTCTCTCTCTCTCTGTCTCTCTCTGTCTCTCTCTCTCTCTCTCTCTCTCTGTCTCTCTCTCTCTCTCTCTCTCTGTCTCTCTCTCTCTCTCTCTCTCTCTCTCTCTCTCTCTCTCTCTCTCTCTCTCTCTCTCTCTCTCTCTCTCTCTCTCTCTCTCTCTCTCTCTCTCTCTCTCTCTCTCTCTCTCTCTCTCTGTCAGCGTGCTGCATTTCAGATCTTATTTTGCTGACATGGACTTGCCTCGTTCCGCTTCCGGCCTTGATCTTTTGTGTACAGCGCCACCGCTGCTGCTCGGAGCAGCTCTGCATGCCTTCATGCTTCTTAAATGTTGCGTACAGCACAGTAAACTAAGCGCATAAAGACAGCGGCCCCTTTGGGTGAAGTATCACCCGTTACAAAAAGTAACTGCCTGAGACGATGACAAACCATGCAGCTGCCATCTTTATGCACTTAATATTTGTTAGAATCTTTTTAAGATGCCTGCATGCGCCTTGAGACCAGATTGAATTTGTTGATGATTAATTTATCGAAAGTTGAGACGGATCCAATTTTAATTCTGACCAGAACCTCACCAAACAGGAAATTCAGTTATCTTTATATGCATACATTGGGCTTTATGAGGCAAAAGGTTCAAAACCGCTCAGAAGAGAGATGGTCTTCCAGGCTTGAGCAACTTTAAAAACCTGTAGGACTTTTAAAATTGTTGCTTTTATCTGAATCATTTTGTATCCCCATGTGACATGTCAGAGGGGATACAAAATCTAAGAAATCAGTTTCTGAAGTAGATCAGATTAGATGACCTGAGGTGAGATAAGATGTTGTAAAATGAATCCTGATGATGTTCACGTTCCTCATTCTCCATCCGTCCGTCCGTTCAGCCATGAATGACCTGCTACAGACCATGGCGGTGGCCGGCGGTCCCGGAGCTCAGTGGGCAGGCAGTATCGAAAACCTAGACGGCGCCGAGGCCGGAGATGCTGGCATGACGGGCGGCAGCAGGCGGGGCGGCCAGCGCATGAAGGAGCTCGCCCTGTCCACCAACGCCATCGACTGTGCCGCCCTCACCCTGCCCTCTGCGGGGCGCAGCCGGGCCAAGCTCCGGCTGCAGGTCAAAGGTCAGGATGTTTGTTTAGTTTGCGATTATTTAGAGAAACTGACACCACATTTCAGTTATAAGAAAGGATCTGCTGATATTTTTGGCTTTTATTTTGCCCTTTTAAATGTCAATAATTAGTAGACTGTACTCCTATCATTGAAGTTTCATGTAAAGGTGGTGAAATTTAGTCAGATTTCAGTGAATAAAGTAGCGGTAGCATTTCAGTCTTTTGTGTCTCAACAGGTAACGCCTCCTGTGAGGATGTTGTCGGCTCCTTAGATGACCCCAAGAGTCAAGGTAAGAGTTCATATCCGCATCAAATATAGACTCATCCGATGGGAAGAAAAAACATTGGTAATTGCAGCAGCCTCTAAGCAGCAGCTGGGAATTTGAGGCCATTCAAATGAGAAAAGACTGAATAGCCCCCCAAAAAGCAGGTCAAGTCCTCAGCATTCCCACTGGTAATCTTTGGGCTGCCTTCCTGCACTTTGATTAAGCCTGATCTACAGTTGGAAAGCAATTTTAGTGGAGAGCAGAAGAGAGAGAGAGAGAGAGAGATCAGCCTCCACTGAAAGTAGGATTGACGCTAATTCAGGCTTTAGGACGTTATCCAGGGCAGTTAATCTGCAGTCAAGCAACTATTCATCAGTTCTGTGCCGCTCTAATGTAGATGACCCAGTTGTTAAACTGCCACCAAACTACTGACACACATTCCTAACACTTAAGATTGGTCTGCACCCGATTGCCATCACTTTCCTTTCTCTTATACAAATGCCAATATACCAGACTCACTACTACTTTACATTTTCAGGGATCGATTCAGGTCTGAAAACAACTCGGCCATATATATTCTGTTGAGTTGTGTACTTACGTTATCCCAAATATTTCCAACAACGTTCAAAACCAGAGAAATTCGTCAATTTATTTAAGGTAACGGTGCGTTTCATTTGGTCGTCTGTCACTGTCAAAACATCAGATGAAATGTCAGAGTGAAGACAGAAGTCGGCGAACTCGAGAGTCGGAGGATTTTCATTGACAATTGTGGTTGTTTAACAATGAAGACAACTACCATGTTTACTACCATGGTGCCACTTCACAATGTCGCCAAACTATGTCTTTTGTTTTCACTCTTTGTTGAGCTGATGAGTTCCCAGAATGCCCTCATAAAAGCCGATACACTTGGAGCACCATTTCCCAGTACATCTCTGTAATGGCTAGAGGAAGCCTGGCATCCACTCTCGCTCTCACATCAGACATTACTTATAATGCATCAGTGTGTAGGTCATCCTCCAGAGATGTTATTGATTTTTAAAATAACTTTTATTGCGGCCCCGAAATCTCCTCAGTTCGGTCGTGTGTCTCTTCCTCCGTTTGTAACCATTAGAGATATTAAACTTTGCTCGTTTTGCACTGCGGGCAGCAGTGTCACAACCTGGGTGTGTTGTATATGTGTGTGTGTGTGTGTTTCATCAGGCCTGCGGGTGTATAGCAGTGCTCTGGCTCTGCTCCCTTCTCCTGTTGAGCTGAGCGTTAAGTGCAGAGTGCCCTGTAGCATCTGTAGTAAGTGACCACTACTCGGCACTTAATCCCACTCTGGGCTGGTTTCCTAGACATAACAACAACTTTAATGTTTGATTGTTCATTTAAAATTCTAATTTGGTGTCAGCCATGTCCTGAAAACCAGTTTGAGATGATTTCACGGTCACTGGTTCCTACAAACACAGTGAAGAGCAAGGTCACATTGTCACCGCTTCTTTTCTCTCCTTTCCTCCTTGTCAGTTTCTTCTCCTCAGTTTCACACAAAAGCACGAAGGCCTCCCATTTCTGCCCTTTTTTTTAAAACTCATTTACTTACTCTTTCGTCCTCTGTTGGTCGGCGTTGTCTCTGTCGGTTTCCCTTCCTCTGGTCCTCGTATTCAGGCGTCCCGGCCCTCTCCTTAGGTAGCTCTTTGTTTGTTAACTGGACATATTGTGGCTGCAGCCTGGCACCGAGCCACCCTTCCTGCCCCTCTGCCTGGCATGTGCCATCTGCTGCCCCAGCAGGAGACGCTCTGTCAAACTGTCAGCGTGCACCTATGTGTTACTCTTTTGTGTCAGTGCATGTGTGTGTGGCTACATGTTTAGTGTCTATATATCCTAACTGTGTATGTGTGTGTACATGTCTTTTCCCTCTTTTCCCTTACCCAGCCACCAGACCCACCAGTCTCCATAGCAACAGGACCACCAGTAGTAATAGTAACAATAACTCCCACCTCACTTCTCCTCTGGAGGGCAAAGGTATGCTCCTCCTTCCCTTACCCCTCCTTCCTCCTCCTCCTCCTCTTCCTTCTCCTCTTTACTAACCTCTCCCGCCTTCCTCCTTATCTCCCTTTTTTTTATCTTTCTTCTTTTACTTAAACCTACTAAAACTAGACCTACTAGTTGACACTGTGCGATGTTGTGCGGTAGATTGATTGATTGGTCATCTGAGATTTTAGCATGTTGCAGTAAATCGAATCATATTGCATTACAAGAGGCTATTAGGAGATCTAAAGATGGTTTGTTTAAGCAATCATTTTATAGGTTATGTAATGTTAAATAGACAGAATTGAAGGTATTAAGAGAAGGAAAGACTCCTGCTATCCCTGCAAAAAAAGCAGTCACAGCTCATTTTGTAATCAAGAACCCTGCCTTTACACCTTCCCCCCGCTTGGTCCCAACTTCATTAGTTAAACCATAACTGGTCGTATTTGAGGCCTTCTTGAGAATTGATCATTGTTCTCGGGTGAAAAATAAATGAAATATCTCCCACGAATAGTCGACTATTAAACAACTTTATGGGATTAGCTGATGACTAAATGTGCAGTAGTTGTGAATGCCCTAGTTCTGAGTGCTACCTACATTTAGTATCTTACGTTGCACAACATGCAATATGCAATGCAATTTATTCTTATTATTATTAATTGCCTGATTTGAATATAGTGTAAACATGTAGGCAGCATAGAAGAAGAATGTTTTCTGAATATTACTGCAGCTCCCAGCAGTGAAGGATAAAGATCATAGATTACATCACCGCCTCCCTTCCCACAGGCACGTTGAACGGCAGCCTCAGCAGGCCTCACAGCGAGAGCAGCGGAGAGTTCAGCCTCAGTTTGGACCAGGAGGTGTGGTCCAGCAGCGGCAGCAGCCCCGTCCAGCAGCCCACCTCTTCGCGCTCCTCCCACCAGAGCCCCCTGCAGCTGCGCCGGTCCCTCGACCCGTCCACGGCCACAGGGAGCCCCGGACAGAACCAGAACAGGTGCAGCGAGGTGCTCTCACTGCAGCAGTTCCTGGACGAGGGTATTGATCCCGCGGAGGTGAGGCCTCAGTTGTAACCGTAGTGTTTGCTGTTACATTTTTGTTTGATAAAAACCTACAGATGAAGTTAATCAATTGCGAATTCTAAGACTTAATTAATTAACAGATATTCAAACGGGATCAGGACATTTACATTTTTGATGTAAAATAAAGAAGAAAAAGAAAGAAATGTTTCTACTGGTCCTGTACTTGATGGTGTTTGTCTGCTCTGTGTTCTGCAGTCTGGCAGTCAGGAAAATCTCACTGTAGACTCCCCTCGCCTCTCCACTTCTTCTGAGCACGGGCCAAAAGAACGCACTACTAAGGGCCGCGGGATATTACGCTCCTCCAGTGGGAAAGCGGCTCCGGTCAGCTGTGATCGTCCACCGAGATCCACCGGACAACCGGGTCGCCCGACCCTGCGTAAGGCGGAGAGCACCCGAGTGAGAGGCTCCGTCCCGATGCGGTCCAGCCTATCCTCGCAGGCCAAAGCCACGTCCGTCTCCGAACGCCTGGACTCGGCTTCCTCCACGCTGCCCCGGGCCAGCAGCGTCATCTCCACCGCCGAGGGCACGACACGGCGCACCAGCATCCACGACCTGCTCTCAAAGGACAACCGGCAGCCCGTGTCCGTCGACGTTGCTCCTCCCGTCGCGTCCACCAAGGCTGGGGTGCGCTCCCAGCCGACACCCAGTGAGTACTACCCCAACAGCACCAACCTAAAGGGACCCCTTACCACCAACACCCCCTTGCCCAAGTCACTCAGCTTACCCTGCCATAGCTTGGAGGATCCCGACCTCTCCACCCTCGAGTCTTTCCTCGGCCCTTCCTTCACTGTCGAGTCTGTGTTCATGGACTCCATCTTTAGTGAGTCGTCGGGCAAAAACCTCCCCTTCCTGTCTCTAAACCCCACCCTAGTCAGCAACATCAGTGGGCCTCCTGTCACAAATAAAGCACACCCTCCTCCAATCCCCAGTCACATTTCCACCCAAAACCAGGCCTCTCGCAGCCAATCAAATGGTCAGATGAGATCCAGCCCAGCCAGTCTGAGCGAGTATAAAGAGGGCGTTGATAGCAGTCGCGCGAATAATTCGGACCAGTCACTGAATCCAGAGGACAACCAGTCTCTGTGGTATGAGTACGGGTGTGTGTGAGGTTCAGACTTAAAGAGGGGGGACTGACGGGACGGATACACGACAAGTCCTCCTTGTCTGCATGTATTTATTTAGAGCACTATCTATCTCTGCGTGGTGTTTTTGTTTCATTCTTTTCTGTTTGTCATGGTGCTGATTGGTGAATTGCTGTTTTTTTTTTCTTTATTTTTCTGCCTTGTTCTTTTCTCTGAGGTGGGACTTTGAATGTTCTTCCGTCCGACAGCTTTTACCACGTTATTGTTTCCCCCATTCAATCTGTTTCACTGGCTAACATTATACTATTATCTGCAGTTTGGGATTTGTTTTTCTATTTTAAAGCTTAAATCTTAAATTAGCAGTAATTACATTACAAATCCAAATGAAAATTGTTCAGTGTGTCAGATAATAGATTCACTTTCCACTTCCTGTTTGTTGTGATGTTTCGATGTTTGGGGGAGCGTCTGTTTCACTGCTTTTTAACTCGGTTGCATCATCCACTAAATTGCACGGCTTTGTTCTGTTGCGCTCATTTTGATGGCTGTGATCAAAATGGTTCATCCTGTTTTTGTTTCTAATAATGGTGTGTACTGTTTTTTTGTTTTTTTACATTTGAGTTCTGTATTTTGTTTTATAAACCTTAACTGGAGCTGGACATTAATTTGCTCTGGTGGGTCCTGACTGACCTTCTGGGCTGGTGACAAAATGATGAAGCTTCATTCCCAAAATGATCTGAGGAGAAGGTAAAGATGGGTTGGTGAAAGTTGACAGAGAAGGTAATTGAGTAGGGTGATGATGATGTTAGTATTAGGGAGAGCTGCAACTAACAGTTATTTTAATTATGGATTAATCTGTAGATTACTCTGGATAGGTGTAAAAAAAGAGAAAGGCTCATCACAAATTCCCAGAGCAAATTGACATTTTTGCTTGAAAAACTCCTGAAATGATTGAAGGAGACACATTATACTCATTTTCAGATTTATAATTATATTTTGGGTTACTACTAGAATAGGTTTACATGCTTTAGTGCTCAAAAACACATCTGTTTAAGGCAGCTCTTGATTGTAGTTATTGGAACAAGGAGTCAAAATAGTAAGTTGAGAATTGTTTTCAGTGGTCAGATTGTTTTGTGAATGAAGTTAACATCATCTCTTTTGGTATCTGGGAGCTTATATACTCATCCCAACACACCACAACCTGAGAATGAATAATATTTGAATATGTATTTCAGACTGACAAGATCTTGTACAGATTTTTGTAATCCTTAAGTTATAATCAAAGACGAGCACTGCTTCATGTGCCGATGCTAGTAGTACTGTCCGCCTCTAGATCCTTATTTATTTCTGCTTTTGAACTCTGTACTTGCTGTTTTTGAAGTTGCTTTACTCTATTTATCTTAATCTACGGTATATATGAAAATGCTCTTGTCACTGTCTCCAGATGTAACTTGAACGTTGCCTTTGTCCTACAGATGTGGAGGGCAGAAAGTCTAAAAGCAGGAGCGGGGAGCCGCAGCAAAGCTGCTAAACCCCGCCCCCACCACCCTCGTCTGTCTGCTACCATGCTGTGAGCGCGTGGTGAGTGAGTGCTGCTCGAGCGGGAGGAATAGGGATTGGGGTGGAAGGGTGGAGAGGGTTTGGTCTTGTCTCCATGGGAACCTAAAACATGGTGTAACAGATGTCGTCCATCCTGCCGTGCACTTGCTTCCCCCCTCCTCCTCCTCCTCCTCCTCACTGTCCTGTTTGTCGCCCCACCGTCCCTGCGGTGCCAAACGCCTGTTCACAGAGCCTGACGGGACCTCGTCTGCATGGCATATGGGCCGCTCTGAGTGGACCAACGCTTTGCCTGTTTGTGTCCCCAAATCCCCCCAACAGAAGGAGTTCCACATCCGACCGTATCCCTCCTCCGTGATGCATCTTGGGTTGTCGGTAAAGGTGACTGCTAAGTGGAAGAGGAAAAAAGGGCCCTTTGCTGCTGTCAGGCTGCTTGATGTTGCTGCATGGCTTCGGTGTAGCGCTGAAATCCCTCCTCTGTCCTGTTCCCTTGACAATGCATGTAGACCCAGGCTGGCTGCTTCCCTCTGTCTCCCCTTATATATTTAAATATATCACTGTCTCCTGATACAGTTTCTGACTTTTAATCTTCTTTTTTCTCTCTTCTCTTTGCCTTCATCCGTCTCCTTTTCTTTCTTTCTTTTCTTATCTTGCCACTCCTCTTTGCCTGCCTGGGACTCAGAGAGAAAGGTGGCCTTGGAGCTGTGTGTCTGAAGCCTAGTAGAGTTAATCTGCTGAGACCGTCTACAGTGAGAAAAGATTGTATATCCCAGTTTCCTTTTACTTCCCTTTTTTGTTTTGTTTAAACACAGGACACTTGATTAGAGAAAAGTGGCTTCCTTCTCTGTTTAGTTTTCTTCCTTGAATCAAGGAAACAACAGAAAAATACTAGAAATTGTTGCGGTGATTTTTTTTTTTTTTTCTATAAAGACTAAAGCTGTGGCAGATTGCACTGCCATGAGTCCTTCAGTGTGACGGACTGCTACATGTGCACTTGTCTCTACGGACTTAAGATTAAAGTGCCAATGTTCACACAGCAGCCAAAAGGGCGATCTTAAACCCAGACTGATGACTCCATTTCACATCTTCTGTGCAACGTCAACGTCAGCCGGACCTTCTTCTGCCCGACGCCACGATCGTGATCTTTTTTTTGTAAACGGGCAGCATGCACAAGCAAAGACGACAAAACATTCTCAAAGCATGTCAGCACCGAACATTTCAACCCGCCATCAGACTGAAGAATCACAATCTGCATGGAGCAATCAATCAGCCAATCACCCCACTTCCTTTATCGAATCAAAGAGGAGGACAGTGTTCAGTGGGGATTTTACTCGCCAGGATGCCAAATGGACTTGGACGGGAAGCCATGACATCACGGATGGAGGTTGTGTGATCAGAGCGCGTGTGCGAAAGAGAGAGAGAGACTTATCATGGGAGAGTTCCAGGTCACCTATATGACAGTTGGCAGCCATGACACCCCATAAATAAACTCTACACGCTGCTCACGTTGGCTTAAATCATACATCACAGGCCATTTATCGCTTCCCATCCTGCTCTGACGTGGAAACAGTAAAAACACACTCGCTGATCATTAACATGCCATCACAGTATCACGTGTCTACTGTGTGAGAAGACACCCGGTGAGTTGTTCATGTGACTGGAGTATAGGTGACCTGTAGTCTCCCCACTTCATGTGCAGATTTCTGTTGCTGTGTCGAACATGATGGTGGCGATGAGACCCAGTGTTTTTCCTCCTTTTCCACTTTTACATAAATCCATTTGATGTAATTAAAGTTCATCAAGACTACTGCGTGCTCCGTTTGTGTTTTATGTCTGATCATAAATGTCCATTTGAGGGAAGATCAAATGTTCCCGTTTTTCTCCTTCCCTTTTCAGTGTCGCACTAAAATGAGCAGTTTGACGTTCACGTGTCATCGAGAATTTCCTTTGTTTCACTTTAGTCTGTACTGCATCGACCATTTTAGACCCTGAGCTGAAAAAGATATAAAATTGTAACAAATAGTAGAATAACCATTGTGCTATTCTGTTCAACAGGCTGTCTTGGTTGAGAGATTTTGGTTCAGTTCTCTTGTTATTTTGGAGGCTGTCATGAGGTCTCTCTAATGTTCTGGTTCCCTCGTTGTCCAAAGCTGGTGCCTACATTACCCACATTGCAACTCGACGATAAAGTCACTTCTTTAACTCCATACCGCAGTATTTTCTTGTGTGATTTCTTGTGTGGCGTCGAGAAAGACCAGTAAACAAACAAAACTCTCGCGAACCAGTTCAGCAAAAATACTTAAAGGGAGGTTGATTGAAGAAGCTTCACAAACCCATCACATCGTCTTTGGTGTCTAAACAGCTGTGCCAGTAATAACATACAGGTCCAGAATAAGAACATCTGTAAGGGTTTGCAGTCTTGCATATAAGTTGAACGTATTGCAGTGATGAGTAGATCTACAGTATAGGAGGAGCTTAAAATTGCTGTTTTGTTTTTGGTGTTTCCCCATTTGTCTGTCCAGAAGTGATCTGGATCAGTTTTTGCTTGCTGTTAGAAGATCACCTCCTTACATGCGTCTGAGTGAGAAGACTGGGGGATAAAATCCACCGTCCTCTTGCACCACAAAGTTACAGACTTTTAGTACAAACTGGAAGGGAATTCTGTACGAAAGGACTCAACTTTGCTTGATTTGACAAAATTAGGTCTCTTTTCTGTCCCGTTGTCACTCACTGTGGAGGCGCTTCATAAAGGGGTCTTTGAATGGTTAGTGTGAACAGTAGGAATGATTACAGCCAGCAAAACCTCTCTCGATGTACATATGGGCACCGTAGAGACTTGAAAAGCATTTATACCCAACAAAATCGTTTCCCTGCACATCCACAGGGCCATTTGCCCTGTAAATAAATTTTGTCTGGTCTTTGGTGCCCCCTAGAGGTAAGTTTTGGTATTAACAGTTTCAACAGCTATAATACATGGATGAAAGCTCTCAGGTCAAAATTCAAAGGACAGTCTTCATTTTATACGAACAAATACACTTAAAATAGGGCAATTTTTCAAAAAAAAAATCTTATAAAGTCTAAATACATCAAAGCGATCATAAATGCATTTAATTCCTTCAGTTTTTTCCTTTAAAAAAAAATCTTAGTTGGCTAACTTGGTAATTAAAATTAGCTTGAAACAGATACATCTTTAGATCTTTAAATGCTGCGTTACATTATACATTAGCTCTTTAAGTTGTTAAATAAAAATGTTGATTTCACACATACATACTTTAGATGCAGGTCATCTTTTTTGTGTCTTAAAAACGGCTGTAATCAACATTTGACTGACCGCAGAGTTGGATGTTTTGATAAGTGCCAACATCACACGATTAGATTTCTTAGCTGCTACATGAAACACCAGCTACTTTTATTAATTAATCTTCCAGAAACAAATGTACGAAGAACAAACGAACAATAGTTTTTGATGTATGATGTTTATTAACTGTATGGTCATGCAAAAAATCCAGCATCCAATTGAAACTCAGAGTATAGACACATGTAGCCCCTTTTTAGTACAAGGTTACAATGCAATAAATTGACTTACATACAGGCTAAGGCTTCTGCTAATCTTTTATGCATTTTACTGTGAGATAACTTGATGTAGGTATCTCTGACGGAGCCGTTTCATAAACCTCGAGGATGCAAGTAACATAGATTTCCATTTCTTTACCAAGTAAACAGTGAAAAATTACCAGAAAGTAGACATGCATATTTCTTCCATTTGTAAAACTGCATATATAGTGTTGCTGTTTGTGGTTGTTGATTATCCGTTTCCAACTTTTTAGTTTGAAGCATTTCAAGGATCTTTTCTTCACCTCAGTTCAGTCAGGTGCTGATTTCATTAAACATACATCACACGTTTGCTAAAGTCTTTTCAGCAAATGTCTGATGTACGGAGTTTTTTTTTTAGTTTGAAAACAAAGATGTATATGAAGCAAAACAGACACCAAGTTTCTTTCTGCAGGTCGTTGGTGCGATCAGCCCAAAGTTATTCTGTGTGAAGTTTAATATTTGGTCACGTATCCTATTTACAGCAGTGAGACTCAAAGGTCGATACCCTGTCATGTTAAATGTAATCCGTTACATTACGATGGATCTCAGTGAGGCTTCAGCTGAAGCAGAGGGGTTACTTTGTAGTACTGCTATGGAAGCAACAAAGGGCCAAATAACTGAATATTTATAAGCAAAGAAACATGTAACTGTGACAAAAGTTCATCCAAATCATCCAAACATTTCCCCGCTTACATTTGGTAAGATCCATGCAGATAGTCTTGATTTTACCTACGAGTTGTACTTGTAGATGTTCAAATTGTTGTGTTTACACTGACACTGAGGGTGGAGGCAGAAACCTCAAAGATTTAAATACCCGACAAATACAACCAAAACTATTTGCATGGCTAGATTGCAAAACAGGGGCAAGTGTGAAAATGGGTTGTCTGTTTTTAAGATACTTCGTTAGATAAATCTGTTAAAAAAACTAAATTCTGTATGTCCGAACAGACTGAAGTACTACACAGGAACAATTCATCCATCAGCTGAAGTCACTGAGATGCATGAGTGGAAAAAAAGACTGAAAACTAGGGTCACGGTGATGGTTTTAACGCTATAACAGTGTTTCCTAACCTGGTGTCACAAAATCAATCTGAGGAGTCAGGAGATGAGTGAAGGCTGCAGTGTTTCATCTGCATCTACTTGTCAGCGGCTTTTTACTTAACTGCTGTTGATGGCACATTGCTACACTTCTTGCCGGGTTATCGCCATTTGTAGATCACTGGAATAATGTCACCAGTGGAAGGAATGTGTATCGTGTCGCCTGCATGTGCCACCCTCAAAGACATTGGTCCACGGTGCTACTATTGGTCAAGAACTTGGAAAAATATTTAGTTTTTTTCTTGGGAAATCTGCAGTGATTTAAGCTCGTCAGGCCTGTAAAGACTGAAGAGAAAATCACGGCTCACCACTGACATGTGACGAGATACGGCAAGTAGCTACTGCCTCATTTTACGGACTCATTAGGCAAAAGGTTGGAAAACACTGTTATACAACCAACTATAAAAGAAAGTCAAAGTGTGAGTGGACTCGTTGCACCAGCTTTGATTGTTAAGACTGAAAAGATTCAGAATTGACAGATTTTTTACTGGTCATAGCAGGAAAAGCACTGAGTGTAACCAATAACATTGATTATTCTGTGCTATTTAGTGCCCCAAATATATTACGACATCTGATTTTCTCGAGTCTCACAATTTTTTTTCTTTTTTAAATACTCTTCACCAATCAAATAGGTGGAACAGTTCCAGGAAGAAGAAATGTGCTTCCAAATTTCACTCCACATGGTGAGACATTCCCCTTTTATGATTTGATGATTTTTTTGTTGTACATTTTGTATGTTTTTTATTCATTTTATTTGGCTGGAGCTATGAGTTTAAAACTACATCCTTGTATTTATTCTATTAATCTGTAATGCAGGGTTGTATTGGTCCAGGGGCGTTGAGGGTGCAGATTTACTGATACCTCAGTTCACACCTGGCGTTTAATGCGGCTTTAGAAAACGCTTGTGATCAGAACTCAATTCTTTGCTCTATATGTAATGTTTTTTACACAGAAAGAAATTTCTTCAGGTATAAAATTTGCCAAATCAACAAGCAGTCCAGAAAAGATATGAATTTGTCAGCGACAGCGTTTTGAAACGTTTGTAAAGTTTCTCCAAATGCAATAGGTCTCAGAATTTAGCATTTTTCTAAGGGAGTCTGGGGACTTTCAACTCGAGCGTCAAAGAAGTAGCCTTTGTTTGTTGCAGTTTGTTTGTCACTGTTTGCGTACGTGCTTTTCCTGCTAAAACCTGTCAAACGTCTGCTGTGGAAAAATCCATTTAAGCTTCATGTCAAAAATGTAAATTTAGTTTAACACCAGCTGCAAAGTCAGATTCCCTCCTTTAAATAACCTGTTAAGTTTAACTGCATCTTCAAAACTCCCCATGACTGTGTGGAAACACACACACACAATGAAAGAAAAGCATCTTGTCAGGTCGGTGCCATCGACAGACAACAGCAGCACATACAGAACTACTCAGAGCCATAAAAAAAACATCACATCATAGTTTCATGTTTTACAACGCGTCGTCATCATGGTGCAAAAGGTGTGTGTGTGTGTGTGCGTGCGTGTGTGTGCGGGGATGGTCGGGGGACACAGTTTTCATGGTATGTCAGATATGTCACAGCACTCAGAAAGAAGCACAGGCGGTTGATACAGTAGGACGGGTCTCACGTATGACTCACAACGTTTGTTTCAGCTCGACTGTGTCGGTGTGCGTACGAAGACATGATATGTGATGATCTGAAGCGTCGCTAAGTGACCACGGGCAAGAAGAGCGCGTTTACTACGAAGCAGCGTAGCACAGAGACGGGACACACAGCAAGCCTCGACCCTCCGCTGGTACAAAGTCACACAAAGTTTCTACGACACAGTGAAAAGACGCTGAGACAGAGATATGTTTTGTCCTCTTTAAAGGGAGAATCTTTGATCTCGTGTGCTTATATGATGCTGTGAATTCCAATATAATTAGCTTAGATCAGCGTGTGAGGGGACAGTACAAAAAAGTCTTGTGGCGTACCCCGCCTCAATTCATTTCAACCATTAAGTTTTCTCTTTTTTTTTTTTAAGTTCTGGCTAAAACAACCAATAAAAATATCAACATCAAAACACTAACACCTACGACATTTACATCAGAAACTGTGACAAAAAGGGACCAAAACATTGATTGCCATCAGCGCAGGTCCCACAGCCCTCTTCCCATAATGCCTTTGTTTTGTCCAGTCCCTTTTTAACATGCTTTTTATAGTGACTTCACACAGAAGTACAGCAAGCCAAGACGGACGACATACACAGTTTTTAAAGAACACAATCAGAACAAGAGACAGGCATAAGGGTGACATCATAATCATCATCATCATCATCATCGTCATCACACGGCGTGGTGCTACTAAGACAGAAACGGGGGCTGGTCAGCGAAGGTCACAAGAGTAACACGTGGGGAGAGTATTAGAGGCAGGAATGATGGAAGTAGAGGGGTCAGAGAGAGGTAGGGTGGAAGGGACGGATTTTGGCGAGCGTAACCTGAAGTTGCAGAAAGGTTCACTCCCTCGGAAGAGCGAACGCAACAGCATCGAGTCTTAAGTGTCTGTGCAAAAAACAGTACAGGCCATTAGTTCAAATAATCCATGCTTCACGTCGAAAAAACACACAAGATTCAAAGAAAGCTTAAAAAGTTGGTGTGAGTTTGTGTCCGTGCTTTTCAGATTAGGTAGTTCGGAGATGTGAGGAGCTTTTAGACCGATGGCGCCTCCTTGTGTTTGACACCAAACACTGCAGATCAGACAGATGGAGACCTTCTGCAACTTCAGGATGAGCTGGCCTGGATGTTGTGTCTAAAGCTCAAGAGAGGCTCGACCCGCAAAGGCTGGAGCACAGGGACCTTGAGTGTGTTGTGTGTGCGCATCGTGTGTATGTGTGTGTTTTTTTTTTTTGTATTTACACCTCGGGACCTCAAAGCTGAAAAAACTAAAAACAAACACCCAGTCTCATGCTTAACTGCCCTCCCTGCACCCCGAAAGAAACCATTTCCCTCGTTTTCACCTATATAAATATCTATTTATACACAATTCTATTAAATAAAATTGATTAAAAATGATCCTTTTTTCAACACAAAATACTTTAAAATACATCATTCAAGAGATAAAAACCAACACATGATACAAAAATGTGAAATAAAAACAAAGGTCCCTTCAGTAACGCCTAAACCCCTTTTAAAACCATGTGCACAGATGCTCAAACCTGACACATAAAATAGGTGTTAAATTCTGATATCATGGAGACATTAATCGCTCCTGTTCCCATAAAACCAACCCACATATACCCGTTACCTGTAAATCAATCAGAACTTGTATTAAAGTCGACGTTCTGCTGCTCTCTCGAGACGAAACAAAGAAGAAAATCACATTTTTCCACCAGCCTCCCCAGTCCTATTATTAACTATGTGTGTGACGTGTGCATGTTTTTCTGTTTATATTTATTTCATATATAGATTTTTTTTTTTTAACATGTTAATACTTTTCCAGACAGCAGACAAAACAAAGATGGGGAGATAAAGGCCATGGGAGAAAAAGGGCCAGGACAGCATCACCCCTGTGTCGCCACCAGAAGCATGCACCATCTGCAAGAAGGGGGGCTGACCTCAGCCGGGCCCCGACCTCATCTAGCTAGGGTTAGACTGGATTGGTGTTGGTCGGTGTGGTCGGTCGTTCAGTCGAGCTTTAGAAATATGCTTTTTTTTTTTTTTTTAAATATATCTTTTTTTTTTTTTAATTTATAATATATTTTCCCCACATTTGTGTTTTTTACAACTTTTCCAAGCAGCCTCTTCCCAGCCAGGATCCAGGCACCAATCCGACCACGGAGGATAAATGCTCCAAACAGCTTTAGAGTTCAGGCAAAGCTGGAGGGAGGAAGAACGAACAGTTAATGACAGTCTTTAAACTGTCTTTTAGGGGGAAGTTCACCTAAATTACAAAATAAAACATTCTCTCTTCATCCAAGTGGTCTCTAGTCATGCAAGTTTTGAGACATCTGTATTTGAGAGTTTAATGTCTTTGGTAGAAAGTAGGGTAAAAAAAAGTCAAGAGAATTGTGGATTGTCAAGAGAAATGGAGACAATGGGCCTAATGTGAGAACATGTTCATATTTTTATCTGAACTCGTCTCATAGTCATGGTCCAAGTCGGATTCTTCAAACTCTTAACCGCAAAACTTCTGCAAGCTTCTCATTTAGGAAATTGGCGTGTGTTGCAAGATGTTGAACTATTCCTTTAAAATAATAATAATAATAATAATAATAATAATGATAATAATAAATACAACCATCCATCTGCATGTGTTTGTCTTTTACAAGCCTAAATCCTCCAATAGTTCAGCTGTTTGTGTGAAATGTGTCTGCTCATTACAGATCGACAACACACACTGTTAACTGTCGGCGTCTCCAGTAAACTTGACAGATGCTGGTTGACTCAGTTTTAACAATAAAGCTTCGCTGCCTGTCTATAAGAAGAAAACGCTGCTCTGTTAAACTCTCAGAAGATCCAAATAACCTGTTTAAAGAGCTTCTACAGTCGACCATAATGCAGCATATCACTGTTATTTCCCCCTTCAGACTCAAGTGTTCACTGTACCTGGGCCTGGGTTCTCAGCTCACTGCAGGGGTGCAGCCGGTGCTCCTGAGCAGTGGAAGTGCACGTTGAGCCACTTGGCATCTCGGCGATGCCACACGCGCGTCTCCTCCGACTGGCAGGAGCGCGGCCGGCCCTGGCTGTCGATGAACTGCGTCAGGCGGATGTAGGCGATGCAGGCGGCGTCCTCGCCGATCAGATGGACGTGGGGGTTGAGGATGGTGGTGTGCACCGGCTTGCTGTTTTTACTCAGCACTGTGGGGACGGAAAACATTGAGGCTCAGCTGTTTGTAAAAGGACCTGACAGGTGTCAACGTGAAGCTGAGTAACCGAATTTGAGAGCGTTTAGCATATTCAGAGCTGCCACAGGCAACACGTGTTGGCAAACAGCCTGAGGAGGTAACGGTTACATAACTGAAGGCTGAGTGTATTTATAGACTGATCACTTCAAACTGACTTCAATCAATGGATATCTTAAAGATGTCTGGCTTTTCATTTTACACACATTTCCTGCAAAATTCAGAATGATATTCGGTATGATTTCTAACTCTGGAATCTGTACTTTAACTTAAAAGTTGTGTTTGTAACAGCACAGTACACATTTGTGGGCACACTGCAGAGTTTGAGAGGTCAATATCCACTCTGACACATTTATACCCAAGATTTCTAAGAGCGTGGAGAAGAGCTGCAATGATGAGTCGATAACCGATATCTGGAACTGATACATTTTCCATAAAATGTTTAATTTAGAATAACTGGTGACAGAATGTAACTGAGCACCATTTACTCCACAACTGTAGGAACATTTTAGGTACTTTACGAGAGGATTTCCTTTTTTTTTTTTTACATTTATTCTATAAATGTAGTTACTTTGCAGATTCATTCAACAAAGGCCGTCTACAGCGCAGATACAAAGAGAATAAACAAGCACTGAAGAAACTCAACGGAAACAAAGATGAATATAAATGAATATATGAATATAAAGAGCACTGAGCAACTCACAGTTCTCAAAGTAGAACTTGTGGAAGTCCATACCCTCCACCAGGTTTCCAAGAGCCTCTGGCTCAAAAGAAGTCAGTCCAGGGTCACAGATTCTCCTGACAGAGGAAAGCATAAATAAACTTCAGCTTAAGAATTTATCCTGCATGGAAAGAGTGAGGGGGACTAAACCCTGCAGAACAGATCACATGACTTTTAAAGCTTCGGTTAGATCGAGGTATGTGTTGAACCCAAAATGAGTACTTTACAGGCAAATGATTACACTGTGACAGAACGATTTCAACAATGCAAAGAAGTGAATAAAATAAGTCTAATTAGACGATGACTACAAAGACGGTTTAACTTACGTGTAAGCGTCAAAATCCCCGTTGTTGATGGCTTCAATCAGCTGCTCCGTCATCTTTATTATCTCCTGTTTACGAGCTGACAACAGACGGAATCAGAGAACCAGAGGAGGTCACAGACTGTCAGAAATCATTTGGAGGTTGAACGTGCAAACGCTGCTCCTCATGCTCTCCCTGAATTTACTTGAAACCTCTGACATTTGAATTAAGTTCATCACACGGCCAAACGCCTCCGGTACGTGACATTTCATGTCACTCTGGAGAGCATGGTGTGTTTGGTTCACTCTCCATGTTTAACACAGTGCCACTACAACATCAAGTGTGTTTGACAAGAAACTTAACCCTTTAACGATTTCAGGTGTCTTAGTTGCTTTGAGCACTATGAGCTGTTGAAAATGGGTCTTCTTTTGTGGTTTTCTGCAGACCATCACTTTGGGCAGAGTGAGGTTTGTTAATGTCCATCAAATGTGACTGTGCTTAGATCTGGCTTCGTTGGATCACTGTTACTAATATCATCAGTATCACCCTGTATTCACCTGTATTTTCATTCAAGAGTTCAATGGTCACATTCAAAGAAGAAATTATTACAACTTTTTTATGTCATCAGACTCTTTGGGGGTACTAATTGACATTCTGTTTGATAAATTCTCAAGAAACTGGAAACATGCAGCCTGAGAGTTAATTTTCTGCCACTGACTTCATGTAAAGTCAGAAGAAAGAGCCAGAAATCAGTACTACAACTACAACAATGACAAAAATCAAGATACCACAGCTCAAAAAATGCCCAGACAAATGGTTGAGACGACCATTAAAATACAAAACAATTCAACTAAGACAACTCGTCTGAAGAGACACAACTCCAGAAATCTTTCATGGTGCACACACACACACACACACACACACACACACACACACACACACACACACCAACAAGGACTGTCTTTGGGAGAAGTCAAATAATGTCTCAAATGCAGCAGAAATTCAGGGAATGAGGCATAAAACCATTGCACCAGAAAACCACAAACTGCATGCAAACACACTGAACATCAGCTCGAACTGAGAACAGAATAAACCAGCCAAGATGAACACGCTCTCAAAGTGTTTTCTCCACTTTTTAACAACCATGCAGCTGCTGAGCCAGAAAAGCCAGCCAGCAAATCCTCCACACCTGCATGTCACTCTGTGTTCATGGAGTCAGTTTATTTCCTGAAGTCCTCAAACTGCTTCAGGGGCTTTTGCACAAGCACCGCACAACCTGCCTGGCACTTACTGAGCTGCAGTTTGCTGCTGCTGCCTGCGGGGGGCGACAGAGCGGACTCTGGATCAGGACAGGAGCTCTGAGCCGGACTGGACTGAGGGGCAGCGGGGCTGTTAGCAGCCTCCTGCAGGGGACGAGCTGCAGGCAGGCACAGTCATCCCGGCGATATGAAGTTAAAAACATGTGTTTTACTATTTGCATTATAATTAACATTTTTTATTCAAGCGACGATTTTTGGAAATAAGACTCCAGATGGTCAGTTAAACATTTCAAACAGTAGCTTGCAGTCCGGCCTGGATGCCAGAAGATGGCAGCACAGGAGGGCAGAGAGTGCAGTAAGTTGGGCAGAGTGGAAGAGAGGAGTCCTATTTATGTGGGGCTTTTTTAAAACAGCTAAATGTCTGTTGTTGTTGAAGAGGAAAGGTCACAGCACACACAGGTCGGAGCTGAGAGGTCACTCAGGTAAACTCCTGCTGACTTACAGGTGGGTGGAGGGCAGTGAGGAGACAGCGTCCGGCTCTGCTCCTCCATCGTGCTGCACTGGCTCAACACTGCACTGTCTGTACTAGTGGACGCACAGGCAGCCACTGGCCATCACAAGACACAAGTACAAACAGGCACACACACTCACAGAGTCTGAGAGGAACTCATTACAAGTTAATCCATCAGTCAGTTAATCTATCGTTTAGTCTGTAAAATGACGAGAAATCTGGAAAAATAATACAACAACTAGACCAGGAATTGTCGATGGAAAGAAAATGTATCTGAAACTGTTGATTTAAGTGCATTTTCACACAAAAACAACATATTTCCTAATAGCAGCTCACACCGTCAGAGGAGAGAAGAGGAAGAAGAGCCTCTGTGATTGCATGTCACGGATCATCCACCATGAGATCGAGAGCTGTTAAACGCTTAGAAAGCTGCCTTAAGTAAGTGGATTAACTCTTGAACTAACTCTGGAAAGCTGCAGGCAGCTCTGTCCTTCTTCATTCACCTGAAAACGTTAAAGGGTCATTCCCGACTAATTAAAAGCTTAAGCGGCGTTTGATGCTGACATGCACCCACTCGCACTAACACGCGCAGGTACCTACATATGGTAGGAAAATGTGAATGTTAGATGTTATTTGGAACAGAAGAGAATTTAAGAATAAAAAGAAAGGTTTTTGTAGCTGTGACCTGCTGTTTGGTTACGAAGCTCTCTTAATAACCACTTCACCACCATGCCATCAATATGAACAAGAGCAAAAAGAGAAAACAAGTCTCTGTTATCAGTGTGTACATCCAACTCTTTATGGCACATTTGTCTTTCCGAAATCCTCAAAGGAATCTGTCGTCTTTAAACTTACTGGATCCCCAGACCTCCACTATCCTGACTGAAGATGAGATGACAGTTTCCTGACATGCATTATCTCAAACATAAAATGAAATAATACTAAATCTCCATCCGATCTGGAGTTTCAAAGAGTCACAAAACGGGGATAAGATATAAAGTGATCGTAAACAGGCATGCAGAGTAGGTGAAAGTTTGACAAGTACCTTTCCTACCTTTCATCTCCTCCTCTTCCGTGTTATTACAGCTCTCCGTGGATCCCTGTCAGACAGAGAGGGTCGAGGAACAAACAGAGAGAGAAGAGAAATAGCAAGACAAATCATTTTATAATGTGTAAAGTGAGACTGGGGCTTCGGAAGCTTTGGACACTTTGCCCAATTCTCTCCTGTATGGACACACAATGACAGACGGATGGAAGGGTGGACGACTCCCTCCCAGGAGCACAAACCGGCCAGGACAGCAGCGCAGAGAGCCACACAAACCAGAGCAACACAGTTGTGTCGGCAGTTGTGTAAATTGATCAGGGAGCGTGTGTGTGCATGTTAGTGTGTACGTGTTCTTCGTGAGGAAAGGCAGTGCGGGAAAGTCTTCGTGAGAAAAGTGCAGCGTCAGTGTCAGTCAGTGCAAAACAAATTAATTAACTGTATAAAAGCATCGGCATGTGAATATCTAGTGATCCTAGTTTTTGCAAGCTTGAACACCAACATAACAGCGCAAGCAGGATAACAGGTGGTTCCTATGTAGTATTTTAAGTTGTCAGTGTGCTGCTGTTAAAGACGGTATGTGTAGGATTTTCTCTTTCATATAAATGTGAAATTATAGACAGATTCACGTGGGATTCAACATTACGGTGAAATCCCTTCTGGTAATCAGGAAGAGAACTTATGACAGAAATTAGGTGTAGAAAGTCTTCATAGTTGTTTTGAAAGTGTATTCAGAGAAAATCCTCCACGAGTTACCTGCCAATGTTAGTAGTGGCTGGTTGCTAGTTGCTGGAGAAGGAGGGGCTTACCTTTGTGCCGTCAGCTGGGTTGTGAACAACAGTGGTCTGGGCTTCCTGGGGGGAGGTAGGACACACTTTACCATGCAAGGAGGGGGGATGTGGGGGGCAGCGGGGGAGATGCCATGGAACTTATTCCATGGCGACAAACATAAAGAAAAAAAAACAAACACACATGTGCGCACACCAAAACAAAGCACAGGAGCTACAGAACAGAGGCTGCTTGTTCGTCACTCAGCAGCACTGTGGCCTGCATGGACATTTTAGAGTCTCTAAAATGCATGAAAAGAGCCGTGAACATTTCAAACACGTATTCAGGGCCACGACTGAGGAGGAGGAGGATCTCTGTGAGAGACTTACATGAGTGTTGTGTTGAGTGCACATCAGCTATGCATATGCAGTTTTCTTCAAAATCCAATTGGTACAGTAAGTTCTGATATAGCCAACTTGGTGCTAGTTAATTACAGAAACATCGGAAAAGCAAATAAACACTGATGCATTTATAAACTAGGAGTACTTTGGAATATGGGCCCATATGTGTCACACTATAATTACTCATGCTGACTTGTTTTGGTAAACAAGCCTTCATAAGAGCACCACCAGTTATATCTTCCTCCTTTTATGGAGAATAAGAAATCATCATCAGTTCTGATGAAGGCCTGTTTACCAAAATGTGTCAGAATAAAACACAGAATTTTGAACTGAGGCAACATTTTAAAGTGTTTTTGTGGGCACAGCACCTGATTCACTCAGACAAAGTGAACTGAAACACTGATTCTTATCATTCATTCAATCACTCCTCATCCTCAGTCTTGACCCCACCACAGAAACATTCAGCACCAAAGCAAATCGAGAGATCTGAGTACTGCACTGAAAACAAGCCCACAGAATTCTGGTTGATAAGTCAGTAAGTCACACACTCAGGCACCTGGTCCTGATCCACACTGGACCCAACATCCAGGAACTACCACCACAGAACATGCAGCCCCTTCGATGACATTTGCGATTATGGGGAATTTCAAGTATTTTGGGGCATTTTAAGCCTTTATTACATATATTTTAGGTCTAAATAAGCACCTGGCTACATGATGGACTTCACTGATGAGAAAAGAGCTTTTGCTTTTATTAAGTTGATATTTTCTTATAAAATGTCAAACCTGGGACGAGCTTTGTTCAAGCTCTACTGTATGTTGTATATATGGCTGATTTTGCATATGAACAGAGGGGCTGCATCCTCATACACCTATGATCTCTTTGTAACCCAGCCACTCCAGCTGGTGTTTTACCCAGAAGTCCTCATCATTCAAAATGCACATATCGAACAGCAATTTGTAAAAAGCCGTCTTTTGATGTAGTAGAAGAGGTTCAACCTTTCCAACAAATTGCCCTAACGCTGTTTTTTCTTCAAAGACAAACAATCAACAAAGCTCAGGTGCCACAGTTGAACCCACAGAGGAGTCACCAGGATGAGGCTGAGCAGAGCTTGATTGAAGTGTCGGTTGTTGTACCACAAAATGAAAGTCATTTGTCTACCTGTCAGCGTTGTGCACTGTGTATATATTTATACACAGACACACACACACACACACACACACACACAACTGTGTCAAAATGAGGTCTGGGTAAAACACAAGCCAGGAGAGGCACACACCAGTCGTTCAATTTAAAAGTTGTCAAAATCCACTGCCAACATCACAGTTTTTGTTCAGAACAGAAGCAAAGAGGCAGAGGATGAAGGACGAGAGAGAGGACGAAGGAACGGAGAAGATTTCACTCAACATGGGATGTGACAAAAAAGATGAGGAGGAGGAGGAGGAGGGGACAGAACTGAACATTGAAAAATATGGAAATGATGCCATAAAAAGCAATGTGAGAGAAACCAAATAGAGATGAGGTACCATTGGTGCTGAAGATGACATGCTGCTGTCTTTGGTGCTGCTGCTGCTTACTACACTGTTTTTACTGCTGTTTCCCTGCGACTGGGGCAAAGAAACACAACACAGAATGACTCCCACTGCTCCCACTGGGTCGGAACCATAAACCAGTCTATGGGAATCTTAGTGGGAGCACAGGAACAGCGCCATTACACGGCCAATGGAAATATTCTTTACATTCTCCTCTATGTCTGCTGTGCACATATCTTCAAAATTATCTCTAATAATCTATAACATGATCTTATTTTGATCATCAGAAACGTGCAGAAACAGATTAAATGTCCTGCTTCAAATTGCTAAAGTAATTTTTTCTCTGTAATAAAACTCTGTATTGAGCGATTGAAGGGCTCTGAGTTTACTGTCCTGGTGTCTGCCTGTGTTTATGGTCTAAAACCTTTGCAGACATTGCACAACATTTAAAAAAAGTACAGAAAAAAAATACAGAACAGTTAGTGAGCAAATGCATTTTAAGAACATATTTTCAGATTTTAAGTATTTTCGCAGCACTTTTACAAGAAGGTAAATCAACATATGCTGGGATAAAAGGAGGAATCACAAGTTGTTGGGGTTTTTTGTAACCAAGTCAGAAATTAAGTTTTTATCAGCTCAGGTCTATGCATGCAGTGAAAGGCCTTGATGACAGGTTTTTCCTCTAATCGCTGAGAACGGTGTGTGCCCCTCTAGAGGACGGCACTGTATGTTGTTATTCTCCTTCTTTAGCTGATGCAAATTCAGCTCAAAGACAACACTCAAGCTTATCTGACCCATAAAGCTACTCATCATCGCTGCAACAACAGACACTGTTTATTGCTTTGACTGGATTTTGATGACTCAATTACACCCAGATCAGACGTCAGCTTGCCAACAAAAAAAGACACTGAAAATGATTTTGAAAGAAATTGAAAAAGCACAAACTGAAACCTTTTAAGCAATGTGTGTTGTTTCAAGGGTCCCCTGCACACAGTATTACAATGTTTTTCCACTGAATGAACATTGTTCTCTGCTGAGTCAGACAGTCTAGGTTTTAACTAAACTAAAGAATTAGTTCAAGGTCACGTTACTGCCATTCAGAAAATCTACTGGTATAAGGAAAGCCATTCATTATCAATACATTTGAATAATTACAACACAAAGTGTTTAAGTACATGTGCTCTGGTAACTATTCACTACAGTTCCAATGCTGTTAGAACAATTCAAGCACAATGTTCAAGCAACATTGTTTTTGAAAAACCAGCAAATTTATTTCCCTGTCACAGACGTCCCTAAATGGAAGTCAGGGATACAAACTTCAGACTTTTTTGTAAAAACTCTCTCTCAAAGACTTTGTTTTTTCCCCAGATTGAAATGATCATTACAGCTTGTTCTTTATAAATTAAACTGTTTACTAGGGCTGGTTGTAAAAGCTTAGAACAACCACCTAAAATGTGTTTATGAAAACAGTATCCGATTAATGATTTGATTTTTATCAGTGCAAAGTTCCCATGGCTGCTTTTGTTTAGACCACATTTGAGAAAGTAAGGTATAATTTACCAAAACACACCCACTGTGTCAGATACCCAACCCCCTGCTGTTCACAGATATTTTAGTTTATTTGTGGGAAACAAACGATGTAAGTAAGTAAAAGTCTAACTACCTAATGAGAAAGATTGATAGACCAAAGTCCTACGGAAATATAAAAAATAACCTTCATTACTTTACATACACCACTTCTCATGTGCAGTGTGATAACCTCGATCTATCAGGTATGATCTGTCTCTAGTTCAACGGTGGTGATTATTAGCAGGTTACCAAGACAGCTATTTTATTTACAGGAAGAGGGGAGAAAAAAACTGAAATTCACTCAAATGAAAAATAATGGGGGTACAACAAATATGCAACAATTAAAAAAAGGGAGAATGATTTTATACTGATGTTTACAATGATAAGAATGTCCCTCGTCGCTCCTGTGATGTTCAGGGATGTTGGTAAGTAAGCCAAAATGCCTGATCCTATCCATAGGCGGATGGGTCAGACATCAGAACAGGATAACTGGAAGGAGGTGAGTGTGTGTGCATGTGTGTGTGTGTTATCTTGAAAAGGTTTTGGTGGCGCTTGTAAGCAGAAAGGGGATGCACGGATGCTGGATGAACAGAAAATCGGACAAGAAAACGAAAACGGTCATAGACGACGTCTCAAGCATCATTGCTCAAAATAAACCAAAACAAACAAATGAAACAGGGAGGAGGGAGGGCTGGAACCGGAGAGACGAAGAGAGACAAAGAATGAAAAATGAGCGAAAACGACAGAGCCGATCTCACCATCAGACAAACACTCGAGCTGGATTTCCTTTTCTGACAGACAGCAATGGAAAGGAGGAGGAAAAAAATAAGGGGTCATCGGGAAACAAGGAGCTAATCAAAA
Organism: Lagodon rhomboides; assembly: GCA_039737535.1. NCBI lineage: Eukaryota > Metazoa > Chordata > Actinopteri > Spariformes > Sparidae > Lagodon > Lagodon rhomboides. Next base: position 19,706,608 of record CM077796.1, on the reverse strand, counting down.
ATAGTAAAAAAGTGAAGCTGCCAGATTGATTCCAGGGGGAGAGAAAAACAAAACAGCTGCAGAAGCTTACACAGGAGCAAAGATGAGGCAGAGGGGCTTCAGAAGAAAAAAAAACAATCAGCTGCAGAAACAATATAGGGAACATAAGGAGAACTGAGAGATTTAAATCATTGGTTGTGCAGTTTATTTGATAAATATTAGGTTTAGTTATTGTTTTAAGTGACTGTATGTAACGGGGATTTTTAGTTTGGCCCTTGTTGATCATGGCGCTTCACTGCATGCACTGACGCTGACTGTCGATCAAAACAAAATGAGCACCAAGACAAGATGGCGGCTCGAATCTCTGTGAATCAAAGAAAGATCTGGTGGTAAAAAAAAACATGAACAATTTTAAAATCCTTTATTAGGTCCCTATCTTTCATTTTAATCTGTATCACCTTCGCCCCCAACCTTTAACTGCTAATTCCTAAACATGACCAATCAGCTATTCTTAAAAACAATCCTTTAAAAACCATCAAACGAAGGAGCACCGGAGCACAAAGGTAATCCAACTTAAAGAACATACTGCTCGTAATATCAAAAACACATGTTAATAGAAAGTAGTTAGGGTGACAGACCAGAGGGGAGACAGCAGAAGAGAGGAAGAGTAAGACAGAACCAGTAGAGTAAAAAAAACCCTCATGGGTCAGAGAACTTACCTTCACACCGTCGGACTTTTTGTTTAGTAAGGTTTTGCATGCTGAAAGAAAGAGAGAGAAGACATTTTATTATGTTTAGATCACTCAATTAAAAGAAAAAGATGGTTGGATAAAGGTTCATCAGGCCTGCTGAGGTTTGCACCTGATTTCACATCAATATTTCTAAGAGTGAAACTGTTGTGTGACCGCCAATCCCACCCAGAAATAAAGAGATTAACATGGAAATTAAATGTTTAAAAGGACATTTTAAACATTTATATACCATTTTCTATTTTTTAATCTCTTTAGTAAAATCATCCTCCATATTATCACCATTTGTGAGGTAGTGGTTAAATAAATTAACAATTAAAAGCCGGTAAAACAAAAATAAAAAAACAAAGCACACAGTACATTCAGTAGAGCAGTATAGCTATTAAGTGATAAATTGATCCTGGTTCAGTGAACTTCCTCTTAATGGCCTCCAGTGAGTACATTGGAATGGATCTATTAATTAACTAATGACCGAACTGAATGAGTACATGTGTTACTTTCTGAACCCATTAAGTGCTCAAAACAACCTGTTTGTGTTCAACGCTACGCTGAAAATAATTAGTGTCACCAAGAAAAATGTCAACTGGACGTCTATCGCTGGATAAATTTGTGAAAAGTGTCCAAAAATCAAAATATCTAACACATATAGTCGACTGTTCCTGCAGGTAAAACAACCCACTGGCCCCGAGAGTTCGAAACAAAAAACATGTAATTAGACAAACAAAAAGTAAAATCATCACCAACATGTGCAGCATTTACAAAGAAAACAACCAAATACAGATGGAAAGTGTTTCCAGGGGACCCTAAAAAGTGATGAACACACCGGGGCTGGGAAGCTCTTGTTGTGTCTCACCCGGAAAAACTTACATTTTAGCACCACTTCTAGACAACAACCTCATCACTTCATCATTTCTTAGTGCCCCCTCCAGTTTTCTGGTGCTTCTGCAAGAGGTTTTGTTTTCTGTAATTGCAGCAATAATTTTTCCAAATCTTTTCCTAATTTCTTATTTGCATGTTGTTGCTGTGCGTTGAGCTTTCAGGGCCACAATATAAACTGCCTACTGTAACCCAACCAGTTAATGCTAAGTGAAACGTTCTCACATAACATCACATGCGTGCATCTGAAAACCTGTCCACACAGTTACAACCAGACTTGCATAGAAATGACAACGACACACAACCTAACAGCAAACTGACAAAAAAAAAAGTCAACTGCATGCACACAAACAGACTGAAAGGAAACACACAAACACTTTTACAGTATAAACACTCATATTTGTGTTATGTCGTGTCCAGTGATCCTCCCTTACCTTCCATTTATAAAGTAGGAAGGAGGGCGATGAAGAAGGCAAGAGAACAGTGATGTGTTTAAAATCTTAACATCTGAATGAAAATTGAAGATGACAACTGCTGGCACAACCACCTGTCAAGCCTTTACTGTACGTTAAAATACATTCTTTAATAACTGTCACAGAGGTGGAGGGTTCATGCGATGACAGTGGCATGCAGCATCCACTTCAAAGTGTGTATCGTTAAAGGAGTCAGAGGAGTGCATTCCCAACATTCATGAGACTGAGCAGAAACCTTTAAGTTCAGGACATCGTCTCCAAACCAGACTAAAATTCAACAACTGTTATCAGGCATTAAGAGAAAACCTTTATTAACGACTTAGCGGCATCCACTTGCCGGTCAAACCACAGTTCCTGCATTAACGGCCTTTAAGAAAGCAGATCGCTCTGTCGTGTGACTGATCTGGGAAGGGTTCAGTATGCTTCATGCAAAGTAACGACGGCTAAAAGCCTGACGTCACAGAGGGACGATTTCTTCAGAGCTACTTCAAGTGTGGAACCTGTATGAACTGTCAGCAGTGATGGAATGTAACTAAGTACATTTACTCAAGTTCTGTACCTAAGAACAGTTTTGAAATATTTGTACTTTACTTGAGTATTTCCATTTTCTGCTACTTGGTCTAATAATAAAGTTTTCTGACACCCCACTAAATTCAGCGTTGGAAAAGGCTCGAGGGGAGCTGGTTTCAGACATGGATTGAAAATCCTACGATCAGCTTGTTTGAAGCATACTGACGCCTTCAGGTTTCTTGTGGTTTCGTCTGTTCACACAAAGACAACGGAGCAGGCAGGAGAGAGGAGGCAAAGATATGTATCGATAACATATTTCACTGTGCATTCTGTTTATCCAGCTTCCCATGCAGGTAGGCATACTGTGCCGTGCTGTGTGCTCATACACATGCTTGGCTGGCCGTTAGTGCCAGAGCCATGCGGAGGGAAGGTTGCAGCGAGCACAGGCAGGCATCGACTGGGCATCAGCCGAGTACTGTGAATACAAACTGATTCAAAGGAGGCAAAACTGCGAGTGTTGTGGAGGTTGAATGCTGCCGTGTCTATTTATATTTGTAATAGCTATGCTAGCTATGTTTTTCAGCACTGACGGCTATGCTATTGTTAGATCATGACACCACTGATTTGTAAGATAAAAGGTTAAATTGGTGATGCTGCAGAGGAAAAAATATATGCAGCCCAATGCAGAGATGTGTAAATAGGGCTTTGCTCGGTGGCAGCTGCAGCAGTTGGAAGGAGGTCAGAGGGTCATGCTGGGTGTCAGTTAAATGGCTGTTGTGTTCGACACAGGAAATTAAATATCCAGTCCTGAAGAGGAGCTCTGTTCATCAGAGCATCAGCGCACGCAGCAGCACTGAAAGGTCAGGAGCTGAGCTGCGTTCACAGTTTCCATTTACATGTGTGTTTGTTTGTGTGTAAGATGCCCCAGTGCAATGACCATCGCTCAATTCAAACGTGCCACCATCAGTGTGCAGGAGCAGCAGGCAGCAGGTGGAGGGGTTCAAGCAGCCCAGGCCACATGCCAACAGCCTGAACACGAAGTTGGCAGTGCCCGACTCCAACAACCCCTCGAGCAGACGTACCTTCCTGTGCCATTGCGGCCGTGCTGGTGGTAGCGGCAGGGCTGGTATGCTGCCGTCCCACTATTGGACAGAGAGGGATTCAGTGTGGAGGCACAGGTGGGACAAGAGCCGCACTGAAGCCTGACAGACTTCTAATTTCTGGATTTCTCAGACGTTTAATCAACTTAGACAAGAATGACACGGGTTTCCAGAAAGTGTGTTTCCCTGATATTATTACGATGAAGTGCAGCAGCAGTCAGGAAATCTTCTCAGCGCTGAAATACCTGCAACCTGAAATTATTAAACTTATTCCCGTGGACATCAACTTGATAAACACGCCTAAAGTTAAAGCAATTCAGAGGTCGGGCCCGTTTGTCTTCTTCAGTCTAGATCAATTCTGACCACTAGAAAGTAGTTGGCAGTAATCCAGAGGAGCCGCTTTACTTACATAAAGGCATATAAACACAGGGCTGAAAGCATTAATGCATTGGCCTGCCAGGCCATCGTCTAGTCCACAAATAGGGTGTTCAATCAAGAGTGCACTATGTTTTCAGTGATCAAACTGCTGACGAGGAGGAAATCCAAGCCAAACCTCTGAAGTGCGAAATCAAAACTGTAGACAAGGCTGACAAGCAAATGTGAACCGGAATGAAATATGTGCGGCTATGGCCAAAGAAAAGATCCCAGACAGGAAGAAAAGCAGCAGAGCAACAGCGATACACATCATCTGGACTCTATAAGAAAAAGATCGCCTATAAAATGTATAAAACCTCAAACTAATTAAATAAAACACTGTTTTCTGTCACACATTTGCTCAGTTTCTCTAAATCCAGGTTCTCCAAATATGTATTATCAACAGCACTGGGCCCCATTTGAAGTCTATGGGCCAAATCAAACCTCTTGATGTGTGATTAGTATCGCTGCCAAAGCTCACCTGAAAAGTTCCTGGACACCAGCATCGTTGTGAGGATAGCTCCCTGGAGAGACACAAACAACAATCAATACCGTACAGATTTGTGCTGCGTGTGTGTGTGTGTGTGTGTGTGTGACTGTGACTGTGACCACACACTCACTTTCAGTTTCCTCCTGGCGTTGAACTTGCGCAGACACTCCACAGTCTCTTGGCGGTGCATCATGGAGGCCACGGTGGAGCGTTGCTGTATGTTGAAAGAGGAGACGACATTATAGATAAATCTTACTTCAATATTACATGAATAACAAAGAGTCCTGATAAATATTTTGCGTCTTGTTTCTTCAGCCATTATTTTCTGTATTCGGATGGTCCTTGTAGAATGTTATTGTGCCACCTACTTTAGACGCACAGGATTTTTCTGATGTGGAAACCAGAGCAGATAAAGAGTGTGACTTACGCAGACCCAGGGATGCTTCAGGGCCTGGTCGGCAGTGATCCTTTTGGCAGGGTTAATCGTTAACATCTGATTGATCAGATTCTTGGCCTCGGGGGTCACTGTGTCCCACTCTGGAGAAGGAAACTGAAAGAGGACATAAAGAGGAAGGAATGTTAAGAATGTACATCCCCGTTCAGGCATGATTTCTGTACTTATCAAATACAAGCAACAGTTTCATCTGTGAGTGTTTGTAAGGTACGTCTCTGTCCTCAGTGTATTTGCATTTAAGTCAATAGTTTTTCTCACTCCATTTACACAACCATGCCACCTTTATCCATCTATCCAGGTAACAGAAAGCACCAGCAAACATGTTTATCACTGAAAAAGCAGGTTGTCAAGAAATGTTAGTTGTCAATTACTGATAAAAAAAGACAAGAAATGAGATTCGGGGTCTCTGCTTGACAGTGTTGATGGTGCTGATTATTACAAGTGCTTGTCACAGTCACTTCATATCAATGCTCATATTATGCACATTCATTAGATGTGGTTGCTTCCAATTATGGAAATTAATACGGGTAATAAATTCCTGTCTCCCACAGGACAAGACAAGATCTGATAAATAAGGCTATTGCTTTCCAATAGTGTATCACTTTTTTTTTTTTTTTTTATAGATGAGAATCCTGCAATAACAAGTAGCAAGCAATTAAAAACTAAAATTAAATTTCCAGATAACTTGCATGACAGAATTGGTTATTTGTTATTTGACGAGATTTGAAGTGAAGGTGTCCTGTAGGGCTCATCTCGAGGCTCAGAGCTGGTTTTTTCTTTCACATAAATTATGATTAAGATGATGTATTAGAATTCAAGTTTCATCCACACAGATGGAGCTCCCTAACAGACCCAGTGGACCTTAACTCTCATCTTCATGGATCCATGCACTGACAAATTACACGCTCAGTATATGAGCTCAGTAAATATGATGCTCCACAATAAGAAGAGCATTTAATAAAGCTGCACTAATCAATAATTTTATATCAATAAGAGATATACAGTGGGCGAAGGAACCAGGCCAGTTCAACTCACTCCCTTCCATCAGTACAGCGGTTTCATTCATGGATGAAGCAGAATACTTGATGTGACATTCCTCTTTCACCCATAAATATGAAACACTTCCTTCAGTATTTTCACATTAAAAGTCTTGCAGCCTGCCTTTAAAAAGTAAGCTTTTAATGTGAAAAAAGGAAGTGTTAAAATGTGTTGACGGTGATGTATCCAAACATCGCTCACTTTTATTCTAAAATCTAACATTATTTTTTAATAAATACAATAATTCAGCATCCTATTCACAGTCGTTTACAAAAACAAATATTAACAATAACATGTTAATAACATCTGTCTTCACGACATTTAAAAGGAAGTTTAAATTGAGCCTAGTTGACTAGCCTAAAAGTAAAAAAACACTCAGAAAGCAATCATAATTGACATAACACTGATCAACAAAAGCATGTATATTATAGCAATAAGACTATTGTATATAGTGTATTATATTACAGTAGTGGGAGGGTGTGTTACATCTTAGATGCAACATTTATTCGCTGTTGTTGACATTAGCAACAGATGGTTTTTTTTATAAAGCAACAGTAGAGTTGAAAACATGACATTTCAATTCAAATTATGTTAAAATGTAATTTCAATGTGTACACTAATTATATATAATCAATTTTAACTGAGGTAACAACATTTAGCTGACTAATCCCGTACATCTCCCTTCTTGTAAACACCATATAGTTGTTTACAATGCAACAATCAGGAGTATGGCAAAGAGGAAATGACTTGAGTTAATCAAAGTGTGAAAAATTCTGTTAAAAAAGAGGAACTCAGAGAGCAGCAGTGTGGCGAGTATAACACGACTCTGTTGTTGCACTGATGGCACACATGCTCTGAAAATGTAAACCCTAGTCTACCATGTGAGCTGCTCGAGGAGGTTACAAGTATTTACCCCCCTTAATGTTTTATGTGACAGGTGTTGCTCGCCTTGACAGACCTTCAGACAATTATCGCCTGACTCTGGAGTTTCCCCTCGTCTCTACAGAGACAACACACATGCAGTTCACACGTACGGACGGAGAGGAAGGTGACTACAAGAATATGGAAGACAAGAACTCACGTCGTATGCACCGGCCTTGATCTGTTGGTACAGTTTGTGTTGGTCCTCGTCCCAGAAGGGAGGGTAGCCCACCAACAAGATGTACAGGATCACACCTGGCACAGATAAGAACAGATATGATCAATAAGATCAATAAGGTTGCAGCTTCTTAAATGCGGAAAGTTTCTGGTTTCTGGTTTCTTTACTCCTCTGCAACAGTAAACTGAAGATCTTTGAGTTGTGGTCAAAACAAGACATTTGAGAATAATTTTCACAATTTTCTGAAATGTTTTAAACCCAACAACTAATCAATTATTCAAGAAAAATAATATCAAGTTGCAGCTTAGTCATTTCCAAACGAATATTAATGAATATGAATAAATAGAGAGAAAAGGTGAAATCTGGTGAACTGACCACATGCCCAGATGTCCACTGGTTTTCCGTACGGGTCCTTTCTCAACACCTCTGGGGACAGATATCCTGGAGTTCCTGCAAAACCTGCAGAAACACAAACATTCAATGTGAAATTTGTCTTAAACCCTTAAGGAAATGGTGATTTTTAAATCAATGACATCATGATATACAGTAGTCTTTCTTATTATAACATGATTTGAGCAAGACTGCAGGTTCATAAGCCTTCCTGATCTCTGAATCAAGCATTACAAAGGGTGTTTGCAGGTTTCTTTCTCTTTACTTACTTTAATCCTCATCTTCCCCTTGTTCTGTTTCTTTTCTTAATTTTTTAACTACATACATTTGTTAACATCCTCTTCATTGCTGTTTGAATGTAAAACTAATATTCACAATAATACCCAAATAAAGCTAAATTATTAACACCACATGCTGACAGTAGAGTATGATATCACAGTCAAGTTGACCTTTTGGATATGAAACGCCATTACTTCATCTTTTATCTAATTAGACATTTGTGTAAAACGTTGTCCTAATCATAATATGAATTGTTCAGTGTGTTTTGTGAGGTCACAGTGACCTTTGACCACCAAATTCTTTGCAGTTCATCCTCGAATCAAAGTGGACATTTGTGCCAAATCTGAAGAAATTGTCTTAATTTGTTTTTGAGATATCGTGTTCACAAAAGTAGGATGCAAGGAGGTCACAGTGACCGTTGACCACCAACATCTAGTCCAATTCCAAGTGTGCCACATTTGAAGAAATACCCTCAAGGTATTGCAGAGATATCACGCTCACAAGAATGAGACAGACGGAGGAACGGACAACTCAAAAACACAGTGCCTCGGGCCATGGTTACAGCCAGCACGGCGGCATAATAAAAATGTTTTAGACAGTCCCTTAAAAATGGGTCCTGTATTTATTTCCCTCAGGACATTTTTTTAATTTATTTATTAGTTTCTCTTGCATGATTGCTCTTATTTATTTATTTATTTATTTTGTCAACACAGCCACAAAAACAGAGCAGATTATTCCCATGATGAACTAAAACAACTCCACGTCAATACTAAATCAATACTTTCTCGAGCAGTGATGGTGGTTTTCTTGCTGAAGCAAATACTGCTAATAAAAGTAAACACTGTGAATAAATTCAAGGAATAAGGTTAAAAATTCAAGCTTATTTCTTACCAAACCATGCCTGTTGGTCCCCCTGCACCTCGATGGCTAGACCGAAGTCTGCGAGCTTCACCGCTGCTCCCTTCATCTTACTGGCCAGCAGCAGGTTCTCTGGCTGCAACACACACAGATAAATTGTTCTTTAGGATTATATCTTCATATCTTATATCTTTATTTCCATTTCCATACATAAAAAGTAATTCAATAAAAACATGCTGTGAAATGTATCCTCAGATAAACTTGATGAAGTTTTGTGTGAGACAAAATAAACTGTAGCGCAGTTATGAGCAACAAGAAGGGGAAAAAAACATTTAATTAAGAGCAAGAAATAAGCATGTGTCCTCCTTCAAGGAATGTTCTATCTGTCTGCATGACTGGACGAGCTGCAGGAGCTCGATGACATCCACAGTAGTAATGAGGCATGATTTGGTCAAACAGGCTACAAAGGCTGCCCCTGAAGGAAAGACCTTTTCAGTCAGCTGTCACAGAATTTAACACAGCATTTTGGATGCAGCGACAAAATAACCTTTTTTGTGTATAAAGAAGATTATTAAGCCTAAACGTGTGTTTGTTTACGGCTCTTCCTGCCTATTTCATCAAGATAACCCGGCACTCCAGGTGTCCAGGTGTCCAGGTGAGTGTACCAGGTGTAAATGCAAATGGAAGTGATTGGATATCCTGATAACAGGATGTTAATGGAAAGTTTAAAGATAGCCAGTTTGTTTTTTTTGCAATATTGTGTGTGTGTGTGTGTGTGTGTGTGTGTGTGTGTGTGTGTGTGTGTGTGTGTGTCTCGAGGGCAAATGTCTCTGCAGTGGTTAGCCGTCCACACAGTGATGAACATCCCCTCATGTGTAGACAGACAGACTGATGTCTGACAACAATCTTTGTGCTTTTGGTCTGTTTCCTCACATCTGTCAGCCTCTCTCTCATCTCTCACCTACTTATCTATCCATCCATCCCTCCGTCCTCCGAGCATTTTTCCCCCCTCTCTTCCGAGCAGAGGCGAAACAACAGGATAGAGAGAGAAAAGGGGGGAAACCACACAGGGACAGAGAGCTGGAGTGAAAGCAACAGAGGAAAAGAGATGGAGAGAGATAGAGACAGATAGATGGGAGGTGGCATAATGAGTCCCTACGCTGGCGCTGCAGCAGCCGGGTGACCTCACCCTACAGTTACCATGGCAACCCAGTCTGCCACCAGCCAACATCATTCAACTCTTTTTCTCTAATTCTTGTTTTCCCTTCAGCGAGTGGCTCTCCCAGGATGACAGGGAGGCGAAAATATGACGCGTGTGTGTGATGTCACAACTCTCCACGGCACACGTTGACGGCATAGTTGGTTATTTTTGTGGTTCTAATACAGAAGCCACTTTTGGCAGCTTTATCCCCAGGAAGTTCTTTCATTCTTATAGTTATTTTTTGCTGTGAGATGATTGAAGGGTTTGTTCTACAAAGAAACAAATGCCTTAAAGGAGTTTCATCACATCTTCTTTTGGCCACTTGGTGGCAGCAGAACCATCAATTAACACAAAATTGACATATAATCTTGTATAAAGTTGTGGCGGCTAACGTTAGCATTCATTTGTAATTGAGTCCAGTACTCACTCTCACTTGTAGCTTTGTATATACTGTATATCTGGCTCTTCAGCTGATAAATGCCCCACTATGTTCACCAGCTAGTTGCTAACTTTTGCCAAATTAATACAATGTAATGTATGGTGTTATAATATTTCAACTGAGTGAAATATACAAAGACAACATTTCATGTTTTTAAGCAGCTTCGTTCCATCAAATGAAAATACTAAAGAGACGACTTTTGCATAATTTCAGACACATTTTTTCAAATTCAGCCAGACATATTTGGTATTTTTGGAAACTTTGGGGTCTCTACCAGAAATTAAAATACATTTTGGTGGGTTCAAATGACGTTTGGCAACACAGGATGACTTTGGAGTAATAATACAGCACGGATGCAGATTACAGGAAAATAGAGTTGTACATTAACAACTAATGTAATTCATTTCTCTCCTCTGCCCTCGTCAGTCATCATTATTGTCTGAACAGATTGTTTATTTTCCAATTATGCTTGTCTTCTTACCCGAGAGTAATGGCTTAACCTTGCTCTGGCACATAAAAGTAAAAGACCAGATTGCTAAGTAAACTATTAAAGTTTCGGAGTCTGAACTCAGTGTTGGCAATAAAAAAAATATGGTGCAGTTATCCAGGTGTTTAAATCTCAGCTCACTTTGCCGTCTGTATTCACTAAATTATCAAAATTAAATAACACAGCTGAGGAGGTCCGAGTGCTGTCGGTTTCTGGTCGGGGTGAACAGGCTCGCTGCGGGGGAAATCGTCACTGGCCGTCGTCTCACCCACCGACCCGCTATTAATAGCAGCTGGTCTGCTTTCGTCACTCCACAGCAGCGCAGGAGGGAGGAGGGAGGGGGTGATGGAGAGAACAGAAGAAAGGAGAGGAAAGAGGGGGACATAGAGAAAATAGGAGGGAGGTAGGTGTAGAGGAAGATGGGAATCGAGAGGTAAGGAGGAGGCAGAAAAGCAGGTAAAGAGAGAACTGGATGACGCTCCTAACGTCACACGAGCATGACGTCCGCATGAGTGTGTCTGGACCTGTTGTGAATCTCCACATATGTCTCTCATCCTCATTCACATCACAGTGCTATAAATAACCGATTTTTGTACGTTAACTACCGAGTAGAGATGATCCTCCCACAGTAACTCACCTTGAGGTCCCTGTGCACAATGTCATGCTGGTGGATGTGACTGACGCTCTCCAGGATCTGATTGATGCAGTGGCTGAAAAGTCAGAAGAATGAGAAACAGAGGTGAGACACATCTGAATATTGATATAAATATTTACATTTTTAAAAAGAATAATAAGGTAGAATTCAGGCAAATGTTAACAGTAAGATAACCGTCTATTTAAATATCACGGTATATCGCTGCAACCGAATTGCCCAGCATTCAAAAACACAGGAATTACAAACTGGGAAGAGAGATACAGGCTGAGACAGGGCAAAGAAAAAAAGATGGCAAAACAACAGTTGATTGAGTCGTAGAGAGGAGCGAAAGTGAAATATCAGTAAAGGTTCCTGCTGTGCACTGTATCTTGTCACTATAGCAAGTCGATAGCAGCCAGCTCTACCAAAGGTCACACTATGTTGAACATTTTTAAGCTTAGCTGCTACACTATGGCTCAAAGTATATAGACAGCCAGAGCCCTGACCTGAACTTTAATGAACACCTTTGGGATGAACTAGAATGCCAGCCAGGCGTTCCCAACGGTGCCTTGACTTACCAGAGGTTTATCACAGCTGCTTGTACAGCACACACCTTTCCAATGTGGGAGGTGTGCATGGTTTGAACTTCTCTTACTCGCTCCCTTTTTAATAATTTACACAACTATTTTTACCTCTTTTCATGTGAACAGCCGAGTACAACACTATGAACTCCTTCCAGGGGAGACTGAAAACGTTCGCCGCACTTAAACCCACCATTCCCTCGTCAATAACGGCCAGCCTTCCAGTGTGGCTGAACTCTGAACAGCTATAAACACTTTTGATTTCCGATGTGGTTGGAAAACTCTTCACATGAACTGGTTCAAGCTCTTGAAGGCTGAACGGGAGCTAAACCCAGCAACCAGCAGCAACGCTTGCAACAGTGGATAATTTCCTCTCGCTCATTTTGACACTTTCAACCCATTAAAACATCTGGTATAATTATGACACACGTCACAGTCAACCGTTGCGATCAGCATGTAGTTGAACTGAGTGTATGTGGGCGGAAAGTTGGATGCATTTTTATGTGAATGAATGTGTGAAAGTGGGAAGTGGAGCAGGCAGGGTGTGTGCGGTGGGGGGATATCTTATGTAAGCTTGTCCCAAGCCCACATATCACCAATTTTGCTGGTCTGGTGCGCAGTTAAAATTAATACCATTTCTTTTAGATTAAATTGAGCCTGACATGAGTAAAGGTGAAGTTAGGGTCAGCAGTAGGAGGCTGGACGGAGACAGATTTTGGGAGAGCAGTGTCCGCTCTCTGTGTGACTGAAGCAAAAGAAGAGCTCCTGGCGTTGTGTCCAAATTAGGCTAAATCTGGACTCCACATTTTATTCTCCTTCCTATTTTTGAAGTTAATATGGTGCCCAGCAGACTGCCCTTACTCTCTTCACCTCATCCCTCCTGCCCTTCCTTTCCTCTGTTTTCTTCTGGCTCAAAATAAATCTTTGGTGTAGGATCATCTGCACAGATCCTTATCAGAAGAGAACTATAATCCCAACGGTATGTGTCCGTCCTCTAGATGACCAAAAGTTAGAGTCTGGTAGCCCTGACTAGTTTTGTTACAGTCTTTTTCACTGCAAGCAGGTAATGTGCTGCAGTGCAAAAACAACTGCAGACTCTGACAACAGGCGTAAAATAAGGTTTTAAACTTAAGACAGCTTTGTCATCATTTATTAACAGAATTAACTTTAAAAGCCCTGAGTTACTTGGTCAAAAATAAAGTGCTTACGGTGAACTTAAAACAACCTCAAGCACCGTTTCTGCCACTAAAGCACAAAGTACATCAACAAAAATGTTGTGCTTTCATAACTTTACAGCTTCGGCAGCCAGAAGTTTTACTGTGTAGAGAAATCGACTAGCAACACATAACACATGTTCAGTAACAATGTTGACATACTGTACCTGGCATCTGCCTCGCTGTAATACTCTCTAGCAACAATGTCCTCAAACAGCTCTCCTCCAGTGACACTGTTGACAGACACAGAGAGAATAAAGGCTTGGTTAGTTCTCTTTTCCTGCAAAAGAGACAAACGAAAATCCCTCTCACGAATGGAATAAATAGACACCACAGAAAATATCATGACAACACCTTTAAATGGCTTTTCTAAACGTCAGATTTGGCTCTTTTAATTAGCTGTTTTGTTTGAACTAAGGTCTTAGAGGAAGGATATTGATTAATGTTGATGTCAAGTGAGGACAGATAGACCCAACATGCTCGTGTAACGTGTGCTCTAACTTCTGGTGACTACTGATAATACAAGCCTCGACAAGACTGACTTGCAAGTCTGGTTTATTTGCACCTCAGATACAAAGAAATGTCCTCAATTCCACCAAACGCAATCTGATCCTGTTAGATATGACTAAGGGTGAGCAATCTGACCCAAAGATAACATCACAATCTATTTAGTAGTTACTGCCTGAATGTAACTCCAGTTCTGTATCAGTAAGTGCAAACCGGTTGTCTAACACAAACTCAGTGCTTCAGCTGACGTTAACGACATCAGGCTGTCATGTTCGGCCCAGTGTGGATAGAACGACTTGGCCCAAAGTGCACTCTACTCAAGTTTACCAAATTACAATGTGACACAAGGTGGATTTAACTGAGAGAAGAAAAATATTAGAAGTAATTTGGCTGAAACAGAGATACAATGCACAGGATTTGCACTCTGAGTCAGGCATTACTGAACATGATACTTAACAAACACTATTTATCTTCATGGGAAAACGTCTTAACGTTTACATGAGAGGATACAGTTACAAGATCAGAGAGGACATCAAGTTATTTCCTACATTTTTCCATGAAGCAATTCATAGTATTTGTGCGTAAACATGGTGAGAGTGAAACTTACATTACATATGTAAAAACTGGGAACAAAAGTACTGTTAATAACAGCTTTATTGAAGAGTAAACGGACCCTTTCCATCGTGGCAGCTCAGTGGAAAATGTAATCTACTGTAATGTGTGAATGGTGACAGTCATCAAGTCTTGAATTACTTGCTGCTCAGGCAAAGCAATTCCTGAAGCAATACTGCAGCCTGAACCTGTGACTTGTGCGCACTTGCATGTGTGTGTTCACGTGTTTTACTTACAGGTCAAAGACGAGGTAATGGAAACCTTCCTCTGAGATGCTGTCATGGAGTCGTACTGACGGAAGAATCAGAGAAAGAAACTTCAATTAGAAATAGGTTAAAAGATATGCTCATACTCTTAAATCAAACCCAGTAAGACATTAAAGGCTCCACGTTTTGTTTCTGTACTTGCCTGATCCATGATAAAACAATAGCTTAGATTTCAAGGGTCTTCATGTCCAGTCTCATCTATTTTAAACCTAAGAATTTTGCAGAATTATTGTGTTTCATTGTTTAAACAGGCAGGGACAGCATTATTTTGTTCTTTAAACATCAATATTCAAAGAAAATATGATTGTTTTGTCTGAAATCAACTGACTAATCTGGGCTGTGCTGCAGAAAACCTTGAGTTTATTGTTTATTGTAGCCATTATTGAGGAAAACCCTGCATTTTGTGTTCTGTATGGGTTAAATGGTTACTTATCATATATGTCATGGTATATTCATTCAGAATCACACAAGGTCAAGTGATACACAGTGAGGATTCGAGGTTTCCAGCAGGCCAGTCTTTCCTGCCGCTCTGCAATGATCCACTCTGCTGTGCAGCAGTAGGTTGGTAAAGCCTGAGAGCCACCTGGCTTGTTGGCAACCAGGACTCAGCTCTTGGATGACATTGTTGACAGAATGGTTGCCATATTTTAATCATTCATAATTAATGTGATACTGTTAATTTCCTTTTAGGTTTCTCTCTGTTAAAGAAGCACAAGCACAGGCAGGAGACATCACTGTGCCCACAAGGGGCGAAATGTTCGCTTTTGAACTTGAACTATCGGCTTTCTGCGCTGAAATCAGGCCTGAAAATGTTGTATGTTACTCTGTTCTTGCTTCAGAGGAGTTCCAGTTAGAGAAAAGAAAACTTGACAAGCTCTCCCCTTGAGAGTGGGAGAAGAAAAGAGCAGCTGAGGGAGGAAAAGAAAGGAAGAAAAGGACGAGGAATAAGAGGGAATCATGTGGGAGGAAGAAGAAAGAAAGACCACTGAAACCATACGTATTATGCTGTTATCATACGATGTGTATGTGTGTCACTCGGCAGTTCTGCCACAAAAACACTTTGCCATTTCCTTCCTTTCTCAAGGGGCCACTTCCTGTCTGGGTTTTACACAAGCACATACACAACTTTGTGCAGCTTTCCTTCTAAGGACATTACACTGACTTCCATTCATCGTGGACAGCCTGACCTTAACCTTAACCAGGACCTCAGAAATGACATGTTGCCTCATTAGGACTAGTGTCTGGTCCCCATGAGGACTATCGGTCCTGACAAGGTCAGAGTTTACACCAGAAACAGTCCCTGAGGTAACACACACGCAAGCACACACATAGACGCAAGCACGCATACACAGACAATTCAGTGGCAAAAGATGTCATGAACCTAATGTGTTGGATACATTTAGTGATTTGAATTATGATGTATGGTCTTCAAAGTATCTCATATTAAATGTAGCGGAGTGGAAGTCTAAAGTAGCAGAAAGTGGAAATACTTAAGTAAAGAAGAAGTACTTGAGTAAATGTACTTGGTAACATTCCACTCCAATCTGTATCTTTGCCTCAAGTCTCGACGGACTCATGACGGACAGTTGTTTTTTTAAAGATCAAGATTGAGACCGCAGAATAAGAAATGTCATTTTTTGAAATACAGCAGCACCCCGACTTTAGATGTCACCTGTCAATGTCAACCAATGACATTTTTCAGGCGACCGTTTGGGGTCTCAGAGATCACAGCTGTAAAAAAAGGTAAAATACAACAAATCTTCCAGTGCAAAATACGTAATCTGTGAATTTTTATTTTTTATCTTTATGCAGCATTAAACCTCCCTGATATCAGGTTGATGCTATAAGCATTTTAAAACAGTCTGTTTTTAAGAGAAATTAGGACGTATTAGTGTTTATTAGAGTCAGAGTGAAAAAAAAGGAGTGTTTGAAGGAAAATGTCTTATTAGTTTGTTACTAACTCGATTCTGACTTCGAGTCTCCTGTCTGACTGAAAGCTGTTGCAGTGACCCAACACTTTTACTTCTTAACATCTTTTCGGATGCGATGCTGAATTAACAAAGCTGTTCCACTAATCCATTAGTCTGCTGGCTCTCAAAAGTGACTCACCTATGTTTGGATGTTTCAGCAGACGACAGATTCTCGCCTCCCGCTCCAGTTTCTGGTGATCTGAGGAGAGCAAAGAGCAGAGAGGAAACCGTAAGGACACAATGCCAGCACCAGGAAAAGGATATTATAGTGACATAAACACCAGGAGAAAGACACGTTTGTACACACACTGAGTGTAGAACAGCGCGGGCTGCGTAAGATTCACTAAATCTGATTACAGTTCATGTTTTTCCAAAAGCATTTTGGAAACGGCTTCCTCTACATAACTTTTCAACAGATGTAGTGCTAATAAATAATGAATAATTTGTTTAGTTTTTCTAAAGCAAAGATTTTTGCAGCCATTAAAACTTGATATCGTGTTTGGAAGGATTTCAGAAACGCCTGCACCAGCGACGATGTGAGCTGATTAAACATTTTCTTTTAACTGTGCAGCTGTAACCAAAGCATAAACACACAAACACGCTTCATCGCCCATCTCTTCTGCTCCTCCCACTCCACTCACAACAATAGATTCCCTTTTTTTTTTAAACCGGACATTTTTGCGACCAACATCAAACCGACTTGAACTGGAGGGGACAGCGGGATAGTTTCAGTGGAGACAGGATGTCAAAAAGGTAAAAGACACAGCGAGCCAGACAAGCTAAGAGGCCAAAACTGTCAACTAATATGAGCACGCACAAGTGGACAGCCAGACAGCTATATACTACACACACACACACACACACACACACACACACACACACACCCTCTAGCACAAGCTTTTTGCACTTAGTCAAATTAGTCTTGTGGGTCCAGCCTTAATATAATCAGTGTCCAGTTAATGATTCTAATGGCGAAGAGAGGATGTCTGTATGTGTATGTTTGTGTGTGTGTGTGTGTGTGTGTGTGTGTGTGTGTGTGTGTGTGTGTGTGTGTGTGTGTGTGTGTGTGTGTGTGTGTGTGTGTGTTTAGGACAGGCAGACTGGCTATAGGACAGATACAGTAGATAGATAGATAGATACAGTGGGTGCTGCTGGGTGTCAGAGGTCAAGATCATACTGGACATGGTGCCATCCACCAGCTGCTGGTCTCAGGGGACAGATGGGACGCTCATGTGAATGACTTACGCATGCTGCGTGTGTGTTGGTTTTTTCGGCGTGTGTGCGTGACAAAGAGAGAAAAAACGCTGGACATCCCTAATCCCCTGTCCCATCCAAGGGGTTTGGGCAGTGTCACAGTGTCGAGATAATCATTAGTGCTGCGACTAGTGATCGCTTTTTCATGTCATTCAGATTATTATATCCAAAATCCTACACTATTCAATTAAGTATCAGATGGAGACTGAGAAAACCAGAAAATATTAATACCAGAGAGGGTTTTGGCGTATTTGCCTAAAAGAATGACTGGACCATTGGTGAAAAGTTGCACTGTGTAGTTTAAGGGAAGAAATTTTAATCAGAATAGAAAAAACTTCACTGACTGATTTTTTATGCCTAAACAAACTCTCTTTGTATCCAGGACTGAATAAACTAAATAAACAAAGTGACTTTACAGGACAACACAATTTCATAATGTCTTTCTTAAACAGAGAACGTGGGCCGTGGTTAATAGTCAAACGTAGTTGTTACCAGTTACGTAGTTGAAACCTGACTGCCATTCTAGCAAGATCAACAACATTAGCGTGCATTAGCGATAGCATCGATATTAGCACGGACAAGCAGTTGCATGAATATTACCTTTTTTATTAATTTATAGTTTATTCATGGTCAAACTGTAGCCTTAACTTTTCCCTCTGCTCCAGTCGTTAACACTGGCCTGCTCTGAGCACAGTCACGCTACACACTGTTTCTTAAAGGAGCTGCATTGCTTTAACAACGTACGACTCCCAGATCTACTATAGTCATACATCACTTTTCCATATTAGCAACAGGCTAGATTTAGTGACTTCGAGCACAAAATTAGGTTAGCTGTCAAAAAATATTTGGCAAACAGTATGGCTCATCAACACTGCCAGGAAAGGAGTCCGAAAAATATAAAATATCATTAAAAAAAAATCTAAATACACTGGAGGGGGGTTTAAGGCTTTTAGTTTTTAGTTGTACTTATTGTTGAGGTTTTTTTGTGCAAATGTGCAAAAAAAAACAAAACAGGAAGATGGAAAAGTGCCAGTGTTGACATACCATAGCCTGTAGCTACTGCTTTAGGCTGTTTGTGCTCTTGTGATCATCTGCACATGCAGATGTGTTTACACTGTAAATACTGTATGTGTAATGAAAAGAGGAAATTAGGAAGTACTTTAGCACCGCAGCACTGTAAAGTGACTCACTACCTTTTCATGTAGGTCGACTGTAATAACCAGCCATTAAGACGCAATGAACCAAATGTGTTTGCGAACATTGTGGCTATCCTTCACATGTTGTAGGCTGTGACTGACCTACATTAAATACAGTTTCAACATCAATGACACTGTTCAAGCTGCAAAGACTAATTGCAAATATTAATAGGTAACCATTTTAAAATTTAATGGATTAATCGATATAGTTTGCTTTGTGTGGTTCCAGCTTCTCAAATGTGAGAATTTTATGATCCACTGCAACAGAAAGGTGGTGACAGACAGTGGTCTAGGACACATACCTTACAACAGAGCCCAAAAAGAAAAAGGGTCTATCTCGGATTAGTATCTTATCGCAAAGTTGACAGCGAGCCCTCCTGTCGTATAGCACAAATGCCATCTGAGGAGTAAAAGCAGCGATGAAATGCCAAGATGTGTCAGAGTTCCTAGAGCTTGATAATTATCTAATCTTATCATGCCCTTAAATATATTCTCAAAACAGTAGCTGATGGAACGGCACTGATTTGCATTTTATTTCAGTGACTATTTGGAACGAGAGCTGCAGCTAAAATAAGAGAAGAAAACAGAAGAGTCTTACATCTTAAATATGTATCGTGACCAAGTTCAACCCTGATGAGTCATCAGACTAAAGTGAAAAGTAAAAATAGAGTCAGCTCACTGGATAATGCTCCCATGAACATTTGTTACCTCCATGTGTGACGTTTCAAGCGTAAGCACTTCTTCAGACATGACTAAACAGATTAAAGTAACTGTTGTTGAACTCTGAATAAGACTTTAAGGCTTATTTCCTGAATGTACTGTGTGTGTTTCCCTTTCTTGTGTTCAAAAAACTAAATGCCAGCTAACAGGGTGGAGGTAACCCAGAGGTTAGAGAAGCTGTCGGTTTCTTCGATTCCCCTGCCTGGCTGGAAAAACACTGTGAGGAAAAGGGGATAGGAAACACTTCCTTCCTTCACAGCAAACACTGAGGGTCCGTTAGAGGCAGTGGAAATTCAATTCCACAATGACCGTGTAATTATACAGTTTGTGGTCTTGTGTGCATACAAAGCATTTCAAATATGACAATTAAATAACGCTGCTGTATTTTATATGATGACCAGTGATCTCTCTTCAGGAATAATTTAATATTTACTGACGGTATAATCACTGGGGAAAGCCAAACCCTTTACAAGCTTACAGCTCATATCATGTGTATCTGAGTTCAACAAACCTCAATATTTGTCAAAAATCTCAATCTGCTTAGGTAGCACTTAACCATCATTAATAAACAGTTAATTTATAGTTAATTAAACTTGAGTTAATAGTTATTTGCCTGTTAACAAAGAAGGCAGGAACAGCTAAATGTAGCAGTTTACTTTTTTTTTTAGCACTTTTATCAAGTATAGCAATGATGCTGCTGAAATAAGTCTGATACGTGATGTGCATTGTTTTTGGATGATTTAACTTTTTCTTATGATCTATGTTTAAAAAGCAAAAAAAAATCTTAATAAAGCATAATACTGAATCGCAATACACATTGAATCAGCACCAAGGTACCGCGTGTATCAGTCACATTTGATTGGATATAAGGGTGTAAAGTCACTACTCGAGGAATAGCGCAGAGATTTGGGGCACTGATGTACCATCAAATCCATTGTCTTTACCACCAACAAGATCCTGCAGGAAAACAAAACACAGTGAGGGATTAAAATACTACCCCAAGTCTGAACCCAAACCTCTGACCCAAAGGGTTAAACCAATCAGCTGCAGCTTTGAGCCTGCGTGTCTCCGTATACAGACATGAGTACATGTATCCATCCTGTTCAATATCCCTGCTTTGATTTAGACCTCACACACACACATTCGCACACTCACACAAACACAAGGCTTAATCTGACCAGTGTGTATAGAGGATGAGAAATCAAAGCATTTTGCAGACATACCACAACCTTCTTCTCACAGCCATAATGGGTTATTTTGGCTGCTTGTATTCTTAGAAGTTGGATCAGCCTGCAAAAATAGGACTATTTTTCAATGCTGGCCTAAGATGACGGCTTTATAATGCTTGTGATGGCAGACAGTCTTGGCAGCTGGCTGCTTAGAAACACTAGAAACATGACTGAGGAGTTTCAATAGAAAGATGAGAGAACAAGAGCGGGCTTCAAAAGAGCAAATTGTATAGAAGAGAAGAGAAACAAGAGAAACTGACTGCAGCTTAATAAAAGCTGATCAGTATCAAATATAGAAGGAAACCGCAGGATCCTTATAGAACCAACAGTGGAGGCTGAGTAGAGGCAACGAGAAACCTAAAAATAAAGAAAGTTTGATGTCTAACGGATGTGATGAACCACAATCATTAGACCTGTATGTATGTATCATACCTATTCTGGTCAAGTCCTGCAGCCTGGGAGCCGCAAGAAGCAAGTTCCAACCAAAAGGCACAGTAAGCACAATCAGGAGAGACCATTAAAATATTTAATATAAAAATACATCATACCTGAACAAAAACTTTAAAGTACACGAATCTATAGCCTAGAAGGCCCTCATCACGTTTTGCTCAACCACAGGAAATGCACTGGGTTGAAGGCTGAGTTCAAACAAAACTCAACAAAACCACCGGAAAACAAACTAAGTCTGTGGTTCACTGCCTGAAACGATACAAAATGCATAGAAATTAAAGACAGCTACTAGTATAAGAACTAGTGGATAGTTTTGGACTAGCTTATACATCTGTGAGGCGTTGAGGATGAGGCTAAATAACAAGACAACTCCCTGTATTTTGCAACACAATCCAATAACACCATGAACCACATCCTCCAAAATGACCATACAGTTGAATACAGTTTTCACCAAAACATTTTTCTAACAAAAACTTAACATTTTAACCTTTATGACAGTAGGATTACTGCAAGATTCTTGTGTCAGACTGCATTTGCTTATGCTACCTTTCTAACAGACTGGCGACTGTGAAATAGGACAGCAAACTGAATTTAACACCTATCATACAACTGGGTGCAGCTTTGACACCGTGGTGTAGGCAGTTGATCATAATCGATCTTCAAGGCTTCCACAATCTATCGTAAGGGTCGGTGTATTAAATATCCTCTTACATCTTTAACTTTCTATCTTATATTAAAAGATTAATACAACCGTATTGATTGTATTTCAAGTTTGGCTGAAATTGAGAGGAAAAAAAGAACATGTTCAGTTTAATCATTTGTTTTTTCACTCTATATTCACTAATCTGCCCAGAACCCAGACATCATTTCTTAACTTTTGTCCGAACCCAGGCCAGAGCGACTAGACGGGTTAGAGTCATCCATGCTTTAATTCAGATTACCAACAAAAAAATGTTTTGGTAAAATAATTTTGAGAACAGCCATATGTTTTACCATGGTAGAGGAAGTGGTTTGCAGGTTCACTGGTACTTTTCTTTCGGTCTCTTTGCAGAATTTGAAATGGATAAAGAGTCAAACCCTGGCCTGCCTTTACCATCCCCACCCACATACACACCCCCTTTTATAGCTTTCCAAAGAGATGCTGTGATATCATAGCATCTGCTTCGAAGAGAACAACACACAGCACTTAGCCCAATTGGATTGAGTGATGACCGACGGCGTGGCACATCATCGTATTCATCTATCCATCCAGCCCTCCCCTTATTACTATCTCATCTACAAGCTCTGGAGGCTGGAGCAGTGGATGAATGATGGATGGGTGGATGGATGGCTTCTTTCAAGCCACAACCACTGTTTGAAAAACGATCTATAGCCCCCCGCCCCCCGTACATCAATTAACGTCTGCCTGCAGGGAAACAGACACACAATACCTCACAATCAAAGTCAACTTCTGAGCACACAGACATCAAAAACAAGCCAAAAGCACTTTGACTGGTAAACTTTGACGTTATTTTTTTATTTTGGTGACAAGAGGTCACTGTTGTGGCAGTTTTGCTGTGCACTGTGTCTGCATATTTTGTTGCTGAATTTGGCATTCATGTAGCTGGTGACACGGGGCTTCTTGCAGCGCTATACCTCCTGTCTACCAGACACATTATTCCTCTCAAAAAGACCGACCATACACAAAGTATTTAGGAGAAGATTTCATAACATGGTGATGACACTCTACTGGGATGTATCAGTATAGGTAAAACATTTGTTTACAGTGTGCATGTCACAGGTTTGACAGATTTTGTCAAGATGATAACTGTCAGAGCTCGTCTTTAAATAGTCCGCGTGTCAGTCTGCAGCTCTGTCAAAGGCCCCTCTCCTCAGGGACTGTCAGAGACCGAGCAGAGTCAACAAAAGATCACGGTTGCCATGTACCATTCTTCATTTGCTGATTGCAGCAAACCTGGCAACCTGCACCCTAAGCATAGAAGGATATTAGCGTGATGAGTTGCTGATTGGACACAACCAGCACACACAGAACAGCTTTGAAGAACTTCATCATGAAGCCACTCATGCACAGCTGCTATTGTTCTACAGGAGTCACACACACACACAGTGGGAAGTGTGTCTGTGTGTACGTGTTGTTGTTCCACACATCTTTTTCATTTGAGCAAAGCCATTAAACAAACCAACCGATTCCATTTGAAGCCTTCAGCGACGTTCTAGTAAAGTCAATGAAAACAGAGCTGTGAGCACTACTAAAAGCCTGGCTCGCAGCCTCGTTCCCTCGATGCACACACACACACGCAGGAAACAACCTAAAGTAGCACAGACCACTTTTGGATGCTCTGATTCCCGTCTTTCTCAGAAACAAACACACAAATTGAACCTGGGTGTGTCCCTGACTAAGCCAAAACATAATGTTGACACCGATGTGATATGGAGCTGCTACCACATCAAGAAATTTTAGCAGCAAAATGCACATTACAGCTTCCCAGAGGCAAAGGTGACGTCCTCTCATCACTTACTAAAGATAGTCCAAAACTCCAAAACAGATTCAGTTAAAAATAGTGCGCGACAAAGGAAAACAGAAAATCCTCACACTGTAGTATGGTATGTTGCCCAACACACAAAAAATGTTGATGATGAGTGGTTCGTAGAAACATTTACTGGTAACATTTTATACTGCTGACTGGGCTGATTCTTACGTTACGGTCATCGATCTCTGGCAAGAATTTATGTTCAGAAAAATTGAGTTAAGTTTAATTTAAGTTTAAATTAAGTTTCATCTTCTGCCCTCATCCTAAAAAAAAAGAAAACTGGCTTTTAGGAACAAGACATGAGTATGTGTGTGAGCATCTTGGAGACATTGCTGTTCAACAGAATTACAGTGAGGTAGAGCTTGTTTCACACTGGAGGGTAATGTCTTCTTATCTGAAAGTCAGGATAAAAGGACGACCAACTGATATGAGATAAATGAATGACAGACTGACAGTAACAGAAAAACAGACAGAGACTAGGGTCAGTGTGGCCCAGAGCAGACAAGACTATAAATAGATCCAATCCTCCTCCGGCTTACAGCCCTGAATCACACTGACCTGGCCCGCCCAGCATCACCCAGCAGAGAGACGGAGACACAATGAGACAGAAAGTGAGAGACAGAGAAGCAGACACAGAGAAAGACTGACAGATGGAGGGGTACAGAGAAAAACTAGAAAGGCGGATGAGAGTTCCTGTCACAGCTTCCTTCATCAACAAGTGACTCGAGTCAGACGTCCTGTCGCTGTGAAAGGTCAGTCTGGTGTCAGTGGGCCAACGCTGATGCCAATGAAGCCGACTCGAAGCCAGCAGTGTAATGATGTAAACACAATGAGGAGGGCAGTGATGGAGAAGATGATGAAAGTAAGGATGAAGATGGTGTTATTAATGTCACATTTCTGATGGCAACGATGCGATGATGCAACAGTCGAAAGCTGCCCAACTGTCCTCTGCAGTATGCTAATAAGACAGAGACGGGCACCAGTTCTGCTCTGCTGGACCCCAGAGACAGTAGAGCACTGCCGCATCTCAGCCAACAGGAAGAAAACACCAGAACACAAGAAGAAGAGTCTACAGCCAAACTAACAGCTAGCGTCAGCATGCCAATATGCTCGAAATGACATGCTGAAGCTCAACAGGTATGATGTCTGCAATGTTCACCATATCAGTAACGCATTTGATTGCTAGATAATTAGCAAATGAACAACAAAGTGCAGCTGAGATTGATGGGAATGCTGTGAGTTCTGCAAGTTATATATAAAACTGTGACTGCCTACTAGCTGTGATCAGTTCAGTCCCAACAAGTACTTTCAAATAAGTGGACAAAATATTTTGGTAAACTTTTCAGCGTTTCTTGATTTACTTTTTGTGCAAAAGCCATATTTTACAGGACATTTACCTTTAGAAACAGACAAATATTCAGCACTGAGGTAAACAAGATGGCTTCCAGTTTCCTGCTCTCTCTATGACAGTGCTTTATCGTGACACCAATAAGATACGCAGCATTTTCCCACCTGGCCATGTGTGTTTAGACAAGCCTGTTTCCCCTCCCCAGCCTCCCTTATTCCCTGATGAATTCAGTTAAAGGCACATGAAAATGTACAAATCAAACTGCTTAATTTACTTTTAATGAGGCTTTCCTGACCTCTGCTTTGAATGTATAAACAGGATACAGCTCTGCACACTGCTAAACCTCTCACGCATGCCTCATCTAAAAAATATTGTCATTCAAGTTTAAATTGCTGTGACCCCCGGCTGCTCCCGGTCGCTTCCGATTTTGCTCTGAACACAAGTCGGGTGTTTACATTTTGAAATACGCAGCAGCTCAAATTAAACTTATGATTATGAGAAGAGGACTTGCTCAGTCAAAGTTCTTACATGCTTTTCTGCTCTCAAATTTAGGATGAAACACAACAGCGCAGCAATCTGTGCGTGTGTGTTTGTGTGTCCGCGTCTGAGAGATGTCACAGTAGCTCAGCCAAAACATGTAGTGACACGCTGTGTATCCTCATTCTTCTCTCTCATGTTGTTTTTCACTATAACGTTCTCTGTTCTGCATCGCGTTCTGCATGCTAACACAAACCGTCTTCGGTCAGCGTGCACGGCTCGCTGGGTGTGTTACATTGAGCCAGTAAATGAAGCTTAAACAGACCTAAGCTGACCTGCAGGGAGAGACTATTAACATCAGGTTGCTGCACAGCATTGTGAAAAGAGTCAGTGTGTCCCTGCCAGGACCCCTTACAGCGTTTAGTTATAAAAGTTCACTCTGACCAACGGGAGAACAAATACGGCTGCAGCTTCACCTCTTTTAAACTTCCTCCTGTGCAGAAACAGCAGAAGGGGGTATGGACTCTTCTTTATGATGGCAAAAGTTGGAGGAGTTTAACATCACAGGAATAAGGCAGCAGTAACAGCGAGACTCTCCAGTCGGATGAAGTTATCGAGGTGGAACGAGGATATATTTGCGGTCCCGACCTTTGCCTGAAAGGCTGCTCATGGCTCTATTACACAACATCCATGGAGGACATTCACCAACATTTAAATACCAAATTACTTGACGAGTCTAGCATTTGGTGACATCACTTTGTCCTCCTGTCACTTTCACTCTCTTCTGTTACGACACCCTACCTCTTCTGCCCTGGTAACACCATCCTAACCGCCCTGACTCCTCCACCCATTATCCCTCTGTAATCACTTCCCTTCATCCAGCCTTCTTTGTCTTTTAATTGGCTGGTCGAACACTACTGATTAGTCCTGTTTCCTTCATTATGCCAACAATGTTTTTCATCATGATGAAGTGCCAATGGCAAAGGACAAAGCAGGGTGACAAATGATTAATGGCAGAGTCACACCAACATTTACAACCTGAAAATGTTTGCACCAAAACTGTTTGTAAGTGAAAAGATAAGGTGATAAATGAATTCAATCAGAAACTGTTTCAATAACCAATTACTCTTTTAGGTCCTTAATAAAGAGAACCTGCAAAACACATTGGCTTTGTTCCCTCTGAGAATCTATTGCTATTCCTTGTTTTAAAGCAAAACACCGGTATTTGAACAAACAAGACATTTAGATACATTACTGTGGACTCTGGGAGTCCAAAGTAATGTAAGTCAGGTTAAATTATGAATTTTTGGGGTTTATAATGTAAGTATACGACTCAACAAAGTATAAGACAAAGTCTGAGTCTTTTTTTAGACATTTCTTATTGTAAAATGTTACCTTATATCTTAAAATAACAGATCTCACAAGCTATACAGTCTGTTAGATCCTTAATAATTGCGTAGGTCTAAGCTGTGATGAGCGATGGATGTATTGTCTGAAGTCTCTTTCTTTCTCTCCTTCTCTGAAAGGTTGACTGTGTTTACAGGTAACAGATCTCACCATCGCAGCGAATGACACCCCTGCAGCACATACACAATGTGAACACACCAGCCTACATGGGTTATGTCAATGTTGTTATGGGATAATCAATACTCACGCTGGAGTACACAAGACAGGGCTGTATCAGGTTGCTTCAAAAGTGAATCAAGTTTCCAACATAACTTATAAATGTGTAAATTGTGTGTCCACTTTTAAACATGACATAAACTCAAACTGAGTACATGCTCCTCTTGTTGGGCACACAAAGTCCCACACAGTTGTTAACATCAGCACTGGTAGTTAAGACAAAAGTGAGGCCATAGCAACTTCTCTCTACGGTGTCCTCCTTACACCCTTCCTGCCTCTGTGTATCTCTGGTAAGTCTATGACTCTCTACGGCTTGTGTTAACAGGATCGTTCATTCATCTGTCTCTTTCTGTGTCTCTACACTACACTTTTGTCTTGACTGTGACATCCATCAGTCATAAAACATCCCCCCTACCCTGTTTCTAATCACACACTAACAGAGGAAAGTAACATGAACCAACAACCTCCCACCAAACATCAGAGAGGGGGGGAAATATTATACGTGAAGGCATTCTGGTATTGTTCAGAATCCCTTTTTAACCTTCATCTTTCATTAAATCTGAACTGAGAAAATCCTGAGCTTTATAGCTGCATCATCATCTCATCATTTTTATCCAGTGACCCCAAACTAATGTTCTTAGTTTTACTGTTCTTTTAAAATAATGGATCCGAGCAGCAAGCGGTCCAGCTTCTAAAAGTTCATGAGTGGAGGTGAAAACTATGACATCACAGCATACCCAGCTGAATAACACATTTATATATAAACAGCTGCCACCTGTGGTTTCTGACACTGCCACAAAGACCAGTTTTTTCCTCCTATTATCTCAACTACCCTGTGCTGTGGCTAAGCAAATACATGAGATTAAAGGTAAATTAGACTTATCACACGTTCCCTGCCAGCTCACCATGCCACATGTAATTAAGGACGCTTGTGTATTAGAGCTGTGTGAGCTGCGAGCGTGGCCCCGCTGCTAATTTACATCAACGACTTCACAGGGTTCATTAGGTTAAGAGAATGAGAGTTCATACTTTTTGTTTGCTAAATTAGGAAGCCATTTAAGCACTTGCATGGAGTCTTTTATCTTTAAAGAACAGCTGCTACAATGTTTTTGAACAATACTTTTTTAAATACTATTTCTAAACAATTTGCATTATGCCAACTATGTCAACCAAAAAATGATCATCTTTGTCTGCTCCTCATCTCTGCTTGAGGCTGGCGGCTCGAGGCTACATTAACCATTACTAGCATAACACCCCCTAAACTCCCCAGTTGTGCAGTGTGCTTTTGAGTTGCATTGTGGGTAATGTAGGAGGCTTGTTTTTAAACACACACTATGTAATTACTGCTACTAAGGGTCTCTCTATCAAAACATAAAACATGTTTGCTGATGTTGTGTGGGAAGACGCAGCAGCTGCTCAGAGTTGCCGAGCTCTGGTGGAGAAGTCGGCTGCAGAGCCAGAACTTCTGGAGGAATAAACACCCAGACTCACATCGGGTTCTGCTCTGATAAAGAGGCGTCTTCAACAGAAAATCAGAGATTCATTTTTCAATTTTTGGGATTAGAAAGTGGATTTATCTTGACTCCTATTTATCAACCTGACTGCAGCAGTGATCCACAGAGTTGACCTCTATTGTCAGGTGTTTATGTTTATTGCAATTTGACTGCCGACTAGAGCTAGAGGGGAAATTTCTGTTTACTACACGAGGAGAGACAACTGGAGTCTATGGTGAGTGCTGAATTCAATGATAGTTGCAGACACACACACCCAGGATGTGTGCTGTCGCTATTAAGCTGAAAGAAAGAACACAATCCCGAGGTCAAACTCACTACACTAGTGATAAATTCACCATTAAACAGCCACCATCACTGATTGAAAATCTATCTGATGTGACTCACCCACAAATGTTCACAGATAAGGTAATGTTTTACAGTTTTAAAGTTTTAAGTAACAAGCTAAGTGTCATTTGCCAACTTGCCTATCCCGTAGGGAGTAGCAACGGGTGACCAAATGAAATGCACTGTTACCTTGACTAACTTGTGGATTCCTCTGTGTTTGAATATTTCTGGAAACATTTAGAATTATGTAAGTATACAACTCACATTTCTATGCAGAATTCTTACATATTATGTCTTTAACAAGGGAGAAAAATGCTTAGAATCAAAAAGAAGACATATCTAGTTATGCTGCATCAATTTTGATCAATGTGCATCCAGAAATGTTTTACTATAGGAGCACAATGCTCGTTATCTTTAATTTATCATGTTTACCTGGCTTTTTATTAACAACTGACAATTATTGGTTTCTGTTGACATATTTGAACACAGATTTTACCTGTTTCCAACACTGCATGTTCATTTTGCATTTGAGACAAGCTTTTGGCTGGAGAACTGTTTAAAACATGCGTGATGATGACGCCCAAATTAGTGCTAAGAATAGATCTGGAGGCAAATTCTGACACCTTTATTCCAACACATAAATAACACTGCCCGGGTTCCCAGCCTTGATGTGTCAGAGTGCAGCCTTGATCCTGGCTTGGTGATAACTAATCACTGATGAGCGGCTGCTCCAGAGAGACATCCTTCAACCCTTACAATGGCCAGCTCTGAGGGTCGAACACACACTCACACAGGCTTATCTCTTAGTTATTCCCTGAGAGAACAGACAATGACCTCCACTGTGTGTTGAGGCTGCCAGTCCTTTTTGGTAAAACATGAAGTGACAGTACAACAGAAACTAAATGCAAAGAGTAAAGCTGAGTGAAGAGTGACAGCTGACATAGATCAGGTCAGACAGCTGAGCAGTGATAGTTTGTATGAGACAAATCTCCTCCACAAGAACAAATAATGACGTTATTTTACATTTGCCAGGGTTGCTCTGCCAAAAACTATAATGATGCTGGATATTTGTTTTTGAGCTTGTGGAACAGGTCCGTTTTCATAACACACAGGATCTGACTTTACAATGTGCAGGCTTACAGCGCTTTGTGTAAGCAATGAGCCGTGTGTGCTGTTATCACACTTTCTTCCGAGGAGTGTGTTTGTTTCTACAGCCAGACAGGTTGGGATAGATTGTTCTACTTATAAGGGAAAGTATATCACGTCCGCTTTCCTGTGATGACATAATTATTGTTTATTTAATCATTCATTCAGAATATTTGCTCAGCTGTTGAAGCTGTCACAATGATTAAAAACTGAATGTTCAGTCATCCTCGAGAGCAAAGGGACAAATATTTGTTCTGTCTACCTGCAAGTATGAGACACAATGACATTTATTTTTTTGCTTACTGGTTTAATCAAACTAAAAAGGCAGAATCATTAGAAAATAAAGGTAACTCAAAAGACACCACCCACCACAGCCACAGTTCACCATTCTGCCACCTGGCAAGTGATACAGAAATATCCACTGCCACACCACCAGACAAAAGAGCAGCATCTTTCCACCGGCTGTTCGTCTCCTCAATTCACCCTCTCACTACATAAAAAAAAGTTTGTTTTAAATTCAAATTTCATTCTACAACCCTGGTGCTGCAAAATGACTAATAAATGAACGTTTAACCTTTTAAAGTGCTGGCACTCCAACACAATCCGGTGATCAAGTGGTTGGAGTGGACTGTAAAGCCTTCACCTACAACACTGCACTAAAGTGTATCAGCAGGCCCGGAATACTAATACTACTTATTAAGAAGACTTTTATTTTGAAAGGCTGTTTTGATTGTAACCTTGGAAGCAGACACACAAACGCACTGAGTGTTTTGGTGGAGTGCCAGTCAGCAGGTCTGCACTCTTCAGCCAAGTGATGAAGCCGCACACTCAATTCCATTGAAACAAATTTATTGGGATACTACAAACTGCTGTAGCGCTGCTGAGCAGCTGTCACCTGTAATTATCAAACAGACCTGGCCAAGAGCCCGCAGGCAGGTGTCTACTGTTGAGGGGAAACTAGTATTAAACAGACATATCTGACAAAGCCCTGCACAGAAGCGAGAACAATAAACTATGGGTGTGTGTGTTTGTGTGCGGCTGGTCAAACATCCTTCTCTTGGGAATATAGCAGCCTTGTGTAAAGAAACCTTAGTGTAACTGAGGATAATGAGTACAAAAGGTAAACAAATATTTACACAGATCACTTTGTTCTGTGCGTTTGTGTTTCTTTGCATTTAGAGCCAAGTTGTGATGTATGTGTGGTCTCCATGTTTTGGTTATATCACTTCAGGTTTGCATCTTGTCAAATGAACAGTCAAAAGCATAAAGCAATAAAATGATTAGACAAGCAAATAGACGTGTTGAAAGATTACTGACTCAAATGTGATGAGGTGGAAAGAGCGGTGTTTAGAAATATGTTTGCTTTAGTAGTATCAAGATATGTTCAAGTTGACTTAATTTCTATGTTGTTTGCACAATTAAAAGGTAGGTGGGTGGAAGGTGGAACAAACAGTTTGAAATTGTTTGACATGTAGTCCAGCAGACAGCGTTCGTAAAATTCTTAAAATCTGACTGACCTATTCTACTAGTGGGCTAACGTAGCGTCAACCAGCAACGATGAGTGGGCTACAGAGGTCCATCAAGCTCACCAAAAAATATCTTTTGCATTAATTTTCAGACCTGTAGTTTTGGGCGCCAACTAATGCTGACTCAGGTGACATCACTTGAGGCATTTATCAAACCACACACAGACTTTCTGGAGCCACAAATGACTTACAACTCTTTACACTACTCCCCACGACCTGTGAACAGACTGACAGCAGAGCACAAACACATCACACTACAGCTCAACGAACACGGAGGCAACTGACATTTATGACGGACAGAGAGGCCTGAGACAAAACTTTTTACTTCAACCCCACTTATACTCTCGCCTCCAACTGTGAATTGAGTCCCTGCTGTGGAAGCTTTTACTTCGACAACTGCTGTCAGATTAAAGCCCTAAAAATCAAAGAGAAAATAAAACTTTTCTGAGACGTTTCCTGGAAAACATCAATTTGTCTGATTGACAGCCAGGCTTTCTGAGTGGGTTTCCTCATGCTGCAATATGTGACTCTTCATTGTACATGACACTGAGTGAATATGGTGACCAACTATATCATATGTAATCTTAGTTGTGAGGTGTGAGGAAGAGGAGGGAGTAAAGCTGTTTGATTGACAGCATGAAAGTGGGTGTGTGATCAGGAGTGGACTAACCGCCGGCATGTCAGAAGAAACTTTTCCCTTCCATCCTTACTTCAATTCCTTACCCTCTTTGTTCCTTACTTACCTTCCTACTTATTTAATTACTTCCTTACGTCCCTTCTTCTTTAATCACTTAGCAGCCCCCCCCATACTTAACATAACCTTCCCTCTTTCCTTTTACATTTTGGTCCGGATGTTGGCAAAACGGATGAGGCAAAACAGTTACGAGGCAGACAGGTAGACAGAGAAAGAACAGCAAGAGGACAAAAGTAAAATATGGAGAGAGCTGGCATTGGCGGCACGTTGTGATCTCATTGTCACACACACACACACACACACACACACACACACACACACACACACACACACACTTGCTGGATGCAATCTATGTGTGTATCCTACTTTATTGCCTTTTCAATCTTCCAACTGCGCAATAAATAATCTCAATAAAAACCTCTCTATTTCGAAAACAGCAACTTATTTACTTGTAAAGTATAATTACAGCACCCATCTCACAACAATATGAGATGTGTGTGTGTGTGTGTGTGTGTGTGTGTGTGTGTGTGTGTGTGTGTGTGTGTGTGTGTCTTTATTTGTCCATCAGCTAATCTAGTTGACTTACTGTCTCAGCTCTAAGTGAATTTAAGAGGCAAATCGTGAGAATAAAAGAAAGAAAAAGAAACCGATGACACAGAGCGACTGTGAAGTGAGGAAATCTTTCACAGTAAAGGTTCATTAGAGGTGTTGGAGCCAGAATACAATGGAAATAAAAGTATGAGCATCTGCACACTTCAGTCTGCGAGGCAAGCTTTCAGTCAAGGACGTTCTTGAAGCTCCGCACATGAACAAAGCTGGCGTCACTGTCAAAAGAGGGACATACAAACAAGACCTCCTGTTGGACTCACACACACGCACTGACGCGACCGCATCTGACAAGGAAGCGCACACATACACACAGACGGACACACATGCACGGACACCTGAGATTCCCTGGTGTAATGTAATCCAATGAAGTGTTGGCAGGCAGCATGACACAAACTAGTTTCCATTTAGACCAGAACAAGCAATTTGTGTTGTGCAAGTGTTTCCATTTTAACTATTGCTTAATGGCAGAAACCACAGGAAATTCATTTTTTCTTTTTTTTGCAAGAATACCAAAAATTTACAGGTTCAAGCTCTTCAAACCTGAACACTTTCTGGTTAGTCATATATGATATTGAATTCAATATATAGAGGGTTTGGACGGCTGGTCCGACAAAACAAGAAATGTGAATATGTCAGCTTGAGCTTTGGAAAACTGTAGTGGACATTTTTTTCATTATATATTATTTACAATCTCAATCAGCATCCTCTGTCCTAGTCCAGCGCTATATGGCGAATGAAAATTTTATATAAGTTGGCTCTCGCATGATGCCATATGCTTCGGACAGGCAGGATAATGATGAACAGATAAAGAGAGAAAAAGAGGGCAAGATGAATATGACAGGAGGAGCGAGTAGAAAACACACAAGGCTGTCGTTTCAAAGAATTGCTAAGAAAAGAGGAAGGTCTGCATGCTGTGGGAGGACTTACACCATGCATGTGTTACAGTGCACTATTTCTCTCTTTCCATATCTACATCTTTCTGTTTCCATATGTGACTCTCTCACTCTCTCCCTCTCATCAAATATTCACAGTTGGTCCCATTAAACATTCACCGCGCAGCGCTGCTACGTTTATCTGCCCTCTGCCAATCAGCCTCCAGCGAGTGCACTAGAAGCCCACCAAAAGCCTAAAAACACACACGGGCTGGCTTGCAATGTGGCAGTCTTGCAGAGAGGGGAGACGGAAAGAGGGTGGAAGAAGTGGCAAAAGACAGTAGAAAGAAGGGGATGGTGACAGGGGGAGAAAATGAGACACATGGAAGAAAAACGACGCAAAGAAAAGGAGCGCAAGGGTCCACTCATCAGCACTTGTCCATGTTCAGTGAGAGCAGAGCCAGCCTTGCACCTCAATAATTCAACAGCGGGACGAGTGCCGCAAGCCTCTCCCTCCTTCCTCCTCCTCTCTTTTGCTGACATCACAAGGCCTTACCTAATAACAGGGTAAAAATACACTCACTTCACAGTCCAACACAATACGTGACACATAATTGTAGCTAAAAATAACACGAAACAGCATCAAGACAGATCACACTGTCAACAGTGTTTCCTTTTGGATGATCCGCCGTCTGCACGGAAAGCGGTTCAGCCGCGTGTTTCAGTCGAACGTCTCACGATCGTCTGATGTAACAGACGCTCTTTCATTTAATCGATCCAGCTGTTTCCAACCAGCCGTGTAAAAGCTTGCATTTCACCGCAAGACACGCAGGTAAAGGCCACCGGAAGCATATTTTTGCACTTCAAGTCTATTGTCTCCCATTTTACACACAGAACTGCAGGGATGGTGTGTTGGGCTCCGAGTGCCGCCAAAACCCGGATGACCTACATTCAAAACGGTGCCTGAAGTCAATTAACTGCTGAGAAAAGCAGCAAATATTCATGTTGGAGAAGCTGGAATCAGAGTGTTTTTGGCATTTGGTACTCTAAGAAATACTATTGAAAATGACACAAGTGTAACAATGCTGAGCATTACTCTAGATGGGCAGTCTGATCAAGAGTGGGCGTTGGAGGGTTTTCATTTCACAAAACTGGTCACTGGACTCACACAGGTATCTTACTGTATGCTTGGTTCCACTGGAAATTAAAGATTTGTAAAGCTATATTTTAAAGCATGGATGAAAAATGGTGGTTTCTGCGAGTGCACCCAAGTCTTGTCATTGTACTAAAAAAGGTAAAAAGGCATGTCTGTCAATGTACCCCAGATGTACAGCCACAACTGGTGTCTTTCACATTAAACTGTGTATCACGACAAGGATGAGCGTCATATTTTGTTTTTCGTTATTTTCGTTTTTTTGACATTTCCATTACTTTCTCAGGGAGTAAAGCATGGATCTGGATGAAAAATGTATTTATTTGGTTGGTATCTATGAGTGACTGCAAAAGGGGACTGAGGTTAGAGCTACTGAGCTGAGTGTAATTATAGTCTCCAAAATGCATTCAGTTGGTCAAATCAAGTTACTCTTACAAAAACAGTACTTGCACAAACCACAGGTGTACTGTGTGTTACTCTACAACATGTAGCATGCTGTTTCTGTTGTGCGTTTTTTTTTCTTTCAGACTTCAAGTTTAGGTCTTCACGGATTACAGCAACTTTATTTTTGGTTCCCGTAGTTTTCACTGGAAATAAACGTTGAGTTGCACATTTCTGTAGTGGAAGTGGCCGAGATATTGCCAGGAATGGAAGGCTGCTCTGGAGGAACTGCTGCTGCTTGAACCTCCTTCTCTTCCTCTTCAACTTCTTGACTTAGCACTGTTCTTTTTTCTCCCACTATGAAACCTTGCATGCATGACAAGCTTTTCATGAGTCAACAGAGCATTGGTTAACATGAAAAGTGGTCATCATATGCCATGACATGTATTAGTAGATTTACTTTAATATCAGTTGATCAAGTCAAAGTAGAAGACTGGTGATGATGACATCGAGCTTTATAAATGAGAAGCTGCAGATAAAGCTGAGTGAGCAAAAGCTAAATCTGACTTGCTTATATTCATGTAGATGTGCAAGGTTTGGCTTTTCACACAATGAGATGAGCCACTCTAATGAACCTACTGTCAGAAAGGAGATATGAAAATATCTCGCAAACTTCCTTTTATCATATCCTTAAAATCTAACCACGGACTTCTGGTGCTTAATCTTTGTACAAAACGGATTCCAGCCCCTACATGAGACATACAGAAGTCATGGCTCATCACGAAAGCCACAGAGAGACACTCTCTCTCTTTTCAACCAAGTGTGCACAAAAGCATGTGAGAGCCCTTCAGCACCAAAGTAAAAGAGCACAGTTCCCTTCTTAACTTCTGCTTCTCAGGGTTTTTATCAGGTTGCCACTGCTGCCTCGGGCTAACAATAATTGTCATTACTTCTGTAAACGAATGCTTGAGTCACTTGTGAAATACAATATGACAGTTTTATGGCTTTCAGTATCAGTAGCTTTGGACTGCAGGAGTATTTACACATCCGAGTACAGCTGCAACGATCAGTCGAATAAAAGTAAATTAAACGCCAACTATTTTAATAACATATTAATCATTTTAGTCATTTTTCAAGCAAAAAATGTCAAAAATGTGCTGGTTTCAACTTCTTAAATGTGAGGATTTGGTGCTTATTGTCATTCATGATCATAAATGAAAAGTCACTGAGTTTTAGAATTTGTTGGACAAAATAAGCAATTTGGGCTCCTTGCAGAAATGCCAGCGCACATGTATAAATGCTCACAATGGCGTAGACCACTTGCATAGTTGGATGCAGTGGCTGTGCATAGAGAATAAACACTATCAATCAACCTTAACTGTTTCCCTGTTTCCAGTCTTTATGCTAAGCTAAGCTAACCGGCTACTGGCTGTAGCCTTATATTTCACTGACAGACATGAGAATCCTCTTAATCGCCTCTGTCATAAAGCCACTGAACCTATTTCCCAAAATGTTGAATTGCTTCTTGAAATGAAGATCAATCAGTTCGTCAATTCCTTGTTAATAAACCACCAAACTTTAAGTACGGTATACGCTGAGCTTATAAAGCATCTTCCATTTTAAAGGTGTGTGTACCTGTAGTCTAAATGTTTCTGTACTTTTTGTGTTTGCCTTTGCATGACTGGTCCTGTTTTGTATCTTATTTTCAAGAATATATAAACTGAACAGACTAAGAAGAAAAAATTACTTTCAAGATTCTGAATGAGAAAATGTAGCCTGTAAAGAAAATGTGACTCTCAACCGATTAAATTCAAATAACAACAGTAAGTAAATGTGTGTTTCTCACAATGTGCCTCAGTGTTGATTCACACGTGTGTGAATGTCAGTGGAAGTGACAGACCACGTGTGCGTGTGTGAGTATCCGCTTGAGCGACTGTGCGCATGCATGTGACGCCACACGACCCAGCCATAATCGCTGACCTCACCGCGAGCCGATGTGCCCTCCTGAGCCAAACAGAATAGGGATTAATCCCGCCTACGCACACACTCACACACCCACACACACCTCGTACGTAAAAGTGATACTCCAAAGTTCCCCTAAACATCAAACCACCAAAGCCGATACACTGCTGCGTACAATGTTTGCAAACAGTAACAAGGAACGCACATGCAGAGGTCAGACTAAACGTGTATTTGAACCTCCAGCTGCTGCAGTACTTCTGCGAACAGGACTGTGTGTGTGTGTATAATATGTGAAGCCCAGATGTTTAATGTTTGTGTGTGAATGGAGACGACATAATCTACGACACCACTTTAAATAAAGATATATTTTTGATAACGACTGCTATATTGGCTTAAAATCTGGGATTATATTTGTGTGTTTTTGAAAGAAAATGATAGGGAAGCAATAATGCTGATACTTCCTTAAGCGTTAGTCTCACATTAGCATAGCCGTCAAGGCTAATTGGCTTGCTCTTCAAAGGGCTTTAAGTAGTTTGTCTCCTCTCTTATAACCTCTCTGGTACAAGGTTATCACAACCTAACGAAACAAAGGCCTTAACTATAAGTAAGACTTGAGTTGTAGGAAATGACAGAGTGATTCTTTAACCCAAGGGTGCAGGTCCGAGTGTCTCCCCGCCGGGTGTTGAGGCAGTGGAGCTCATGCTTCTTGTGTTTGTGAGAAGCACATTGGCAGCACCAGGATGTCTCGGCTCTGATTAAGGGCACTGCGCACTGGAGGACGGACTACTGTGTGTGAGTTTCACATTGTGACGCTGCACACAGACAGGCCTTGTGCGCGTTGAGTGTGAGAACCGTTAAGTAGGTGAGAGAAAATGTGTGCAACTGTGTTTGTGCTTCAAGTGAGAAAAGAGCAGTCATCTTTATGTGCCTGCGTGTGTGTTTGTTTGTGTGATAATTGTGACCGAGACACAGAGGCGCGCACACACAGACACACACAAAACGCAGCCTCTCTGCCAGACAGCCTATGGGATGAAGAGTTTCACCCCTGCTGTTGCCGGGTTACTAGCTCCGGACCACTGCCAAGACAGCCCTCCACACACACACACACACACACACACACACACACACACACACACACACACACACACTAGATCAAATCGCCTGGTGAGAAGGGTCTTTAAGATCTCTCCTCAAATCAATCTTTTGTTTATAGAGAAGGAAGGGAGGGGACGGGAGAAGGGAGAAAACAACAGAAAAGGGACCGAAAATGACATGGTCAGAGACAGAGAGATCGAGAGAGGCAGAGGGAGAGAGGGGGAGAGAAGGGGAAAGAGAGAGAGGGGGGAGAGAGAGGGAGAGAAAAGAGGAAAAAGAGAAAGAGAGGGAGAGAGAAGGGGAAAGAGAGAGAGGGAGAGAAGGGGAGAGAGAGAGAGAGGCAGAGGGAGAGAGAGAGAGAGCCAGAGAGAGAGAGGCAGACAGAGAGGGGGGGAGACAGAGAGAGAGGGAGAGAGAGTGAAGCAGAGGGAGAGAGAGAGAGAGACAGAGAGAGAGAGGCAGACAGAGGGGGAGAGAAAGAGAGAGAGAGAGAGAGGCAGAGGGGGAGAGAAAGAGAGAGACAGAGGGGGAGAGACAGGGTGAGAGAGAGCAATTCGGTCTGCGTCCCCTGGGAAAAGAGCAGCCCAATCAGTCCAGAACTGGCCCTGATCTGCGGCTCATATCATCACTCAACCTTCGATGGCCGGGTCTGACGCTTACTTGGACGAACACACACAGAGTCTGGGACACGTTCACACAACCAGACGAGAAAGAGAAACAGCGACAGATCGATGTGATACATGTGCAAAGGCAAACACATGTGACATCCAAAAAAATCAACAGACGAGAGAGCTTGGATTCAGCGACGCGGCAGAAGGAATAATCTGACACACACAGTGTAACAGGCAGACTAATGACAACAAATCTGCCGCAAACACTGGAGCACAGGTGGTGGTATTTCAACATGTGTTAAACTGCTGCAAACACACACACCAACACAAACACACTAATCACACTGATTTAAGAGACAAATCCAGGTTATTACAGCCTACAAATTACATCTGACTGTCGTTTGGGATTTCAAACTGGGAACACGGAAACATCACTTCACCAAAGTCCGATAAGTCGAGACAGATTACCTAAATCACTTCATTTCGAGATAAAAACAAAAAGGCAGAGCGTCGCAGAGCGTTGGGAACAGGACTGTTATTGTTTATTTAAAATTCAAACAACCATTCAAACGTGGGAAAATGTTAAATATTTGGTTTCAACATTACAATCTGCTCAAGATTTGCAATGTCAAGTCAGGCAAAGTCCCTCAATCACATCGTGCTGCAACTTGATACAAGGGGAAAACTCGCAAGGTTCTCATTTTTCATGTGCGCGCATAATGTTATTTTCTGAGCGCTGGCGTCTTTTTTCAGTTGGTCCCAGTGAGGGGAGAGCGTCTGTGGCAGCATGTGGCCGCCTAGAGAAAAAAAGCGCTTCACCCAGCATCTTTTTTTTCAGAGAGCACCGCCTTTTCTGCGCACTTAGTAGTTGAAAATCTCTCAACTTTTCAGAGATACGCTGGGCTCGTCGCTATCGCTCTTTATCAGGCAACCAATCGTGTATCAGATCAGGAAGGACTTGTCACCCCAATAACCAAGAAAATGGAGCAGAAGCTTGTTCTGGCTATTAGTGTTTTTTCTCTCACTGCATAAGTGCTTCAACCAAGCGCTCCCAAGACACCGCCATCACTTTTCTGCCTTAAGAAATGTTTTGTGGACATCGTCCCTGATCTGTCTGAGAGGTCTCACTAATATAACATCTTTAGCCTGATTGGGTTCTTGGACACGTGAGAGTTTGTTGCTTCTGAGTGGCAGCAAATATTTATTAATCATTCTTGATCATTTTATCAAAGAAAGCAGAGCGTACTTGGTTGGTTTGATTAAATGCACACTTGGTTGAAAATCCCCACTCCATTCTAGAAAGACTCATTCTTTCCAGATAGAGCTGTTCAAGTTATCTGGTGAAAATGTCTGTATTTTTTCATATTGCACTAAATATCGAAGACAGCCAAAATATTCCAGCGTCAGTTTTTTCTAATGTGGAGCAGCTCTGGTTCAAATGCAAAACTGTCACTACAGCAGCAGCAACCAGTCGATTAAACCATAACGCTAACTATTTTAATAATCGATTCATCGTTTCAGTCTCTTAAATGTGAGGATTTGCCATTTTTCTTTGGGTTTTGGACAGTTGGAAGGACAAGAGATGCAACCTGAAGATGTCACTTTGGTCTTTGTTGTGTTTGTTTGTGATGAGCATTTCCACATTTTATAGACTAAATAATCAACCTCTTTAATCATGGAAACAATTGGCAGATGAATTGATAAAGAAAACTATCGTCAGCCGCAGCCCTGATCATCACGGTGTACAGTATATGCAGCAGGCTGCGCTGTGTGCTCCAGCTCCGGCCTGTTTGCTGTACACAACTGCACAACTTGTGAGGTTGTCACTCAAGTGAGCAGTTTGCCCACGTTCTGAAAAAGCAGGCAGGACTAGGACAGAGCGAGGCCAGGTTAGTGTAAGTGTAAATTACAGGCAGAGTAGCCCACATCATGGCGATCAGGCTACAGCAGCTCAAAAACAAACATTTAGTGAATGCTTTTGTCGTCCTGCATTTCAAGACAGGCTACGTGGTCTGCGCTGGAATTACTCTGAACAAATTCATTCTTTCTGAATCTTTGATTTAGAATTGATTTGATAATTTAGTAGCACCCTTAATTGCCTTCAGAGGAATTTCTAGAATACCAGACCAAACCCAGTGGTCGTGGATTCCTTTTCGAGCGGTCATGTGACATGGCTCGTTGTGATACGCGACGAGTTCCCTCTCTTTTTCAGTCAGTGATTCTGCGAGCTATCTTTCTGTTATACAAAGAGCAGGGATCTGTGAGTGCGTATGCATATTTCAGTTTTCAAATTTCATGTGGACGACCACGAAATGGTTTAAAAGCCTGACAGTATAATATCGTCCTAAAGAAAACTGGTATTTCACTTTGAACAAACTTTAACTTTATGGTTGCAGGTGTGCCTTACTTAGTACGAAGCGTCAGAAGACTAAGTTTGTGCTCTGTTTTTTGACTTTATGGCAAGCTCGGTAGGCTACTTCTGTGTCTCTGTTACTGTAGCCCACATGTCACACACCACGCAGGAGTAATAGGAAGAAATAAAGCTTATAGAGTGCTTATCTAGCTCCTCATTGACGCATAACAAAGGCAGCTGGACTGTGTGTACTCAAAGTCAGTTAAAAGATGTTTGCCTTCCCGAGGGAAAATGTCAAACTACGACTATGGACCGGTGGTTTTAGAAAAATGCAGATTATTTAATCAGAAAAATGGAGGTTTAGCTCTGTGATTCTTGTGATACTGTAATACACAATAGGTACAAACATACTGAGCCAAAGAAAACTCTGTACAGCAGGTCAGAGTTGAACCAGGAAGTCAGTCAGTCTGTTTGGTGAACCTGGTTGTTTCTCACTCTGAATGTTCCCGTGTTCCCATATTCCAGCAATTAACTGTGTGTGTGTGCAGTCTTTTTATCCTAATTAACACAAACTGTGGCCCGAACTCTTCAACTCAGTTCACCCAAGTTGTTGTGAACCAGGACATTCCTTTATCCCATCCTCAGGCTGCTTGAGGATATTTTAGGCTCAAGGTCAAGCTGGTGCACGTCCAATCATTTGCGAGAGACCCAACAGTAACCATAACAAACCAAAAATGGTTGCAGGCGACTGCCAAAGCCCGCTGAAGCCCACTGTACAACTTAAACCGCAGCAGCTCAGCTCAGCTCTGCCAAGTGGCCTCCAGCTTTTCAGGAATCTCCGCTGACAAGGACGGGACAGAGCGCCTGGATCGCTGCTCTTAAGGAAACAAACCAACAAACCTCCAGCTGACTCCGCTGAGCGGCTACAGCAGCCTACTGTTGTCAGCTTCAGTTTGCATAAATTCACACCGAGCTGCACAGTGGACATCGGCTGCACTTACCTCTGGCTGAGAGCTTTTTTGTGTTGATAATTTTAGCAGCATACTCCTGGCCTGTGGACTTCTTGACGCACCGACGGACGACTGAGAAGGCACCCCTGAAGCGGGAGAGAGAAAATCGATGAACCCAGGTGACGGATCAGTGAAAGCACTTCAAACACAACAAAACTCCCGGGTGCACGGCTGCGTGCTGAACTTGTCACACAAGCGAGGGCGTGCATTAATCACATACACGTAAAAGGAGAAAGGGGGGAAAGGAAGTCACATGCATATTTAATACAGTCTGATATTCTGTGCATGGAGATGTGAGAGGAGGTCGTGGCGGCTCGTGCTTGACAAGGGGAGGGAGAGGGCTCCTCATTAGCTCAGGAACATGAGAAGAATAAAGCCACTGAGAGGCAGAGTTAACATTTTCTTCTTTGCGGGGCTGGTGGCATTTTCTTTTTTCTTTTGCACAGACGCCTCCTTTAAACTCTCACTGGTAGGTGGAGCAGCTCTATTAGCCACAGCAGGCAGCAGATTAGATGTTACAAAGTGGCTTTGTAGCCAGGACATACACACTGCCGCAAACCTATGTGTCCTCTCATGTTTTTAATCCCCCTCAATGCAGCACAGCCTCGTCCTCTTTGACACAGCCAGCACAGTAGCCTCTCTGCGGTCTGCTCGGGAGAAATGCACGGAAAAAACATACACACATGAGCTGCATGACTGAACGAGGAGCGCCGGGATGCCACCAGGCGACCGACGCGTCCGTGCGAGGCGGCTCTCTGGACGCGTGGCTACCTGCGGACACCAAAGTTGCTGCCATTTCACACCTTTTAGACGCGCGTGAATGGTGTAATACACCTTTAAATGCGCATTGAGGATTAAACACAAGCCCCTGTAGCGCTAACATGAACCTGCCTGCAAGCTTATTGCCGCTGAGGTTGGTTTTTCCTTTCCCCCCTCGGCTGTTTCTTTTTTTTTTCTTCTTTTTTTGACAGCCCCTCTCCTGCCCCTGTCAACACTGAAGTAAACGCGCAACACACAATGGCAGCAGGAGAAAAACGTGCAAACGCACACACACGCACGCACGCATGCACACATACACAGACTGAATGCAACAAGAGCAGCAGCAGCAGCAGCAGTGGTGGAGGAGGAGGTGGTGACGGTCGCTTACTTTCCGAGTTCCTCGTACAGCTGGTATTCGTCTGTGAAGCGGGTCGAGGTTACAACTGTAGCCATGTTGACTGAAGTGAAGGGGAGAAGGGGGGGATCGCCTCGCGCTTCGGTGGCCGCCTCGCGCAGGTTTCGGGAGGAGGAGAGCTCGTGAAGGCA
Organism: Lagodon rhomboides; assembly: GCA_039737535.1. NCBI lineage: Eukaryota > Metazoa > Chordata > Actinopteri > Spariformes > Sparidae > Lagodon > Lagodon rhomboides. Next base: position 19,662,605 of record CM077796.1, on the reverse strand, counting down.
GCAGAGAGAGGGCTCGAGCTCAGAGGGAGTGGGAGGGGTGGGGGGAGAGCTGTAGTAACGAAGATCCTCTGCTGAGAGGAGGAGTCACTCCGTGGTGAGAACGTAAAATGAAGAGTGTTTTTTTTTTGTTGCAGAAGTGGGCGTTCACCTTCCAGCCTCGTGCCTCACCTGTAGTAATATTTTGCGGTGATTATGACATTTTTAATTTAATACTTTATGTTCATGATGTATTTTATAATGCAGGTGCACTCGACCCGAGAGGAGCTGGATATATTGATACTTTTGTGTAGTGTCTTATCATTTTTATGGTTTTAATGTTTACTGATTTATTTTGTTTTATTTACATTTTACTGTTGTTGTTTATCTTTTATTCTTTAACTTTTATTATTTTACATATTATACCATGTTTTTAAAAAATGTTTTACTTTGAATTGCATTTTGATTTGTTTGAAAGGTGCTATATAAATAAAGATTGGTTGATTGATTGATTGATTGATTGATTGATTGATTGATTGATTGATTGATTGTATTTGATATTTACAAAGTTAGGTTAATCAGTTACTCTAAATTGTCCGGATGTGTGAACGTGACCGTGAATGGTTGTTTGTCCCTACATGTCAGCCCTGTGATGAACTGGGTGTACCCCATCCCTCGCCCAGTGTCAGCTGGGACCGGCTCCAGGCCCCCTTGGCCCCTTGGTGACCCTGAAAAGTATAAGCAGTGACAGACGATAGATGGAGTTGGCAATGGAGAAAGCTGATTGTCCAAATTCAGATCTGCAATGTGATATTTTACAGTTGCTGTTCACTGTGCTCCTCGTCATTCTGTTACCGTCTTGTCTTTGGATATATCTTGAAAGAGGCTCTGGGGCGAGACTATTGATACATTTGAAATTTAATTTGAGAAAACAGAAACGTGTAAAGCTCTCAAAGCTAAGTACATTGTATCTCTTTTATTATCTGACAGTGATGCCACCGGACAGGCTTTCTATCCATTATTTATTAGGCCCTAATTGTATAAAGGGTAACTCAACCAGTTTTACACAAAAAGTGTGTTAAGAGGTCTTGGGAAGTACTAATGCATATGTGAAAAAGTAACATAAAGCTTTTTGTAGCTCCAGAGGAAGCTGCATGTAATGTGATAAGTTTCCTCCAGTGATGTCACTCAGTGGCTAAGTTGCATTGTGGGTAATGTAGGCACCAGGTTGTGAAAAGGAAAGGAAGGAGAATGTGTGGAATCAAAAAAGGAATCTCTGTCTGTTTTGTTTTTGATCTTTTTTTTAAACTGTCTGTTTTTTTATTTGTTGCAAAAGTACGTAATAATAGAAAATATAAACGTGAAATGATGCTTCCTCCACAGATGTTCTCAGAAACATACAATGACAAAAATATGTAAAAATGAAAAGACAACTGTTATATATACAAACAATGAGGTGAAAAAATAGATGTGGATATGAAAATACACTTCAATATATGAAAAGCAGGAGTGATGTGTGTCTCATGTTCCTCTGAACTCACTGTGCAGTTGTTGAAATAACATAGTAGTGTATGCAGAGTCTTCTTCAATAATTTGTATAAGTGTTTTTTTTTTAAAGTCACACCCAACGGTGGTCTTTTAGAGAGTTTTTTGGGTAGTTCTTGCCCACTTTCATGTCCTCACAAATCCTCTACACATTATGAGGTGACACTCATCTATGTTTCCCAAAGCTGTGTTTTGTTTTGATATTTTCTCACACCAGAAATAATGTCAGAGTGAGACCTCCTCCTTCTGTCTGCTCTCTGGCAGTAGTGGTGGAGGTGGGATGTAAGCCACGCGAGATCTTTTCTGTAGTGACAGGAGCCACAGATCCAGATTCAGTTTCACCATCGCTCACTTCCATCTTCGATTTTTCATGCACAAGCGTAAAACTGACACCAGAACAGCCGATGAGAGCAGCATCCTTTGAAGACCAAGTCGTGTACTGAGATGTGATGCGGCAATATTTTAATATTGGCACAGAGCAATGAGCTGCATGCCCACTATCCTATGGTTTCCATTTCATAAGCTGGGTCGACCCCCCCCAAAAAAGGAGAATCGGTCAGTTCCTTCAAATATAGCACAAGGACGCGATAATGATTCAATGTTTCGATTTTGTTTAGCATCAAAATCTTATCGAAATCTCCTTATGTAACAGGCACCTGCAGTCAAATTCTAGCTGTCTAAACAATACTATTTTTTACTTTTTCTCTTCATTCTGGCATGAACTTTCCCGATGCGCTTCAGAATGTTTGGTTTGTAAAGAAAGTTTGTCTTTAATCCGAAAGATTTGAAATGCGACGTCATTCTGAGGCTATTTAAAGACTTTTGGGGACACGATTTTTACATTTCCACACCTGCGTAACCCTTTAAAGGTGCAATATGTAAAAATTGGAGTCGAAAACATTCAAAATTGAACTAGGATTTAACAGTTCTGAAGTTATGAGGTCTATGTATTGTGATATCTACTAAAGTCAGCCCCAGTCCAGTTGCTAGATGAATTGCTAACCGACCTAACTAGCTAAAGGCAGTTACAGTTAGCAGCTGTTAGCGGTTACCCTGGTGATATTCTGCCCGCTGTTTTTTTTTTAGTATAAATTCAGCAAGTGGCCAGTTCTTACATATTGCACCTTTAATGTATCTTAGATTCATTTTAGGTCACAGCTAGAGCTTAAAAGAAATACTGAGAAAACACAACAATACCCTGAGACTTTCTTTAATGTCCAGTCACTGTTGCATCACGTTGCGTTAGTGTTACCCTGAAGGCTTTTTCCCTGTGACAGGGCATTTGCATATAGTCTATCTCCTTCACAGCTTAATGCACATGCCTTCCTTTGTGTCCGTTAACGCTGCATCTGCCCATCTGCCGTCACAGTGCTGACAAAGCGTCTTCGTGAACACCAAAATCACCGTCAGTGTTTCCACATTTTCCTCCCTAATGACAGTCACAACTGTCACCCTAATTTAATCATGATCACTGCAACGCAACCCGCTGTAATTTGTTGGAAAAAAACTCCTAAAATAAATAGAAAAGGGTAGACAAAAATGAGCAAAGATGTGATTATAGCTATTTTATGATCTACACCAGCCTGTAGGGATCTGCTTCGATCCCACTCATATGGTGTTTGAGGGATTTTATCTATAAGCCGGCGCATCATTGTATAAGAGACAGGGAATTATATGTGTTATGTAATTGCCTGCTGCACTGTAAAGGTTTATCTGCGCTTTCATGAATATCTCATGAAGGGTATTAATATATCCTCTTGGCACCATGTTTAAGTATGTATGTGTGTTCGTGGGTGATAACAGCTGCACACACCGCACTGAGGTGATGTGACGAGCTCCCAGTCACTTCTTTTTGATTCTGATTATTCTGATTAATACAAATATGATTATAGGCATTTACATTTTTCTTTAGTCTGATGTGATGAAAGAAAAAACTTGAGCTGAGAAAACAGTCTTAAATCTTCATTTATCTTTAATTTTGTTATAAAATATGTTTAAAGTTATTTTATTATTTTTTCACCAGCTGTCCAGTCTCCAGAATAAAACGTCAGTTAATGTTTCTGCAAACCACTGATACATTCATATTTGCATGTCATTGGCTTTGTACCCATGTTCACATAACACGTTTGTGACCTGACTGTCATATCGGAAGGTGGAGGGGATGGTGCCCCCAAACTCCACCAGTGGCGCAAATTTCATTAATACTTTTCAGCCCAGATCGTCCCTGATCTTGATGACGGTGGCCGGACAGTAAGATGACAATGTTCAGTCAGACTTTTGTCAGAAAAATAACCTGAAACTATAACACTGTTCATTATAAACAATACTACACAGTGTCATTTGTGGTTCTTCACGTACACTATGCATTTGCAGTCCTGAACAACTTTATGACCACAGAACCTCAGGTGTGTTAATGTTCCTCACCTGCCCAATAGTCGCCCCATTAAGTTTTGCCAACGCTGCCAATCACCTGGTGATTAGTCACCTGCCTCCACAGCTGTTCTCAGCTCAGTCATTAGCTCCTCACTATAAATAGAAGGCTGCGCACCCTCTCTTGTTTGCCAAATAATTAATTTTGCTATGTAGCCATTGTGTATCCTGAGTATGTGAGTTAAAAGATACTTTCTCTGGCTGTTAATCTGCATTTTGTTCCTGTTTTCTTTTGGCAGGGTTACTGGGAGATAACAACAGTACTGAAGGGTCATACACACTTTCTTATTAAAACAGATAAATAACTGGGGACTTGTTATAGAACTGTTCATCCCAGAATGATGTTTCAGCACATTTAACACGTGTAAATGCCAACGTATGCATCTCCTTTCGCTTCTTCCTCACCGTCTTGCCTCTGAACTGTAAGTGTGTATCTGGAACAGTGTTTAGAGAGCGTTGCCGGCGATTAATGAGTGTTTGCAGTGAGCACAGGAGCAGTGTGACCGGTTTCTGCCATAATTACAGGGAGCTGCTGCGATATGAAAGCCTAATTAGCGAGGGTGCAGAGGTACCGTCGTAGTAATTGCTGAATTGCCGCGTTTCCTCAGTGATGTGGCTGTCGGGCGAAGGCTCGGACGGGCTGTGCAGTGGCAGGTTGAAGGGTGGGTGGTAACGGTGGAAACAGTGGTACAGAGGAGCAGCTTGCAAACTTCCCGCCTCCTGACCCCTTAAAAATGAAGCACGGCCTACTGGCAAACCTTTGTCACAAGCTGGATATATGAAGTCTGAGCAGTTTCTACAAAGAAATACAGTCACACTTTATCTAACAATCCGTAAATTTCCTAATAATTTCCTGGTAGTTTCCTGGATGGATTATGGATCAGCCTGATGGAATTTATAAGAACTTGATGATTTCAGAAAATACATTTGAACACCTAAACAAATGAGTACATTTAAGATCGTCCTCCCAACGAAAAAACGACACTGGTGTTGAAGACATCAGAAAGAGGAAGCAAGTTAGGGAGGGATAAAGACGTGATGAGGTAAAGTAATAAAGTCTGTGGAAGGTTAGGAAATGTGAAAACAGCCTGTATTCAGAAATTGTCCCGTCATGACAATCTTTATGGTTGTGATGCCGTCAGCGTCGCCCCCCACATGTCCCTGGTTGCAAAAAACACAGGCAGCGCTGATGTGGGCGGTGCCTGCTCAGCCCTGTGGGAGCTGACCAATCAGAGAATCAGACTTTTTGGACTAAAACCGTGTGTTCAGAGAGTGAATAGAGGTGCTGCAGCAATGGACAGTATGTACAATAATATGTTTGTTGAAGATTAAAGCATGTCAACATTTTCCAGCAGACACCCAAAACAAATGTATGAGCCTGAAAATGAGCATAATATGGGATCTAAGGGTAATACGAACAAGGTATGTGTACTTTATTCAACAATCTCAGTCCTTGCGTATAAACACAGGCAATTCAGGTTTTGCTATTAACATTGTTAATTGTGAGCCCCTGAAAAAATGCTTTTACTGTCTTGTTGCACATGATAATAACTTGTGCACACATTATTATCGTGTGTACATAAGGTTGATAAAAGATTAACTTTCGCTCTCACTTACTCGAAGAGCTAAACCTCCTCCAGTGATGGTAGTGTAACAACAGTGTTGCAGAGCCGCACAGGCCGAAGGGGAGTGACTCATTCTGCAAGAATGTTTTCAACTTGGCTCGAGGCAGCTCTACGTATCTCTGCAGAGCCTCCCCTCCCTCGTATTGACCACTGACATCACGACTTTTATGGTTTTTAGGTGTGTGTGTGTGTGTGCGTGTGCGTGAGGGAGTGACCACTGTCATTCCCTGGCACAACACCCAGAGGCCAAACCTTCCCATTCACCGCACTGAGTCAGCTTGTTGGATGTCATTCGGTAAATCTTTCTTTAAGTTTTAACCTTAACAGTCTCCTCGGGAACACTGCGTGATGTACAGCACATTAGAGTGGATCTATTACGTTTCTTTGCCAATTACTAAATCATCACATTGTTCCATATAAGCATTTAATAGCACATCAGGGCTATGCCAGTGCTTAATGGGCTGCAATTTACGATGCAATAGACTCCAGTGAATGTTTCCCAATTGAGTCGTTGATACCACTCGATCTCACTGAATGAGTGGAGGGCAAGGGTGGCGTTCACTGGAACAATTTGACATCCTGAGAACACCGCGTCCACCGCAAGAAAATAAAAGTTTGACTAAAAACAACGTCTTGGGCCTATTGTGTTTAACTTCACGACTTCCACAAAGAATCTGGAGTTAGCCTTACCTTCAGCTGATTATCCAACAGTGGATATGACAGCTCCCTCCCACGTACTGGAGAGCACTGTGTGCTCAAGTGTGTGTGTGTGTGTGTGTCGTGTGTGTGTATGTGTGACACCTCCTCCGTGATTTATATCATCTGACGGTGCCTTATTTCTGCGGGCCATCACAGTATACTGGGAATCAGCTGTGTGGGCATGTAACGATTGTCTTCACCAGTTTCTCACATGTATGGGTCTCTTGAGGGTCTGAGAGCAACATTCCCACTGTTAACCCAAAGCAGTCTCATCAGATCTCATCACTGGAGTCTCAGGGTGTGAGGTTCTCTGTGTGTGTCCGTGTGTGTGTGTTTGTTGCATGCACATATAGAGGAGGTGAACAAAGTGCCTTCAGCTTCAGCCGTCCTTGGTGCGATGTCATATAAGTCACGAACTCTTTGCAGATTCTTTGAGAATAGTTCGCCTCCAGTTGTTTAATTTCCAGTACTTCTCATAAAGATGGAGGTCAGAGACCCTGTTTGATTTCCTTCTGGTGTTTGTGAAACGGCTCTTGAATTGATTTAGCAATACTGCGTGTTGAAGGAGTCTCTGACTGGCACTTTCTTTATTAAGGACGCGTTCGCACAACTTCAAATTAAGTCTTTACCTGTTGACCCTCATGCTGATGGAATGTCAGGTAAAGTTTCGTAGTCCACAAAACATTTCTGGAGCTTCACAGTAAAACAGCATTGCGGCATTCTCCTTAACAACTGAAGTAGACGGGGACTTAGAAAATGTAAATGAACAATGCTGCTCGTAGCGGTAGGCAGAGTTACTTCACCCACCAGCCTAGGAAACTTGAGTGGTTGATACATTTTGAACATTCAAAAGCCATTTGGCCGAACAGAGTTAATTTTGCACCCTGTTCTTGTGTCAGGCAAATACAGTAAAACTGTCAGTCACCTTCTTTAGTCCAGAATGACTTATGTCAACAACTGCTGTATGGATTTAAAAAAAAAAACCTTGTGCAGCCCTTTTTTAATTGACTCAGTAAATTCAAAGTCGTTTTGGAACAGTGATAAACAAAAATCCACAAAATGCGTTCCTCACCACCAGTCCGTCTCTTTTTGGACGACAGTGTTCACAGGTTATGAAACAATGTGTCCTGTAACTTTAAAATGACAGGTTCAGTTTGTAAAAGTCAGCATATCTTTTCCATCTGTTGTGCCAATTTCCTTAAACCAGGACACCACACACCAACTTGCTCAATTGTTGTAGTGGGAGTTATTTTATGTTAGACAAAAGTACAGAGTTTTAAGTTATTTGATATAGACCGCAGACATAAAATACTTGAGATGTTTGTCTTCTTTCGTCATTATCCTTCCCTAAAGACAGTTTTGTTTCGGCCCACCAGTCACTTGACTGATGCAATTCCTCAGGGAACTACCAAGTTGAGTGTTGGGATATATTTCAAGGATAAGTTTTGGAATATTCAATATTTTTCTTATTGTCAACAAGCCCATGAAAAACAACAAAACCAAAGATGAACTGATCCTTCCAACCACTACTGTCTATGTAGCCAAATCCTGATATATAGCTTATTGTCCTGTTGTAGCTGTTGTCCAAAAACACATCAACAGGCATGAACATGAACATGAAAATGAACATGGACATTGTAGTTCTGAGTCGATCCCACATACCGTCCTCGTGCTGTACACCCTCAGTTCACCAAATTTGAGCACGAACATAGTCACTGAGCGCCACAGGCAGGGTTTGGGAATTCAGACCGTATCTGAGAGACAACACAATGCATTTTGGTGTTTTAATATAATTGAAGATGAAGTTTCTCCTGATGAAGATCTGTACAATAAGAAGTCAGTGTCTGTTCTGTGTAGCGAGGCTTTTTCACTAAACAAGACGTTTTAATCTGATCTACGAGCACTTGAGACGCGACAGCCCCCTGCATCCCTCTGGGGAACTCTCTCGTCCCTCCTCCACTCTTTTTATTTCACTGTATGCCGCAGAGCTTTGAGCAAAACATGGCTAATACATCTAACTCGATCTTCCAAATGAGCACATACAAGTGAGTAGGACGAGGAGCCAAATGAGAAGGAACGACAAGGGGGGTGGTTTGCAGAGGGAATGAGCAAAGAGCTGTGGGATAACTGGAGGGAGGAGGAGGCGGCAAGACGGGAGGAAATGGCGAAGAAGGACAGTTGAATATTCATTATCAGGCCGCTGGGGAGACATCTACAGTTGCTGCGAATGCGTTTGCCGCTGACACTCACACAGTCTGATGAAGACACACACCTACAGGCTGGGGTCAGGGAACGAGCTGCTATACGCGATGTCTAACAACGGTGAAGCTGTCAACGTGGTACGTGATGTACGAGGCCAAGCAGTACCTCCCCTGATCCGGTCATATCAAGCTACATCAGCAGCACAGCAGCAGCTTCACCAGCAGGCAGATCCATCACATCTAATCACACAGCATGAACCTAAACTGAGGCTTCCTCTGACCAGCATCCCCCTGAATTACATCCATTAGATGATTCTGCACTTTACAATTAGGTACACTGCCAGTGTTGAGTGCCAACACAGCATGCATTGTGCCCTTCACGTAGAGGTGGTGGATGGGTATGAGACACATAATGTTTTAATTTGATGTAAATGTTTCCCTAACTTAAGTGTACTCCATTGATTTAACACTATAATCAATCAATTTAATTGCTTACCTATATCTTACCATTCCCTAACTATTTTTATGTGCCATAAAAACAACCTCTCTCTCTAACCATAACCATCGTGCAGTTTCCATACACAGATGTACAGTGCAGCAGGGATGACGCCCACCTGTAAAGACGGACTAGTGAGCAGAGGAGTCTCCGTGTTCGGCGTAACGACGTTTAATGTTCCCATCAACTTCTTCTGTCTCATTTAGCCTCCACATAAAAGCTTTAAAAATCACAAGTCAGGTACGGGGAAATCTCTGAAGCTTGTGTTAACAACAGACATTATTTCAGGCATTTAACCAGAAGCTTGTTCAAAAGAGGCACTGATTTTGAAACAAGAGAGCCGGAAGTGCAAAAATGCAAACTTATTCCTGGGTTTTAGGACTACTTCCTATTGGAGAGCGTAAATGTATAAAGATGAACACAAAAGGATGCACCATCAAAAGCAACTGTCATGTACATAATAAGAAAAGCATTTGAAAAAGATTCATCATAAAGGTACAGAGGGGTTTACTGGTCAGAACTCTGCTTAAAATAATATGTAGCTCCTGGAAAGAACGTTGTAATTTGGTATTTATTATAGGGAAAATTAGATAACTACTACATCATAACAAATTCCCTTTTATATAAGTTTATAAATGTGCTGTATCGTGATAAGTGTCATTGACTGGAAATGGAATTACCTTTATTGGGATATGATATTTTGGTCATAATTTTCTTTGCACCTTTAAAATAAAATACATTTTCTGATTAGAGATTGTGTGTAATAATGAGATGTTAACATAGGTTCTTTTTGGTATTCATGATTTTATTTAGCTCATTTGAATCAGTTTCCCAGCATTTTATAACACATTACTTGAATAAAGCTACGTTTAAAAGACCTGAAAAGACTGACGGAATCAGCCACTGAGCCTTTGTTGGTTAGTCAGTGCTGCAGGGGCTGGACATTGTGTGGTGGTCGGAGGTCTTTCAGAGGAGTGTGCAACAGTATGAGGAGAAATGAATCTGTATAACCCCTAAGACGGAAAGGACAAGGTGACATTTGACAAAAACAACCCCCACAGTGTTTGTGTCATCCTTAAAGGGCCTCTCGGATGATGAGGGGATGAGACATCGAGAGGTCACTGTCCAGGCCTTTACTCCTCCTCCCATCTCTACAGGGCTCTCTTCCACATGTATGCACTCTATCTGTGTTAATCTAACTATTCGCGAAAACAGGCATACATGCACAATGACACGCACATTGTTCCGTTTGCAGTACAACGACAGCCCAAAGTCACCCTGCTGCAGTTTGGCTGCAGGACAGCGAGTGAGTCAGCTTGCTCAACGAGCCGCACAGCCTTGTCTGCTTTGTCTATCGGGCTGCCTGTTTATCTGCCGACCTTCAGTATTTGATTGTGGCTCTATCTTGTCTATCTGACCTGCCTCCTTGCTCGCTGGTCGGCATTTTTGTTTGTCGCCATCTCTCTTTCCGTTTCTTTTCCTCCTGTTTAAGGTGCGCTTCAAATTCAGTCTTTGTCAGTTCATTGAACAGCGTCTGAAACCCCCGACCTCCACAAATATCTGATTTATTTTTCTTTTGTGAATAATTTCCCAAATGATAAGTAAGCCAATGCAGTGAGTGTGACCATTCAGAACAGATATTAACATTTCTGATTCCAAATGCTTTCAGACGACACTTTGTACAATTACATTTAGATGAACAGGGTGTTCCTCTGCAGGCGTGACCCCACCTTTTTAAAGAGGGCTTTTAATTTGCATAGTTTGCAGTGCTTAATCTTCATCATCTTTTCTTTCCTGCCGTCCTCCTCCCCAGTATTCCCCTCCTGCCCCTCCAGGTCCAGCCAGGGGCTCCACACCCCTCCGTGGAGCTCAGGGTCAGCCATAGGATCATCTGGTGGATTCCTGGCCATCACAGCTGTCTGGTTGTACTCCGCCAGCCTGGTCAGCAGATGTTTCACAACCTCTGGACGAGCTTCCGCCAGGTCCAACCTCTCATAGGGGTCAGAACTGACATTAAACAGCCAAACGGACTTCCCCAGCTTATTGCGCCGTTTCTCGAGTTTCTTCCACCGTTCCGGACCACTGGGAAGAGCTTGTGGTGGTATCCAGTCCCCGTCACCTACATTTCCTGTCAATAGCTTCCAGTCCCCAGCCCTGATCGCTGCCCTTACGGCTGTGTCCCAGATCCCAAAGCCGTTGAGTACCAACGCCTTGTCATATGGCTCCCCAGGCTTCCTTGAGACTGGGTCAATGTTGAAAAGGATTTCAGTGCGAGGACAGGGTAGGCCCTCGCTGATGGTTTCCCAAACATCGTGACCGTCTAGGCCGCGGAGGGACTGCGGGGCCCCGGCCAGCCCAAGTAATGTGGGATACCAGTCAGAAACATGGATCAGTGCCCTGCTGATAACACCCTTCCTCCTTAGGAGGGGGCTATGGACAAAGCCCACAGCTCTGATGCCCCCCTCCCAGTAAGTCCCTTTGCCACCTCTCAGAGGCCAGTTGCTCCCCCCAGAGAGCGGCTGACCACCGTTATCAGATGAGTAGATCAGCACTGAGTTCTGATACAGCAAACTAGCTTTGAGCTCCTGGACAATTTGTCCAACCCCGGCATCCAGGCAGCTCAGCATGGCTGCGTAGTGGCGCCGGAGACGATTGCCCTGCGAATCATAGTGGTGCAGAAAATGTTCCGGTACCTGCAAGGGTGTATGTGGAGCCTGAAAGGACAGATAGAGGAAGAGTGGTTTGTGGGGGTCGTGGCTCCTCATGATCTGCTTCGCTCTGGTTGGATAGAGGGAACATTTGAAGGTTGTTTAAGCTCTTTAAAGTTTGTTTCTCTGTATGTATGAATCTGAATTTGTACCCTGATGCTCACCTCTCTATGTAGAGCAGTGTGGAGTAGTTTCCAGTCATCTCCCAGGCGGGCCTGTCTCCATCATGCAGGTCAAATCCACAAGCTTCAGCCGCGTCACAGCTCTGATAAGAGAAGTGGTCTCCACTGCCAGTCAGCGTGCCCAGGAAACTCTGAAACCCACGTCCTGTGGGTAGACAGCTCGGCCTGCTGAAGCCCAGGTGCCATTTCCCCACCATGTGTGTGGCGTATCCAGCTTCGACTAGCTGCTCTGGTAGTGTGGGAATGTCCGGGGGCAGGCAGAGGGGCTGACGAGATCGTATGATCGAATGCTGGAGTCCAGTGTGAATTTGGTAGCTGGCAAGATAGAGAGAGTGTGAGAGAAGCTGTGAAGAAAAACAGCGTCTTGCTAAGATGTGTATAGTGACACAATTATGGGAAATTTCACAGATGGTTTAAGAAATATTGCGCCCTTGGATACTCACACTGTTACACATCATCAAGCCAAGATGTTCAGTGACTTCACAGAATTGCTTTGTGTAAGGGAGCTTTTCGTTTCACATGTTCTTCTGCAACATTTTATGTCTTAAAACTATTTAATTGTTCCAAGAAATATGTCAGTTTAATGGCCAATTTGGACAGTTATTCAGAGATAATAATGTAGCATCAGTCAACAGAAAAGACGCAGACATACAAGATGCTTTGTGAATTAATATGTTGTTTTTTTTATTGTGGATTAGCCCCCTTAAAGATTATATGGAGTTGATCAGTTCTTATATTGTTATGATGTGGGACAGCTTTCTATAGCATACTTCTTCTTCTACAGACAATATCTGCATTTGTAGCCCCTATCATGATCATTTAAATAGTACTTTTTATGTCTCAAATAGGATGTCAATACAGGAAAACAGGGATTAAGAGAAAGAAATTATGTCTTATCTTCTGAAATATTCCCCATAACTCAGACTACATGTATATTTTGTTATGTTCATTCGATAAGATAAATAAATCTATTAATGGTGGTAATTTCATTTTTCTGCCTCACTACCATCACTGAATACATCACTAAAGATGTTAGCAAGAGACAAAGGACGATAAAGCCAATGCATAATCACATGAGAACAGATGCAGTAACTGCATCATTTTTCCAACAAATAGTGATGCAATGATGAGGAAATTACTCACCGCCCTGTCATGAGTTGACTGCGAGAGGGTGAGCATATCGGCTGGACGTAATAATTTTCAAGCTTGACCCCCTCTGCTGCCAGCCGGTCCAACACGGGCGTGTGGATGTCTGAGCCATGGTAGCCAACGTCTCCGTATCCCTGGTCATCCACCATGATAAAGATGAGGTGTGGGGGCCTGGGTCTCTCCACCTCCTTGTTGCTGACTGACTTGAATTCACCCAAGCAGTCAAGGCCACTAAGCAAGGTCACCCAAACCACCAGGAGAAACACAGAGCAGATTCCTCCCTTCATCTCCAGCAGGGCTCTGTAGCTATCTATTTAAGTCAGATTTTGTCTGTATTTTCTTTTCTGCTTAGTCAATAAATCTCAAGCTGGATCGCTTCTGCAGAAAACTGGGCAGATGTGTGCGTCTGGGGAGCTCGTCCTATCTGTCCATGAAGTTTGAGTTGCCGTATCTTTCTGGGGCTTATTCTAGGTTTTCTGAAATGGGGCTGAGCTGGTGCCAGCTGCTGTGGTGGGTGGAGAAAATCTGCTGTCTCTAATATGGGCAAAAAGTTTGTAGAGGTGTGCGTGTGTGTGTGTGTTTATGTGTGTCTTTGCAGGAACTTGCTACATTCCTCTGTACTTCCAAGCACCTCATATGATGGCTGGGAAGACCTTGGCACATGACCAGCTGCAGAAAATCTTAAAAAACAAACCATTTTTGTCAGGTCAAACCCAGGTTCAGCTAATGTCATTATTAATTATTGCATTTTAATAATTACTAAATCAGACTCATTGTTAATGTTATTCGTTGCACATGTGTTTTTCCTGTTGTTGCTCCATGTAAGAATTTGAGTAGAAAACATTCAAAAGTAAACTAAAATGATCAACAGGATGTGATAGCAGTTTTGACATTATGATGCCTGTGTGTTGTGTAGCAGAGATAACTACTGAAGTTAGCATGCTAACCAGCTAGCCCCCAGTCCAAAGCTCCTGTGCTAGCGGTGTAAACACCAACGCTTCCCCTGGTCCCAGAGCTCCCAGTCCCAACTGCTTGCTGCATGGCTAACTCAGCTAACTAGCTAAGAGCAGCTACAGTTAGCAGTTACAGTTAGCATCAGTTAGCGGTTACGCCCCCTATTTGTTTTGAGCATGAATCTGACAGGTGGCCAATTCTCACATACAAGACCTTTTAAAGGACAAAATGCAGACGTTGTGACGCTTTCCCAGAAGTTATATACAGTATAGCGACAGTTGACCAAATTAAATGATGTAACCTAATTATCTGAGTTTGAACATTGTTGAATGTCATTAGCGCTATAAATGTATATCAAAGGTCTAATTGCTTTTAGACATCGTAATGCAGAAGTGTTACATATTATTATAATTATAGCTAAGTACATTTTTACTAAACCACAGATAAGTCAAGACTGGATGTTTTATTATGTCACACCTTTACGTCTGTTTTAGTTGAATTTTCTATTTCTGTCTAGTCACAATGCTACGGATGGAGACGGTCCGACTTCCTGTGTCGCCACAAAAACTGCTGGAAATGTCTGCAGGTCTCCTTAAAAAAAAAATAGCCACTTTTGACATGACAAAAATGGATGGAAATATCCCCGGGTGTCCTAAATAAGATCCACTGGTGTGACTGGAACTGCAACTGGCTGTTTGGCAGCGTTGGTGCTTGTAATAATGCCAGACCTTTAAAAGCCAATATAGAGCAATATGTATTACTACTCATACAGTACTGTACACTTACACTGTCATTACCACTATTCTTTTCCCACTACCACTCCCATTAAAGTGCTATTACGACTGCTACAGCCTCTATTTCCCATACTGCACATTTCAAACTACCCTGTAAATCCCTGAAAATCAAATAACCTCTGTCATCTTTCTTTTGTTGCTTGACATTGCTCAATTAATAGAGCGATGTGATGACAATTACTGCCCGTGCCGGGGCAGTGAAACCAATCTGACTCACGGAGGAGCATCCGGCGCTGTGATGAGAATGTGTATCGACCGCTGGGCTCTTAGCCTTCACCTCACTGCCATCTCCTTCCCATAATACTAAGAGGAAATCAATGCCTCAGATACAAGTCCATTTCCTATGTTGTAGAAGCAAACTCATGTTGCCTTACCCTGTGGGACAATTCACAGGCTTTTTGCCCACAGTGAGAGTGAGGCGCAAGCAAGATTGAGATCTGTGGCAGGACAGGGAAAGATGACACTGAAGTGGATTAGATGGAAGAATTGGTTGTAAATGGGAACCTATGAAAAGGAATATATAATATAAAAGAAGAGCAATTGAGAAATAAGTAAAAACAGCAAGAAATATAGAGGGATAACAGTGAGACAGAGCAATAATGTGCACATGAGAAAAAGAAAGCTTCGCTGTCTAGCATGAGAGAGTACAGCATAAACAAAGTGGCATAAAAGGAGCAGTCACTTTGTCTTGCTGTGTATGTGCGTCTGGGTCTCCGGGTGTAGCCATCAGTTTGCCTCGGGGAAATGCAGGGCGACATGAACTCCGTTTTACCGCTAAGAGGGAGGGGGGGTTGCTGTAAAAATGGAAAGTGACAAATGTCTTCTTGAGGAGGAGAGAGAGCAAGGGATTGTGTTCTTTCAGAGGGGTCACAAAGAGATGATATTCACGAAATCGCATGTTATATCTTCTTTTGTTTATACTGTGCTGTTTGCAAAGGAGCACTTTAAAGGGTGACAATGAGAAAGGCTTAATTTGAGACAAAATAAAAGAATGATGATTTAATTGATGTTTGAAATAAAATGAATACTTAAAAAGCAGTGTTAAAAGGTTCAATCTTTTACGTAGTTTTGCTCCAGTTTCAGGGTATTCTGTACTGTACACTGCAAACACTGGAAAACACACTTTCTGCAAGGCAACAAAGGAGAAATTGGTCAGAGTCTGGGTGTAGGACAAAGGATGCATCTTATAGCCGAGTGTGTATTTGTACAGTGTGTTTACATGTTAACATGTGTGTGTGTGTGTTTGGAAAATGCAGTGGTTCAGAGTAGAAGAGAGTAGCAGTGGGTGTGATTTATTCATGACGACGAATAAGTGACTCACTCGATCTGGAGTCAGTCTGTTGAGCTGGAGCTAAAGTGGGAGAGTGAGTGAGTGTGTGTGTGTGTGTGTGTGTGAAACTGCATCTGGAAATGACTTTCATTTTCGAGCGAATCATCCAACGTAAAAAATAAAAAGCCCCAATTTTAATATTAAAAAGTCCCCGTCTGAGGTTTGTTTTGCAATTTAGAAAAGGCCACTGTAAGCAGCGATGTAATCATGGTACAGTAGATGAGGGACACAGTGGAAAATGGAATATGATCTCATTGATACTTCTCCTAAAAAGACCCATTTAAAGCTGCTCCTGATAATTGTGGATGGTGAAGGCTCTTGCTGACAAAAAATAAAGTAGAATAGTAGAAAAAGCACAACTGAACTGGCATACAGTATAGTGCACTGTTCTATGAGTTTAACAAACTGCACCAACAATATTATCATTAGTTTTGTGACAGAGAAACATTTAATCATTGGTACACTGCAGACATCAAAATCTAAGTATTAAGTAATATGGTGTTCAAAGGTCGATTGTATAATATTGAACCTTGTCACGCAGTTCCTCTCTGACACATTTATGAACTTATAGGAATGTGGCTAGTCCAGATAGCATCAGAATCAGGTTTGTTGACACTGCTCATTCACAACCCTTGAAATTATGTAATCACAGTCTATAAACATCTGCTGTATAGCAGCTTTCAAGTAGCAATTAGCTAAAAGCTTGTGAGCTGCTAGCTTTAGTTTCAGCTAACATTAGAAGTCGCTCGTATTCTGACAGTATTGCTAGTTTAGTTTAACTAACGTGGCACATTTAGCAGATAAAAAGAAAGATACTTCTCCCAAAGTTAGAAAAGACCAAACTAGAGCTAGAGTTTAGGACATACACACTGTAGATGGCCGGAGACATACAACTTCAAGTTGAATACTAATGTTGCTCTTTATCTGCAGGGTGTGTAAACTTTTTTGCAAAAAAGGTGAAGAATAAGTGAATACTTCAGCACTAGAGGAAAGGTCAGGGGATTACTAGAGTCGCTAGGTCTCAGTTCTTGGCACAATGGCATTGTGTGATACACTGAATCTACGCGTACACAGACAGTGTAATCTAAATCTGGGTGTTCCAAAGTTACGTCCGTCTTCCAGCTCAGTACACCGGTGGAACAAGTAGACGTGGGCTCTGAGACGTAACACAAACATCGTTCGTCACTCCCACCTGCCCTGAAGGTGACACTGACGGAGGCCCTGTCTCGGCTACACCTCTAATACTCGAGGATCATATTCCAGCCAGCAGAAACTCGATCCACTCCCCATTCTCCTCACCTTACTCACTTATGGATTGACAAGATGAGAGTGGGGGGAAGAGTGGGGGGGCCACTCAGTCTCATCACATCAAACAAACCACCCACATGGAGGATGCCGGCGGCCTTATGTCGAATTCACAAACTATGGGTAAAGTTTTCCTCCTCCTCTTCACAATGTCTCCATGGCCAGGCCGCTCCATCCTATCAGACATTTCCCCTGAGGAGCGTGAGTGCTGGCTTTGACTCATCAAAAATATAAGGGATTACACAAGCTCAATGTGTGTACAGTATGTGTGTGTGTGTGTGTGTGTGTGTACTGTGGTGGTACAGTCAGTGTAGAGTGCCACCGTGAGGATTAAAGGAATAATGCATGCAGATTGATATCAAAGATGATAGAGGAGGAGGAATAAAGGGCTCTGCTTCTTAAAAATATGCCATGAAGGCCATTTAGCATGCAGATTTTTCTTTCCATATTAACACTACAGAAGCTGGTTCTACTAATTAGACAGGAGAGGAAACATGTTTAGTGGATCCAGAAGGTTGGAATGGAAATTTGCAACACCTGAAACTATCAAATTAGTTCAAATTTGTACTTTTTAGGCTAACAAAGTCTGTCCTCTTCAGTATTAAAAGCAAACAAAGTGCAGAGTGTGTACATCCAAGCCCAGGTGACCAAATGAGACGCACCGTTACTGTGAATTAAGATAAAGATTTTTCTGGATTTAAACATTGTTAGAAGCATCAGGGATAATGCAAGTACACAATTCAACAAAACAAGCCAGGAGGAAAGCAGGGAGGAGGCTACATACATAGAGACTATATACTTTACCCAAACAGCACAGCAACCAGTGAAGGGAACTGACAGTCTGGTTTCATCTTTGACCAATCATATCTTCAGTAGAGTTACCTGTCCTATACCATATTTTTCTACACCATTGCTTTGTGTGAGTTTGCAGGTGTATGTGTGGGTGACTCACTGGTGACAGCGCACAGAGGTTACGAGGGGCCACCTGGTGCGATACCGTCCCTGTGTCACAAAGCAGATGACACAGGACTCATCACTCCGGGTGGGAGTCCTGGGAGAGATGCAGCACAGTCTGTCACAAACTGGGGTCAGGAGTTCAGTGAACGAGGGGGAAACAGGCTGGAGGTAAAGAACCGGAGTGTGGGGGAAAAGTGATTGTGATTAGAGAAGTAACTTCCTACACACACCTCATACAGTAAAGACAAAGACGTCCAGGCGAAGTGAAGGAAGAGCTCACTACTACAAAAAAAACTAAAAACTAAAAATGTAACATTCTGCATGTTGAAGTGTGACCAATATTGAAAACAGATCACAGTGCCTGAAATGACGTGATCACAAGTTCGACATATATTACAATCTAGTAAAACAGAATCATATTGTCCATACAGTCTGAAATCCTAAAAACTGTGAGAAATAAAAAGTTATGTCGAGAAACCATAAGGTGCAGTGTGTAGGATTTAGTGGCATCTACCACTAACATATATCTAACATACAATTTCATCGCAATACACAGATGAAAACTAAGGAATTTGATAAAAGTAAAGTAGGCACCTTAAAAATGATCTGATCAAATACAAATCCAAGCTAGTCCTGAAAGCACTGTAAATGGAACTATAGGTAAGAGGGCGACAATGGAACAATGACAATAGCATTTAAAAATACAGCAAGATTAATATAACCATCATTTATGATAAATCTAAAAATATGTAAATTTCATCTAATGTCTCCTGAGTCGGTCCAAGGTCACAACCACTCTGTGAAAAATACAGTAAGCACTGCTTATACAGAGAGAGAGAAAGTGGACAGGATGGCTTAATCAACTGTGCCATGGTGAGGAAGTGCTCATACACAAAGCTGAGATTTATACAAAAGTCATCCTAAATAATATAATCACAGATTCAGGACATTAGAAAAAAGATAGCGTTTTAAAAAGAAATTGAAAATGTCAAAATCATACCGCCTACAAAGGGAAACCAACCTTTTCACCTTGACATTTTAGAATTGTGACACTCTCCAGGGTCATATAAAGTTTATCTCCCAAGAGTTAAGGGTACAGAATGGTGTCGGGTACAATATGTTCTTTGAAGCTACATTGTGGAAATGAACTTCGTCTTCAAATACATTTTTAATGTGCACAGGTTATATTGCATGCTTTCCCCTGCATATAAAATAAACTCGAGGTTTTAAATTTTAAAAAAAATGTTGCATGTGCAATGCATTCACTCTTAAAACACACACCATCTAATTTGATTAGAGTTTGAATATTCCTGCTTAAAAGAAACTGGCCTCAGATGAATAACACAATGCTTTGAATACTTTTTGTATCTACTTTCATAAAATATGTTAACTGTTCACTTTGCTTAAATCTCAGCTGGCATCGTGCTTATTTGTATGGCAGTCTCATTTTCACCTCATCCGAGCACGGGGGCCGGGTTGGCAGTGACTGGCTGGCAGTGTCTACCATGCTGGCACAGATGCCTCAGTTAAAGGCCACTGGGTCTGTGCCTGCTGCTATTCAACGAATCTGTCTATCAAAGTCGTCTTGGGAAGGCGAGTTGGCCAACAGAGAAGTCATTCAAAAGAAAAATGAGACACAGAGAGAGAGAGAGAACAAGAGAGAGAGAACAGAGAAAATAAGACACACCATGAAACCTTGAAAGGACAGATAGGCGTACACAAAGCAATTAACAGGGGGGACATGACGGTTGCTGGCCTCACTTAACAGTTCTCCCATGTCCACAGGAAAAAACACTAAGCTTCCTCCATTTCCCGAGTTAAAGCAACAATCGACAAGTAGTTGCTGCACTCTTATGCACCACTTTAAAATAATTTTGTTGGCGCAGCACAAGAAAAAGCATATGGCAGTAAAATATATGGAGTCACATGGGAAATAAAATGGTTGAGCCATGCTGCTGCATATGAATTTTGACCTTTTTCTCTTTTGTTGAAAGACAGCCAGTCTGTCCTGAGCGACTTAGCAGACCTCTTCCTGAGTCTCTGACCACAACTCTCTGTAGTTCAGTGTCTTTGTTTAGTTTGACAGGGAAACAGCCACTGACAGCAAACAGCACGCTGTTTTTGTTTAGACAAACTCGTCTGTCACACAATATCACAAATTGCTTTGTTTATTCTCGGATTTCTCAGTCCACCGCCAGCAGTATTTGTGTGAAGCGTTTTTCAGAAATCATCTGATTACTCACAAAGTAATAGAGTCTTGAGATGTAAGAAGACTCTGGTGAGTTTTTAGTACTCATTATTCAAAATGGCCCATTTGAGAGTCATGTATATTCACTTTAATGTCGCAGCTGGTGAAGGTGGAGCTAATTTCAGTTACTTTATATATTGCTGAGAAGTTTTATATAAAATAATACATCAGAATTTATGATGTATTTTGGAGTTAATTATCTAATGAAGTCCAAAATATAAAGGTGCATATAGGTGAAATACTCAAGTCAAGTACCTCAAAGTTGTCCTTTCATAAAGTACTGGAGTTTGATCTAATGCTAGCTATTAACAGCCACAAAGACTACATACATATCACTAAAAGTGTGTATTTATTGAGAAGTAAATAGAGAAGTACAAAACTTCAAAAGGTCAACGACTAGCCTACCTTTCACCACTAGGGGGAGCGGTAGGCACAACTGAGCTACGAGTTCATGTTTGTTCAGATATCTTATACTTGATTCTCCCTGTGTAAATACAGATTGGTTATAACATGGATCTGTTTTATCTGTGTGGTTGAGCACTTGCTTTAACTGTGGTGTCCTGTTAGATGTGATACGGTCTCCTAGAAGAGAGGGTGATGCTTTTTATGAGTGTCTGACCCAGGACTGATCTTGGTTACTATCCTGAGGTCCGGAGACAGCTGCAGAGCAAGGCTGCCAAAGGGAGCAGCTATCATTGGTAACCTTCTGCAGCATTGATAATGGCAGCATTGCTCTTCTAGCAAGGGGATCATCCAGCCTCAATCAACAGGTTTAAAGGCCTGTCAGTGCCCCAAAGGATAACACAACATAGTTAAAGCAATCGTGCGTCCACTGAGACTCTGTGTGTAGTGGACTTTGTGTTGTTTACTTGTGTTTTGGATTGTTTTTTAATCAGTGCTTTAGCTAGCGTATGATTAGAGTGAATTTTAAGTTAAGGTTAAGACATGAAAAAAGAGAGATAAGGACCAGGAGGGAAGATAGAGATGGAAACAAATAAAAGGCAAAACCAAAGTCACACTGGATCATCAGATTCAAAAATGTAATATTTCAAAAATATACAGCCAGTTTCTCAGATATGACTTTCAACTTAAGATCAAACTTGTCAGTGTCTTTAATGAGCATGGACCTCATTAGATTTGATTTTAAACTAACCAGACCAGAAGTCTGGAAGTTTCCTTCATGCAGTAACTATGTGTTTTATGATTACACACAAAACATACTAGCCCACAACAAATGAGTGCCTGTGTTCTGTATGTCTTGATCCAAGCCACGACTGTGTAACCGATATGGTGTTTATGATTTGGCGCTGTGCGCTCTGCTGCTTTTCACTCAGTGGTAACTGAGTCCTACATTCTGTATTGATTTAATAAGATGGATTTCATGCAGAAACCTCAAGAGGACATACTGAAGTTCAAACCAGGCCGGGGTAACTACTTTGACTTTGTTTCACTTGTGCATAAGATAAGAACTGCTGCAACTAAAACAAACTATGGTATTAAAATCAACTCATCTAAGAAAGAAAAGTACAGCGTAAAGCTATGTACGCATGTACAATGTATTTTTTATCAATTATTTCAAGATCAAACTGCCATGAAATTGGCATCACACTCTTATTGCACCAGTTTGAACCTGACTGAATATTACTGTCACTATAAATCGACAACCAAATCTAAAAACACACCATGTGTGTTGAAAAGTTGTCTATTTCTGCTTAAATATCTCAACATCTGGATTGATTTCCATTCATTTTGGCACAGACATACATATGTGGTGCCCAGAGATTGAATTTTAATGACTTTGGTGATCCATCAGCTTTCCATCCATCATCCATCATTATAAGGTCCAAAGTTTTAGCATATTAACCTAAGATGTTGATCATGGTAAATGTTAAACTTGCTTAACATAAGAATATTAGCAAATATTAGCATTGTCATTGATTAAGTACAGCCTTACAGTGCTGAAATGTCTTTGTCTTTACAGCTGCCACCGTTTGTGTAAGAATGCAGGGATCCAACTGTGATTCATTCCTGGGCATTAATGTAAATATGTGGTGGGATTAATCCTGTCTCAAAATCATGTCTGTGATTTTTATCAACCAAGTCCACACACACACACACACACACACACACACACACACACACACACACACACACACACACACACACACGCATGTCTTGCCCCCTGTGTTTCAAACATTTGGTCATTCAGTCAACACTGTGGATTTCTAGCTTAGGATATATTTCAATGTAGCTATGAAGGCTGTTTATCCAAAGTATTTATACCAAAGGCTCTATGATGACAGCCTAGAATGTCTCTAGATTCAGAGGAACTGGCAGCATCAGCAGTTGGGGTCAATCCACTCATTGTCCACATTTGAAAAAAAATTGAAGGGTATTTGAATGTAACTAATCAAGAGAGGAATGTCCTATCATGGCAATTCTCAGCCCTGAGATTTGAGAATCTGGCTGTCACTCGATTAAAGGTTACTTATGACCTCAATGCTGTGAAGCCAGATATGAAACGGTGCCATTTAAACATTTCTGAATGTTAACTTTCCCTTGGCCTGCAGATGGGCAGGCAAAGCAGTGGAGGTGGTGGTGGTGTCCTATTTTTGGAGGGGCTATCAGCAACCCAGTGACATAGGTCTGAGTGACAGGACAAGTGTTGCGTTGGACCCTCCCCTCGCTCATTTGGGGCAGGCATTCCTCAGTGTAAGCAGACACAGACCCCCCCCTCCATCATATTTCTCTCTCCTTCTCCCCTGCTCTCTCCCTTGGCCTCCCTATGATGGTTGGCCCACTCTGGGTGTGGGTGGGTGGACACATGTGTGTGCCTGTATGTGTGTGTGTGTTCAGGTGTGAGTGTCGGCCTTGGAGCTCCACGCAGAAAGAAGTCAGACAGCGTGGCAGGCAAAGAGCAGGTCAAAGCTCTCTGAGGGGGCCCTGATCACTGACCATGGGGCCAATGCACTGAGGGCCCCCCAGACAAAGTGTGGAAAATAATCAAGAAAAAGAAGAAAAGCTTAAAAAAAGGACAGAGAGAGAAGAACAATGGTTGCAGAGGAAGTGATAATAACATTGTCCGGTGGAGCGCCGTGGGGCTTTCGTCTCCAGGGAGGTGTGGAGCATCAGAAACCACTCCAGGTGGCCAAGGTAAGGCGGGTCACTCAGCAGGTTGGACGGAAGCAGTCATTTAATTGATTGCTGGACAGTGGAAAGTAGAAAACTGTGTTAGATTCAACAACCTTGCTGAAGAGAAGTGAAACATTAGCTGAGATACATCTGGTTGAGATTTAGGGAGTGTGAACAAAGGTGAAATGGAATATTGGCTGTCATGCAAGTTAGTTTGTGGCCTGAATATGAGTCATCATCTTGTTTTTGTTTTTAACGGTTCTAATGTAGAGGCGCACCGATGATTGATTGTGTGAACTTTAAACTTCAAGTTCAGCTGGAAATGGAGGGCAACGGTGCTGGATATTTTTAACTGAATGCTGTTTCTTTTATCAAACTGCATGAAGATCAAAGTTCTAGTGAAGTTTGATTGATACTGAAAATCTGAACTTGTCTTCATTGATTTCTTGGTTTGTTCTTGACAAGTAACTTTGACTTTGTGCTACTTACTGACATTGTTCTTCTGCAGTAAAATGTGGATATTTTAGTAAAGAGTTTTTAGTAAATTAAAGTCATTGATTTATTAGCTATCAATTAGTCTTTCTGGAAGGAGTTTATGGATACTACATCATCCACGACCATGATTTGACTTATGCTACTGAACTAGCATGTTTCCACTACGTCATAGTTTTAGTAAGAAATTCAAATCACTCCAGCCATGCGTGTTACTGTCTAAGCTGGCAGGTTACCTGAGATTTATTTGGACCAATAAGTGTGCAATGAATGTCATCTAAGTCTGGATTCAGATCAGGTTTTTGAAATCATTATCAGGGTCAGACTCAAGGCACAGTGTCTGTGAAATGAAATACTAAAATTATATTGCTTCTTAAGAAATACATCTACATTTTCTTTGATGGAAAAGTTCACTTAAAGAAAATATTTACTGTGTAAAGGAAATATTTAACCTTACTCTCATAGGGAACCTCTCAGCTCATTTTACTCCCATAGAGCAAATTCTTCACTGGTGTCCAAATTTGGCTCCAGTGAGCAGTCCAGATTTGAATCTTGATCTCCATTTGAGAAAGCAAAGATGTGTATGTAAGCCAAAGGGGAATATATACTGCATACAAAAGATTCATGAGGCTTTCAAGCTGGAAAAAGGATAAAGATAAAGTTGAAAATGATTGAATATAATACCAAATAAAGACTTAAAAAACATTCAGGTACAATACATTTGTAATTTGTAAACATTTGACTCTCTGACTATTGATCCTTTGCTGTCTGCATCAAGTCATCAGATCTGTGACTTGACTTGTGACGTTATCCACCATCACTTACAGTATCGTCATCAAACTTGTCCATACTCTTTAAAGAAACTTGGGTCGATTTTCTCTTGAAGAAAATTTCTCTATGAAATCTTTGTATTTATCTTTGTATATGATAGTTAAAGTATTAGTCCACCTGCACACACATAATACATGCATACATGAAATACACATCTGCACACATTTCGATAAATGTTGACTGAGCAGAATAACTTTTCCAGGTGTCTATTTTTGGTTGAGAAGCAGCAGGTCACGAGGTCAGCCAAGGTGTGTGGTTTCAGCTCAGTACTTAAAAATTAACCTCATAGACTATTTTTATACATGTGCTACTCTTGTATCTTGCTGCTTAGAGAAGAACTCTTTTTGAAGGTTCACATACAAAGGTACTCATTGTTGCTAAACCTCTGTTGTACTTCATATTGTTTCTATTCAGGCCCCGCATTAGCTGTGACAGAAACAAGTTTGCTTTGGTCAACCTCTTCAGCTCTGATTTCTGAATACATTTCATCCTTAGCTTAAAAAAGCTACTTTTTTAAACCTCTTTTCCAAATTGTATGACGATATCACATATAATAAATTATTTATGTGCTTGTTCCAACAATTCATTAGGGTTAAACATCACATCTTCCAAACAATGCACCCTGACAAATGAAATATCTTTGAAAAATTTGTAGTAAAAAGTTTGTCCACATAAAGGGGAGTTTGCAATGATTATTCCTCCGGTTGGTCAATGGGATTAAGGAAGCTCATGCCATGAAAGAATTGTGCAGTGGACCTTTATGATTATACTGTATTATCATTATAACTGCCTTTCTATCATGCACAATTATATTCAAATAAAAGTAACTACATTAGTAAAATAATTCTCATTTGCTTACAGACCTCACAAGTTCTGTGAATTTGTAGAAATATGTACCATAAAGATTCCCTTGTGCTGAATAAATGGGATATTTACTGACCAACAGGCTAATTTTGTTTGATTGCACCTTTCGATTATACCTCTGAGACAATTAACATAATCACTAAAACAACCACTTCTTATAGACAGTATTTAGCAACTTATGAATGTTTGCTTTTTAAAAGGTTAAGCCTACATGTAAGTGACTTATGGAGAATGCAGTAGTATGTACACAGAGCCACTGACACCAAATCACCTTTATGGCCGATGGACGACAGCTGTTTCTGTCCGACTATCCAAAACAGCAGACTCCTTCACCCCTGAGAGCAGGAAGGTGTTATCATGTCAGGTCTCATACTATACTGACTGTAACAGGTGGAGCAGTTTTTCAGCTGCACAGCTGAAAGGGCCGGTGTGTCAGTGCTAGGTTTGAGCCTGTGAGCCTGCATGCAAATGTTTGAATGTTTATTTATAAGAGTTTATGTGTATTTTTGTACCAGTCCATGTGATGTGTGTGTGTGTGTGAGAGAGAGCATGTAGGGGTATTATAACTGTTATGACTTGAAACCACAAGGTGACTGACGGAATGAATAATTGTACATCCTGTAGGCTAACACAAGCAGGCACAGGCCACTTAGAAAGGCTTAGCTAAATGGAGATGGGGGATTTCATTACAGGCAAACCAGAATAGCTGGGAAAAAACTACTGTAATTAGGTCAACCAAAGCAATGCCTCCTTATCTCTGAAATCAAACATGCAATATTCATTGAATACATGGCAGTGCCTCAGAGTGCAATCAACACTGCAGTCACTGTCTTTGGAAAAACCTGCTTTTAATTTATAATGGGACATGGCTTGCATATTCTTGAGGCAATTCAGGGTGGGCATAATGCCACGGTCCTGACAGACCTTAAACACAAATAGCAAACCACCAAATGAAGATGGCTGCTGGCTGACATTTCCCTGTTAAAGTGTGGGTGAGTGCCCCACTCAAGCTGCAATATGTGGCGTATGTCCGCAGCAAGATCGAGCTGTCAGGACAAAATCTGCTCTCTGTCAGTCACCTTGACAAACCAAGACAAGACAGCAGCATTACTCTGCCAGGTCCTGTTGTAGCTGCACTTACAATAGCCAAAAACACAATTTAAATGGAAATATTTAAATACCAAGGGGGAAAAAAATGGGAAGCGTGTTGATGTTCCTACTAGTTGTCTTAATATCCTCTTTTAAGTATACTGTACATCACAGCTCCTCAAAACCAAAGCTGGAAGCTGTAGATCTAAGACTTGACCTTAACTTGTCATATTTGGTATGATGTAATCCTGGAATAATAGAAAATGAAGGCAGGCCTTGCATAGTGGCAAACCTTGGGTTTTGAATCACAAGGTGTGTGCAGTGAAGAGATTTGGTCTTGGCTTTGTGAGAAAACACTCAACATATAGCAGAAGTGTACATAGATTTCCACCTCTAAGACTTGGGCTTGCTTTGATGGAAAGCTTCAAACTCATAATTTTCCGCACTATTTATCATCTTTGTGAGTGTTTGAAATCTTGCCTTCCTTTGCTTGTGCAGGTGCGTAAACGCAGCAAGGCATGCAGGGCTGGGTTGCGGGAGGCTGATGAGCTGGTGTCTATCAATGAACAGCCATGTGGAACTCTATCTCATGCCCAGGCCATGGACCTCATCGACAGCTCCCCTGGGATTTTACATATCCGAGTCAAAAGGTCAGAGGAACAGAATAATTACAGACATGAATTACACAGTGCAAAACGTTTACTAGTGACAAACCAACATCCCATTGTAATAGATAAAGAAAAAATCATATTATGCACAAGTCAAAGATTTAAGTCTGATACAAAACATGCACTATTAACATTGTGCATGTGTTTGATACTACTGTTTATTACATTCCTCCAAAAATTTTGACAAACATTGTTTTTGCTGCTTGTGCTAAGATGTGTCTTTCTCTCAGAACAGATGAAATGCAGATTAAGAAAACTAGTTTGTCATATCACATCCAAGGGCCTTTTTTTTTGCCCCATCAATATTTTAAACTCTCCACTTGTTTGCAGGGTGCCTGCTGGTTTTCAGTCCGTGGTGCTGGTGACCCGTGCCCCATCTCCCCGTATAGACAAAGAGTACCGCGCTGCTCTGCGTGCCATGTCACCTACCCACTCCCACCATGCACCCATACGTGAGATCCACCGTAGCCGTTCCTCCCTGACCAGTGGCTTGACATCTCCACCTGGTAGTGAGGCTTACTATGGTGAGACTGACAGTGACGCGGACGTGGCGGGCTACGAGAGGCAGCGCCGGCAGAAACGACGCAGCCCCAGCAACTCCACCCCAGGAAAACCAACAGGACGAGCCTCCCCTGAGGGAGGAGAAACATCAGAGATGAGTGGCTATGACAGCGCTCCAGATGCACATGTTTTCCCCAGTTCGTTGGATGGACGTGGGGGTAATGGAGTTGGAGAAGCGGGACAACCGGGAGTGGCACGGAGGGAGGTGATTTACCAGCCTCCTGGACCAGGAATGTGGTCCTCCCAGACATCCACTGAGACCTCCTCCATCATCTCCTCAGCAGATGACCAGGGGCCAAGAGAAGGGCAAGAAGAGGATAGTGGCTTTTTAGAGCCAGCCAATGTGCCACTGGTTTCCCCTGAGAGGGCAAAGGAGGCCCTGATGCTGGGCTCTCGCAGCCAGCTTGTGCCCATGGTGGGTCCTGTGAATAAACCCATCGACGAGGAGCTTACAACTACCTACATGGAAAAGGCCAAGCAAGCTAGTAAGTACAGCTGTAGAAGATCAACAACAAGGCCTTTGCTTCACAGAGGTTCTACATACTTACATGTACATTCCTAATAAAGGTCACTGCTTAGTTCTGGGCTGATATAGCTTCCTCATATTTTAATCTATGTTTCAAGGATTTGAATTTTGATCTTGTTCATTGTTTTATTTATGCTTGATTCATTATGTTAATGTTAATATTGTTTTCAATGTATTATTTCATTGTGCCATATACTTTGTAGCACAGAAATACATCACTAAGGTAAAGATCATCTGATCACCTTTGTTGCTATACACAGGAGGAAAAGATCTATCATATGTACAGTACAGTACATGCCTTTGTTTAAGCCCCAGACAAATATGACCCTTAACCTCCAAGAGAAAAACCTAGATATTTATAGAGGGATCAATAGTAAGTTTAAGTCTCCACACCTTGAGCACCTTAAACCCTTTTAATATTGATGTGAATCTTAATCAAGACAACCACTGTGTCCCAGTCATTTAAAATTATAGTCAAACACAATTACTAACCAAACATCCATCAGCTTTCTTTAATGCTAGTAGTCCAGTGAGTGGGTCTGTCAAACAGAGCATGCTCGTTAGGGCTGATTTAACACCAGTTATGTGTTCAAAAACCCCACTGATCAATCTGGGACGCTTAAAAGCATCTACAGCTGCTTTTAGGTATGAAGAAGCAAAGCAGGGATACTCTGATTTTCCCTCTTCCCATCTCTTCTTTCTTTATGCTATTTATCAACTTTATGAAATTGCACAAGTGTGATACATATGTTTGTGATACATATGTGTGTTTTTATGCTTCTGTAAAATGTACCAACATAGAGAGGTGTGCTTCCATTGAACATGATATAATGGTATGACACAGATATAAAAGGGAACATGGAACAGTCACCTTGAACCTGAATATGATTTGTGTATCTTAAAAAGAACACCCATGTGTTTACCTTATACCATATTGCATTGTTTCTAGTTACTGAAGCCATAAAAATAATGTCATGTCTTACTGTTTTTGGAGTTCACAAACTTGGTCTAAAAAAGGTCTAAAATTGTGACAGTACAGTGATGCAACAACAGATAGAGAGGACTGACAGTGACCAAGCATTCTTTCCTACAACTTGTCATACTGTCCATCATCCATAATAAGCCCAGGAAAAGGACAGAGGTTGGCTATTTAAAGTCAACGGGCTGTTTTAAGAACTTAATAAATTTACTCCTGTAAATCCCCCTTGCCATCACCAAGTGCAGGTTTAACATTCTAATGTCCTACTTAGGAACCCTGTCCTGGACAAATTAAGAACTCCCTTCACATGGCAGTGCATATTAGGGTAACAGCATTTGGTTGTCTATGATAATCTGCCTAATACCATAACAAGTTAAGGGATATGCTGTGGCTACCCTTTGGAATTCTCCTTCCAGTCACCTACAACATGTAACTTTCCACTAGCTAGTGGAATGTTTTTAGTTAAGTCAAATGTTAGCATACATAAGACTAATAATGTGCAAATTTATCCTTGAACCCCGCTAATGTGAGAAGCTGAAGGCTTGCCTGGAATTTTTTGCCGGAACTGCTCCTGTAGAAAGTAGAAAGTTAACACGTTGAAGATGTTTTAGATGCTCATGTCAGTTGAGTCAGTTAGGTTAAATCTTTTGAGTCAGACTTCTCTAACTTGCTACAGTATTGATATTATGCTGATGTGAAACTATTTCTAATAGTTATGGCTTTCACACCCTGCAGAACTAAACCGAGGGGATACACCGCAAGACAAGCATGTAAAGGAAGCCAAAAGCAAGTGTCGAACAATTGCATCCCTACTGACGGATGCCCCCAACCCTCACTCAAAGGGGGTGCTGATGTTCAAGAAGAGGCGGCAGCGCTCAAAGAAGTACACCCTCACCAGCTTTGGTAGTGTGGATGAGGATAGGTGTCCAGATTCACAAGAGGAAGATGGGGTATTCCCTGGCAGTGAATCAGAGTTTGATGAGGATGGCTTCTCTGCAGTTCCTGACCCAACTTGGGATAGTGACTATTTGGATATGCTGGAGAAGAGGGCAACTGCAGGCACTGAAGGTCGTGCGGATGGGGCAGAGGATGCTCCGAGTCCAGGGTTGAGTAACACTGCAGGTAAGGGTGCCCAGTTGTTTGAGCAACAGAGAAAGAGGGCTGCTGAACATGCCAAGAAGGTAGAGGCAGCACAACAACAGAGTCCTGCACAGTCTCAAGTCCAGGAGCAGGCTCAAATGTATCACTTGCATCCAGACAATACAACAGACATGCAACCGCAGATGCAACCAAACCTCCAGTCTCAGCACATGACACCACCTGGTCCAACAGCCATACATCAAGAGTTTTCTCAGGCTCCAGGTCCAGGTGCAGCCCACGGAATTTCGAATGGGGACCTATCCTATTCTGCAGCTAGTACAGCTTGCATGACATCACCTCCACCTGTGGCACCCAAACCAGCCACTGCCACAGTAACTGTTCTGACCAGACCTGCACCACCAGCTGAAACACCATTACCAGAATTATCTGCTAGTAATGTTCTCAACAGAACAGCACGTCCTTTCACTCCTGGCTTTATCAGCATTCGAGCTGCAACTGCCCCAGTAACGTTCCGACCTGTTGCAAAGACAATCCAGCGTCCTGCTTCAGCAGCTGTTGTGCCACCACCATTCTACACTGCCTCTGAAACTAACATTAATGTTACATCAGTAACATCACTGCCACCTGCTGGTCCTCAGCCAGTGTTTGCCCCACCACCATCTGTGCCTCAAGCTCCCAAGGCCCCGACACCAGAAGCTCCTGTTACTATTCACCCTCCAGCCATCTCAACCTCTGTAGAGAAAATGCCGTCATCACCACCAATATCTACTTTTCATCATGCACCATTTGCAGCCATGCCCCCAGTGTGTATGCCTTCAATGCCCCTGGCTCCACAAGCACCAATGGCCTTAGCCCCAGTTCCTTTTGCATCTCAAATTCATGGTGCAGCTGACCCAGCTTCCCCAGTGCCACTTCAAGTGCCAGTTGCTCAGCCTCCTCAATCTCAATTCTCTATGGCCCCTGTAGCTACAGTGTCAGTTGTCTCCCAGCCAGAAGCTGTAGCTCCAACCCCTGTTCCTGGTCAAACAGGTCGCACAGGAATCTTACTTGAGGCTCGACGCCGTGGAGGCAAACCCAAACCTATGTTCACTGTGCCAGATGTCACAAAGAAATCCCCCAATCCTGACCTACTGTGTATGGTGCAGAACCTGGATGAAAGGTCCACCCGATACAAACATGGCCAACCACTGTCTGAGACTATCTATGATGATACAGTGGAGGAGACGAGTGGTGAGGTTGGCATGGGGAGGGCGCCTCCTCCAGTGGCACCCAAGCCAAAGGTCATCCACGAGACCCCAAAGTTTCTTCAAGCAGGGGGCAAGGGGGCCGAGCTGTTTGCCCGCAGGCAGAGCCGCATGGGTATGTACGTAGTGGACACTCCGCCTGAAACCCCCTACCAGCAGGAAGTGGCCTCACACAGTGCAGCCCAATCCTTCGAATCCTCAAATCCTTCCTTTCCTTCTCAGTGGAAATACTCCCCAAATGTTCGCGCCCCTCCACCCATTGGGTACAATCCACTCCACGCTCCTTCTATCCCTACAGGGCCTCAAAGAGATATAGGGAAGCCAGACAGCAAGGGTAGAGGAGGCTCCCAAAGAGAGGGCATTAAAGCTCTGGATTTCATGAGAAGGCAGCCCTACCAGCTCAACTCTGCCATGTTCAACTATGGGGGCTATGGGGGCAGTGTTGCTAATCTATCGGCCATGCCTTCTTACCAGGCCCAGAGGCAGCAGCAGGGTGACTACACAACAACAATGGTGGGAAGCTCCTTAACCCCACCCAAGCAAATCCCCACGAAAACAGCTCGTGTCTTTGAGGTCAAGCGCTTCTCCACACCCACACCCATGTCAGCTCCGACTCTGGCTCCCAAAGTCATCGCACCCCGCTCAGCCACTACCCTTGGAGAACGTTTGACTCATTCCGACATGACCTCCCCACCTCCTGCTCGTTTAGCTCCAACCCCTCTCTTTACACCAGCACCAATCAGTGCCCTAACCCCAGCCTCACCTCCCTCCCAACAAGCTGGACTGCCTAGCCTCCCAAAATTCAATGCCACCCCTATTCCAAACCCTGTGCCCCACGCAGTCCCTACACCTTACACTCCAGTATCATACAACACCGGGCTCCAGACAGCCAAGCAGTTCCAGAGCGCTCCTGAGCTCAGTATCCTTTCCTCTTTGCCACCACTCAAGTCCAACCCTGTTCAGGCACCCAAACCACGTTTTGTTGCCACCAAGGGAGGCGTCCAGCCCCGTGTCTGGAGGCCGGGGGCAATGTGAGCACCAGTAAATCAGTCACTACCCCAACTGGACATGTATTATTCATTTGGGGTTGAAATAACTAGTCGAAATTAAGCAACAATATTTCTGTTAATTGGTTCATTGTTGAGGTCAAGCAAATATGTTTATCTGTATGCAAAATCCACTGGTTCCAGTTTCTCCTTTTCTATTCCTACATTGTTGTTAATTAAATACCCTTTGGGTGGATGGTCGAACAAAACTAGCATTTTGAAGATATCAGTTGAGGCTTTGGGAAAGTGTGATGGGCAATTCTCTACTTTATTCATTGATTAATAACAATAAGTGACAAACTGATTAATGTAATCATCCCTACATCCATTACTTTAAGCCTCAAAATTAGCTGTTAACATATGGTGAAGAGGTAACATAAGGTGAAGAAGTAATTCAGTATAAAGTTGAAATTAAGAAAGTATTGAATTTTTAAAAAAATATATGTTAGAACTCAAGTAATTGGAATGGATCATAAACATCTACTTGCTGTTCAAAATGCTGCTTATTATATTTATTTTGCTTGCAACACATTTACTCACACATGTATCAGAGTGACAATAATAATCGCACTAGCACATACTGTATGCTGTATAGTCCACCATATGCCTGTCCTGGGGGAGGTTGGTGTAAGGCTTCTGGGGATCTCTTTCTACTAATGTAGCAGAAATACCATCTAATCAGAGCCTGTACTGAATATTCTTTGAAACTTGAAATGTCTGAAAGATGTTGAAAATGAATAGTTGCAGTTCTGACCATAGGATTTTTTGTTGTTTGATGACAGGTGGAGGATTATAAAGCAAAAATAGCAGGCTTTCATCTCTGAACACGCAATTCTGTTAGTACTACTAACTGATGTGCACAAAATGTTTTTTACCCACTCTGTGGCATTTTCAAGAAGAAACCCATGATGACCTAGTCTTGTGCTCATCGTGGAACTATATGTGAAGCAAGGTTTGCTCTTGCAAGTTGCAAGTGAGGTTGTGCCAAATATCTCTGCTCGCTATAACTAGAGAGAAATGCTATCTTTTTAGCATGGGTCACATTCAACAAGTGCCCAGGCTGTCACTGAATGTACACTTGTCACTGGATAACAAAGGTTCCAATTGCCACTTATACACACCAGAGCCTTCTTAGTATGAGTGTGGCAAATATATGTAAATTCTTAACTTTTATTAAACAAATAACACAGATGAAGGAATGTGTATTTTATTTTGTCTAAATGTGATGTAAGTGGTGCAAGGGGAAGTTGACTGACTTCAAGTTAAAGAAATGAGAGAGGCTGTGGAGGGGGGATATAGGCAGTGTATAGTTAGGCCAATTTACTGAACGGGGTCGGAGCCCACCATTTCACATAAAGATGTGTCAGATGTGGATGCATGGCAGAAACTTAGCACTTAAAGTATGGTTGAACTGAATTATGAAAGAAGGATGGCCAGGAAAGTGGGATACCTCAAGTTTGTGGGCAAAGATAAAGAAGCTGGTAGAAAGAAACACATATGTTTAGCTGGTGTCTTTTCATCAACAATGGCAAAGATAAACATATTCAATGGCTAAATACATTGAAAAACAAGGTATGTTAATGGAAATGAGGGGGAAACAAAGAAATGAATATGTTCTTTTCAGCTGTGGAATTCTTGGAGAGACACTTTTGTTATTTTTTAAATCATTTTTAAATACAATTTCTCTTGAAGCTTTTCTTGTTCTCATAATATCATGGCTAAAGAAAAATCTATAGTGTGAATATAGTTGTGTTGAGGTGTAAAATATGACAAATACATCTTTGTGTATGTAGGTGGATTAAATAATGTGTGAAAATGTTTGTTATTAATGCTGAGTAGAAGTTTATACTGACTAGGAGACGAGACCTTTTTAGGGGAATAAAATTAGATTTGAAAACTCCCCAGGTGTCTGACATGTCTAATTTCACACTGCCCCCTGCTGCTGACTGTGTAATCCTACACTTTTTAATGTACTGAACACACATTTATGCACTAATTGACAATTTTAACCATAGATGATAACTGAAAAATGCAAAAAAAATATAGATAAATAAAAATGCATTTAAAAAAAAAAGGTTTTACACACACACACACACACACACACACACACACACAGGCATGCACGCACGCACACACTATTTGAAATCCATTTAGTATTCATTTTTATGACAGAAGGGCTACCATTTACACAAGACCATAAGATCATGACATGATAGATATTTGACCGAAGATTAATTTCACCGCTACTGACAACATGAAAGACAAATCCTGCCTTAATAAATAATGAGAGTTATTCTTTCCTTCTTGCCAAGCCGGGTTAGACTAACTTTCAGTACTTCAATCAAAATAAATAATTATTGAATGGACACAGAATCAAATAGGATAACTGAGACGTATTTCAACATAAGGAGGTTATTGTGTCTGACAACTGAGTGTCCACAAATACAAAGCCCTAAAAACATTACAGTAATTATTTAGCATGAGTATTTGAAAATTCAAGGTTAATAACATGTTAGACACACATTTAGCAGTTAAAATGCAGAGAACATCAAAATATTCCCAATAGTATTACAACAAGCTGAGCAAATTTCTTGGTGTAATAGGAGAGACTACAGCAGAGAGAAAGACACAAAAACGTCATGTGCATGCATGCAAGCAATTCGAGGCTATGCCACTAGAGGATGCCATGTTGAAAGAGATTTTCTAAAGGAGAGACTGAGATAGAGATACTGTAGATAGGTACAATATACTGGTATATAAAAAGACCACAAAATATGTACATGGGAGATATCCCTTCTGACACGTGGTTAATGGTGTTAAAGGGTCTATTTTAACCCAAACTATCATTTCCTAAACCTAACCAAGTATTGTTTGTGCCTAAACTTAGCCAAACTGTGACAGAAAACTGAATAGATAAATAAAAAGAAGGAAATTAATAAGTGAACTAAGTGTAAACATAGGACAAGAACACCAGTCTCCTGGATGAAGAGTCCTGTACTTAACCCATTCAGCCATAACAGCTTGGTGTAACTGAGGACTCCATCACTTTTTGGTCACTTGTAATGATGGTCCTGGAGCAACATTAATCATGAAGATCTAGGATTGACACGAACACAGCGATATGAGATATATCTGGTAGTTAAAGAGACTTTCCTGTTAACCGACCAAATGCAGTATCAATCAATGGCTGACTAACCATGAGCAATGTTAATTAGCCATTAACAGAGCTTTACCTTTATTTCACACATAGATACCGTGGGAATATTTTTTCTTTTCTTATATACATGAACTTTGCCATTGAGTAGTGCTGTGGACTATGTGTTGGACTATAAGAAGGGCATTTTGCTGCCAACCTCCACACTCAAAGGGTGTCTATTAATAGGGCTGCTAATATCCAAACAGAGAACTGTTAATAGAGAGAATGACATTTTGCCAGGAGTCTACTGTAATTAAGAATGTGTTCTTAGTTTAATGGCTTAAAAAAGATCACATAAAAAAATAAAACTGGCTCCGCAGCTTCTGGGAAATTTCAATTTGAATGTGTATTGAAAGCACCAAGTACAGCATTCCCCACGGTACTTATGTATGAAATCAAATAATAATTTCAGAAATAACAGAAATAGGACTACAGTAACATAACCACAATATTTATTAGATGATCAAGGCAAAAAGGCTGATAGAATGAAGAAATAATACCTATAACAGTTTTTTATTTTCATCATCATAATCACATGTATTTCCAACTTCTTCACAAAAACATAACATTGTAGATTTAAAAATGTAATAGGGTGGACACTGACTGTGTAATATCAAGAGTGTTGCTCCAGAGCTAAAAGGCAAAGGGCAAAAAAGGATGGATCACCTTTTTCCTTTATGTAAGACCCCATGTGGTCAGGAGGAAGACTAAAAAATCTTTCACTTACTGACTTTGTGATGATAGGAAACCTTTCCTGCATAAGGTTGATGAATGTTCTCAGTCATCCAGGCCATGGTAATACTAAGTGTTAAACTGGTGGCAACTGGACTTTTCAATTTCCTGAAGATGTTTTACCGCTCATCCAAGAGGTTCCTTCAGTTCAGTTCCCTACATAATGTTTTGAGATGAGTCTAAAATTACTGAGTTCCAAGCGGGTCAAGACATGTTATTTTAAGAGGAGGATGGACAAGAGCATGCTTAAAATGAGCCAAACATAAGTGAACCATTTATTAAATACAAAACAAATGATGTTGGGCAATTGCCCAGATGCCAGGCTATTAATTTTCCCATTTTCCCATTTGCAACACTGAATAATGATTTTATAGATCCACAGATGTATAATGTATCAGCAAGTTCAGTTTTGAATTTCATACAACTACACCTAACCCCTTGCTTTTTTCATTATCTGCCCCAGAGTAGAAAGCAGTCCAATCTTTAGAGGAAGCTCTTATCAGATTCAGTGGAGCGGTCAGCTCATTGAGGACCCCCAAGATTAAACACATACTGATTGGTATGCAGTCTTGTCATTCTGTTTTTTTTTTTAACTGTATATCTTCAGTATATATTTAAAACAATGTATAAAACTGGATAATAGAGTTTCAGCAATATCTAATAATGTATGAGATGATAACATTATTAAGTCCTTCTGTAAAATGGGGAACACATACTTGTTAATTGGGATTTCATTAAATATATTTCAATTAACCTTTATAAAAATGTACAGAATTTTGTAAGAGTAGTAGTAGTCTTGTGGATCACAGCAGCTGATACCGGAAAAAGGGGCCCTGAGGTTGCATGGAGGGAACTCACAACCTCTATATTTTTACAATCCTGGCTACCACCCTGGATTACAGTCAGAAACACTTAAATAACTTAATTTCAAAACCTTAACATTTCAAGATATTTCATGCATTCAGAGGATAGTGTATCAATGATACTGTAGTAAAGGACATGCAATGTTTTTCAGCCTTTGGATGCTCTCAGGTACTTCACATGTGTTTGCACAAACTGTTTTAGGCATGTAAACAGTGTATGACAGCTCTGTCCCAATATATCAATCACATCCACTCACATGACGCTTTAGAGAAACTGCAAATGTGACAATGTAGCATCAAGTTAGAGTAATAGAGGGAGTAGAAGAACTAGCCCTCACTTTGAAACACAATCTGACATGTCCTTACACACGTATGCTTAACCTTAAACTTTGAGAGTGCACTTGTACATACTCTCCTCTCCCTCCTCTCTCTGTGTACCCTAAACACACCCCAGAGTCCTTTGAGGTTATCTTATAGCAGAGTTCTGTTCCCCTCCTTATTTGCTACTAAATATAGTCTTCTGAACCATCTGCGAGAATGATTTTGTTCCCTTAATATCCCCATCAGCACTTTCAGCTGGCCAACAGAGACCTCTCCCCCAGCCTCAACACCCCCCACTGGATCCCTATTCATACTCCTAACCTCAACCTCCTCCTCCTCCTGTCTTGACACCAACACTGCTGCCACCCCCAACCCCAACCCTCTGGAAGACCTGCCATCTGAGAGAAGAGTGGGTTTTGCACTTAGCGGGACCTGGGTCCAGCAATACGTAGGGTCAGAGGCACTGAGGGATTTGTAAACTTGTGATCGCCAGCATTGAGCCTCGGGTCTCCTCGTCTCTGTTTGGTATTTATAGGTCTGTCTCTCCTCCAAGGATTACAACAAAAACCCGGTGAGTGGATCTGCATCGCATCGGTGTGCTTTGTCTACTAATCAACTAGCCGCTTGGATTTCAAATTCTGGCTACAACAAAAATGGGGAAAGGGAATAAAGGTGTGCATCATGTTGCCAATCATATATTCTGTGGGTTGTGCAGCTGATCTCAAGGAAAACAATAGAAGAAGAGGACTTCAACAACTCGGCTACACTAATGATTTTGCTTTTGATGAGGATGCATTTAATTTTACCAACAATTAAAGTAAAATGGCTCCAGGAATCACTTTGCTGCTTTTAGATTTTCTTAGTACGTCTTAAAATGACCAAAGGCATCTGTGAATGTGCTGACCATCCCTCTCCGTGGGCGTTGCAGAGATTTTATATGGTGTTACCAAACCCTGACAGGGGGGTGGTGAATCTGAGCGCAAGGGGTCCCTAAGCTTGTAGTTATTTAAGGCAATTAAAAACGATATCCAAAACCTTCCTTGTTAACTTCCAGAACTACTCTAGATATCAGTCGTGTTTTGAGGGAGGTTCAAACATACTATTGGGATTGTTTTCTGGAGGTGCGTATTGTGTCCTTAACGGTTGTGTCAAGCCCATTTGATAGTCGAATGACGCCATTACACGTCGCTAAAATGTCTTGGCTGGAAATGGCTTTTAAAAATAGCTGCAGTGGGTTGAGTTACAGCCAGTAGATGTGATGTGATGTTTTGCCACTTGACTGGGCCTTAAAGAAACTTTGGAGCTGAGGGCGCTGATGTGTATGTAAGAAAACAAAAAACAGTGTAACACAAATATATAAGATAATGTATGAAACAGATACATGTCTCCAACTTAAGGTTGACACTACAGGTTTTAAGAAATTCGATGATGTTAATATGCTTCAACAGTGAGTGATATCGAGACAGATAGGAAAGTTTTACTCCCAGTTCCCCCACCTACACGTTCTCAAACCGGCTGCAGATTAGGGAATATGATCAGATCCTATTTTATGATCCTTAGGCTCACACGTTTACTGCTCTAGAATAGCATTAGAGTGCATTGATCACCAATTTCTGCCTGAACCACAGTGTGCGTCTGTTTACGTCGAGTGAATCTGTATAGATATCTTGTTTCCCCAAACAAAAACTAAAACATGCATGAAGCTAAATATTTCCTTCGGTGCAGACATCTGTTTCACAGGGGAATGTGGGGAATCTGAGGTCACTGACATCCCCCTTGAACTTGAAAAATGATCAGGCCGATTCTGTCTGTCTGATACATTCAGGTCTCATGGAGTTACTTTCAGGGAATGTTGATGGCTTTAGTTGTTGACATTAAAGAGCAATCTTGAGTCAGTTGGTGCAATGGTTGGATATAATCATAAAGCAGCATATTCAAAGTTTTCTCAACTGTGTAACTGTATTTGTTACAGTAGCTAAAAACACGCCCTTCAGTGCATTTCAACCTTAGTCTTACTATGAAGCAGTGCAGATTTAAATGTTTTTTTTTTTCTTAGGCCTTTTCATGGCTTTATTGGTAGGACAGTTTAGAGTGATTACAGGAAACAGGGATGAGAGAGAGGGGGGATGACATGCAGCAAAGGGTCACAGGTTGGATTCGAACCCTGGGTTGCTGCAGCGAGGTCAAAGCCCCTATACTGTAGTATAATTTTATAATATAAACCTTGATATCAAGCAGAACATCCTCAAGTTGCTGTATTGAGAACATTGTTTGCTTTAAATTTCTGGAGAAGCTTTGGCATTACTGCATATTTTGAAAGAAAGAGGTTCACTGTCATTACTTCTATCACTGCTGAATATGATCGAAAAGTGTATCTAACTGTATGTTTGTAGCCCCAGTTGTGTTTGTGTTAACATCATGTTCTTTCCTGAACCTCCAGCCATGCCTCTGGATAAACCTGCCCCCCAAAACAAGAGGAAAAAGCTTGCCAAGATCATAACTGACCTATCACATATCACTCAGGATGGTAAGGCTGGCATGAAATAACATGAATATGAAACCAAATTTCCATATGTTTAGTACAGCGTTCATTTAATGATGACAGGATATATGAATAGATGGATGACTGGTGATAGGTACTGTAGGTGGTGTACTGATCTAACATGATACGTAGGGTAATGTCTGAAGTTCAAGTAACATTTTCTTTTTTTAAACTACATAAAACAACAGCAAATTTCATTAACCTAACTCTAGATATATTTGAGTCCTATGATTCTGGGTGGACTTGATTAAGTTAAAATAATATATGTATTTTTCCCAATTAGAATACATTGTGGTCATTAAACAAGTATTAATTGAAACATGTGTTATGATTAATACTGTACATATATCAGCCATATTTCACTTCAGTTAAATTTTAAAGATTCAAACCTTCTATTCTTTTAAACTTCCTATTTTTCTGAATGTAACAGTCATCTGTTCAAACATCCCTTACCTAGAGTATGAGTCAGAGCCAGAGGCATCTGAGTTCGATCTGGGAACAAAGATCAGGACTCCCAAAGACATCATGCTGGAGGAGCTTTCCCTGGCGAAGAACCGAGGCTCCAAGATGTTCAGGATGAGGCAGAAGAGAGTGGAGAAGTTCATTTATGAGAACAACCCAGACATCTTCAGCAGTGAGTCTATGGTGAGAACATAGTTCATGGAGAAAACAAATTTCTGAGATTTTAAAGGAAATATTTCTCAAAGGTCAATGACAGATGTAAATAATAGAAGAAGAAATTCCACAGAGAAACCCTGAAACATCTTTATATTCCATGGAGAAATGTGGCAATGTTTGTAGAAACCTACCTGTATTTATTGTCACCTTTCAATCCTTAATCTGTCCCAAGTAAACAGCAATTTAATAGAATACACAATAGAACCATTTGAAAGAAACACAGAACTTGAAATGATTTTAAGTCACTTGGAACCATAATGGTTAAACCCTTGGCCTGAGACCATTATTGATCAATCAAACCAGTAAGAGTTTAATAAATGCCTCCAGTACACATTCATAACTCACTGTGCTCAGTATTGCTCGTCGGGTATAGCTTCAAGAGGATGAGACATGCTTGATCAGAAAATACAGATGAATGTGCTGTGTGCCATTTGGTTGGTAATAGTGATTGTCTTTCTTTCAGGACAACCTCCAGAAGTTTGTTCCCGCTCTAGGTGGTCAGATGGGAGGTCAGATGATAAATGTTGGAGGGCATTTTCTTAGCAAAGATTCTGGACAGCTGCATTTTGTAGGATTACAAACTGCAGGAGGGGCTCCTGTGCCTCCTCCAAAGCCTGGAAGCAAGGGTGCAGGAGCAGGAGGTGCAGGAGGTGCTGAAGGTGCAGGAGGACTAGGTGGTGGCGACCACGGGAAAGGCGGACAAGGAGAAGGAGCTAGTGAGTGGTCTCCACTAAAAGGTTGGTATCATTTTTTGGGAATATTAAGTAGAATTCTATTTTATAGTTCAGTGCCTGCTGGTGCACAAAGGATTTAAATATACATTCACCAAATATCTTGTGAGATGAGCTTAATTTTGCTGGACTTCAAGTTATCAATAAATAATCCACATACATAAAGAAGAAAACTGAATAAACACATTTCTAATCCAACCCAGTAACACTCGATAAAAATCTTGTCTTTACTGATATTCAGTGGTTTAGCTTCGCGATGATGTTCAGGTTTACGCCAAGACATCACTGTTGGATGCAGTTACGGGGTCAACAGACCAAATTTCTGGAGAGAAACAACCTTGAAACTTTCAGTGAAAGAGGGCAGCAAAACACAACTTTTCAGTTTGTTGTTTACTCAGGCCAGCAGATTCCTTGTGATTTCGAGTCTTTGTGCTAAGCAAAGCTAACCAGCTGCTTGCTCTGCCTACAAATAGTATAGTGTACAGACTAACTTTAAGCAGTAAAGTGAGTTAATTCACAAATATTACTTAGGCCAGTCCACAGATGGTTGAATATAATTTTACAACTTTAAATGTATGTTACTAACCTCTGTCAAGTGTGTCATATGCTCCAGCCACAGATGTTTTCCTTACAGGAGGTGGAGATGGTGCCGGTAAGAAGCACATTACTGTAGTGAAGACGTACGTGTCACCATGGGAGAAAGCCATGAAGGGTGATGAAAATCTGATAGCCACTCTGAAAGGTGGGATGCCTGGTCCCTCTCAGCAAAAGGATTTGCCCAAGTGGAAAAGCTTCAACAGGTACTTACCTCAAGGCCTGACTCTATAGATGCTTTGTGACCGACAGGGTCTTTAATAACCCTCCCACCTTGCTCTGCTAGATGTGCCATGCCCTTCGGTGGATTCGAGAAGGCCAACCAGTTCCTGAAATTCCAGCTGCCAGAAGCTGAGTCGACCAAAGAGGAGCCTGAACCCCCAGTGGTGTACCAACAGGACATCGGCTGCCGGCCTTCATTCAACCGCACTCCGATTGGCTGGGTGGGAAGCAGTGAGCCCAGCAGCATTCATATGGAGACAGATGCTGTGCCCTTCGATGGAGAGACCGATGAGCTGTGAAAAATATTCATACTGTGATTACGCTCAATGTGCAACAGACACATACACATATGCAAGCATGAATGCATGCATACATACACATTAGTATGCACACACACAATAGATGAGCTTACAGTTAACTGTTGTGTTGATGAATTTGAATCTCAATGTGTGGATAACTTAAAGCGTACATGAATCGTGGCCATGTTCTTGTTGTGCTCTGTATTTGGTTGTAAGGCAAAGAGGTAAGCTATAGATGTTATGGGGAGACGAAACAGCAAACGTGTATTTGTTAAGTTCGTAAGTTGAGTCTAAACACTCCTTAAATTTGTATGAAAAGTTAGTGAGAAGTTGCAGGAAAGAATGAATCACGAATGAAACCCAGATTTGTATTGTGTTACTGTTGTGTCTTGTTACCGTATCTGTTATTTCCCAGTGCTTTTTTTGTTGTTAAGATTCTCTGATCTTTTGTTGAGCTATGAAAACCCCACAAACCTGTCTGCATGCATAGAGTCACCTGCTGAGCCATTGACCTACTGAACCACTCCACAATAAACCCTTAAAAACTGTAACAATCCTCTTGTAGAGTGATGATTGCAATGTCAGGGGAAAACTATTTTGTGTGTGTGAAAATCCTTACAAATTAAATTTCTTATTTCCAAATGTTCAAAATTGTTTCACAGTTACCACAAAGGCAATTTACGCCTTTCATGACTGAATAGTGATGAGCAAAATCTTCAATTACATTATTTCAGCAAAAAAAAAAATTATATAAATTGCATTTT
Source organism: Lagodon rhomboides (assembly GCA_039737535.1). Lineage (NCBI taxonomy): Eukaryota > Metazoa > Chordata > Actinopteri > Spariformes > Sparidae > Lagodon > Lagodon rhomboides. The sequence goes on along the minus strand of CM077796.1, from coordinate 19,618,531 downwards.
CTGTACGGAACAGCACATGGTGCGGCATGGTATTGGAACATTTAGACATATCGCTAATAATAGTCAGCAAGACAGTGAATATCAGCTCAAAATGAAAAAGAAAATGTTATCTGAAAAATGATATAAATCAATAAATCATTCTGATTTACCGCAGTGAGTTAGTTTTAAGTTGGATATTCGACTGACATTCGCTCTGGTTAAACCTGTTCTTCGCTCGGGTTAAACCTCTTCTTCGCTCCGGGTACACTGCTATCTGAGCAAGCGAATGTCTGTCGAATATTCAACTTAAAACTAACTTCACTGCGGTTTCAGATTTTCATTTATTATAACATGTTAACATAGACGATTACCATTAAATGTTCTTATCATACAACTAATATTGGTTTCACTTGTTCACAGTGTTAGCTGCAATGCACTTAAAGTAGGCTATCAGTAAAAGTATTAACTTCAGGCTGACTGTTATGGTAGTTGAGTCATTAAATGCGTTATATTAAAGTCGTCCACGTTTTGCTTGTCTTGATCTTCGAATGAACTATGGCTTAAAAAGAAAATACAGCAGGCTAGAATATGAAAGTAGAACTACAAAATACCATGAAATAACAGTAATTAATCTAATGTTTTATTAACGTACTTTCCACTTCTTGCTAAAAGAAGTCTTTATATGTCTATGGAAGAGACACTCCCGCACGGTTGGGGGCGGCCATGTTCTAAAAAGTTGTTTCCAGACATCATGAAGGAAACACGGATAACGAAGAAGACTTCATTACCTTTGAATGTTGGCTGCCGGGGTGTATTGTCGTTATGTCCCTGCTGTCTAGACACTATCAGACAGTGCAGTCTACAACCTGCAGCCACGAAATGGACACCAGCCAAACATTATTAGGTAACGTAACATGCAAATTGTTCATACGATTAGCTGTCTTAGCTAACGTTAGCTACCTGCTAGCTCGAAGAGCTTACGGATGTTTTCAGGTGTGGGAACAAAACAAATAGCAAAATAAGCACGAAAACTTCTGGCACACATGCTGATGGCTCTTAGTGGTCTCGTCATAAACTCAAATGTCAAAAAAGATTGTTAATATTTGCTGGTTTGGTCGCCGGAGACGATAACGTTGGCTCCGTTAGCTAGGTTACTTTACTTTTCCCGTTGGCTCTACGTCATCGCCAGCAACTCTTGTGTGCAGTGTTACCTAGCAACGGCATTGATTGCCACATGCAGCGGCTGAAAATGAAACATGATAATAAACTTAAACAGGCGTCTGCTGGCAGTCGCTACTTCTGTCAACAGCATTTAAGTGTTTATAATGTGGGTAAGCATGATTTAAATCACCGAGGTGAAGTTAGTTTTAGGTTGGATGTGAATGCCGAATTGTATTACTAAATGGGACAAAAACGACACACCTCTTTTTATTGGAATTTACTGCTTCATGTATTTTATATGAATATTTATTATGAAAATGGTTTAGTCTGGTGGTGCACGTACATATATAAGGTATACATATTCATGCTACATATGTACATGCACATATGCACATACCTACACACATACACAGAAAGATATTAACAATTCAAACTTTTTTCACTTTGTTTTAGGTGCACTATTAGCACACTGATTTCACCTGATGACATCTAAACCGAAGGCCCAGTTGGTGCCCCTGCCATGGACAGAGATCCTTGGATATTGGGTGCTGTCCTTTGGTTCTCATCTGTACTCTTTCTACGAACTGCACAGGTTCTCTAAAGGTAAGGTAGATTGACAGATATCAGTATGTTGGTCACATGAATTCAGAGGAAAAGGTAAAGAAATGTGAAGCTGTTATTTCCTGTTCTTTACCTCAGAACATGAAGCAGGATTACAGAGAGAATTCCAGCTGGAAAAGGGCCTTCTTAAGGGTTTTAAAAGGGTGAGTTCAATATTAATTTTTTTTTCAAAATGTATCCTCTGGTTGATACACACAAATCAGGGCTATTAGCAGTACCATTTAAGACCATTTAAAGCCTCTTTTCACCAGGCTTCATGTGCATTTCGAATGCCCATGGTGAACTTTGTTTTTTGTGTCAGGACCCATCAGACTTCGAGTGGAATTTCTGGACTGAGTGGGCCAAGAAGTCTTTGCTGTGGACTCTGATTGGTCATGGCGTGATATCGAGACTGACCAGCATCTTTTATCCCAAGGTAGGAAGCAGCTGCTACAGAGCTGTTAAGTGCTATCGGGTGGTGAATGTTTTAATCTAACATGTTTTTGATGTTTCCTCAAAAGCTCAGCGTGCCTGCACTCGCACTATATGGCCTCTTGGCTGCCAGCAGTGTGTTGGGGATTAAAGGTGTGAGTGCGCTGCTGATACATCTGGGCCTGTCCTTTTCTGTGGCCCAGCTGCGAAGGCCCGCGTTGTCATGGTTCTGTAACATGCTGCTGCTGTCCACACTTCACATCCCACAACTACAAGAGATCCAGGTGGGTTGAATAACATGGGTGTACTTATTCCTGATTGTGGAATTGTGTCGTTATCTTGTTTTAAAAGGAGAAAACAGACAAAAGTGAAAGATGTATTGCATGGTAAAGTACTTTGTAAATTGGAATCTGTTAAACATGTTTTTAAATGTTTTCTTGATTAAAAAAAAGAGTATATAATCACAAAACTCTATAAAGATAAGTATAAGAGGGGAAAAGGGAGCCAATCGATTTGCGTCTCTTTCTTTAGTATCATTTTTACTATGATAAAAAATTATTTATCATAGTAAAATTTACCATTTCTCTCCTACTATATATGGTACTTTAGGCCATTTTTGAGAGTTGCTTGATTATCACTTGTCAATGTCATGTTTGCAAAGAACACAAGAGGGCACAAGATACTAAGAGGATGTATAGCCATTTGGCTACTTAGCTCAATTACTCTCTTGTCCATACCACAAGAATAAAGTTGAGCGAGTTTATTGAAAGTACAAATGTTAAGCAGATAATTTCCAGTATTTCGTGAGGATTACAATATGCTTAGAAATCTCTGTGTGTTCCTGCAGGCATTTGGAAATAGCCACTAGTGGAATATATGCTAACAGACAGTCCATAATCTAAAAAACAAACATTTATTGCAGGAAAAAATACAAGAACAACTACAATAAAGTGAGATTTTACTAAATTCCCCTTTTGTTAATACAACATAATTGTTAAATGAATTACAGACAAAAAAAAAAAAGTTTTAGAACTCAATTCCATTCATTTGTATATTGATTGGTTGTAATGGACTTTGGTTCTTAGTATTTCACTGTGTTTAGGGTATAAACCTGTGATCTCAAAGTACCTTTTAACTGCACAGTGTCTGACACATCAAGAACTGTTACAGCCAGGCCACTCTGGTCCAGTCCTAATGGTTAGAAATATTAATTTTGTAAGTAAAGTAGACCTGACAGACCGGTGCATACTGCTAAAAAATGTTGCCTCTTTCTCTCCTGCGCTCACCCTTCGAAAGCAATGGTATTCCAGATGCTGTGAAGCAGACCTCATTAAAAAGTCGTCTTAAGCATATGTTTATTAGTGTGTGCTGACAGCTTTTCATAACCACTTGTCTAAATCTGCTGTAATCTGCTAATACTCTCATTTTTATCTATAAAACATTTTAAATAGATAGTGATTTTAAAAGCTTTTCTAAATGTAATGTCAAACTGTCACTGTTTATATAATGACTCTTCAGGAATGTGTTATTAAAATAATTGGCCTTCCCTCTGTATTACACAGAGAAGCTGGTATGAGAGCGAGGAGGAGTACTATCTGCTCCTCTTCGCTGTTGCTGTCGGTGGTCTGCGCTTCATCAGCTTCAGCCTGGAGCATTGCTGGTGCCCTCTAGACTGTAGTGGAGTTGTGCAGCTCTGTTGGTTGTTTTCATACGCCTTCTATCATCCTTTCTTCTACAATGGACCCATTATCACATTCAAAGACTATGTTGAGCAGGTAAGTGAGCCAACAAAGGCTACTCTTGAATTGAACTGCGATTTAGTGTAAAATTGCTCCTTTTGTTTTGGTCTGGCAAAACATCAGTGGTGGGCTGTTGATAAGAGGATAGTGTTGAGTTTTTCAGATTTGTAGAGACATGGTATAATCAGACTGTCACCTCTGCACCTTATTCATGCCTGCTTGTTTCATTCTCATCTTTGGAGTATATTTTTGTTACCTTGTATTTATTCTTCTGGTGTTTTTACACTTGCAGATGAGCAGGTCCTCTGAGGCGAGTGACAGGGATGAACCTGCTTTTAGGTACCTGGTGCTCAGAACAGGACGGATCATACTGTGGTGGTGCATTGCAGAATACATGATCCACGTCATGTACATGCACTCCATTCAGTCAAATGAGACCTACTTAGAGATTCTTCCTCCTTGGGCCTTGGGTAATTAAATACTTGTTGTATTTTTACGTAACACTGAGTTTCAGCTTTAATGTTTCCCTGCCACTTCAAAAAACACACTAAACATGTTTTGGGAAAGCAGAATCTAAAAACATGTTACCCCCGCAGGATTTAGTAGTTCTAAAATGACATCAGATATGCTAATTAAGAAGTCACTCATCGGCCTTGATTCATATTCCTTGATCCGTGGTGTGATTTTTTTATTTGGTTTTATTTATTTGATTTTGCGTTTTTTAACAAATTGAAGGCATAATCAGCCACATTATGTGAGCTCTGATTAGTAAATTTGGGCTAATTGCATAAGATTTACTGACTTATAACAAAGGAGGTTTTCTTTGGAAAGTATAGAACTTGCTTTAATCCTTATAAAAACTTAACATTAGTTTAAAAACCTAATTTTCTCTCATATCACAGGCGGTCTGGCCCTGGCCCTCGTCCAGTTCTTCTTTGTGAAGTATCTGGTGTTGTTTGGCCTTCCATCCATGCTGGCTACTGTAGATAAACTAGTCCCCCCAAAGCTTCCTCGTTGTGTCAGCATCATGTACAGTTTCACAGGGATGTGGAGGTAAGATCAAGTTAATACCACTAACATAAACACAGTACTGTATTGATCTGGAAGCATTCCATTAACAGTTCAGTGACTGGAAAAGCTAGCATCCTTTCTATCTTTGTGGAAGAGGAAAAGGTAAATTAAGTCTCAAGTGCCTAAAGTGCTCACAGTGCTTTAGTAATAAGACTGGTCACGGTGAATTGTCTCATTTTCTGTCATTACTGGCAATCAGAACAACAGGTCACCTCTGCATCAGGGACATTATAATAGTCTGTCAGACTCAAGCTGAAGTGATTTGTTCTCAGACATTTACCAGCCATGTCTTGTCTTTTTTTCTTAAAGAAAAACAGGATTAGTAGCTGCAAAACCAGTGTACATGTTAAAATCACCAAATCGAATAAGAAAAGATATAACATAAGATGTTTTAAAAGATATCTGACAAATACCAGTTTGACAGAATTTGACAACATCCAGCAAAAGAGCGTAAGACAATTTAAATGTATTTTTCAGGTTAAGTCAGTGATGGTTTAGCTTATGTTTGTAACTCCCACGCACACTTCATTTTGATTTATTTCTATCACACATACCCCCACAAGGAGCAGACACTATAAAAGAAAATGTCATTGAAATTGCTGGATTTATTCAGCTGATTTCACACTTTTGTTACAAAGCAAAGAAATAGACTATGCCTGGTTTATGCTGAAGGGGTCACAATTGCTCAAGTTAATGAACACACACATTGCTGTGCTTGATACATGGATAAATCAGCAAGACCTCAAATATGAAAAGCCTAAAAACAACAAAGTTTCCACTGCTTGGAAACATATTTCAGGACATTCAGGGATATAGAACGGTCAATATTTTATGCCATTTGTGTTAACCACATAGCTTTGGGGTCCTCCAGGGAGGGAAAAAAGACTTTTGGCTGCTATGCTGCAGAATATGCTGTAATTTGCTTTCAGTTGCCAGTTTATTCAATCTAATACAGCAGTCAATAAAATCTTCCTTAATGAGGGCTATAATCAGTCTTTACTGACACTGATTTAGCATGTTGATTCAACTTTATGATCATTTTGGACCGTGCTGTACTGCATTTTTACTGGCAGGTGTTTTGACTATACTCTCCGCCTCATTTATATCAATGGGGGTTGGAAAGATAGCAAAAAATATCTCAATGTGTTATGCATTACGGTTCAACAGCATTAGAAATATGATGTTCCAAAAATGGAATGATAATAACAAGTTTATTCATTTACACTTAAGCAAAATCAGTTGTTACAAAATACTTTACAGTAAAGTAATTAAAGACAATTTAACAAATAGTAAGAACAATGGTGTTAAAGTTGAGTCCGCACCTCTCTCAACCCTCATGAAAGTAGGATTTGTCACATGACTCTAAGATTAGAGGCTGATGATCTGGCCATGAAATAAAATCATGATCTATTTAATCGGCATTAGGTTGTGAATTTCTCCATTTGCATCATTAAAACACAATATTACGTTAAACATAGTCCTCATCCACCATGTTGTCTGCTGTAACTCGTATTGCACTGGTTTCAATACCTCACCCAAGGAAGAGCCAAGTATGAAGTATTTCGTCCAATCATTATAGACATGTAGTCAATGAGGTTTGGTGAAGTTTGGAAAAAGAAAAAAGGGCATGTTAAAACATCACAATGTAAATGTTTTGCCTGAGAAGTAAACTGTGAACACCTTCAAAATAAATCTGCAATCATGAGATTTCTCTACCCTGTACAAAATTATTAGTTTAAGCTAGATGCACCTGATAAACTGGCAACTGAGTATATGAACAAGGTTTAGACAGAACAAACCTCATAATATACAATAAAAAGCCATGTTTGACAGTGAGCAAATTCTGGTTTATCTCATCCATTATACTGTGGAACTCGGAAGTACTTTATTTCATAGTAAATCACTCCTTCCTAAATGTAATTTACAATTACAAAATGCTCTCTTCATTCAGAGCACATAAAGTGGAGATAGAAAGCTGTGTGTTTGGTTTTGCAATAAAAAATGGACTGGCTGTAGACTTGATTGACCAATGTGCTGACACCAATGCACTCCAATCCAGCCCATGTGTGCTGAGCTGGCCAATGTCGACAACATTGATGGAATGCATAAAGCTGTCCACTGACATCATTGACAGAAGAGCTTCGGTTTACAGGCAGCGCAAGAAAAAAAACCCGACTAAAATGCTTTTTCTAATCTTCTCAATGACATAGAGACACACACATGCATCATGTATACTGCGCATGCCTCAGTTTATATAGAGCCCAGTGCTCAGGTGTTTCTTACTCAGTGCTATATTATTATGTAAATTTGTGACTCAGATATCCCTTTTTTTTTCTTTGCTCACTCTCAGGCACTTTGACGAGGGTCTGTATCGATGGCTCATCAGGTAAGAGGCACTTCATGAGCGGAGGACAGACCACTTCACATGTTAATTCTTACTAAAAATGTGAAAATGTCATCTAAACCAAGTAATAGCTCTTCTATTAGAACATCTTTCTATCGATTGGTCTGTCTGTCTATCTGTCTATCTGTCTGTCTGTCTGTCTGTCTGTATATTGTTAAGTTTAAGATACGGTAAGTATATTATTATTCTATTGTTCTTTCTATACTATATTGTCCTATTGTTCTATGTATTAATCGTTCTATCATTTCTATCATCTATCGCATTTTTTTATTTTAAAAATAAGTGCACCTGTTGTTTATGCACCCCTGGGGGTAAAGAGGCTTAGATGTAGCGGGCAAAGATGGATGATTTATTATTCATAGCTCTAATAAGATTCATTGTGTTAAGCTCATATACTTTTTCCCTCCTCTCTGAACACCTGCGTAACAGGCACTGCAAGTTACAGTTGTGTTGTCTTCTTCTGAACTTGAAAAACAAGGCCCACTCCAGTGACGACATGTGTGGCTCTTGTCTACGTTGCGCGGCTTTACACAGGTGCCGCAGCTCTATGTCATGATGCAGCAACAGTGTTGTTGTTGTTCTTCTTCTCGGTGTTTACACATATACTGTGTGTAAATGCTGCACGTGTTCAGTCAACTAAAGCAATTTGGCATTGTATTATCGGTTCTATTTATTGGCTATAATTTCAATGTCTGCCGATCTCCATTATCACAGATACACAGGTCCGATATATATCGTGCATCCCTAGGCTTTTATCTATCTATCTGTCTGTCTGTCTGTCTGTCTGTCTGTCTGTCTGTCTATCAATCTATCTATCTATCTATCTGTCTGTCTGTCTATCTGTCTGTCTGTCTGTCTGTCTGTCTGTCTGTTGAATGTGGTTATTTTGCTTTTCTTCTTCATTTTGCCTTGTATCTTATCTATCTGCTGTTTCTATCTAGCTTTATACCCATTTGTATTTTTATTGCCTCGTATTTGTATCGGTGTAATCATGCTGTATCTGTTATTTATTGCACACTTACTGTAAAGAGCTCATTTCCTGCAGGGCGCTGAACTTGTCAGTTGAATAACCTTAAAAAAAGGTGCCATTCTCCAGCGCCTGCCCACATGTTTTATCATAATGGACAAGGATGCCGCATTTGCATGAAGGCTTTCTCATGATTATGAGGCTGAATGTTGTTGGTGAATAGTTCTTCTGTTGTGTTACTGTTTCCGCACCCCGGAGAAATGCCTCCTTGTTTAATATGTGCATATGTAATGGCGGCATTATGTTTTGCTCACTTGTACTTTGGACAACGCACATTATTAGTTTGTCTGCTTTTTAATGATGCACACTCGGCTGAATGCAGCCTGTTGGGGGTTTATGGTTCGCTTGGTTGACGCGTTTTGTTACATTAAGGCACCACTACAGTTGCACGGTTGTCAGAATTCACACTGTTAAAAGGTTCCCTTCTCTTGATCGTTGTTTGCTCATTAGTTTTTGTGTTGACTGTTTGACATGTATGACGGTGTGCACGTACATCTGCTTTTCAGGTGTAAGAGACGAGTTCAGAATGAAATATGGCACATCAGACTGTAAAAGATCCTAGGCTTTAAATTGCAAATGCAAGTTTTCTTTTTAATTTTAAATGTCCATTGGAAACTGTCTACTCCTGCTTAATGGCATCACTTGCGATTATCCTACTGCAGATGCAAAATGATACCCATGGCACAATGCCCCGACGTTTCTTCTTGTGGAAGTGCTTTTAAAGAGGTTTTAATGCAGTTCTGAAATTCAGTTGAAATTGTCTGAAGAGCGCTAGATGAGTGCGTAGGTGTTAAATGATGTGCACTACATGACTCACTGACACCTCGTCTCCCTGGGCAGCTAAGTGGCTCATTCTTCGCCATTCCATTACGCTTTCCCTGTCTGTATGCCACCATGCCTCTGTTTCACACACATACAGCTATCAGCCAACAAAAGAGCTCTTACTGGCTGTTTGATTGAGTTGTTACAGCTACAAATGAGAAGTAGCGTTTGATCCCAGATCCTGGGGGATATTAGTTGAAAATAAATAAGTGGGGGTGTGGATTGGGTTGTGTGTGTGGGGGGGGGTCAGCAGTTGACTTCTGGTTACACTTAAAGTTTCAGAGTGTAGGACTTAAGAGGCTCTTTTGGCAGAAATGTAATATAATTTTCATATTCATGAGCCTTTTATATCTACAGAGGGGGGTCCTCTTCCACAGAGTCCGTCATGTTACACCGCCATGTTTCTCCAGTAGTAGGGTGCAGTGAGGTGTGTTTAGTTGGCTGCAATATATACTCTTAGCTACAGGCTACACTGGACCTTTAAAACAAGAAAGAACAAGTACAGTAGTACACTGTAAGTCTCTAAGAGCACAGAAACTAACAATATCAGTTGTCAGTGTCAGTGTCTGTGAAGCCTGTGTGCTTGTCATTTGCACCATCTGCTTGCAGTAGTCAGGTGTTCCATAACACATTGATCATTCAGGGAAATAATTTATGTCTTAGAATGATTTTATTTAGATTTACATCTGTTTAGACTCCATCTTCATTAAAATAATTTAGGCAGACAGGTTCTCTGTATGTTTAGGTATTCAGTTTGCTGTGGCTCTAACACTCTGGTATCTCTCCATCTGTTATTGCACCTACTTTCATCCTTCGGTATGGACCAAGCTGGCCACTCTATTTAAGGCTCAGAAAAATGCTGGCTCATCTTTCAGGAACATTGATTAGCCACAGGGAGGCTGAGATAATTAGTTTCCAGCTCCAGTGCAACACTAGACAGAATGCAATGTTTGTTTCTAAGTGTGTTGGATGATGTAGCATGTAGAGACTACAGGTACCTCTGGGACAGACAAGGTTCTCACAATATCTGAGACCATTTTTCTTCACGGCATGCACCACATTCTTCACTGATTGGTGGGTTATTATTCACAGCAAGTGGGCTATCACATGAAGTGTACTCTCATTTAAACCACAGTAAAAGTACATGCACAAGTCATGTGCTAGATATTTGGTGTTTGATAAATTACCTCATGAAAAATATATATTTGTATCCTCAGTATATGAAGCAAAATCCTAGAAATAGGACCTTATCTAACCGAAGAAATAAAGAGTCGGCTGCAGTGATGGGAAAACGGCAAATTGATGTAGAAAGTGGGTTAAACGTGTGTCAAGGGTTTGGTGTGAATCACAGAAATCACTTTGGAATCATTAAACCAGTTGCAGCATTATTAACATCTAGGAAGAATTGATATTCCCTGGAGTGCCTCTATTTTCTGCGCTGGATTTATTTGATTAAAAAATCAATGAACAACACATGATAATTTATGTAACAGGCAGACCAATTCTTTGGGGCATTGTGGAGCCATTTTCAACCCCCCTTTATCTACACTCACACGAAATATCTTTCTGTTATTGTCACCATTTATTTACGTCTTTCTTTATGTTGGACAGATTATAATCTATTTTTTAGAGTTTACATGATTACATTGAAATAATAATTTATTCATGTTCATGTTATGTTCTCATGTTCCAGATACATCTATGTGCCATTGGGAGGTTCACGGCACGGTCTTCTTTATAAGGTTGTATCCACCGGCCTTGCGTTCGGATTCGTCTGTCTGTGGCACGGTGGCCATGACTACTTACAGTACTGGGCCCTGATGAATTGGGCTGGAGTTCTGGTGGAAAATGGACTGAAGTCTCTTTTTACCTCATCCTTTATTCATGGCATTGTTGTAAGTAGAGGTGCAACGATTTGTCAAATAATCGAGTAGTCAATCGAAAGAAAATCAATCTGCAACCATTTTGATAATAGACGAGTGGTTTCAGTCATTATTTCAAGCTAAATGATTAAAGGGTTATGCCAATTCTACACATTAAAGGTGCAATATCTAATATGTAATTGGCCACTTTTTAAATTCATACTTCAAACTAACACGGGGCAGCGTCTCACCAGAGCAACCTCTAACTGTTGCTAACTGTAGCTGCTCTTAGCTAGTTAGCTCCTCATTTAACTGTGCATCTAGTGGTCCAGACAGAGAGCTCGGGGAACCAGAGAGGTGTTGGTGTTTACACCAGGAATGTTGGACCAGGAACAGGCCGTTGATAGTTGGTTAGCATACTGTCCATAATGACTAATGAGGCCAGTGGACATCCTGGCACCTACATTACCCATAATGCAACTGGGACACTAAATGACATCACTGGAGGCAATTTCTTAGATTACATTCAGCTTCCTCTGGAGCTACAAAAGCCTTTCAACCACTTTTTTCCCCATATGCTCCCTCGTACTCCCCAAGAGCTGTAAAAAAACACTGCAATGTGTTTAACTGGTGGAGTTACCCTTCAATCTTAAATAAACAGTAGTAATCTATTATGGAAATAATCGTTAGTTGTAGCCTGAGTTGTAAGCGTAGAATCTAAGCATATACCTCTGACAGATACAAACATTAGACTAAAGGGGATTAAAAGTTGAGAGTTGAGATGTGTGGACGTTATGAAATCATTCCTATAGCGAGAAATAAGGGGGTCACATAATCTGATGTAATAAGAGATAATGCCTGGAGCTGCTTCACTTAGTACAGACAGGAGACAAACTGGTTGGACCCTGTCACATCTAATTGGCATTTACAGTTAACACCCACATTAATGTGAGTAAAAGTCTATGTCCAATACAGTAACAGTAGAGATGTTCGTGCTATTCCTGCTTCTCTGGCCTCTAGCTTTTGGAGAAGGTTCATTTTCTTGAAATAGTAATAAAGTCTGATGACATACTGTGTAATCCTGCTAGTTTGTGGTCACACAGTTCATTAGTGCCATGTGCTTTGCTGTTCTTTGTCAGGTTTACTATGAAAATCTCTTGTGTTTCTCCTGCAGTTTACTTATTCATTTACTGATTTCCCAGGAGCAGAATTTCTCTGAGGCGATGGAAAGGCGTTGCATTGCCCTTCTCTCTGCTTTCTCCACCGCCATGCTCATCCTCTCTAATCTGGTGTTCCTCGGGGGGATACATGTTGGCAGAATCTTCTGGAAGCGTGTCTTCATTCAAGGTAAATTGCCCCCAACAACAGTCACTCAACAGGATTTTTATGTGCCTTTTTTTGCCACAGAAATGTTTCAGCTGACATTTTTAAATTTGTTTCCAATGCGGAGTATCAGTCAGGTGGTCTTTTCATTTGACAGTTTAGCTGCATAGTGCAAAAGGACTTTTCACATTTTTCCTCCAGAGGTGATGGCAGCTAAAGACAGAATGTCTAAAGCAACAGTCAGAGAGGCCAGCTCACGCAGGCGGAAAATAAAACCATAAATAAAATATAATAAAATGATTAAAAATGCTGCTGTTCAGTATGTCTATATTTTTCAGTGGATGTTGAAGGTCTGGTCACGCTGGGGCATTTTCCGCATCTGCATGCGCTAACTCTCCCAAAAAGAGAGACATCTGCTTCATGGTTGTGCCAGTTCCTGTTTTGCTCCCTGTGTCTTAACTTGGCTCATTTGGCCCTCCTGAGGCCTTTCTACACATGCTAAGCAGTCTGAGCTGCAGTCGCCGCTGGGTTGGGCACAGAGTCGGGGCTAAGGGCTCAGCTCAATTCTGATAAGTCATCATGTAATTCATATAATTTATTAACAAGGACTGTTAATTAATGCTGAAATAAAAATGTGCAGTTCACTCATTTTTAAAGCAGCATTAATTGTTTTTACTTAGGGGCAGCAAAGCGAGCTGTAAACACAGCAGTGTCATTATCTTAGAAGGTTTGTACAAGTGTTAGCGTTTACATACAGTTGTACTTCAAGCAGCCCTACGAATATTTACTCTCCTTGTCACTCTTTCTTTGTCTCCACCAACGCCTGAAGGAAATGACTCACTCTTGAGCTCTCTTTAGCAGATGAATGCTCCACTATGTTTACCAAGTAGTCGCTAACTTGTATCCCTTTCACACCAGACAACAAACCCGCAAACTCTGAGCCCCAAGGGTGCAATCGGCACTCATCCCCGCATGAAATGACTCTGCAGTAGTCACAGGTGTTTATTTGCTCCAGCTCCAGTCAGCTGTGAAGGAAACGTGCATCAGGGCGGACACGGAAATTATAACCAAAACAATGAGCTGAAAGATGCTAAAACAATCAAAAGACAGATTTGAGTGATAATTCTCTGAGTTTGTCACTACGAGCAAGCCCTGTCGCATTTCACATGATCTTTGTGTTAATATATAAAATACTGATTTGTTTAAATGAGACTAACATCATATCTCTGGAAACTCAGATATACTTTTTTAATTGTATTATGATTTTTTTAAAATTATATTATGAAGTGTGATCAGGGATAGAGGTCTATTAAAATGAACATCCACTGGCGAGATGTAGAATCTGACCAGTGTGCAACAACAAAGGTAGCTCATTATCAGTTTCAGATTTGTCACTCCTTTTGGAGAATATTTTTGTAATTATTTCAGATTAATTTAGTCATTTAGTCTTTGTTCTGTCCCTTCTGTATTTCTCATCTTACACTTTATGTTTACTACAATTCATTTTAGCCTTTATTTTTTACTCTATTGGTTCTTCAGACGAGGGCATATCCTCTAAGAATTATGTCACAAAGTCTTTGGGCCACAGTCATACCTTTGTCAGGCTGCTTCGGCTGGATGCTCTAGTGACTCTGTGACAGTAAAAAAATAAATGCTAGAAGCCTGACAAGCTCACGGCAAATTGTGCTCAACTTTACGCCTCCTCTAGCACTCCTGACCCTTTTCACACACACAACATTGTAGACAGGGTTTGAATAAGTAATCAGCAACCTAAAAATAAGAACAGGGTGTTTGAAAATACCATTTCTGTTGTGAATTATTCAGAGTTAGAACAAGAAACTAAACTGAGAATCTCAGTTTGCTTTTATGGTGATTCATTTGGACCATTTAAAAAAAACTAAAAATAAAGATGCCACTGCCTGATGCGGACTTAAAATGTTTAAACGGCACATTGAACAAACCTTTTAATAATTGCCTTGCTTTCACTGAGTCCTGGTGTCTTTGTACTTTGAATTGAAATATAATGAATCCACCAGAAAAAGCTGTTCCTTGTGTCTGCATGTTTCTGCATAGTAAACCACCGAGTGAGAGTTGTGGTTTGCTTCATTAACATGAGATCAATGTCTGGGATTTTTACTGGTGCAGACTGTTGAATAATCGACCTCTGTAGTACAAAAACATATTTTCTTATCACACTGTGTCTATATGTATGTAGACGGAGGAAATGTAAAGTGTGCTGTATTGGTTACCTTTACATCCCACCTCACAGACCTTATGTACGACCACAGTGCCGATAGATACCAGCAGACAATTCAGAACTTTGAATGATCACATTGCATTATAACATCTCATTTCAGCGGCTGTTAAGACTGAAAGCTTGTTTTTCAAACTGTATCAGTCAATACTTGTAGTTTTAAAATTAGTTGGTAATGAAAAAGTGGACTTCTCTGCAATCACATTCATTACAGAGGACATAAATTGTTGGCTCTCCACAAACATTGGAAGCCAGATAGAACAGAGTTATAGTGACTGGTCAGTCACAGCAGTACTAAAACTGTAATTGAGCTTTATCACAGGCAATATTACAGTAATTCTAACTCCATTATTTAACAGCTTACAATGTCTCCCACCTAAGATGTAAATCAGTTACTCAAGCCCCTTTGAATATATTTTAAAGTGGAAATGGACACACACCCCTCCCCCACCCCATGTTGCATCTCCAGGCGGTATTTCTGTCGCCACCTCTGTTGTAGAGCCAACTGGAGTTTCAGTTTTTCCACAAAAGAGGAAAACGTGAGTTTATTTATTCATTTAGTTTGTAATGGAGGCATGGAGGCAGATAGCCAGGCTGCCAGCCTGCTTGGATGTCCATCATTTTCCCAGGAGATTTCTTGCCCAGTGGCAGACGAAATTGCACAGTGAAAGCGAGGTTTAAAGGGGGTTAGAGAACCGATCTAAATGACGATAGTGTCATTATTTTTATGCCAGTACATTTTGCAATCAATATTTACTTCAGAATGATTAAAACAAAACATTTGTAGCTAGTTGTTGCTAGTTTAAATTTGCCACTTTATTATGTTTTTTCTCCAGTAGATCACAGTAAATGTCTGTTTTAGCATAATATCAAGAAAAGTAGAGTACTTTTTTTTGTACTTGAGTAGAATATTGAGTAGAACGTCAGCCTGGTAGCATTCTCACAGGGACAATGCTAACATGATGATGTTTAGCAGGTTTAGCAAATATTTCGTGTTTTAGCATGCTGGCATTTGCTAACTAGCACCAAACACCAAGTTCGGCTGCGGTTGATCGTAATGTCATTACTTTTGCAGATATTAAGTCCTAAACTAAAGTATCTGACAAAAAGTTTGACCTGATGATGGTGCCGGATAAAAAGTTATAGCAGCTAAGGGACTTGTAGTGAAGCCATGAATCAAAGTAAACTTAGTTTTATTGCCGTACTGTACGACCAGACAACAGAGCACCTTTATTTCTGGCTGTGAGACCTCAGTTCATCCTCAGCACAAGATTAAGATTTTATGACTTGCCTTATACAGATAAGTCATTAGAATAACTATAATAACTGTGAAAAAGTAGCCAATCTCCTTGCTGATGGTCTCATTTACTCATGTAGGTTATATAGAGGCATCAGTATTAGATTGAGACTGTCTAATAACCAGTTAAAAGTTCCTTGTAACATGTTTTAAGAGATGCAAATTCATCCTGAGAGGGACGTTAATCTCTGTATAAGATTCCATGAAAATCCGTTGAGGAGTTGTTGAGGACTAAATGTGAACCTTAAAGTGCTACTGTAGGATACATCCTCTGGTGACCATGAATATCATGGCTATCCATTCAATATTGAGATATTTCCCTATGGACTAAAGTGCTGGACAGACTAAGAGACAGAGACTGCCACCCCTGGAGTGATACCACTGGTATGGTGGGAAAAAAGCTCACATGTTCTAATTTTGTAACCCACCAATGAGATGCCAGTTTGTCCTTTACTGAAAAGTCCATCTGATCACTGATCGGCTTTATATTTAGTTTTAAGTTGCTGCTTACGAGTGGCCTTTTCGCCTCATCTGAACATGAAGCACTCAGTTAATTAAGCGGCTAAAGAAACTAATCACAACGCTGCTTAATTAGAGCTATAGTTACATGCAACTGGTGTGAGTAGGTTATTCATTTTACTTTTTCCACTTTCCATCTGTTTGCCAGGGCTTCGAATGAATGAATAGTTTTCTGTTTATTACGAGCCTGTAAACAAGTCTGTTAAATCCCCAAATCAAAAGTAGTACCTGACACACTTGGCTAGTGGTGTATGCTGTCTTTTAGTTCTGCTTTTCACTTGGCAAAAGTTAGATGGCTGGTTGGAGAATATATATTTCACACCGAGAGTGATAATGAAATATACATACCTGGAAAGACACACCGCTGGGACGCCTTGGCACAATGGCAAGGCTTGATCACGGTGCATGCTGGGTTTCCAGGCTAAAAGGCTTTCAGTGGTTAATTTGGAGGTCAGAAATGCATTATATTTCATAAGTGTGAATGAAATGTTTGTTTAATGTGATTAAATAACATGAATAATTTGCTTGCATTTACTGGAAACATCATCAAACATCGTCAAGGCACTTAATTTTCATCAAAATATGCCTTCGCTCATGTAACGTTTCCCTTCCGCAGGCAGGAGAGTGACAGTACAGCTGTGCGTGAAGCACCTCGTGTACGTGTGTGAATTAGATTTTGGCATGAATAGAAAAGAATAGACTATTGACAAGCATTGTGGGTGCAGGTGCAGGTTACTAGGATAATCTGGAGGCAAGCCAGCTGAGGAGGAGGTGGAGACAGCTGTCTTTACCTGCCTGCTCGACCCTCGAAGAAGGAGCTATAAATAGAAAGAGAATAACACGACAGAGCATCGACTGTACTGCTATTATTACCACTACTATTGTCTCTCTAGCTCCTGTAAAATAAGAATCTTTACAGTAGTTGTGTGGGAAAACATAATCATTTTAACTTGAATTTATCAGCATGTATCAAAGAAAATGTGCCCTAATTGAGGATAACATCAGTTATTTAATCCTGTTAAAGTCTACATTGTTCCTTTCACAGACAAAACTGTTTTTCTTCTCAGGCTGGTCTACAATAGCCCCACCTATGCTGGCGTTCCTCTACTGCTTTGCCCAGATCGGACTGGAGTGGACTTCGCACCCATCATGAGTCACCTTGACTTTGTATCAGAGTGAAATTCCCTGCTACCGGACAACCAGAACAACCTGCTGAGTCCAGTGCCTCGTCCTCACCAGCCAGAGTCTCTGTGGCGAGGCTGGCTCGCAGCCACAGAGCCTGTCCAAACCTGGCTGAAGTGGAGCTGAGCAGCCACTTTTCAAAACCTGCAGGACTGGGCAGAATCTGTCTGTAAACTGAGATTTAAAGGATCAGTGAAGGGAGCGCTTCCTGTACATGGAGGATGTAACAGACCGAGTGTAAATTCAGTCTCCAGCAGCAGCCTCCTTTCCTACATAACAAGCTTCAATGAATCACTGTTTCGCTGTAACATTGTTATTCTAAGAAACTGTAACAGGAAATATGGACCCTGGATCTGTCTTGGTTATGTGACTCTGATAATGTATTGCTCAGTGGTGCGGTATTTACGGTCCTCCTTTCGCTTGTGTAGGCAGAAAAGACTGAATAGAGCAGCGGGAACCTGATCGGTGTCATTATTTCTTCTACAGATGTAATTTGGGTAAAATAGAATGACGTTAATATTAGTGTTGCTCAGAAGCTTAAGAGAGACTACACTTTTATTCAACACAGTAACAATGGGAGATGACAGTTATCCACTGGAATGCAGACGAAAGCTAAAAACCACAAGCTGTAGCTTTTATTGTTCATGTGTTGAGATATATCGCCTCGTACTGACAAAATGTCAACTTTGCAATGACTCAGTCCACGTTTGGATAAAAACCCTTCCAGGTTTATGGATATCCATCCATCTATTCATGTTATAATGGATATTATGCAGTGAACCATTCACAGTTTTACTGTTTCAGCTGTGTGTACTGTATGTCCTCATATATACAAGTCAGAACAATGTGGGCACTCGCCTGTGCTTTTAAATTGTTTGTATTTTGTGAGTGTGTTTTTTTGTTGTTGTTTTTTTTGCACAATTTAAATAAAACACGATAATAACGACAAATAAATAACAGTGCGAGAAAGCAGTTTAAACAAATTCCAAGTGGTATTATTGTTGGCGCTGCTGTTGCAAAGACGACTGGATTGTTTCTGTTTGTTTCTGAGTTGCAAATAGCAGCAGCACAGGACAAAACACGAGTTTATTCCATCATTTAGTCTATGAAAGGAACTGATAATGGATCACCAGTTAACCTTCCTTCTCCTGGGTCACTGCATGCCAGGTGGCAGACAAAATTGCACAGTGATTGTGAGGTTTGTAGGGAACCAATGTTTCATTATTCTATATTCATTACATTGTACAATCGCCATTTACTTCATAATGACAAATTGAAGCAGTGAACTTGTCTATTGACAGCTGAAGTAATATTATAGAAAACACAAAATGTACCTAGAGAAAATTATATGACTAGTCTACATAAAAGTGATGGTAAAGTTAAAGCTCCTCCAACTCCTCTTCATCATCCCCTTCATCTAAAATCAACTCTTACAACTCTCCTAGAGTTTGTTCTCAACGCTGATACATTATTAAATAGCTTTATTTCAGCGTTAAGCTTGATGAGAAGTCTTCACACAGAGTTTTGAAGTTATTCTGCGAGTATTTCTAAAAGATAATTTTGGTTTCATTCTATATTTTTCTTCTAGTTAACAATCCCAAGAAAAGACTAAACCAGAAGTGTGTTAATCCGTTCCTCTGTACTTTCGGAGTTCCAAGGCCAAGTCATTTCCTTCAACACCTGAGCCCCGTCTTTAGTAAATCTTACTCAAACTGGAGTAAAAATACAATTTGTTGGACTACTTTCAGCTGTGGGTTTCAGGGCTGACTTTAATTTACAATGATGTCAAGTATAGAGCATGGAAGGAATACATAGTTGGTCCATTATTTACAGTACCAGGAAAGTGTCATGTTGGATCCACTCAGAATGAACTGCAGTGCGTCTGTTCATACTAACACAGGAACACGTCGACGAGTGTAACAGTGTGGCTGATCAGTGTGTTTTGGGAAAACGAAGGAGCTGTATGGCACAGAAGAATAAGCCACATCAGACTTTTGACAACACAGACAATAGTCAGTGAGATCAATTCAGTTCATTTGTTGTTTTTGGTCTTTTCATGGGATTCACGGACAAAAGGAGGAATAAAGAATATCACCAGACTTCTTCTTTATGAGAGGTTGAAAACGTCTGTCGAGAGAAAACATGAAAATATCACCGAATGCACAGTCAGAGATGAATATGATTGTTTATATATACTATTCATAACCACTGCTTTAAGTGAAAGCTGTAACAGTTTATTGATTAGTTGTCAACCAAAAAATAAAAAATGGTCTTATTTTCGATTTTTGAATGTGAGTATTTTCTAGTGTATTTAATCCTTTATCCGACTAAACCGAATATCTTCAGTGTCAAAAACAAGTCATTTGAGGACGCCGTCTCAGGCTTTGGCAAACACTGGCATTTTTTGCAATTTTCTACAAACAAATGGATTAATCAAGAAAATAATCAACAGATTAATTGACAATGAAAATAATTAATGGGTAATCAATTAACCAATAGTCTATTTATAACAATTTTGAAAACTTGAAAATGATTTAACTATTCACCGTTTTTACACATTTCATATCATTGTAAAGTGACTATGTTTTGGATTTTGGATTAAACAAGGTTGTATTTTTGACATTTTATATACCAGACAGTCAATAAATCAAAAGAATAATGGGCAAATTATCAGTACTGAACATTATTATTTGCAGCTCTATTGAAGATCATCAGTTTGAATCACAGACACAGTTCAGATAAGTTGGAAGACCTGATGTAACCAGAGAAATTAATAATGTAAGCTGGCGTTCCGTAAGTACACAATATAAATAGTTCTTGGTGATAATTTATCCATCTTGAGAGTCTCTTTACTTTCCAGATCACCATAAATCATTGAACTGTGTAATCCAGCAGGGGATAACAAGTTTGTTGCCAGCTTTTAAAGACAAACGCTCATGTTCTGGGAAGTAATAGAAAGCTGATCCAAACAGCTTAAATGTGCCTTTTTGTGTCTTTTGAGCTTCGAAAGTGTGATGTGGCAAAAACAATCTGATCCTCTTACTATTCAGAGAACACAGCAAGGAAAGCAAACAGCTTCAGGGTACGTCTTCCAAGAAGGACTGGTGAATTTTAAGTAAGAGGTGCTATCGCTCGCATCATTAACATAAATCTCTCACGTTGCCCCACGGTCCTCTGGTTGTTTGTTGTCATCCCACCACAAATGACTGCCAGCAAGGTTACTCAGCTGCACAGGTCTGTTGTTTTTTTGTTGTCCCGATCAGTGGTGAATAAACAGTCTTACTAAATAAGTACAGTGTAATCTGTTGTCCTGGTGAGCCTCAAGTTTTTTCCATTAGTTGATTTCTGTCCCTTGGGATTATCACATCCTGAGTGGCATTAAGAAGGTTCACTGTGAGCAGGAGGGGGGTCGGCGAGGAATCCTCTTAAATGAGCACAAAACTGTGAGGTTTATCTGAAGTAAGAAGATCAGCGGGAGAATACGCCTGCTGAGTTACACTTTCTGAGAGAAGTGCCCTTATCAGTGGCAGAGGAGCGAACACACAAAGACTGACATTTCTCACCGGTCAGAATCGATGCTAAACGCTGCTCCGGAGAGAATAGACAGGCTGCAGTATGTATAAAATATTTATTATGAATATTACAGTATGTCACAGTTCATAACAAAGGGTTCCCATTGTGCTTGAAATAGTTACATTTCTCATCACATGACATGTGAACATAGAGGCATGTGCATATTACAGAAACCATACGCCTAATTCAAACGTTTCTCTCTCTTCAGAATCTAAACATTGCAATAATATTGTGTGTGTGTGTGTATATATATATACTATATATATATAGTATATGTGTGTGTAGGTTTTATAACTAGGCAGCTTTGTAAGGCTGACCACAAAAATAGTTCTGTCAATTTAAAGGAACGACTACATTTCAGTATTTAACACTTCTTTTCTCACTGCAGGCCTGAAAAAGGGGGGAAATAGTATTATGAAGGCACAGTGTTGCATGCTTCTCTGTAGCAATCAAAGAGAACAACTTTCATAATATTTGGGTAAATGCAATGAAGTGGTAGTGCAGTACTGTAAACTTTTAACTTTTCCATATTTTTGTCCCCCTTTTGGGCCTTTTGTTTATAAATGTTGCAGCGCAGAACTACATATTGCTTTCAAGGCTCTTGTGTCCGAGCTTTGGAGTGCACCTACATCCCATTTTAGAAACAAATATTTATAGCGTTGGTAAAATATTCATCCTCTTGGGACAGGCATAAGTGAAAAGTACCCTCCACATGCCACGTCTTTGCTGCTGGGCCGCCTTCAAAATGTGGCACATCAGATTTTAAGCAAGAACAGATTTGATGTTTTTTTACAGATTTCTATGATGAAAAAAACTGTGGGATGTGGTTCTGCTCCTGTTGGAACCCGTGAAGTTAAAAGAAACTGAAGGAGAATTGTAAATTCACAGCATAAATATAACCAAACTGGTGGCATTCAAAATGAAAGTCTTAAATATGACATATATTACTTATTCCGTCATTCATCGGTGTCAGTGGTGAAGTAAAACAGCAGTTTATTAAAACTTCAAAGAAAACAATTCACATTTTCCACAATGTTACCAGAATCTTAAAGGCGCAATATGTAGGAATTGGCCACCTGTCGAGTTTATACTCCAAACCAATAGGGGGCAGCATAACGCAGAGTCACCGCTAACTGCTGATAACTGTAGCTACCTTTAGGTAGTCAGGTCAGTTAGCCGTGCAGCTAGTGGTTTGGACTGGGGGAGCTAATACAGGAGCTTTGGACTGTGACAGGGGGCTAGCTGGTTAGCATATCTTCAGTAGGTATCACTGCAATAATACATTACATAAACATCAAAACAGTTATTTCTTCACATGCTATTAATAATTTGTTAGTTTTTGAATGTTTCCCAACTAGAATTCTTACATATTGCGCCTTTAAAGAAAATAATATATATTATTCTCTGTGTGGGTTCCGTACGGTTGAGTCACATATGAATAAGAAAAAAAACAACAAAACAGCACCTGATGAAGATATGTTTTGCAGTGTTGTTGATATTAGAAAATCAGAGCAAGTTTAACAGTTTTTTTTTTGTTTTAATTTACGTGAAACATTTTTAGTGGACGCAACTTTGACAGTCGCAGTTGCCCCAAAGGATTACGTGGCTGCCAGCTGAGGCGATTTACTGGACCCATTCCAAAACGTTTGAAAAGTGTGAAACATGTACACACCCAGTTATGTAAATATCGGGATAGATTTTTAAAATACTGAAATTCCCCTTTGATATATATACGACCAAACTATGGTGCTCGTTTGTTTTTTGTTGTTTAGATTTGCATCAGGTCTGAGCTGGATAATGTGTTTGCCCATCAGCCTCATATTTTTGTGCACATTTATGCCTCTACACTCAACGACTTCTCGTGGTTAGAGTGATTCACAATTGTTTTGAAACAACCATTTGACTGCTCTGTTTCATGCGGCCGCTGATTGCCGACTCCTCACCCGTTTTAACCGGCTGGCAGGAGCCGGAACTCGAGTCGGTGGATACTTTCATTGGCATCTTCACCTGAAACATTGTACATCGCTGGTGTTTTGAAACCTGTATATATTGCCTCCCCTTCGTTCGACTACTCTCACAGCCCGCTCTGCACACCCACATGCCTCCAGCCACACACCTGACGGAGATCTGCACTCCTCTTGTTGAAGTCTGTAGTGGGTTGTGTATGATTATTTTCTTAAAATAACACACACACACAGAGCTTATACAACAGTAAACATTTGACTTCTGTAACATTATTTGGTCGGATCTCTGGATGCAAGATGAAAAATAAAGTGTTGGGATTTGACACACCTCTAGTCTTTGTTTTATTAGTTTAACTGTGCAAATCCAAGATAGCGGTGACAGTAAATAAAAGCGATTTAACATTTGGAGAACAAATGTTAAACATAGAAGTTGTCTTACATAAAGACGTTTCCTGCCATGACACGTCCTCCACGAGGTTGACTAAATATCCTGTCAGCCCTCTTTCCTGCCTCCTTTAGATTTCTGAACTTTCTCTCTCATGAGTGAGCCGCAGCTTTATGAATCCTCTGTAAGCGAGGAGTCACAGCAATATGATTTCAGCGCTGTTCCCTCTCTTAGATCAAAATCCCTTGTAGAAGCAGACCCATAAAGACCAACAAACACTAAACCAAATGAGTTCTCACTTTCTGTGATGACATGCCCATTTATTTTTAGCAAGCTAAATTTTTGATGGGAACGGAGCTACAGAATGCGTTGGAGGAAAAACCTCAGCGTCTTTTTCCCTCTCAGCTTGTCTCGATAAGAGTGAAGGCATGTGGGGGCCATAAATTATCCATATGAATAATAAATAATATAGAATAATGGTTATTCTTTGCCATGTAGAAGAATACGGTTACTGTATATCAAAGATAGATTCAAGCAGACCGGTAAAGCGTTCTAAAAGTGACAACAGAAACATAAAAGTGCGCCTTCTCTTAATATCGCTGAAATAATAAAAGTATCACTACTGATTGTGATGAATTTATTCTGGACCTCATTAGCAGCAATCTGGAAAAACAGTTTCTTCCATTATTCATTGTTTTGAAAAAAAAATGTCAACTGATTATGTTTTTTCGTGCAAAGTTCTTCAGCTCAATATGCATAATTATTGCTTTACACCAGACCACATGGCTCTGCTTTCTTTTCGAAAATGAAATTCCCACTTGTTTTTATGGTCTGTCAGGAATTTTTGTTGCCAAAACTACATTTCCTCCATCTGTTACTGATGTTGATTCTCAGTTTTGTCTTCAATACAGTACACTGATTTATTTACATTGATTTATTTTTGGTTGATAATCATTTAGGGAAGCAAAAGAGTAAGATTGGTGATGAGTCCTGCCATCAATCAAGGATTTCAGTTAATTTGTCAGAAAAACACCTGAAACAATCCTCATCAACAATATTTGAAACCATCTATTTTATGGTTGAGTAAGTTTGTTGCTCTGTAATTGAGTAAAATGAGAAAATCATGTAATTTATGACAATTATTATCCAGTTGTAGACTTGTTCCTGAACCTAATTTCATTCATTTCGACTAGATCACTCTGCACTAGTCAGGTGTAATCAAACTCATTAGAGGGGAATTTTTGTTTGAAAGAAAGAAGGACCAATACATAATATGATTTTAGGAATTTAACGCAAAATAGAAATTCTCAAATTAATTTCAGTTTTACACGTTTGTGTAATTAAAGGGGCGTGTATCATTTTGTATCATTTTACATGTATTAATCACTTTTAATTGGCCGTGAGTGAGCAGATTGTACCGTGACATGAGAAACGAGACCCTCCCGTTCTCTCTGTTGACGATACAAGCCTGTGGGTGATTTGGAGTCTGCTCACACAACCTAACGACCGACTTCCAGCACAAACCAGAATTTCCCCAGAGCCCCTTTAAAGAGAAAGCCAGGGAATTCATGACACTTACTGTCTACTTCTCAACTTGCTCCTGAACCTAATTGGCTTTATTTTGACTGGATGACTCTGCCTGGGTCGGGTGTGTTTAAGTTCATCAGCAGGCAGTTTTTGTCTGACAGAAAAAACGTCAAATGCATACCAACATTTTAGGAACCAAAGAAACTAAAATCTTAAAAAGGTATTCTTTGTGAGAAATGGCCACAATTCAAAGTTAGCAGCAGTAAGCAGTGATGCTGCCCCGTGTAGTTCTGGAGCTCGGTGTGATCTTTGCTACATATGAAAATAGATGAAGAATTATTTCCTTTCTTGACAGTTTTTGAGATTATTTTGTTGGCTTATTAGACTAAGTAGCACACTTGCTGCTTTAACATCTACCAGCTGAAACTGCTCAGGGCTATCTGACCATCGCCTATCGCGATTACGAGATAGGACGGGCTGGTTAGCCAGTCGGGTGGTGATGGTTTTCACCCAGTTTGAAGGCGCATTAAGGGATCGATGTCTGAGTTTGTGGTAGTGAGAAGCAAGTTAATATTGCCTCCAAAAATGGGCATGAAATACAGAATCATAGTCCTGAAAGAGATCTGCTGCATTTCCTACACTAAGGACGTTCAAATTTTCAACATTTGCCCCAAATTAATTATCAGCGTGTGTCTCGTGTCGTCATGTAATGTTTTTTTCGCAAGTGAGTGTGAAGACAGACACGCACATTGAATCATGCTACCTGGTGTAACGAATGTAAATAAAATGTTCCTCAGCTTCCAGTGACTATCTAGGTCTGTTTACATGAGCTTACCTGCGCTGCAAAGTTTTATTTTACATAAATACATTTTAATTCATAAATATTCTGACAGAGGGCATTCCTTACTATGTATAAAGTTTAAAATACAGTAAGGGGGAACAGTCATTATCAGTTCTGTCGGCATAACACCAGAGCTAAAAGTGCATGACCCTCATAAAATGTATATGTAACATGTTTTTTTATAGATATATATATATGAGAATAATACTTCATATGAGGATATCATAACTTGTTCACTGCTGCCACGCGAGCATTGCATTCGTCATGAGTCCCATCTATCACGGTTTATGGAAATTAGAAGCTCTGCTGAAAGACGTATTTGAAAATCTGATTGCTTGGCCAGAGTAATCTGTTATATAATTCATAATGATCCTGGCAGTTGATATAATAAAAGAGTTCATCAGTTGCTTGAGGAAATTACTCTGAGACTGTTTCAACATCTGTAAAGACCGTCCTCTTTCACTGTCGGGCTGGAATAATGCAAATGACTCGAAGTGTGGCCTCGATTAATCAAAAATGCACCATCTGCAGTCTGAGGCACACATCTATTTTATGTGACATGCAAAAGAATCTCATACAAATGATTCAATAACAAACCAGTAGGTCATGCTGTTTCTATTGGAGGCTTCCAACAGAGATACAACTATGTAGAGACTCTAAAAATCTGAGTTGGTAAACAGATTTTGGACTAAAATCAAACCGCTCAAGCGATTCTTCCATTATAAGTGCGATGAAAAAAATAAGTCAAACCTATGTACAAACATAGAGCTGTCAGTTTTTATGTAACCTCTGAGTGTTCAGTGTCATGACACAAAAAAATCTGAGCTACGACCTCGCCTTCCCCTCGTCAACCAACTGCTTCACCCCTACGATGAAGGCGGCGGGTCTTAAAGACTACACTGTCGCCTAATCTCAACGGTGTGCCCAGTGCAGCCTCAGCTATCCAAGTAATCTGTTTGTTACCGGATTCCAGCTGAGTTCACAGTTAACTGTCGCCTGATGATTCTTCCATCCTTCAAGAGAAGATGTCCTCTTTGTCCAGTTCTGGTGAAGCAGGTCTAGAAATGTCAAAAATAGGCTGCGGAGAGCCAGTACTTGATTTCCTCGCCTTGAGGAGTTGAAGTGCTTCTGTGAGCTGCGCCTCCAGGCCGGACATTCGAGCATTCAGGTTCTTGAGATCGTCCTTCAGCTCCAGCTTGAGCTCCTGAAACGAGGCCTGAAGCGTTTGCTCCGGGATGGGGTAGAAGCTGTGCCTGGTCTCCGGAGGCTGGACCGGACTCCGGTCCTGGGGCGTCGTGCGGAAGTCGCCCACTTTGTCCAGCCGCAGGTCACTTTTAGTGATGCCGCTGTCACATGAGTCAGTCTTCTTTAGAGACATTTGTGATTCGTGCACCTTGGTCCGTTCAGGTAAAGTCTCCATGGATTCAGCTTTGGACACTTTGTTCCAGTTGTCAGCTTTTGCCATGGACTCCTTGAAGCGACCCCAGCCTTTGACTTTGAGCGTCTCAGCGGGCCGACCCCCGACCAAAGATATGGGAGATGGCACCTGCAGCTTCACCTTGTCTGCGGGAGTACTGTTGGGGGGAGTTGAAGATGAAGGCGTTGAAGATGAGGGTGTTGCTGGGCTTTCTGTTACCGTGACGATGCTGGTAGTTGTAATGGCTGTATTGGCGATCGGGACCTCAACGTACACGGGGCCCTTCTCGATGTCATGCTCGGCTAGCTCCGGTTTATCTGTCAGACGGGCTTCCTTCTGCTGTCGGAAACGCTGGAAGAGTTTCCGAACCGGGTGATCTGGTGGCAAGTTCAGAGGCGCTTCATTTTTACGTCTCTGTCGCTCCTCTTCCTCTCGTTTCACATCGCTGATCTTCCGGAAGACGATCTAAAAGAGAATTTGAAGTTGTTATGACTAAAACACCACCATAATCAGTATCTTCAGTACTTTTAGAAATAGCAATCACGAGCAAATGATAGTGAAGTGAACACATAAAACCAGATCAGCAGGTGCATCAGTTTTCCTTGTGCACTCCTGATTGATGTTTCTGTGCGACAACATATCTGCAACTTGGTCTTGTCTTGTTAAGAACAAATCCCAGTGAGCATCTCTCATCAATTAAAGGCTAAAACAGTTAAACAAAAAAGTATTTCTTATTTTATAGGATAGTTCATGTTTGCTTGCATTAGCCACAGACATGCTTTTGGAAAAATCACACTGAAGTTGTAGTTGTTGAACCTAATTGTTAAGGTCCACTGACTGGATTTCTCTACAGCTTTTTCACAGTGTCACAAGATCTTCAAAACTGTGCACACTAATATAACTTATAAGCCAAATTTGTCACGGTGAAGCATGGAAGGTGGACCCGAATGCATGTGAAACAGGCAGACAAGTAATTTAACGAAAGGCGAAAGATGAAATCCCCAAAAAAGAAAAAAAAAACTCCAGAAATCTAAGAACAAAAGCAAAAAGTACAAACAAAAGGCAAAGTAGAAAACCAGGAAAACATGAGGCATTCGGGGGAAACTCAACAGCATGATAACGGAAACTGAACAGATGGCTCGACAATGACTGAACAAAAGACTGGACTTAAAATACAAACTAGACTAACGAGGGGATGAGATGCGGGAAAGCAGAGGTGAGGTAAATGACAAACACTGGAGGGAGGGGAAGGGTTCATCAGGGAGATGCAGTGCAGGTGTGTAGGGAAGGCAGACTGGAGGTCAGGTGACAGGTCTGGGCTAATTAAAAGGGATAATCAGTCTGGTGAGCAGCACAAGAAAAACAGGAGGGGAAACGGAACACTGGAAACGTACAATGAAGCTAAAATGACAAAATTGGGATGTCCTAAAAATGTCATGGATGAAATCAAAACAGCATGTCGACAGATCTATCTCCATGATAAACTGTTGCTTCATGTTTTAGCCGGTGCTCATAATTTACTTGTCAGTACGATCTTTGATTCCCTTTTCAAAGGAATGGTTTGAAATTTACGGAAATAGTTTATAGTGATGTGCTGTTCAAAGCGTAAAAAGTGAAAGTATTAGCTCCAGGTTCAGGCTTTGTGTTTATTTCCATTACTCCTTGTCATCTACTCTGTTCTCATTCCCGGGCAGGGAACTAAAAATGCAATAAGTGACAAATTCATTCATCATTTTTAACGAGGTAAGACGACATCCATTTTGCTCCCCGCTCTCACAAGCAACCCCGTCCTCACAACTTCATCCGATGCCGAACACATCGTCGGCTGGATTTCCCATGTCGAGAAACACAACCTCACAAGCTCCATTTGAAGCGCCCCTTGTTCAATCCATCTCTGGATTTCCCTGCCGTATACATTCAGAGTGTATGGGACCCTGGTGAATAGTGGCTTTAATGCAGCAGATGAGATTGCCTCTTGATATGCAGGCAATTCAATCTCACTTGCAATCTCTCGGGCAGGCTAACCTTATCATGAATGAGGTAATGATTGGTAGCTACACTTGAGTTGTTGATCACAGCTGTTCAAATTTGAATGAGGGATGCGGTTGTGGCTTTAATATATGGTGGCTGCTTAATGGAACTGTGTTTCTGTATGGAGATGTGTGCATGTTGTTCAGCTGCATAACGTGTGGTAAGACGTGGCTGTAGGGATCTGTGAGGTGGGAATAAAACATACATACTTCTACGTTTGTGATATTAAATGTAGCCGACTGATATTTTCCAAAGGAACTGTGTGTTTGGGCACATTTTGGAAAATACATGTATTTGCTTTCTTGCTAAAAGTTAGATGACTACGATCGACGCAAGCAAGTGTTCCCCTGCTTTCAGTCTCCTGGCTATGGCCTCATATTTAACAGACAGACTGGTTGTCACTATTCTCATGTGACTCAATATTCTCGCAAGACGACTATAATCTAAACCTTGAACGTGGGCAGCAATGGCCTTTTGCGTCTGAACAGAGAGTGAATAAAGCTGCACCCTTGGTCACTGTACTCGCCCACACATTTTTACTACTAAATGTGATCTCTTGGCAGCACAGTGCAAATACACCACAGCAATTATGACCCAACTCTGAAATGAAAACAGGATAAAGGATGAACACTTACAGGTCAAACTCGTGAATAAAAGATGAAAAATCGCATTTAACTATATTTTAAGCATCTGTAAAACTTGTCTAAGGACTTGATTTTGATGCCCAAATCATATTTCTAATTCTTATGAACTCAAATGTTATTTATGGTCTGATTGTGATGCCACAACTCAAATTTAATGTATTGACATTCAATAACTAGCTGTTTTACATTGCTGCTTATTCCAAATGAACATTCGCTGCTGTTTCACATTAAAACCATTCACCTGGCGAAACACTGAGTGCATTTTCTCGTTAAGAAGCCACAGAACGTCAAAGTCACATCAAAAATGCGTCTAGAAAACAAGAACATTTGCAACATCAGTGAGGTGTTGGGTGGAGAGCTGCAGGTAACGAACTTAACTGCGTCCTGCTGTAGTGTGGAAAACTGCTCGCACCACATTCACCTCTGTTATCGACTGACCACTTTATTAAAAACAACAGGAGTTTGTTTGGCTGTGTTGTAAACAGAGAGGCCTACAGCGGCTGCTCTTCTCTTGCATTTCTGACCGAGGAGCTGCTCGACGAGGCTTTGCTGCAGTATCAAACCGCACTTGCTGTTACCATGGCAACCACATGTGTTGCCAAATTGACCACAACTGAGATATCGAGATTCAAACTTGAATAAGTTCTATGTAGACAGATGTGTAGACGAGAGACCTGAAGTCTCAAGACATTAAAAGTGCCGTTTAAAGCCCCCAGATCTAAACTCTGAACTCTAACTTGTTCCGTCTCCGTGCTGTTTGAAGAGTCACTCACCCTCTTACGCAGGTTGTAAGTGAGCAGCAGGTTTCTCGAGAAGTGGTTGGAGAATGCGGTGTAGAACTCGAGCACCTTCTGCAGAGCGTCGCGTTTAATGACGTGGAGGTCGCAGTAGGTCAGAGCTCGGACGTTGGCGCAGGCTTGAGCCAGAGTCACCTCCTTCCAGAAAACATCCCCGAATACATCTCCCTTACCTGCAGAGAGAGAAGACACTGTTCAAACCAGGTAATTCTTCCAAAACACGTCGGGTGAAGCCGTCTGTTATAATTGGCTTCTAAGTGGCCACAAATGGCTTCAATAATAGTTGATAAATCATTTACTTATGCTTTAAAGACCAATCACACGCCTTTCAGGTGAACAAATTGCAAATTTAAAGTTCATAAGTCAGGTCTCTTTTGTAAGTCGGGGCGTGAGGGTATGTATTTGAAATTCTCGCATTTTTAGCTGCATTTAACAAATTAAAAATCTATCCATTTAAGTGTTTTTGTGACGTGTCTGTTAAGACGCATCAATTTGTCACTGCTGGAAACTAAACTAATGTCCTCTTAATCTACTGCAAATACATTATAGTGTGTTATAAACCATTAATCAAATGTTTATACTGTGTAGTGTTTAAAATGCTAAACACAGAGGTTTGATTCAAGTGTTATCGGTGAATAAAAAAATCTTTACCTTGCCTTATTATTTGGTAATGATGCAGTTATAAATGTCAAAATAAAAACTAAATCATTATCATTGTGTTTGTAGAGGGATGTGAAGTCACACAGCACGAGTCTGGAGATAACATGCGATGTTCAGTCTTGTGCGCAGGTGTAATTTACATGTAGTTCCTGCTCCACAGAGCCATTAGGCTAATGAGAATTTGATTCATAGCGGTAACTTGTTTATCACTTCTGGCTCCATTACAGTGTCCATCTGGGTCAACGGTTATTATCCTCATGGCATATTGATTCTTGCAAAAAGCAACCGATAGCAGGTTATTGATAAAAAGCAGCCAAGTTGGTTTCACTGGGGCTGCCAGAGCATGCCATCCATTACTCAGTAGATCTATCGTTTGGCTAAATAAAAGAAGAACGTTTTATAAAGGAAATAGAAAACAATGATTTTTATTCTATGTTTTGATCAACAGAAATGTGGGCTCCGTACTCAGATCACATCAAGTTGCTGTTGAGGAGGAACAGGGCTCACAAACATGAACATCAACACAGTTAGTAATTATACTGTTTTATTTCTCATTAATATGCTTTCAGTGAGCGTTACTACAGTTTAGAGTTCATAAAGGGTCCAAATTATATTCAGGAGTGGACTCAGCTCTGATCAAAGTGCAAATCATCCTCATTGTGGGAGAAAATATTTTAGGAAATCAGTAGCCTGTTTTCAGTAGCCTGAAAAATCACTTTTTGGAATTTGATTCACAGATAATAAATCTGCAGTAACTGGTTTTAAGTTGTTATGGGGAATCTGGGAGCAAACAGCTGCTTGTTATTTACACATCCAGCAGTTATGGAGATACATGATCATTCTTTCTGAGTCTTGTTTCCGAACCCCTGCTGAAAGAAAGCCCAATATTCACTCTCGTTCATCATTACATCGCTACTCTTTTTGACAGAGGATGCTTGTTATTTTATATTGCTGGTGTTGAAAATTAATCTATCCACGTTGGATTTGGTTTTTCCGCAGGTCAGGTTCTGATTGGGTCCAACATTTTCGACCCTTGAAGACCTTTACTTCACCGGCTTCATCTAACCACCAGCAAATAAGTGAAGCTTTTTTCCAGACACAGGATCCAGATGTGAGCCACACACTGCCATATGATTTAGGGTGTCTTGTAAGACTTAAAGATCAGAGCTTTGGTTATACTTCAGCTGCATCACTCAAGGCTCAACCTGAAAGATTTATACGTTTTACAATTTTTGAGTTTTGTAACGTCACTGTAGAGTGTTGTGTTTTTTGTATAAAAATTAAAATGATCATATATTTAGATAAAAAATCTAGTTGGTTTTGTTTTGCGTATAAAAGGTTTATCTACTGCTGTTTAATTCAAGTAATGGTCACTTTCCTTGTCTTGAAAGGCAATCTTGTCTTTAATTGAGATCATTTTAATGAGATCCAAGGGACTGGTATCATCACATCACATCCACGTCAAGGCGAGAAGACTCATTCTCATATTAAGCACCAGCATGTCAAGACAGAAGCATCTCATTTCAATCTGAACTCAGTGAATGTCTAGCAATTTATTTCTAACTATGTGAGATAATCATATTTACATTTAAATCTAGTCTAATTTTAGTCCCTGATTGTCACTTTCCTGATAAAAATGGTGTGTCACATTGCATTCAGTTATAAATTAAGCACAACTGTCTCAGAATAATCAGTACACCAAACAGCCTTCACTGATGATGACAACAATATCAACCACAAGAACGTTTACAGCACTGAAAAAAAAGATCAGCTGGGACACATGAAGTTGAAGACTAACTTTAAAGTAATTAGAGCGAGTATTTAAAGAAAATCAATCAGCAACTAATAAGAATCAATTAACCATTTTCAAAGGAAACTGACAAATCGTTGCCGGTTCCAGCTTCTGCGATGTGAGAAATTGCTGCTTTCTTTGTCAGATTATTGGACTTTAGGGGAAGGAAAGTAATGTACTCAATACTGAAGTAAGAGGTCTTAAAGTACAGATCATCCTTCAGAATGTGCGGGTCATTCTTGATGGGAATTGTGGTTTTCATCAGAGTGAAACTAAGATGAAGTTGAAAAAGCCAGACATTCAAAAAGTGTTACTGAGAGGATCGGATATCTGCGACAAACAAATTCTCGTCCAAATCCTTAGTTCATGACTCAGCAAACAACAATCCCCAGACAGCTCGTTTCACCGCAGTGTGGAAGAGTTTATAAAGTGCTGCTATACAGACAGAAAAAAGAAGGATTTTAAGGCTTTAAGGAAACATTTTGTTGCTATGATGCAAAACTCTTTTGTTAGCACGGTGCTGGAGGCCAGTTTGACTGAAATGTTTTCCCCTTCTGTCGTCACTGACAGTTTTTTGATGTTGATGTATCTCTAACATAATGCACTCAGACAGGAGCAAGATACCGTAGCAGCACATCTGCATCTTAGATTATCTGCTCTCTGTCACATTTCTTAATGCTTAAGAAGTGAGAAGTGAGAAGTGAGCAGATCTAGGGCAGGTCCTCTGACAGTTGGGGGTATGGAAAACCTTGAATGTTGTGAGAGTGATCCATTATTAATCGTGGCAAAATGCTCAGTGTAATTCACTGAAAAAATATGAATACCAGGAGTCATGAAAAATGTTTCAAAATCGCTCAGCTCACCTAAAATGGCCACCACCTCGTCGTCCTGAATGACCTCCAGTGATCCCGACACCACAAAACAGAGGCTGTCCACACTTTCGCCAGCGTGGTAGATCAGGTCGCCAGGAGCACAGTGGATGGTCTGGAACTCCATGGCGAGCGCTCTGAGACACCCGTCGCTGGCCAGACGGAAAGCTGGATGCTCTTTAAAAACCTTCCGGTTGAGATGGACACAAATGTCTGCTCTCATGTCCTTCGGACAAATCTGCAACACCTGGAAGGGAACAAGAGTAGAGAGGAGAGCTGTTGATCAAGGGAAGGCTGAGTGATTCTTTTTTTTTATTACTGTACATACAAGTGATTGCTTTAGGGTCAAAGGGACGGACTCCACTTGACAGCACCAACAACTCATGTTTGTATCTAGACGTACTTTAATGCACTGAAGTACGCAGGAAGGCTTTTATCGTCAGTGTTTACAGGCTTACGTATAGAGTGCAGAAGTTGACATCAAACAGTCAAAATTGACTTGTGAAGCAAGTTACTGATATTACAACCTACATAAATAATTTATATTCTAAATTTGAGCTTACAGAGAGCCGAAGTCACTCCCCTTCCAGTTTGCCCCATGGGACCTTATTTCAGAAAAAAACTTTGTATGGTTGTCAACGGAGGGAGACGAATATTTTTTTGATCCCGTTTGAATTGTGTTGTGAATCAATCATGTGGTGTTTGTCAATTTAAAAGATTATTTTCAAGTCAATAAAGTCAACGTTTGTCGTAAACTAATGAAATATAAGACAAAGACAGCCAACGGTCGTGTTAGTGACGTCGTCTCATTAAACGGTCATTACTTACACATTGTAGACAATTGACCAACTCTCCTTTCATATAACTGCAGTCTTCAATATCACCACATGAGTTGGGATTTTCACTTTTTTTGTTCCTTATCTGTGCTCAGCTTGCGGCCATGTTGGTGCTGGTGACGTGTGTTGAGCGAGGCGATGTAGTTCACTGAGCGGTTTAACACAAAACTAGTTGGTATTGTTACTTTACTGACAACAAACTGGGACTGATCTTTTAAATTCACAAACATTATATGTGTAGTTTAAGGCAATATTCAAGCAGAATAAAAAATATACATGTAATTGTCTCTCTCCATTCACTGCTATACTGAGTTTTTCCAAAATAAGGTCCCATGGGGTCCACTGGAAAAGGCGTGCCCTCGGCAATCTATTTTTATCTATTCAAATATATCTTAAAAAAGGATTTGAAAATGTAAATGACAGTTGTCAGGACATACAACCTCTGATCTGTTGATCCTTACAAATAAAGACTCAATAGTTTTGATCAACAATGTCATCAGTGGTGAAAAGAAAAGAACTGAATCCAATCATGACCTTAAAATTGAAAGACAAATTGAATTCAGTATGTTTGGGAAATGAATTACTACGAGTCGCTCCTGTCTGTCGGAAAGGAGTGAGTAGTCTGAGTTGTGTTTTTCTGGTGGAGTTTCACATGCAGGTCACATGGAAGCTGCAACCAGCTCACAGTCCGGCCGCTGCTCTGCTGAGTGTCACTGAGTGGCAGCATGTTGTTCAAGTACACCTAATCAACAGGATGCCAGGCCGTTGCAGGGCTCTGCCTTTAAACCAAATCTCTTTGAAGATGAATGTCAAGCAAAGAGGGATTACGTGCCATTTTTAGACCCTTTAGTGTGGCCCAAAGCCAGACAGATAAATAATACATAGATGCTGTGTAAGCTTAACA
Organism: Lagodon rhomboides; assembly: GCA_039737535.1. Lineage (NCBI taxonomy): Eukaryota > Metazoa > Chordata > Actinopteri > Spariformes > Sparidae > Lagodon > Lagodon rhomboides. Next base: position 19,582,619 of record CM077796.1, on the reverse strand, counting down.
CAAAAACAGGACACAATGAGAACATAACGACACATTTGGTCGTCTTGGTGACAAAACCACTGTCTTATTAAAAGTTATGTTTCTAATTACAATACAAAACTTTTTTTCCCTGATTGGATTTCAGACAGTTGGATTTAAATACGATGCAGAGATACGAAAGTTCACTGGCTTGAAAATAAATCAGAGTGGCATCAGTTCAATTGATCTGCTTCCAGTTTTAATGCTTAATTTCCACTCACACAAATCATTTTAGCATCATCTGAATTTAGTAGGATGGCTGGTGGTGACTGTTGATTACTGTGCCATAAACGCCATACCAGTGACTGTCTGATTTTGATAAATGTTGCTGATTTTGATAAATGTTGCCACATAGTTACCCATCCATAGTTTTGGATGCCACTGCTTTTCTTGGAAGACCCACCCTGCTCTGCCTCTGATTGGCTTGCGTTTTGCATTTTTCCACGAAGAAATCACCTCAACTTTCGTCTGACGAAAGCATCGACAGCTTTGTGGTCATAGTACTCTGTGCTAAATACAACCATCTTGTTATAAGGCTGGAAAAGGGCAGCTCAGCAGCAGCCCTCCCTGCCGCTCTGAAGAGCAGCTCTAGAGGATGACTGACCCCGAGAGGAGCAGTGGGAGGCTGAATATGTTGGTGTGTTTACCAGGGAGACTACAGCTCATAAACTGCTGGATCAGCACCGCAAGAAAGACAGCACACCAACCAACTTTACGCTTGATTTGAACTGTTAACTAAAAATCATGCCTTTACCTTACCAACGCAACCAACGAAGGCAGAGTAGGGCGGGTCTCGGAAGAAAAGCAGTGGATCACAGCTAAAAAAGGCGCAATTTAGGCCGGCTCTGACTGTCTGTTTTATCTGGTTTGCTTAATCCAGACAAAAAACAAAGCGATTATTTGGTTTACATTAAAGATATCTCGATGTGACGTACCTTTTCAGTGTCTATACCTCGCGACATGGACCAGGTAGAGGCGATGTAGTCCATGACTCTTTCACTCAAACCCTTGGGCACCTGGTAGAGCTTGAGGAAGTCCCGGACGCTGTTCAGCATCTCATGGTAACGATTCGTGTTGGCGTACATCTGCTGGAAGATGGTTGTCACGTTACCAAAGATGGTGGCGTAAAGAAGGGCTGGGAAGATACAGAGAAAACGAGAAGGGAGAAGTTTCATTTGGGGTAAAGGTGACAGAAAAATCTGCAGCATCATCAAAGACTAAGAGTCGGCTTTGAGGATAAAACACTGCGTGTGATGGAGGGAACTTCTTGTGCTTTTTGCTGTTGAAGCTGATATGGCCTACAAATATTAACAAAGTCTTAAGGTGCTTGTATAGAGTGTGTGCAAAACAATTAATGAATTAAGTCCCAAACTTGGTTCACACAGACAGGAAAATCTCCATTAACTGCAGGGACTTAAAAGTCTCCAAAATAAAATAAAAACCTACTTAACAAGGGAACAAAAGTTTCTAAGACTAGGTCTACATGGACACAAAGACACAAAAAATCTCAAATGCCTCATTTGCAAGGGTTGGGTTAAAAATCTCCCAAAGGTGGTTTACAGAGACAAAAATCTCCACTACCTGGTTTAAGGGGACATTCAGATCTCCAAAATGTGTTTTACAAGAAAAGAAAATATTCCAAAACCTTGTTGACATAAATATCTTCACTACCTGCTTTTACAGGGACACAAAAACCTCCAAATCTCCACTCCCTGGTGGATCCACTATCTGGTTTTCTCAGGACATAAATGTATCCAAACATAGACAAAAAAAAAAGAAAAATCTACCACACTGTCCAGAGCCAGTTTCCATCAGACACTGGTATTACACTCACATGATGTATCAGACCAAATGGACCTTAAGGCTTAATGGTTTCAATGTGATGAGCACTTTCAATCAATCACGTAGGAAATTAACAATTACGACTCATCCTTGCCTCCAAATACAATCAACAAAACTCTCGCCAAAACTAATTACAGATTCATATTGAGAACAGAATTATTTTTCTGCCTTGTGATGGAAGTATTAAAGAAAAGGTGCAGTAGTGTAGCAGTGCATCTCGGAGGTGGTTGAACCGGTGCAACAGCTGGCGCGTGAGTGTGGATCAAAGCCATCAGATGTCTGCTCTGTGTGTGTAGTGTTCTCCTGGCAATGGAGCCCTAATTAGCCCTGCTAGAAGGGACGGAGAGGAAACATGCCAGCCACACATTTCAATTATCCTCAGATGATGACAGTAACCTGTGCGTTTGTTTGTGTGCGTTTGTTTATTTCGCAGCGCAGAATCAAAGTGTTGAAAAACTGCATGGGGAATAATACTAATTAGGAGGTGCTCAAAACTCCTCAAGGGTGAGGATAACCACAACTTCCATCCCTTCATCGCCTTCGCTCGTTTGTACCGCCATGTTATAGCACGATATCCAACGCAAGAAAATGCTCTTGTTTGTGCCATACGCTCAGTCAGGCGTTGAATTCAGCAGGATGACAAACAAGAAAAGGCTTTGAGAGGGTCTGCGGCAGTTAAAGAGATGATATAACAATCGTCTCTTTTTGAAGTTGCCAAAGTTTTTCAGATGACTGCTACCTCGAGCTTGAGCACAGATGGCGACGCTCACTCCTCTGATAAGCAGAAAAACGCTGCAACAAAGGAAACTCAATCTGTCCCTGTGGAGCGCTGCTTCGTCTCGTCCCCAACATCACCCTTTATTTGCTGACGTGCACAACTTGGTGGCAGCATTGCTCGGCATCCAACAGCTGGCTTGTTTGAAGGTAGTTAAAAAGACAGTAGTCAGAAACTCAAGCCCCAGGCCAACAGTTGCTATAGAAACAGGACATATGTATAGTGCCCCCCTTCCCCATGCCACCCCCCCTCAAATCCCTCGTCACACTGTGATCTTCTACTGCCAGCACCGATCCAGCGCTGCTGGTAAAAATAGAACAGTATCAGGGCGTCCATATTTCATAGAGAACAGCCATGGACTACAGTAGATTGCATCTACAACAACCCTCCTGAGGCTGTCTGGTTTTTAGACACTTGAACATGATTTGTATTTCCCAATGAAAAAATTTAGACAAGTCTGCGGATGAGTTTTGCGAGTCCCCATCCCCCCCCCGGAGAGTGTTTTCATAAAACTTGAACAGCCAAAAAACGCAGAGAGAGGGGCGACAATCAACCCCCTCGCCTCAGGGTTGAGATTGTGGCAGGAAAAAGTCCAACGGAGGTGAGGAGTGATTGCAGAGGGATCGGAGGGAGCACTGTGCTAAATTGATCCGACGGTGTCAGTTATTGCTTCGAGGTGTTACTCTCTGTGTGCAGTCACACATAATGGCAGTGAGCTGTACGCTGTATTATGAGCCACACAAGCAGAAGAAACCTTATAAATGTTTAATACTGAGATGTGGAAAGAAGGGCATGCTGTGAAAAATCCGCCTCCTCCTTAGCAGATTGTGTTGTTGGTTAGGCCTCTTACTTCTGTGTGTAAACTACAATAGGTGACATAAATACACATCGTTCACACTGTTCATAATCTTTTTGTATTATTGTGTTTTCATGGCTGTTTTGTTCTGATCTATAACTCATCTGTTTCAGTGTACCATATCATTTACAGCCTTCAAAAATGTCATCAAGCCATAGAAATTCATTAAAAATGCTCCACTTAACTCCAGCCTCTGAGGAGTAGCCTTCTTAGTCACCACTGCACCTGTGTTTGTTTTTTTTCTGAGGCATTTCTGAAATACAGGAAGCCTGTAAGTAATGCATCACGCTCCAGAAAATCTTAATAATTCAATATCACACTGCAGACTGAGGTAATGAGTCTGCAAAAAAATAACGGAGCTCCTGTTGGAGAGAAACTGGTGAGAGATGTACACAAGTTTGAAAACAATTTAAAACTCATTAGAGTTTTCTTAATTTTGAATTGTATAAAAGACACACACTGATATACTGTGTCAATATATTTTGCTCTATTCCTCTTTAGGTTGACTAATGATACTATTTAGCCACTCAGTACCTCCAAAACTGACAACTGAGCCAATCAGAGCTTTGTCGAAAGATTGAAAATGTTGATGCGATCGTCCTGTGCCAGAGCAAGAAATTCACCCACATCCATAAAAAATACCAACTGGAAAACCGAAGCCCAGTTGCAAGGAAACAAATTTTGGCAGTTAATCTTTTCTGCAAACCACTGATCTGCTAATAGTTGTACAGCTATGTACCATATTGACATTTCTATATCATGTTTTCCAAATAACTTTTCCAGCCCTGTTTGTAGCGTACAAAACCAGACATTTTTTAAGAGTTTCTTGTTTGTTTGTTTCTTGGCCGGTTTCTGAACCAGGCGACAAACACAGTGTTCCAACGAGATGAAACCGAAAACTTAAGTTAAACCTGAAAGTTTCAACATGTCTCTAGTTTGCAGAAATGTACATCGACAACATTGATTCTGGCAATTTGGCTGGAAAACTGCCTCAAAAATCCTGACATGAGTGAACACGATCAACACAGCTGTACAACTAGGTTACCCCACAAGTGACACAGCCAAATGTATCTATACATCTACACAAATGCAAAAAGTACATGTGCTTTGGGCCTAGTTAGAGGTTTGCAATAGGTGGTGAAAGCACAGCTGAATAGAAATGGCTGTGATAGTGTAAATGAAATAAAAATTGCAGTCCGTAGTTCTGGTTCACATTCAACCTGAGCAGGAGAAACATTGCTCAACTAATCATCTGTAAAGTTCCATTTTCTGAGATTCGATGGCTCTATTCATAATTCATTTATTCACCTACCTCAGTGGACTGTGGCTTTAAAGAGCATAGCTAAACTGCTCATGTATCATGTATCTGCTACACTGGATGAAAGATAAAACGCCTCCACTCACATCCAATCATCATCATGGCCACAGCAAAGATTTTCTCTCCGTCTGTGGTCGGGGCAATGTTTCCGAAGCCAATGCTCGTCAGGCTGGTCATGGTGAAGTACAAGGAAGTGATGTAGACGGAGTGTTTGTTCGGCCCGCCCTCCCACTTCCCCGAACCGCTGGCGTTGAAGCGGTACGGTGTGCCCACGGTGTCAGCCAGGATGTAGAGCCAGCTGTCCGTGCGCACAATGTTGGTTTCTTCATCGATAACCTCATAATCACCGATGCTGTACCTGGAGGGTGGAGAGGCAGAAATGGTCTGAATGAATCAGAGATTGCATTTCACTTTTGCAAGGCTACTAGATTGTACTTCTACTTCTTGTTGGACACTTGTGGTAAGGAACTGAAAGTTTGAATCAAAACTATGGGTCTGCAGCCAGGCTCGAGAGGCTGCACTGTGCTGAGCCAGAGATGGCTGGCAGCAGGAAGCAGCAGGATTTAGTCCATCAATACTGTGGGAAAAGTAAATGCTGGCACAGATTATGACCAGTTCTTGTGCGCCATGGTCACAAGTAAATATTAGACCTATTTTTGGCAAGCCACATATCGTCCAAATTTGTTTATATTCTTTTTTTGACCATTTTGAATGAGCATCAAAGTAAGGCGCAAACATCAAATTTGTACTGTCATTTTGTATTTCATCCTAAATTGTTTGCTCAGTTATTTACAGACAGGAAAACAAAATTCAACCACACATGATTGAGTCGGCTCGCTTATAGGAGAAACACTTGGAGATGAAAACGAACCTTCAGTATATAAAACGAAGTGAATCTGATAATTTGTCTACATCTCTTGTTATATTCATACTTTCGTTTTTGTGTTTATGATGACGTGGTGAACATACTAAAGGGAAATACTCATATTAGCTGTGAAACTCATCGGCCCCTCACAGCATGCATGTCTCTCAGCTCTAGGCAGTTTTTCCCTCATCAGACTTTTTCATTTGAATCAATTTTAGAGGCCTGAGGAAGTAAAACTCAGAAGTATTTCACAAGAGAAAAGTAAAAATCTGAGAAACTTCAAAAAATAAACAGAATTTTGTGTAATATGATTTAGATTTTCTTATTTATTAGTCTGGTGATCATGGTTGATGATGGTGTAACTTTTCTCAGCTTGACGCCACGGCTCGGCATGTGACCATGGCAACAACAGACACCACACTGAGGGAAACGATACTGGAGCTATTTTTATTGGTATCTGAGTGTGGTTTGATTATACTGTCTGCCAGGGCCAATAAACAATGTTTATAGTATTTGCTACAGCCTCTTGTGGGCTCACGACTCACAGTTTGTGAACTAAGACTGAAACATATTTAAAATCATGCACAATCACACGTTTGAAATCTTGTAGACAGACTGGTTTTCTTTTGATTATGAATATATGAGAAAAACTGGACGGAACATTAAAACGTGTCAAAGTGGATATTTTGTATACAAACATAAAAGGACATATGGAAAAGATGAATTGGTTTTCATGATCAATCAATTATATTTTCCCTGTTTTTATGTTTTCAGGACATTAAGTTTGTTATAATGGCATCTGTGTGTGTTAGTCTGTGTTTAGACATTCTTGTAAACATAATAAATCAAGCACAACACATGATGGAAACTTAATGCCTCCACCACACTTGCCCCCTGTAGAGTAGATGATCTGATTAGACTTTGGAGGCCCATGCTCCATAAATTTGCATAATAATGAGGAAAAAGTAATTCTCTTGAAACCACCGTATAACTCCTGGCTTTAAGGTATAAAAAAACATACAGTTTTAACGTGTGAAAACAAGAGTGTTGACAAAAAATAAAGGCTAATTAATGCATTCATTAGCTTAATCAATGGCCTCATTATATTAATTGGCTCTGCTATGTATCACAGTGACGGCGGAGCGCAGCAGTCAATCACAGCGTGTTATGTAATTGATGTGCACAAGAACAGCAACTCCAACCTAAAATGTCAAATGATTTTCTGTTTTATTCCCTTTTAGACGATTCAAATGGAACTTCAGGTCGAATCCCATCACACTTCTTTACCCTACCCCTCCATTTTGTGCATGCACGCCTAGTTGTAGGGTGTCCTGTTTCTTGTTGGGATGGAAAGGTAGGGCAAACTGTTAGGCCTCCAAATGAAGAATAGTTGATTTATGGTTGCATGTAGGCTCCATAACCTATGAAAGTAGCCAACACCATAGTGAGCATTTCTACATGTGTACTGGTGTGTCTGTGTTGCTGGCGGTGGTGAGCGGATTGTCAGTACTTTTCCTTTAAAAAACACACTGACCCCTTCGGCTCACAGCTGTGTCTCTGTGCTAGAGTGGACATGCAGGGAGGGCTGCCATTCCATACACAAATAGCTTGAACAACTTTTTTTTGGGCAACCTGGCATTTGCCACTGGGCTGCTGGTGAAGGGGCAGCCCGCCCTTCAGACATCCAGCCTGCTGGCTCTCTCTAGCCCAGAGACACTCCGTCAGTGAAAAGCAGGTCGGCAGAAGAACTACAGTATACAGCCGTATACAGCAGCCGCCTGGCAGTCAGGAGGGACTGCAACAGCTGAAGAGGACGGTGTGTTTACTGGGGAAACTACACTACAACTGCAATTATATATATTAAACAAATTCTACATATATACTGTAATGTCAAGAGAAATGTGGAGGGAATGGGTGGAGACTGTAAGATAAATTATACCAAGTAGAAAGTTATAACAATTTAATAAATAATAAATGTGGTGAACATACCAAATGCAGGCTAGCCAGTGAGCAGCCAATCCAAAAACACAGACCAGCAGGACCAGTACCGCCGCCCCGTACTCTATGTAGTGATCCAGTTTACGGGCAACTCGACCAAGACGGAGAAGCCGAACCACCTTTAGTGAGCTGAACAAACTGCTGATGCCCTGAAACAGGAGCGAAAGAGGGAAGAGGAAGACATCAGAAACAATATTTATGGTGGACAAAAAGATTAATTAATTTAGTTTTATAAGAAAGATGAAAGAAGTTTGTGAATCATTCTGAATGTAACCCAACGCCTAAAACTATTTTAATAATATCTAAATATTGCTGCTCTAAAATGCAGTAATGCTTGAATTTAGAGGATATGTTACCAAAAATTGGCAATTCAGTCATTACCTTCTCCACCCGTGCCAAAGTCGGGGAGGTTTGTAGTCTACATAACATTCTTAGAGCTTCACAGTTTTGCAGCTTTGCAGCTTCTCCTAGACAACTGACTTGTTTTAAAATTGAATTAAAACAAAGGGAAAAAATACATAAAATGGCTTCATACAGTTCATCCAGCGTACTCCAAGTCTCTGGAAGCTTTCTCAAATTGATTTGAAAAGATTTTGCCCCCGAAAAAACAAAAAAACTGTGTAAATAACATCTTTTCAAATCAATTTAGGATCTTGGGGCTTCTGGAAACTCGGATTACGCTTGACAAGCAGTATGGAGCCACCCATCACCATCTATCTGAGTTGTTTAGGAGAATGCTGCAACGCTGTTTTACGGTGAGGCTCCAGAAATATTCTGTGGACTACGCAACTTCACCTGACTGTTTATAGGCATGGAGGTGAGAAGATGATGACTGAATTTTCATTTTTGGGTGAACTGTTCCTTTGAGCTCCTCTTTTGAGTATTTATAGGCATTATATTAACATTAAATACATGGTTCATAACACACTACAATGGTTTTGTGTGTAGCTGCAAGGACATTTCTAAGTATTTATTTAGTTATTACAGTATTTGTCTGACTCCACTTGTAGATGCCCACTGGTGGAGTTATAGTTTTTGACAAATACATCCATAAACACTTATATCTGCTAACAACTACACTATAGAGTGGTATGAACTATTTATGACATGTTTCTTATTATTACCAAATGGGTGGTTAAAGTAAAGTGTGTGTTATTAGTGTCTGTTTTATATTAGTTGCTAATTAAAAACTGATTAAGTTTTTTATTATTCTATTTTCCTATCTACCTCTTTGTGTGTCCTTATGTTGTTTTGTTTCGTGCTTCATGACTGACTTGGCTGCTGTAACGCTGCAGGGTCCCACTGGGATCAATAAAGCACTCACTGGATAAAATTAACTTTGATTGCTCTTCATGTACAAAAAAAAAAATTCCATGCAAGATCTGACACGCAGTGCACAAAACATGACGTGTTGTATTTGTTTTGTTTTTTTGCTTTTTACGTATTTGCAATCATTTAAATTTATAAATCAAGATTTTCGCAAGCATCAGTATAAGGTGACAACTGGTAATTAACATTATTTCACTCTCAATGATCTTTATTTATGACATAAGAGTAGCAACTGAATCCACTGTGAACATAAAGTACGATGAAGCGATGTACTGTAGATAGGATGGTCACAGCGAACACACAATACACAAAGTAGATGAGGACGAACAAAAGGTTTAAAGTGTTAACGTATGCCGAGTGGATTTAAAATACATTCTTGTGCAGTGTGAAGGAATTGTTCAACTTTCAGCGATTACATAACCAGCAGCTAAACGTCTACTCAGCTCAACTGTACACCGAAACACCCACTCAGTGATTCAAACAGACAATCCCATCAGTTTGGTATTGTGAGTGTGTGTGTGCTGGGAGGGCTATTGATTCTGCTAATGTGCTGTGGTCTGCAATCCGAGTACGACTGCAGCACTCGCTGTCACTTGATCTGATCTAGCTGCCTGCCAGACACCTCGGCTTCTCTAAAATCACTTTACAGACCTGAGCTCCCAACACAATTCAATTACCCGAGCAATTGTGCTTTGAAGTTCTGTTGCAGACTCTACAAACACAAGTTGGGAGAAAACTCCATCACTAAAGAGATATGATGGAGCTTCATTAAACGAAAAGCTCGACATTTTGGTAAATATGTTTATTCGCTTTCTTGCCTCGAGAGTTAGATGACACTGACATGGATTGAATCTAAAGCCTGACCGATGTATAAGCTGGCTGTTGGTGTTATATAATATATACAGAAAAATATGCTTAGGGTGATTTATATAATAATTAAATGCCCAGTGAAATTAACTTTTTCAGTGCATTATTGTCATTTAGGACAATACAATTTGTTGTTAAACTGTTAAATATCTGCAATAAACTAACTATAAGATAACATATTCTTCCAATGTCCAATATTAAAGCTTCGCAAGTCCTACATTTCAGCTTCTGACACCCAATTTGTTAGCCAAATATGAAACTCAAAAACAGATGCTTTCAAAGATGGGTATAAATGAGATAAATAAAGAGGTGGTTCTTAAAATGCACACCACACAATGTGCTCTTTTAAAGCATATTTTCAATGCCAGGAAGACTTTTATTTTGAAATGCTGACTGAATCGTGTTGCTGCAGTTAATTTGTCACAAACGACGCGATGTTGCAGCCGTTAGGACTGAATCAGCTGTTGTGCAGCTTTTAACGATGCCGTTATTCATTTTCTAAATTGTCTGAAACAATCTGACCGTTGTTATCTCCTGGCAATGAAAAGCTTTAGAAGGAAAAACAGACAAGCGCCACAAATCTTAACTCGGCTTTCTGCGACATTTAATGCCTCTGCTGTCGTACTCTCAACCGGCACGACAGCTGAAATGTTGGTGCAAGAATAAATGTCAGAGGAAATGTGGAGGAAATAAAACACAAAACTGTTCATTATCATATTCTAATCAAACTGAAGCCTACTTGAGTGACAGCTCGGTGGTTCCAATTCTTCCCATCACGTCCCATGCATGAATACAGGCAGAAGTGGAAGGGTGGGGGGGCCATGCAAACAGAACGGAGGAATGGAAAAGAAGAAAAACAAAAACGAAGCACAAGTAAGAGAGAAGACACTTGATCAGTGGTAAGCGATGAATAAAAACACATGAGATATACAATAAAGGCTTTAAATCAAAAGAAACATAAAAAACAACCTCATCTGTGCAGCATGAACCAAACATGCAGTGAGAGCTTCATCGCTTTGTTTGTCGGACAGCGACGTGAAGAGTTTGGTTTGTTGTTTTGGGTTAACAGTCATTAGAAACTGGAATGACATAACGACTATGAGCTTCATTCAGTCTCGAGGTGACGTTAACTTTGCCAAGAATAACTTTGACAGCTGCTTCTCTTTAATGATCTTCCCTTCCCTATCTGGAAACCTGTTGGGGGAAAACAGCCATCAAAGTTATTCATGTCAGTCATTAAGGTCTGTAGCAGCGGCAAGATGTTTCTGCGCCGGCTTAATAACACGGGCAATTGTTTACTCGCTCTCATTTACGTTTGCCACGGATTGCCTCAAAGCAATTTGGAGCAAATTGGAGTCACTGAGTTGTAGCAGAGATTCACTGGAAGATGATCCTGGAGGTGGATGGTCATATTGTTGCCGTCCCTTCACAGCAGATGTGTCCGTCTGTAAATAAAACCTAGATTTTCACTATTGTTGATTCTTTTTTTGTCAATTAACTGATTACCATTAAGTCGAAAGTATTTAATATACAATTATTCTATGGAGAGCCATTGAATGAATTAGCCAAAAAATGCTGAAGAATTTAGTGTTTGTTGATAAACTAATCACTTCCTGATGAAATAAAGTATTATCCAATATAGTATAACCAACAGAATATTGTCTATCTGTCTCTCTGAAATGCTGTTTTAGCTCCTGTCTCTTTAAGAGATCCTCCCCCCCGAAATACCTAGTCTCCTCTGATTGGTCAGCTCACACATGCCTGAATCAGCCCCACTGACAACAACAGAGCAGCGGTTCAATTCTTATGTGCCAGGACTACTGAGAAAGGAGCTTCTGTTTGTGCGGAGTTTGACCTTTTTAACTCTCAAGATCTTTTACATGCACAAGAAGAAAAAAACAAAAATGCATAAAAGGTCTACTTTAAAATGAGGTCAGGCGCATCGATGGTGCGTGGCTATCTTGAGGCAGCAGAAAGTGATGGCGCCGTAGAACAACAAAAACATGGTCGTATTTTTTCTGCTGCTACAGGATGCATTATCCTGATGGTAAGATGCGTCTTCGTAGGGGGAACATAACGCTAGTACATTCTGCTTTAGTGATTAGAGAGGCTGCTATCAGTAATAACATGTCCATGTGCGCAGTAATATCCTTAAAAAATGTAATCCTTAAAATCCTTAAAAAATTAAAAGCACCTGGTTTTGTCACCAATGTGGAACAAATTGCCTTGACACACTCACAGAAAAATAATGGTTCTTAATTGGTTCTTCAAAAGGCTCCCTGGTTCTTTAAAGAACATCACCAATTGAAAAACCTTTTTATATAAGGGATGGTTCTTTGCATACTTTATGTGGTTTTTAAAGTACTTTAAGCACAAAGAACTTTCTTGAAAATGGTTCCTTAAAGAACTTATTTCTGCTAAAGTTCTTTGAAGCACCATTTACGGTGCCTCAAAGAACCACTTGATGGTTTGAAGGAATATATCTCCCAAAAGCAACAGTGTGGCTCTTTCACTTGTTTTTAACAGTTTTTATGCCAACAAACTGTTTCTGGCTTTGTTTCTTCCTCGACGACACTAGAAAAGATCAAATAACACCAGTGCTATCCTTTAAATCACAAGAGGCTTTTCTTTTCCCCATCTGCTGACCTCTGCCTGCTTCTTCTCCGGTCACTTGAACTTGTCAGCGTTTAGGATGCTGAAATGTTGAAAGACTAGAAAGGGGCCAAAATGCTTGAGGTTGCAAATACAACTCAGTGCTGGCTGCACACAAACAAGCCTCTTTTTTTTTTTTTTGCAGCATTACAGCAGCATTTCACATCACCTCGTACTGTATGTGCTTTCCGACAGCCCCCGAGAGCCGACTCACACTGTGCCGCTTAAACGCTATCGCAGCATTTTACACAGCGCACACACACATCATGAGATGTGACACATTTAAGCACACACAGGCACACACAAACACACACAATGATGCATTATAATAATGAAAAACGGCAAGTGCAGGACCCTGAGGCTACACTTAATTAGTGTGTGTGTGTGTGTGTGTGTGTGTGTGTGTGTGTGTGTGTGTGTGTGTGTGTGTGTGTGTGTGTGTGTATGTTGGAGGAAAGAACAGTGATCTCCATAAAACATTTGGATTACTTTACGGTGCAATATATTTTCAGATACAGTGAGAGATACAATCTGAGTATCAGCTGGTTTTCATCAGCAAATACATGCAATATTTCAATATGTGCGTCTTCTGCTAAGTTGTTTTTCCCCTCAATCAAACAACAGCAGGTATGCGATGTTGTCAGACCTAAACAACAACTAAACAAACAAATAACCTTCAAATTTTCAGTCTCTTCCCTTCTAACGCAACCATACAGTCTAATATATTCACAAAAAGAGTATAAGTAGATGGAAAAACGGTGAACATCCTGTTAAAAGTGACCAACTCCAAACAAAACATGCTTAATCACGGCACGTTTCCGCCTGATTCAGTCCTTTTGTCAGCTGTCATAAGGTGTTAATGGTTTTAGGGCTTCAGTGACACAGCACAGGACTGAAGAGTGCCTCAGTTTAATAATGTAACACTCCTTCCCCAATTAAAATGTGCCAATTATCTCGAGATCCTGTGATAGCTCTCCAGCAAACGCTCCTCATTACAGTCCCAACATTTATGAATTCACAAACAAGCATATTATTATGCCGCTCGTTCCAAACTCGTCTTTTATTCACTGTCACTGTACAAAACAACAACCAGCGAGCAGGATCTGATGTACACTGGTTGATAAATGGGCTGGAGTGCCGGCGTGGACACCTGATAACCTGTCAGTCACCTTAGAAAAGATCATCTCCAGGATTTGAAATCCCGATTTAGTGGGAAAAGCCGAGCAGACAGAGCAATTTCCAATTTGTGAGCACCGGAATGAATTCAATTTTGTTTACAATTACCTAAGACGTGTGTCAAACCTGATGATGTATTCCGGCCCGCAAGATGATTGAAAGTTTTTATTAATAGTGTATAGGCTTCTGGCTCATTTCCATATTGCCCACAAAGCGCTGCAATCCACAGCAGCCTCCTGCTGAAAATGTAACAGCATTACAAAGCAACAGAACAAGCCGGCTCAGCATGAGACGTCGGCATGGTCAATGAACAATCAATGACTAAGGGCCTCTGCTCACGTAGCATTTTTTTCCGAGCGTTGGCATCGTTTTCCAAATGTTTCTAATAAGGAGCGAGCAGCGTCCAGTGTCTTTTTTCCGAGCCTTTTTCGTTCTTCGAGTTGAAAATGTCAGTGACGTCACGTCCTGCTTCAACGTATATATATTATGATGTTTTTCATTGCACAATGCTGTAGAATAATCAAACCATCAGCGTTAACACTAGTTCCCTATAAACCTCGCTATCACTGTACAATTTTGTCTTCCACTGGGCACGTGGTCACCTGGGAGAAGGAAGGTTAACTGGCGATCCACTATCAATTTCTATTATAGACCAAGTGATTGAATAAACTAACATGTTGCCCTGTGTTGTTGTATTTTGCCACTCTGGGGTAAAACACAAACGATCCAGTTGTTTTTGCAACCACAGCGCCAGCAATAATACCACTTAGATAAGCTAGAGGGGGAAGCTGTCTGTTTCCACTTAATCTATGTATTTTAATCAGAGAGGCCGGCTTTTCAATTTAGTTCGGAGTGTCAGCGAAGTTGATGCATTTTATGAGTCAGCATACTGTGACATTACCCACCGCAGAGGTCAGGGTCAGAATGATCATGGCAAGTCAATAATCGCGGTCGATGATGAATAACGGTTGATCAGCAGACCTGCCGTCCTGTAGACATCACAGCCTTAATCAGGGGACCAAACCTAACCAGGGCGTCTGGTTGCCAGACATCCGTTAGCAGGCTGGAACAACAACTTAACGGATTAAACAGATTCTAAAAAAGATGGCCGATTAATCTTCTCTTGATCAACTTAATCAACCATCATTCAGTGCGAGCACAAACACATAACCACTGCACTCACCTCATCGACGTTCTCGAAGGCGTTGATGACGTCGTACGGCAGGCAGGACAGCAGGTCGATAACAAACCACGTCTTCAGGTAGTTCATCCGAATCAGCTTGGGGTCTGAGATGACCTCGCCGGCGGGTCCGACGAACGTGGTGTGGAAGTTTAAAACGATGTCCACCAGGAAGATGACGTCCACGATGCTGTCCACCACCAGCCACGTCACGTTGTTCTGCTTCGTCTTGAAGGAGACGTTGTAGGGCACCATGATGGCTGTGTAGAAGGTGAGGATGAGGATGACCCAGTCCCACGTGGTCTTGAAGAGGCAGTAGTGCAGGATGATGTGAGGAGGGGTTTTAGGGGTCTCCTGCTTGTACTGAGGTAGGATATCTGAGCCCAGCTGCAGTACCTGACGAAAAACAGCAAGTCAGTGAAATTCAGAGACAGACAAATAAATAAACGCAGCAGGAGGACAAAAATACTTCGGCCTGGAGCTCAAACTGTGTCGTCCTGATGGTGACTTATAGCTGACCTGCTTATAAGAAGTGCTGCGTACGTCGTAGAAACAGAAATAAAATCACATGTATCCTTCTTACCTCAGCTAATCGGGAGTGCTTGTGGACATTCTCTCCTTTATGAACTGTTGGCTGCAGCTGTTGTAAAACTCCTCGACTGCTTGTCAGAGCTCGAGTCAGTCGGGCAAACTTTCCCCAGCCTGAGGAGCACAAACACATACAGTATGCACAAACTTCAAAATTATGATGTGCAACTTTTCTGGTACTGGATATTTCCTGGGGGCAAAAGCATGCTGAACAAACTCCTGGAAGTTGTGGAAAGACAGAGAGTTCCAAAGGGCTTTAAAAAGTTTGTGTTTCGATAAGATGACGCCATCTGATTCACTTTATCAAGACGTCCCTGAACATGTTCTATGACACAACTTGACCAACAAGTCCTTAAATCTTAAAGCAGTCAAAGCAGTAACACTGTCTTAAAAAGCATTCTTTTGGAGTTTATGGCTTTATTCATGTCAATGCGTGTATTAAAGGATAGGTTCACCCAAAAATGAAAATTGAGTCATTGGGCTGTATCTTATTCCTGGTGCAAAGCGCAGAGCAGTTACCGCTCCCGAGTTGTCATTTTCACGGCCAGCGCCCACGTTGTGTGATGATAATTACTCTTAATTAATGAATAGAGAGGCTGCTTTCAGACATTTTAAACATGCACACAGTAATGTCACTGTAACAGATGCTGTGGTACATTTAAGCAGCAAAACTAGAAGCTCGTAGACTTGACAGGACAGAGGAAACTCTCCAGAGGAATCCGATTAAACTTTTACCTCCTGAAATAAACATTTTCAGACAAGAGTTTTAAATAAACAATGAAGCTTATCCGCTGTTCCTCGTACGCAAATGCGCATGTTAAGGGAGAGATACCAGCTTTTCTGCCATCATCCACGTTTGCAGAAGCCCCAAGATCCCAAACTGATTTGAAAAGACATCATTCACACGGTTTGTAAAGCCAAAATCTTCACTGTAGCTGCTAGGTTAAAAGTGTTGGTGCGTCCCGTCTGAGCTTGACTGTGCGTCAAGGGTGTATATAACGTGTTTTCAAAGCATTTGGGATCTCAGGCAGAGACTTGGATTACGCCAGATGAGCTGTACTGAGCGAATTTCTGTTTCGTCCCCATCTACCTCACTTGTTGAGTAGAATGCTGTGACACTGTTTCCCTGTGAAGAAATGTTTCGTTGACTACGAAACTTCACTCGACTTTCTATCAGCATGACAGTGATTTTCATTTTTGAGTGACCGTATCCTTTAACTGATGCAACAGCCCTCAGCAGAGTGCTACCTGTTGACGCTGAAGCTGAGCTACAATCTCACTTTCATGTAATCTCCACATCCTGTTGTTGTCACCGCTGCTTGTTTTGAGCTACTCACTCGCACTAATTCATGTTCTATTTTGGCTGTCTTCAGCGGTCATACAGTTCAATGAATTGTTTTTTGTTGTCTGCTGATAACCGTCACGATGGGGTGCATTTTTGACTCAGTGGGTACTTGCCAGAGCAGATGCACAATGCACAGGGTCGAGCGGTGATCGCTGACACCCCACACTGTCTCATTTTATAAGGTTTTACATCACACATATTTCTCAGACAATGTGACAAAAATTGGAAATGATTTTCTGGGGCTAGCAGATGCCCAACTATGATTTCAAAAGCATTTTTTCTTTTCTATTTCAGTATTTCAGTCGGCAGCTTTAGAAAAAGCCTCCTTTGTCATAAAAAGCATAAAGTTGAACAAATTCAATTTGTGGACTCGAACCTTTGGAAGAATCGTCTTCGATGGGCTGTTTAAAGGCCGTGATGTCACTGAACGTGCACAGAAACAGGACCACTTTCTCTTGTTCGTTTCGAATGGGAGCAATCTTCACAAAAAACCACACAGGCGTCCCTGAAAGTACAAAAAGACAAATATTTAGCTGCCTATTTTCAGAGGACATGACAGTGGATGCACATGAGGGAGAACTCTGAAATATCCTGGACTCTCAGAACTTTCCACGTCTCCCTGCAACACCTGCGAGGAGAAGGGAGGTCACACCTGCGAGTGGAAACAAAACACAGCACCGCGTTTTTCGGGGAAAGGTTTCTCTGGTCTGGCTCTCAACTAATTAGCACATTTCTACAGAGGTAGAAATGTTCTGGGCTGCCTTTGAACTCAGCTGTATGTTACAGAAGCTCTGAATACATTTGCATGACAAGAGAGTGGAACTTCTCATTTTCTCTCTTTGCTCGCACGTGGCGTCGCTACTTACTGTTCTTCTTGTACATCAGTATTTCGAACGAGTTCATCTCATAATTCTCGAATGTTAGTCGCACTTTTTCCGTCGTGTCCTTGTCCGTGAGCTCCCCGTACATGAAGCTGGAAAACACAAAAGGGGAAATAACAATTTGAATATTTAATAGACTTCGACAAGCATCCTCGTTCTGGCACAAAAGAGTGCTGAGGAAAGCTCAATGTGTGAATATCTTAACGTGCTATAGCTGCCAAGTATTCTCTGCTTACAATGTGGTATTTTGTTGCTTTGACGGCACCTTTTTTATGTCACCTTATTGAACTTTACATCTTGTAATTGTTTGTTTCCCTGAAAAACAAGATGATTTATCAAGATTCACCTCTGAACTGTGTAGATCGGTTCCTGATTGCTACTTAGAGACCTCGGAGAGGTGCTCTGCTGAATTAGGCCGCATTAAAAATATAGTACAAGTAGATTTAAACTCACTGAAATGCATCCGGAAACCATTAAAAGATAAATACGGCCTGGTGTCTAATTGGCCAAACGCAAAGTTGCTCTCAAAAACAAATTAAACCTGAAGATGGGTCAAGCAAGCGTGAGCACATTTAACCATGCTGCAGAGACATTCATCTCACTTTGCTTGTTACCGCCACCCTCAGTGGCAGCCTGCTCCAGCATGATCTAAATATAACTCGCAGTTTGTTATGAAATACAAAAGGAGGGCTAAATTTAATGAGACTACGTTCTGACGCTGCAGAGACTTTTCAGACCAACGCTTGATGTAATATCACTGACGACTGTCCTCTCTCTCTTCCTTTGAGCCAGGAGGAATGTGACTCTCTTCAAAGAAAATAATTCCTCAAGTGACTTTTCTCGTCATGCGTGGAAAAAATTCCCACAGGTTTGTCACTGTATGTTTACCGCATCCAATATGGAAAAAAGAAACATATACATAATTGAAGAGACCGAGAACACAGTATGAGCAGTTGAGATGGAAATAACATCTTTGATCCACACATCTACAGCAAAAGCAGCTCGGATATTAAGACACTAACAGTCAGGGGGAATGAGTATACGTTTTATGTTTGCGAGGCCATAAAACACTCACATAGTGTGATTGTTTGATGTTTTTTGAAAATGACTAAATTGGGCTCTGGAAGATGTTTTGTGACAGAAAATAAAACGCTGAAAGATCAAATGATTTAAGGTAGAGAGGGATATTCAAAGAATAATGAAAGTGGGTAGTAGGTGCCTTTTAAAACTACCAATAACGACTCAAGTGTCGGATGACTGTTTATCAAAGTACAGGCTCTAAAATCTGAAATCCAGGTAGATTTTATAGCAATAAATGTTGTGTGTAGTGTCAAATAAACCTGCCTGAAAGTGATCAAACATTATTACAAAAGCAAAAGTCAATATCACGTGAGATTCATCTGTCATGTGGAAAAAAATGCTGGATGTAAAGGTGTTATTTGTAAGAAATGGACATTCAAAATCAAACTTTTTGCTGTAGTTGTAGCGACAGTTGCCGTTAGCGAGTAGCTCAGTTAGCTGGAGCCTATTAGCTGAGGCCTATTAGCTGAGGGAGGTTTGCCTGCACCACACTCAGCTCAACAGCGCTCAGCTGCTTCCCAGTGAACACGACTGGACACCAGACTGGGACTGAGCACAGCATATGAGACCACAGGGAGCTTGAAGAGAAAGGGTACAGTATGGAGGTGATTTACGGCGGCTCTGGCGAGGACTACGACTCCAGGGCCGATAAGACACGGAAGCCTGCCGGGCTGGAGCTAGCTGGTTAGCATCCTAACTTCAGTAGACATCTCTGTAACACAGTGTATAGATGTCTTTAATGTTGAGGTAGCACTGGTCACAATACTAATTCATTTTCATACCTTTGGTCCAGTTTACTTTGAGGAGTATTGTCATTTTATTTATTGTATAACCATCATGGAACTTGTTGTCAAATATCACATTGTCATTTCCTGAAATTTCTGGTTGATTTTCTGCATTTACAGGTTTCAAACACAGTCAAACGATTGTAGGTCCATTTTCCTTTTCCTCTTATTAAGAATAAGACTTCATTCCATCAAGCACCCTAAAAATAAACCTGAAACAAACCATCTCACACTCTGTTCAATATTTGTATTGGCAAGTGTTCTGAAGCTTATGCCTGGGGACCCAAGGGTCTAAATCAGTAATAGCCGCAGTGCTGGCTGTGACAAACACAATCTCCCACAACAGACGAAATCGCCCACGGTTTTCAAATCTGGCAGCACCAACTGTTTCTATGTGATCCCATTAATGTGCTGGTTACTGGCTTGGTTCTTAGTGGCACAGTAAATACAGAGTCCAGAAACTGTTCACTCGAGGAGGAATGATGCTCGTTTTAGGAGTTCCTTTTATTCCTTGAGGTGAAGGGTTTTGGAGGGAGCACACCGCCCACACTTTCACTGTTTGTAGTCAGTTTCTGTTGTCACAACCTGATTACATCACAGGGTTGTGTTTGAGTTATCGCTTTTTATCTTTGCAAGAGAACATTTTTTTTCTGACCTGCCTTAAATTACGGGAATATCATACAGCGAGTGGCATTCTCATTCGCTGATTATAACTTCCTCTGCTAAGATGCTCTGCGGAAGGGAGGCAGTCGATCCAATGTCGCCTCACAGTTGAGTCTAATATAAGGAAAGGCCCATGAATTACAAAACCGTACTCCTCATTCGGTCAGTATTGACACTGTCAAGGAACTGTATCTGTATCCACACTTTCATAAAGTGAAAATCGAAAGTTTAGTGGGTCCTTAAAGCTCAAGCTTGCTAGCCGAATGGCTTTGGGCTACACTGAAATATGCATTGCCATAAAATTGGTACAGACACTCATGGTCCCCAGAAGATGAATCCTGAATACTTTGTCGATAGCCTGACTTTTTCTGCAATGTCAACCCTGAGGTTGACACTTGTGAAATGTCTTGACAGTTACTGGATTGCCATTAAACTTCATATGCACATTCATGTCCTCCCTTCAGGATGATTTGTCAGTGTTTCACACACATACACTTTACTTGGACAAGCCACCCAGATATATTAACGACCATCTGAGCCCAATTTAGCTTTTTTTAAATTGTATTCTGTTTATCGTTCAAAGAGAATAACACCATCCGTCATAAATTAACTACTGGACGATCTGCCCACACGCTACACCTCCCTTCTGCTGACATTTATTCATGCTCTGCAGAGAAACAGAGAGCGAGATACTCTCTGTTATTAACCCGCCTGTAAACGCACTGATGTCTTGCATAATGTAGGCCTAGTTGTACTGTTCCATACAAGCTTGTAAGTGCACCTGGTTGTCTGACATGTCATTTGGTACTACATTGGTTTCGAACATCATTCAGTCGGCACTGTGCCACTGAAGTAACCACCGTTACTTTGTCAGTGGCTTCCTCGTCTCCATCCGCTGCTTGCCAGCTGGCTGATCGATATCGCGCATGTGCAACTCTCAACAGAGATCAGAAAGAAGCCAGTCATCTTCTTGATGATCTGCTGCTCTCTACTGTTCCAAGTTTTTCCAAAACATTTGTGATGACAGAAAAACAAAAACAGAAGCAAACTTGTTTCCTGGCAATAGGAAAGGAGTCATTTGCATATTTTTTAGCAGGTTTAGTTCAAAGTACAACCTCACAGAGCCGCTAACATAGCTCTGATCTTTTACTCTTTTTCTTAAAGTCCCCTTAGATCTTAAAGTTTTTCTTCTTGTTCCTACTGTTGAATGTTTGAGCTTCACCGTGTAGAATCACGTACATGCACAGTTTGACACTAGAAGTTTCATGATCTGCTGAGAGTGTACATTTTCTCTATGATGACTGAAAAGGCCGATCCTGGTCCAATATTCAGCGTACACAAGTGTGATGTGGAAGCTTTTTGAAGAATTGAATGTGATAATTAGGCTTTTTTCCAGCAGAAACTAAATCAGAAACACATTAGAGACTTTTTATGTAAGCTTTAATACATGTGTGGAGGGGATCTTTAACCACAACGGATTGATTCAGTACCCATATTATTGCAGCTGTTGCCCCGAACCAGAAGCAAGTCTAACAATTTGGTTTTAAAATGATCGTTAAATGTTTCTGCAGCATTAACTCCTCCTCTGATCCCGATGATTATTAAGAAATTATGCAAAAGAATCTGAAAACACGTGAGCACATGAGCAATGGCGGTATGTAGTGACGATCTGAAGCTGAGTCCACTGTTTCCTTTTCAGTGAAAAGAAGACATAATGTTTTATAGAAAGTCAGAAAGAATAAATATGAACACAAACAGCGGCAAAGAGAACGACTACAGTCGATCACTACCTCGAATAAATCTCAAAATAAGGTTTCTCTGCCTGGTGGAAGGAGGTGTAAATAGAAATACACTGAAAATAGACACATGGGGTTGAAAATGGCTTCTACGGGAGCACAACTACAAAATTAAATTCAGAAATGAGAGCTCTGCAGACCTTTTTTTTTTCCTGGAGGCACTTACGGCATTAAAAAACAAACCTTGTAAAGAAAGTCAACCTCTCTCTAACTGTACTGCAACAGCATCATTATTTTCGCTTTGCCAGCCAAGCTCATCCAGATTAACAAGATAGCTGTAGCTGTAACAAGTTCTTGTAATGTCACTGGCTAGTCATGCTGATCTAATACAGCAAAAAAGCTGTCAAATTATTCTTCACATTAAGACACAGAGATGGTTGTTTTTGTGCCTACCTGCAGGTGCTGCTCTTCTGCATCACCTCTGCTCTGTGGTACCCCGACAACTTGCAGAAGCCATCGTTGCTGTAGACGATGGGCCAGTCCACGATCTGAGCGTTTCCCAGGACAAAGTTGGTATCTGTTTGAGAGGGAAAGGGAAAGAAGGCGGCAAATAACTCGAGGGACTGCAGTGCACAACAATATACAAATGCTTAAAGTATAGTTTGGGTTGGGAAATGACGTTTTAAATGAAAGTCAAGGATTTGTTGGACCGAGAAAGAAAGGAAGTAACAGTTAGACACAGAAAGAATGGGGGCAAAAAGAAATTATTTTTTATGTTAAAAAACTTTAACAGTTTTTTGATTGCAAAGCAAGATTTAATTGATTTAATATCTGTGTTTGTGGATAAGAAACGTGCACACACTAATACGGATAAACAGAGAAGCGAGACAACATTTAGGCATGCCTCAGCAGACATATTGGGCCTCTCGTTTTTAATTTCAGGTAACAATTACAAACAATTAGTGTCAATACGATGGGGGTTATCCCTTCACCATGGCAATTTAACACTGAAAATAAGATTTGACATTCACATACACCCTCTATGTTTACTTGAAAATGTTTTTTTCTTTAAAAATGTGTTTGTCTTGTAAAGTTTCCCCGTTAAATCGTTAAAAAAGATCGGGTGATCCTGCCTTTAAGAGCTACTCTGAAGAGACTTTAAAGATTTTCATTAGGGTCCGTGATGGTCTACGGCCCATTACACACTCCACTCAGGGCGAGTGCAGAGAAAATGTGAGCAAAACACAAAATCGTTGCTCGTGTAGAAAACATCCAGATATCTTCTCCCTCGACTTTTTTTCGTTTTTAATTCGTAATTGCTCGTTAGCAGTAATTTGTGTTGTGTTTTCGTGTGCCGAGTAACGGGCGTTTCTGAAGGGTTCAGGGGGGAAAACAGTGAGTGCTTGTGTTTATAAATGGTGATTATCATGATAAAGTGCTCTTTATTGCCAGATGCGGTCTACGAATACAAATAGCTGCCGTCGTCGATGTTTTTAAATGTCACGGAAAACACAGTACATTAATTCTCATATGGCTTATTTTGCATATTCAAATGTTGGCAGGGCTACAAGCAAAAGACTTATTCATGCTCAAAATGTAAATAAACCTACATAATAACAGAGTTGATGTATATTTTAATGACCTATTTTGTGTCCATCATATTTTAAAACCTCAGCAGTTTTATAATTAACATTTACATACTGTTACTCAGTGTCATAATGAAGTGTCATAATGTGTCATAATACATTACATAAAGGGAGAATGTCTGTTTTGTCTTTATTTTTCATTTTAACAGGCAGCTTTTTTAATAAGACATGTAAACGATAGCACTATGTAGTATTAATCATGGAAACATATGCAGATTTTTGCCTGGACAAAGTAATGGCTACATCAGTTTATATTAAGGTTACAACAATTAAAGACCATCAATTTTGCCCTTTATTTGTAAGAGAAAAATACAGTAATAGTATTTCAAAAGCATACTTTGTGAAAGATGTCAAGACATACTAGATGTGATTACTTATTTTGCACATCCGCTTTTGCTATTTGTCAAAAGGAGCAGATGTAATGGGTTTAGGTGGGAACAAGAGAAGTAATAACTGGGGACACAACCTTTTAAAAAAATACAAATCTGTGTGACAGATCTCAAAGCTAACCCCCCCCCCCCTGCTACGCACACAGACACAACAATGTGATGACACAGGGGTGAAAGAGGAGAAGAATTAAAAACACCTGGCACACAAACAGAAACAGAAATTCTAATTTTAGACCACAAGCACGCACAAACGGGAAAAAAAAAAAAAAAACATTTCTTTGATCACATCGAAACAAAACACACTGAAATGGCAACAGAAGAGAGAATACGATGAATGAGACGTTCCATGCCAACGTGTTATTTTACAGTGATTAGATGAATGTTAAATCTTGCGAGTAAAGAAGCTCAATGATTGATTAATTAGCCCTGGATTTATCGATTCACTGCTGTACTGCAGCAATTTTTTGTTGTTGTTGTTGTTTGTTTAATTAGTCGCTTTGTAAATTAACAGCATTTGGTATAGAACATTTAGTGGTACGTTACAAAGAGAAAGATACTGTAAGGAAAACATAAGCAGCACACCAAACTAAACTTCATAGTACCTGTCTGTCTATGTGACAGTGTCCAAACTGAAATGTTTGAAAAGAAAAGAGGGTTAACAGATTACAGTGAAGAACACCTGTTGAATGTCAGACAAAAAAAAAAAAGATGGGACGTGTCAAGCAAAAGAGAGACACAGGTGGTTACAACACCTCACCGCGTTGCTCTGACCGGCTAAAACGTGACAGTATCCCATTCAAGTGTTGTAGAAACAGGTGTACTTTTACTGTTCTTGTGTTAATTAAAGCTGCGTTAATTGATCTTTTGCCACTAGGGGGCAGATACACTCAGAAACAAGCTGACAGACACACAGCCACATTGCCTTATATTGCCTTTGCTAATACGTTAGCATACAGATCGCTTACTTACAGCCTCTACCAGCTTCTGAGAGAAATCTCTATCTGCTAATAGACAGTTAGTAGCTTACACTACACTTAACATTAGTCGCTAGCTCTGTCTGTCTGCTATTCTTGCTAAGCCCCGCCCTTCTCTGTGACCAACTGGTTGACTTTGTTAGTTGGACGGTCAGGTTTAAGCCATGAGGAGTGAGACTGGTTAGAGTTCGGTTCAGGATATCACGATGAGCCAATCAGAGGCAGAGCAGGGCGGGTTAAAGCAGGAAAAGCAGTGGGATCCATGATAACATGTGTTGGGCAGGAAGCGACAGCGTACAGTAGGTACGCTGCCGGAAATTAGGCTGATGACAACAGTAAGATTGAACAATTCCTTAAATTTGCTCCTAAACCAAAATATTGAGCTCAGCAAAGCACAAAAATCTTGATCTGCAAAGATGACAGTACAACCTGTAATCAAGTGTAGTTCATATTTCATGACAGAAACATCATAGCAAGAACAGTAAGCACAGGTGCATTTAATAAGATGAATCATACTTCTACATATACTATAGACCTATATAAACGTATTGATTCATTTACTTTCAAGGGACCTATATCAACCAGTTCATGTAGATATGCAACAGCACACAATTAAACATCCTATATAAGATGGAAAAGTAAGAAATGTTCCTGGAAACATTTTAAAACACATGATGAGCTACCTACCCACTCAAAGTGAGCACAATCATGATTCTTCTAATTAATTACTTATTTGATTGGTTTAGTTTTAGAAGGACTGCATCTTTATTTTGCATGGACTGGCTCGGGCTACTGGACTTTAAAGTGCCTATGATTTATAATTTCATATAATAACATATGACAATGTGAAAACAATGCAGCAGGTCGCTCTTGGGAGTTGTCAGCAGCTCTCCTTGGCTCACAGACCTTTAAGGTGAGTTTCTGCTCATTGTTCAGCTGTCCGACCTGGAACTCTACTGCTTTAGTTCGCTCTCACTGCTCTCACTGTGTTGTTTTCAGCTACAGCTGGCAGCTGTTTTCAGTGAAATGGCTCTAAAAACCCACTGTACACTTCTTGCTCAGCAACAAAAGGCTGACAAAAAGGTGAACATAGTGAAGCATTTCGCATCACAATTGGTGGAGACCAAAAACAGAGCGACAAAAGCGTGAGTACGGACTTGAATTCACCCGTAGGCAAGAAACACGACTCCAGTTGAATGACTTGGTAGATGCTGGATGTGTAAATAAGCAAACGTTTGCTAAAAGGTTCGCCATAACAACTTAAGAGGTGATAATATGTCAATTTTGTGCATTTGCAGCTGGTTTCCAGTGCCCCAAAAATTATTTATTGAAGGCTTAAAATACTTAATGCTAGAAGTGGCTTCACCAGAAAGCTTAAATTGCTGTATCTTCAGCTGCCAACATCTTCCCTGCTCCTCATCTCTAAGACTTCAACATACAAATAAACTTTACAGGATCTAACAAGCTTAATTTTGAGACTCATCTAAAATGTGATTTCGGTAGGTGTCAAATACGTGGTCCAAGATGCACATATTACTCACACCGGCTGCATTTCACAAGCGTTCTAGTTCCAGGTCCCTAATATTGTCCATTTTTGCATTATTTACTGACACTACTGAAAAAACACATGGCTAAAGTCACAAAAAGGAATAATCACATTGTCTGTGAACGCCCACCCACCTCTGTGTCCCTCACAAGTCACTCCACAGTTTCTCTGTGGCGTCCCACAGATTATTGTCTTGGCTCTTTTGTTTCTAGCTTCAGAGAGATTTGCTGCTCACTAATCCATGGGACCCCCAAGGTCGTAAGAAAAACATATACATGTGCTTTCGTTCTTAAAGGGCGGATTTTCCTCCTTTTGGAGATATCACACACCTTAGGGAGTCAGATCCTCACGCAGTTCATCTAAAGAAAGCCCCGCTCCAGAGAGACGCATTCACCCTTTCTGAACAAGTTGTTCCCTCCTGTCATAACACGTGTTAATGTAGACGTGTGCAACAGGGGCAGACTGACAGTGAGGCCCAACGAGCGCATACAGAGACACACACACGTTGGTTTGGCACACAGCTGGGAGAACTGACCATGAGTGATTGAAAAAAAAAGACCCAAACCAAACTCAACCGAACCTCGTTTTAAAAAAGAAGCAATTATAGCTCAAGCCAATTAGCTGGCGTGATTTCCGCTTTGTCCCCGAGTGTGCCTCGTGACAGACACACAGGGAGCTGCTGGTTGTGTTTCACAGTTCGCTGTCTAGTGTCATAACTCTCCAGTCTGTCCTGTCACTTCATATTGATTCTAATAATTCAGAGGCCGAGGCCAAACCATCACTGACAACCATGTCCAAAAATACTGTAAGACCTCCATCAGAGTTTGGTAAGATCCAGCTCCCAATTGTGACCAACTGTCTTCACATAACTAGTTATAGACTAATAAGCTATAATAAGATAAGAAAGTATTCACATTTTAGAGAAGGACCTCATCATTAAGGAGATAATTTATATGTTTTGATTGCTGGTTTAGACTGAGAGGTCTGTCAATGTGTGTCAAAAGTTTTAATCAAGGTTGGATAAAACCATGACAGTCGATATTGGGGAATTCATAGCCAATAAACAGAACCAATAATACAAAGTGAAAGTTCACCAAATAATGAAAATTTTGTCATTAACTACTCACCTCCATGCTGATGGAAAGTCGGGTGAAGTTTCCCAGTTCACAAAACATTTCTGGAGCTTCACAGCAAAACTGTGCTTTTAACATTCTCCTAAATTAAACTAACTGACTAAATGGAAGAAAACAATGGAAGAAAAACATAAAATACCTCCATACAGCTCATCCAGCGTAATCCAAGTCTCCAGAAGAAATGAGATCCTAATTTGATTTGAAGAGATGTGATTTAAACTCTTTAAGCACAACAGCTTCACTGTAGCTGATAAGCTAAAAGCTTTGGCATTGGTGGGTGCAAAAGCTCGACTCATCAGTGTAAATAACATCTTTTCAAATCCATTCTGACAAGCATTATGGGACCATGTTGTGTTTTTCTTTGGTTGCTTTATACATTTTGAAACAAGTCCCCATCTACGTCAGTAGTTTAGGAGAATGCTGCAGCACTGTTTCGCCGTGAAGCTCAAAGAAATGTTTTGTGGACGACAAAACTTCACCTGACTTTCCATCAGCAGGCGGGTGAGTACATAATGACTGGATTTTCATTTCTGGGTGGACTTATTCTTTAAAACTGCTGCACCTGGGTAGAGCCGTGCAGCGTTTCGAAAAAGAAGAACGTTCCACGAGGGTTCAGAGAGTTTGAACACAACAAATCTGATTAAAACTGTGGAATAATAAATCATCCATCTTTGCTCACCTTGTTACCCTCAGGGGTTGCAAAAACTACAGGTGAGGAACTTCTTTTTAAAAGTACAAAAATGTGAAATCATCTGTTATCTTTTTGGTTTTGGTCATAAGGAGAAACTAATTAAAGGTTATGACCAATCCATATAGTGCCTCCCTAATTTTAATCCACCTTACCACGATGGTTATTTGGTTGGTAATGCATCATGTGTTATTTTAGCAGAGTTGCTATCCATAAAATTAAAGATGCAAAGAGAAGAAATTAAGGCAGCAGTCGTAATGAGGTTATTCAGACGTATTCAGGTTATAAACTAAGACAACAGCAACAGAAGCCCTGTAGCTGAAGGTGGGATGATGTCAAGAGATCATATGAATCTCTGACACGTATTTTACTCGGAATATTATAATTTACTGGCGTGAAGACAGTAGAAACCACCATAATCCAGAGGAGACGTTCATGGTCCATGTCATTTTTCAATTAAGACTTCCAGTGACCTTATGCAATCAGTAGTAAATGTAACCTGCTGTCTGTCCACACACTCCTGCAGGGAACAGCAGCTTCAGTCATTTTGAAAAATCATCACACCATAAAATAAAAATGTGCACTCTTTTCCAGGTATCTCCATTAAACAAAACCAACTTTTTAACGCGCACCATCACCCAGAGCTTCATCACTAATCAGCCTCCTGTATTATTTTTTCCATCGTAAATCTAGTTGACTTGGCTTTTTCAGACAGGTTATGTCGCCAAACCTGCCTTCTGAGTTTTTAGTTTTAATGGTGTGAATCTTTCGCCTGAACGCACCACATCAGCCCTCATCCTTACCGTTCGACCGTCTGACAATATTCTCCAGAAAAGTGTTCTGAGGGGCCACAAGTCCCCTCCGGCCCCCCGCCATCCTGCCGCTTCACTCAGGCGTCTGCAGGTGAATCTTCACTCCTCCATCCGCCGCTCGTCTTCATGCTCTCTCCGGCTCTGCGTGCGCGTCTTGGAGAGGCTTTTCTTGTTTGTCTGGTCTGCTCATTAGCTGCCTCCCCCTCAGCCCGGTGCGGTGCGGTGCGGTGCGTTGGCGCCTCTTTGGTGAGACACGCACCTCATCATCCAGGAGGCGAAAGAAAAAAAAAAAAAAAAAAAACAACGCATGGGCGCAGCGCGCGGGAGGGGCCGAGGCTCTGCTCCTGCACGCGCAGCACAAACAGGACCTGCAGCGCCATCTGCTGGACAAAATAATGCCTGCACGCTCCGGTACAAGGGACTTCACTGGAGCGATTGAATGTTCTGTTCAGAAAGGAATTCTGTTTTTGTGTTTTAATCCACTGACATTATTATACAGTAAAAAAAAAAAAAAACATACATAAAAAAAAAGCTTCCTAAAACATTAAAGTATTTGAATTACATGAAAGGGCCAATTATTATTTTCAGTTTCTTACTTTACCTACTAAAAAAATATTTTTCTCATACTATCCATTGCAGCACCTTTATTCGTTTTAGTGCCTGTCTCTTTAAGGCCGCTGTTGGCTCTGATTGGTCAGCTCTCACAGGTCTGAGAAGGCTGCGCCCCCAAGCCCCCAGGAAGAGCATCAGGCTTTAAAGCCTATGTTTTTGTAGTGGCCAAACTGTCCAATCATAGCGTCACGTGATGCGCAAAGAGACTATTTCCCATAAGCTAACATTGTGAAAGAAGCGTCTGTAAAACTGTGGGCACATTTTTTTAGAGCGTCACAACCCCGGCGAAATGACTCTTTTGACAGTGATAACTAGAGCCATTAGGCACAATAACATTTGGAAAGTCTAGAAGAGCAGCACGATTAAATTATTTTATCCTCATTCAAGTTAGCTGGGCACTAAACCGGGATGTTGGCCTCTAGTTCGCAGGCTCTATAGGCCGCAACACACGGAAGACTTGTGTATTTTCATACCTGGAAAGTCGAGCGATTTTGCTACAAAAGGCCACTGAGCAGCTTACATGGGAACGAATGGGGCACACCTCCAAGGCTGTGTCCAGATGTTATATAATATCCTTGATCAGCTCTGCCAGTGTTTGTGTAACCACGGGTTTGTTAGGGGGGTGGCTGCGTGTGTAGTTCTGACGGCTCGTTTGAAGGCCCAGTTGGTAAAAGTGGGCAGCGCGCGTCTCTTCCTGGAGTGAGTGGTTTTGATACCTTCATCGTATTTAGATAGCACCTATAGACATGTCAAATCTCACTTTCTACAATAAGGGACCTTTACATTCTATTAGCTACATATGTTGGTCACATTTAATGCAGTTTTTCTATCAAGTTGAGTTAATGATTAGAAATTAAATAACTGGATGTGCGATTCATAACAGGAGACAGAGTAATCAATATGAAATGCTTTACTTTTATGTATAATACTTGAATAATAAACACTTGAAACACATATTATATGTAGAAGTTCCCTTTAACTTTATAACTGAATAAAGACATACGATTTAAGTATTAGTCTGCATTAATTTACTCAGATCAGTCTATAGTTATTTAATCTGTTCACATTGACTCAACACTCAAGTGTCCTGCCCCATTAATCATCCCACAACCCCTCAGATGTACCTCGTGACCCATTTAACAGTAAAATGCTGCCAGCGTTGTACCAAATAAAAGTCATATTTGAGTAAAAGTAAAGATATTGTGTTAAAATATCACCTTACAGTCAAAGTCACCCATACAAATAGTACTTGAGTTATCACATTTATCTGATAATGCAGTGGAGTGTGCTGACACAATTTAAACAAGAATCCAGGCTTGTAATATTCAGCAGATTAAAACAGAGGGCCGTGTCCAAACAGTTTATTTTAGTGTGAAAACATTTGGGAAAGCTTCCTGCAGTCGACCCTGGAGGGTTGTGGTTAGTTAGTGTTTCATGGATTAATCGCTTAGAGTCAGGCTCCTGAAATGGTGTGTCCCAGAGGAGCAGCAGTACCGAGGCATGTGGATCTTTTTTTTTTTCTCTGCTTTAACAGCTGCAGTAGAATCGCCCCTTTCCCCGACAGCATTTCCCCGAACCGGCTCATTAATCCTGTTCAATTATTTTCAACCCTGTAGTGCTCCTACAAAGACGGACCTCAAATAACGCTTCTGGTGGCACCGTTTCCATTAAAATTAAACAAATGGACAGCACAAAGGTCAGGTGGAAAGGTTTCTCACACAAGTGGTCTGCTGCTTTTCCTTCCTCTCACTTTGTCCACCTGTTCTCACAGGTGTGAAATCAGACTGGCTACTATGGAAACCAGCAGGGCTCTGTGTGCTGCGGAGAAGCTCTGAATATTGCAGTTTTTATGCTCGACCAATTAAAAAGGTAACAAATAGCTGAGCCATACTTCAGTATAGTGAGTGGACACACTGGTTCATGCTTGGCACCACACCCATTTCTTTTAATAGTTTTGGTTTAGCATTCACAGGCAGTATATAGACATTTGAAGAATGGTTTAAGTTCCACCTGAAAGTGGGTTTCCTGGTAATATAACAGAATGTAGAACTATTTTGGTTGTGGGTTTCTACATATCATGTTACAAATGCTTAATGTTCATTGTCGGCTTTCTGTTTGTATCGTCTGATTCATGAGTATTTTCACTCAGTAGGGGGACTTTATTGGTCCAGGAGTGATCGATAGTATTTTGTGTGATGTCAGACTGTATCGTGACCTGATTGGTCCACATGGGACGACCCTAACCCTGTTTAAGATGGTCCCTCCTACTGCCTTGTAAAATGACCTGATAAGCGTCTCTGTAAAACATAAGGTCTTTGACAGGAAAAAAAATGTGAGAGCCGGTTTATACCACATTTGTGTGTAGTTGTAAGATATAACTGTTTATTCATGTATTCGTAAACAGCTATCTTCTTTTTTTGTATTTATCCATATGGAAATTTTGAATTTTCGTTTTTGACTTTTCCTTAACCTGATCATGTTTGTTATACCTGCTTGACCTTCTGTTCTTATAGTATTATATTGATTTTTCAGTTTCACTCCCAACTCATTTTGGGATTATAGGACGGGTCGGCCGCCACCCCAAAGCGTTAATTCATGACATGTTGGGACTGAGACTCAAAAATCAGCTTTTCTTACAAATGGCACCTTTAAAGAATTCCTGAATCCGTCCCTTAATCAGGATCTGCACCAAAGGTTAATGGGGTTTATTCCGCATGGAGACCCATTCTCCATCCACGTTTCATTCAAATACGTTCAGTAGTTTTTGTGTAATCCTCCTGACAAACCAACCAACCAGCAAAAACAACACCTTGGCAGAGGTGAAGTCATCACCTCTGGTGTTTACACAGATAATAAATGACAATTTCTCAAAAGTTTTTTAAATATTTTTGATTAACCCTTAAAATATTCTTATATGTGCTTACGACTACATTAGTTTCTTAAACCAATCATGATATGTGTGTATACTCTACTGCTCTACATGCTAAATATGGAGGGTTTAAGAAGTGTTACCATTAAAGGACAAAACAGCCCGGTGCACATGACGCCATTCAAGGTCCGAGGCCTTCTGAGTCAGTGTTTTTAATAACTTCCTTCGATCCGTCCTTTTAAGGCTATGAAAGTCAGGCACAGGTGACTGTTAGAGAGCACCTGCTGGCCCTTCCTCTAGTAATGTTTTGTGCAGGAGTGATAGAGGGTATGTATTGGCAATAACTTATCAGACAAAGTTGTTGATAAAGTCTCTTTCATGTGAGGGTCAAACTCCTGCACAATGTCCAATGCTGAGTCACAAGTTTCTCACGGAGTGCCAGGTATTATGTCAGTACAGCATATTTCTATCAAGCAGAAAACATTAGATTTAACAGAACCACAGGGCTCCCCAAAAAAAGATATATGAAACCTTGTGAGAATCCTTTCATGAAGTGAGAAGAATTCAATGAACTTTAAATGTATTCCTTCATGGTTGTTCTAACTTCAAAGGTTTAAAGGGATTAAACACTTTCGTTCCTGCTACAGCCGGGCTCACTGAGAGAGTCCCAGCTCTCCAATACATGAAATGTAAACCTGTAGAGTGCATTCAGCTGTGTTACAGTGAAATTAACCCTTTGTAAAATTACATAATTTCCCCCAAAACTCCCCAGACAGTTTATATAATTCCTCCAACATTTCCCTCACGGACTACACTTGAGCAGTTCATATAATTATAGAGAATTTATAACCAGTGGGAAGCCTGTTTTTCTCGACTTGAAAGTGTATTTTGTTAATGAGCTCTAAAATAAGGAACCACAGATGAGAGAATGTTAAGCTGTTTTTTTATCCAAAGCAGCAGCACTGAATGTGGAGCAATTATAGTCGCGTTGTATTGTGGATTAGTCGGTGACACAGAACCACAATCAGTTTACAGATTTGTTAAAAAGGATTATTGTTGACTTGGCTGACCACTTTTCATGGCAGATTTTCAGTCCTGCTTCACATGAATTCACAAAACGAAACAGAGCTTTTTTTTGGGAACACATTTTATATTTTTACATTATAAAGAGTCTTTGCATGTCGTTCCTCTGCTCACATTAACTGGACCACGTCTTGGTGATATTGAGGTGACTCAGGTGATCTGTGATGCGTTTGTGTTCTGGGAATTTGACAAATTTTGTCTCCTTGATCTTGCGCCAGTTCTCGGCTCGGCGCTCTGCCGCGTGGCCGTACTCCTGCTCCGCGGTCATGTACGGCCGGCTGATCCAGTATTCGTTCTCAGCCTCGCGCTCCAGGCGATTCAGCGTGTTGCGTTTCATCTGCCAGGTAATTTGTCGTGGACGGCGATGCTTTCCGATCCACTGCTTTCCAGGGATGCCTTTCCGCAACAGGGATAGGGTGAGGAACATGGTGGCCCGTTATTTCTGAAAAGGAAAAACGTTTAAAAATGATCAGTGAGCAGAGATGACAGAAATAGATGCTCAACACAGCCATTGCGTACTTGTTATATCGCCATAACAACCACACAAAAAACAGAGTACAGAATATTTTAGAGCAGATATTTTAATTTGAAGAAGCAATAGTGTTATCACTTGATTTCCATTTAAGTAAGCTGAGGGCAAAAGTTGGAAATTAGCCCGCTTCTATCAAGGTAATTTTCACACACAGAAGTCAAACTTTTTAGTCTCAGTAACTGATGCAGCTGCATGGGATTCAGCCATCCTAAATCTTATCGTTAACAGCTTTGCCTTCCCTACTGAAACACATGAAAATGTCTTTAAAAAGCCTTTACAAGGCCATGGACACCCACACAGGTGTGTCATGTTAACGGTCTGATTAGGTTGAATTTGAGCAGAGCTGCTTTGCAAAGTAACCAAAGTCCAAGTCAAGGTGAGATAAGAGGTGCAGTGAGACAGGTAATAATGTGGGCAGGTTTGTTAGCATAAACCACGAAATCGAGAGTAGCTATCTGCAAATAACAGCATGCCAATAAAAGCTTTATTGGACATTTTATAGTCATTGACCTGCAGCCAAGAAGCACCTCTCCTTCTGATGTGCTTGCATCATTCGGGTGTGCAGTTAAACAAATAACGATCCAGCCACCATTTTCTGGGTGAGACGTGAAAAGCAAGCGTCATAATTTGGGGTAAAAGTTCTTATATGCCTTTATCAGATGGCAGCAGTAGATAAATGACAGGAAATGATGGAGAAAGAGAAGCAACAGACGTCAATGACTCGATCTGCATTGCTCATGTTCAGCATCTTAACACCTATCATCGTCAGAGATCCCCAACAGAGAAGGATACATTTATACAAAAAGAGGTGCAAATGTTGATCCGCACCTTTAAAGGGATAAATGTTTCAGTAACTAAAATGTTGATCATATACAGTCTGCACAGCCAACACAGCTTTGAGAAGAGGTCTAATCAGCCCAGATAAGTGAAAACACCTGTGTGGGTGGCTCTTCAGTGTGGAGGGGCGTTAAGAAACCTTCCTTTGATTACAACATCCTGGAAATAAAACAAAAGCCAATTAAAGACGCAATTAAAGAGAAATAAAAATGTCAGCTTGATGTTTCAATCATCATTCTACACCAAAATAAAATCAACTTTACCAAAGCCTTTCACCTCTGAATAAAGTTATCATATGCCTTTGACATTCACCCTTGTTTCTGGATTACAGCGCGTTTACTGTTTACTGAAACCAGAGAGGAATTTGAACTATTCAATAATCTGCAGGTCAAACAAGAACAGGCTCCTCCAGCCCTGGAAATTGTATGTCTAGCAAGTCAGATGACGTACAGTAGATTAAATAAAACCTACTGAAAACAAAGACAAAAACAAATACAAATCTGTACTTCATGAGGATGTTAACTGCGTCAGCACCTGCATCGAGTAGTTAACCAGTTGTTGCGCTTTGGCATAGTGGTGAGTCATGAATTATGACGACTTTACAGCAGTGCATGACAATGACATCATGTCAACAACTTCACTTATCTCTCCAGGGTTAGGAAGGTTATCGAGTCAAAAGCGTTGCAGTGTGTAGTGCAATAGTTTTTCAATAACAAGGAGCTGCATGACGACATGTATTTGAAAGGAAACGCTGCTTATCAATTTTTTGGGTCACTCTCAATGTGACCTGTTCAGCTGCAGCAAAGTAAGCTCTAAACGAAAAGAAAGAAGAAAAAAAAAAAGAGACCTGTACGCCATCTGTGCACTACCAAACAGCAGACAGACAAAGTAGGGTGAACTTAGTGGAGCATTTAGCACCTAGAGAGCCAAATATTTACTCCAAGAGTTATTGGTGACCAAAACAGAGCTTTAGGGAGTGTGAATATTAAATGTGGATTCACCAGATAGCTAAAAAAAATTACTCATAATAAATGTTAATGATTCTCCATGTCTGCTGGCTGTGTAAATTAGCCACTGTTTGCCAACAAGTTCCACATATCAGGTTAAATAACCACATTTGTGCCAGTGTTGTGTTCTGATTTTATTCCATTGCCCCTTAAGTGACCAAAAAACAGTTGTATTGTAGTTCAACGGTCAACTGTCATAGCATGGAAAACACACCTGTAGACACTAAAATAATCAGAACCAAATAAGTTTGGTTAAAATAAGTAACTTAGTAGGCAAAAAAGCACTGGTAACACACTTTGACTTTCCATAGGAGGTGAAACACAGGTGCATAATCAATCACAGCCTTTGGTTTATTAATTACACCTGTGCTTTTCCTGCAAATTGGCAAACTGATTTAGCAGAATGAAAGTCTCGGGTTTTGCAAAAATAGCACAGTATCCATTTTTCAGACAATCTGATCAGATATGACAATAATATATAACATACCGTTACATTATGCCTACATATTGTTTACTTTCAAATACAGATATCAGGACTGAAATGGGAGACACTGGAGAATTGTATTGTAATTCTGTGTATCGCAATTACGTTACGACTTCAACTACAGCCTCTGAAATGATCAATACGTTGAATCAACGCCTCGCAAACATATCTGAAATCACATATGTCATTACGTGTCCGCATTATCGTCTCCCCGTAGAAACATTTTTATTTTATTTTCGTCCGAAATCACCATATGACCCCGAAACTACTGTGACAGTGGATGTGTTAGCAGAAGGCTAACTTGTGTTTGCTAACACTAGCCGTTGACGTGCAATGTGAAGCTAAGTTAGCTTAGCCGCAACTGAACGTTTCCGACCAAGGGCAGCTTAGAAAGGGCATCATGTGACATTCAAGCACAGACGTGAATCTGTAAGAAACGCTTCTTATCCTTACCTCACTTTCTAACTATGACAAACGTTGCTCCCTTTTCCGACGACAAGAAAGTCCAGAATCAGACAGTTTATAATGAAAAACACCACTATAGATGTGTCAGAAGCGGCGAGGAGGGGGGTCACTGATAGTATTTCCGGGTTAAATACGGTGCACGAGACGGCACAAACATGTTTGCGTTTCTCGCTCTAAGTAACTTATCGTAAAATAGTAAGGCAAATGCTTTAAAATAACTTATTCAAATCGAAATATCCTATTAAAGTGGGTGTAATACTCGTCATACTTTGAACTACGACTTCCTGTCTACATCAGGTTGTTGAAATGTCAAGAAAAGAGTTGTAATACAGTTTCACAAATAATGTCGAGAATAAAGTTGGCATTTCAAGATTAAAGTCGACCCTTTAGAGACTAAATCAAACAGCGCATTGACGGCCTCAGCGAAATGTCTTGTGTAGATGGCAGTCTAGCTGTCAGTATTAGGACTTTGAAGGGACTGTTACACTACACACAGAATGTTACACTCCAATGCTGCAGTAATGGCAGAGACGGTAGGCCTGAGCAGCTGGCATAGCTGTCACTCACTCCCCAAACTGGATTTGATGGACCAGACGAGTTGACTTAGTTCTTGAAGTGCATAATGAAAAAAAAGAAAGCAGTCCTCCTTTTTTTCTTACGCCTGACCTTAATACCTCTCTGTAAATGCCGGTATGGTGTATATAGCCTATCACAGAGGCAGGAGGATTATGGCATTAAGAATAACTGAGCAAGCACAGCACAACCAAGTTAAACAATGTCTTTTTCACAAAGTTATGTAAAATTTGAATTAAAGCAAATTCAGGGTTTATTTTGAATTTCATTTTTTGTTTCAATTTTCAAGTTCAGGGTTGGTTCATCCGGAGGATCTTTCTGCTCCTTGGAAAATGAGAAAAGTGTTGGCTTAGATTCAACTGTTTATTAGTTATAAGAGTCTTTTATGATTGGAATCAAGCTGGGCAAAGGCAACAGACTGTAATCAGAAACCCTCAATGCCCAGGTAACCTAGATAAGGTTGCACTGGATTGCATAACTATCATTATTACCTTCCTGGAGCTCAGCCTCTGCACTCCGCCTACTCCCAGCCAGATCACTTGTTTCCTGGTGCGGTTCCTCTTATTTCGTGAAGCCTAGTTTGTGTCCAAACCTGTCTCTCTCTCTCTCAGCACAAAGTCAAAATGTTGTTTTCAGCAACCACTTGGACTTTGCTGGTTGTCTTTTTCACCCTGTTGTTACTGTGAGTACTTTCTGCATCTGTTTCTGAAATGGTTAAAGCTGTTTTGAAGTTCATTTACTGTCCTACATGTACAACTGTTGCCCTATTGATTCTGCTCGTGTAACAAGTAGGTTATAACTGTCTTTGTTTGTTTTGTTTTTGTAATATAGGTACAGTGTTTGGCCATTTAGGTTTTTCAAAAAACTGGGAGTACCTGGACCGAGACCATGGCCTTTTTTTGGCACAATGCTGTACTTCAGAAAGGTAAAGCAAACACATAGACACAGCTTTGGTAACCTGCCAGGCACTCACGGCTTTACCTAAACGCTTTATGTGATTAACATTTTCTTTTAATAATTCCTTGTAGGGAGTAAATGCTTTTGACCGTGACTGCCAAGCCAAGTATGGGGACGTATGGGGGTAAGTTGTTGCTCCATCTACTAAGGCCAAATCCTGACTTCAGTACCAATACAAACCTTAGGTGTCATCTGAATTAATTTTAGGACTTTCCTTTAATTGCTTATCATGACATATTGGACCATATTGATATTTTCTTCTGTATTTGAGCTCATGTGGATGCTAGACTATAGAATATGGTTTAATCAATGTCTGTGATGTCATCTTTTTGTGCAGGTTGTTTGATGGACGATCCAAACTGTTAATGGTGGCAGACCCTGAGATTATTAAACAGGTGTTGGTGAAGGAGTGCTACACTGTGTTTACCAACCGCAGGGTAAGAGCCTCTCCTTGTTAAAGGTTTAAGGTTACTTGATTTGTAATGACATCATCTCTAAAACACACAAGTAGATGCACCAACGTGTGTGCAGCGTTGCCACTAGACTGTAGTGGCAAAGTATAAATATCACTACTAATCACTTAATTATTGTACTTGTACTCGTTTGCTCTCCCTATTAGTTTCAAGTCTATGTTAAAAATCCCAGTGCCTTTTATCTGCAACAACAAAAGTAGAAAGATATTCAAGCCAAGCTAAGAATTGCAGCATCCTGTTTACACAGAGAGTCAGACATGTACGGTAGAGGATTACATCAGGCTACACACACAACTCTAGAGGCAACTGGAAAAAAAATCAGCGTTGTTAGGATTCGGCCTGTTCATATAGTTAACCAAAACAAGAAGGACTGTTTGTATATTTATTTAACCGAAAGCCGAGCCTCTCTTTCTTTTCACGCTCACGTAGTTGACACTGGGAAGCTGCTCAGTACAGCCACGATCTGTTTGGCCCGCCACCGAGCAGTTAAAGGAATATTTATTTTTTCGCTTCCTGGCAGAGAGTAAGTTAGGAAAATGAATAGCGCTCTCATGGCTTCACTTTTAAATATTAAGCTACTGTACAAACCAGGAGCTGGCTAACTTACAGTAGCTTAGCACAAATGCTGGGAAACAGGAAAACAGTACAAACAGCTTTTATCCATCAAACCTTTTCTCCCCTATCTTTCTTTCAGGATACTATCATGATAGGAGCTATGGAAGATGCAATCACTACAGTTAAAGATGAAAAGTGGAAAAGAATCCGGAGCACCTTATCGCCATGCTTTACCAGTGGAAGACTGAAACAGGTCAGTATCTGAGCTCACTGGTCACTTCTGCTCTGCAGTCTGCTCAATATAACCTCGGACAGCTATACAAATGCACTTATACTATATGACTGAAGTATAATGTGTGTCTGATGTACAATACATAATTAACATTGCACAACTTTTCTGTCTTGAAGGTTTTTCCCATCATTTCTCGCTACGCAGACCGACTCATTAAAACGCTTGAAAAGACAAATCTGAGTGAACCCGTCGATGTCAAACAGTACGTTATCAATCTGTAATATGCCATCGTATCGTTAGATACAGTACATCGTTGCACTTAATCCATTTGAGTTCCTAAAGGAAAACCACCTCTATTCTTCTGTTGTAGATTCGTGGGACCTTACAGTTTAGATGTTGTGACCAGTGCATCTTTCAGCGTTCAGGCAGACTCCATAAACAATCCAGACGACCCGCTTATTGTACACATGAAGAACATTCTTAACTTCAACTTTCTGTATATTTTTCTCCTGTGTATGTATTCCTTTTACCTGTTACATCATTTTATCTAGAGATGCATGATATGTACTTTTTTCTGCTGAAACCAATTGCCTATAATTATCTCCTTTTTGTGGCTGATACCAATAACTTCACATATAATAATCTAAATTTTACATGATTGGTGTGATCTATATCATGCATCCCTGATTTGATCAGATGGGCTCCATGCGATTGATAGTACAGTAACTAGTAACAACCCTTTGGTCTCCTTTCAGTCATGTTTCCCTTTGGTTCCCGTCTGTTGAAGCTCCTGAATATTGACATAATGTCCACAGACAGTATTAACTATTTCTACAACATCATCAAGAGATTCAAAGACCAGCATCACGCAGATGAATCTGTAAGCATTTCTTCTGCACAA
Organism: Lagodon rhomboides; assembly: GCA_039737535.1. Lineage (NCBI taxonomy): Eukaryota > Metazoa > Chordata > Actinopteri > Spariformes > Sparidae > Lagodon > Lagodon rhomboides. Next base: position 19,541,897 of record CM077796.1, on the reverse strand, counting down.
GTGGGAGAAAAAAGTTTTCACTCAGGGTCAATTTTTCATATTAATTTTGTGCATTTTGTCTCGACATTGAATGTGATGTTCTGATTGTTTGATTGTGGCCATCTAGATGCATGGAGACTTCCTGCAGGTGATGCTTCAGAATGAGATATCGGAATCAGATATAAAGAGTGAACAAGATCAGCCAAGTAAAGGTATGTTTTCACCACAGCAGTAACGGACTACAGAGCATCTTGTAATAGAATCAGACCACCTGTGATGTCCGCAACATGTTCACATTCCGACCCTTCAGTATTCATTACTACATATTATATGAGTACTCGGTAGTCAGTACTACATTATTTTATGAAAACTCTGTAGTCATTACTACGTTATTATGAGGACTCAGTAGTTATTACTACATTATGTTGAGTATTCAGTTTCAGGTTGTTTTTTATTTTTATTTTCTCTAAGGTTTGACTGAGCACGAGATACTTTCCCAGGCTCTTATATTCATCTTTGGCGGCTATGATACCACCAGTACCACTCTCGCTTACACCCTTTACAACCTGGCCACCAACCCTGAGGCATTGCAGACCTTGCATAAAGAAATCGACGCCAACCTTCAGAGAGATGTACAGTAATTTCGCATTTCATACGGCGCCCTTTCTAACTTTTCAATAACTGACATCCTATAATGTTCTAATCCTTATCTGTTTATTTTTGTATTACTTCGGCCTCTAGGCTCCCATCACATACGAGGCTCTGGTTGGTCTAGAGTACCTGGACCAGGTTCTTAATGAGTCTCAGCGTGTGATGCCCACTGCCCCTCGGCTTGAGAGGGTGTGCAAAAAAACTATCCAGATCAACGGCCTCACCATCCCTGAAGGAACCACGGTTGGGATCCCTGTGCACTTGATGCACAAGGACCCGCGCTATTGGAGCTCACCTGAGCTTTTCAAACCAGAGAGGTAAACTTACACAGTGTTGAGCTTTCAGTCTCAGAATCTCTGAGCGTGAACTCATTCAAAAGTAATCTCTCTCAGTCATCACTTAGGACCCACTATCAGCGTGGAGGTGTCTGTATTTGCAGAGACCATGCACTCTACTTGATTTTCTTTTCTTTTTTTAATTTGTTTGTGATGTTTCTGGGTGTGCACCTTTTGCCAATAACAGCATGGAACTCTTTAAAAATATAGATTGCAATAAATAAATAATACTTGGTATGATGGCGTTACAAACTTGTGTGTGGTGACTTCATGGTCTGAAGAGTATCTGTGTTCCTGTCTGTATGTGCAGGTTCAGTAAAGACAGCGGGGAGGAGCTGAACCCGTACGCCTACATGCCGTTTGGGCTCGGCCCTCGTAACTGCGTCGGGATGCGTTATGCTCTCCTCACCATGAAGATGGTCCTTGTCCGTCTCCTGCAGAGTTACACTGTGGAAACATGCAAAGACACCCTGGTAAGAGTAACAGCAACACACACATTCATGTGCATTCAGACTGTCACTACTCTGCTATTATGTCTCTGATTTTATGTTAATTTCTGTCTTCAGATTCCGCTGGAGTTCAACTGGAGGTTTCAGCCAGTAAAGCCTATAAAACTCAACATTGTTCCCAGACTGCAACAGTAGTCCAAGAGTGGCATCTACAAATGTACCTTGATTCAGAACTCCTGTTGAACTAATTATTTTGCAGTTGTTTCAGACATTTAAAGCAAGTGTTTATACCACTGAAACTGTCGTTAACTCACTGCACCTTAAACATTAGATTTTTCTTGCAATGTCGATGAATCACACGTGTTTTATCCACTCCAATGCCTTTCTGGAAATGGTCTTGAAGGTGTAATTTTACTGTATCTTTATTCGTGAAATGAAATAACTTTTTCTTTTTATTGTATTACATTCTGATGTTAATTAATATTTCACCTCCACTGTCTTTTTTTAAAGAAATGTATTATAGATTTGTGACAACAAAAAGGGACAATCACTACGGGACAATGCACAGTACCTGGATCAGTTCACAACTATAACATGTTTTAAAGGGACCTATTAGAGAATGCACAATAAATTTATTGAAACACCCACAGGTTTTATTTTATCTCATTTTGCATTGCTTTTCTCCTTTTTTACTACTTCTGTATCGGGTTTCTTCCACAATGCAGCAAGCTGAGGGTCAACAAAAAATTACATTATGTTTTTGGTTAGATATATAAAGTCAGAAAATGGATTAAACATCTAGACAACTACAATTTACAATTCATTGCATTACCTTTCAATCATTACCCTGCCTTTGTATTTCTATTTCCCTCATATTATAAGCTTCAAAACCATGATTCCTCTGATAGCAAAGGTTGTCTACCATAAATCATTTTCTGAGAACATAAAACATAAAACAACTTCAATAATAGTTGTCACTTCTCCAGTGAAGAAACCACAGGCCCTCAAGGTTGACTCATCGGACACCTCCACTTTGACCTGAACTTGACAGTCTTTGAAACAGCAATAGCCAATGCAAAGGAAAATTGGTCCCCTTCTTATAGATTCTATCATCTTAACTTTGTGTCGTTTGAAGCCAAAACTACAATATGGATGAAGAGATCTGATGCCTTTTGAGATTACATTTGTCCATTGTAACCCAGTGAAGTTGTGTGCTACTGTGTGCGTAAGGTAAAAGGGTCAGGATACTGTAAATAGAGTTTATTCACATTTGAAGTGATTTTGAGGTGAGATTTCTCCACACTGCTGCAGTGAAATGTAACCAAATTTGAACCTGTGTTAGAGTAAGACATCATAACCTATGAAGGAATTAGTTTGGTGAAAGGTCAAAGTCAGAAGAACATGACTTGATTTTGACCATAAAGTCAAAATTCAAAAAATTCAAGTACAATATTTCTGGATTCCATGCATGATGGGAGATGATATTTGTAGTTACCAACCACAACAGCTATAAACAACCAACAATAAAATAAAATAAAATAAAAACCAACGCCTATAAAGCCCCCTAAAAAAAACATGAGAGACAAACACAGCAGACTCCCTACAGAGCGAAGAGACTGTTTTATTGTGACATTTCAACAAACAGGTACAGTGGGAATAATTGGTTTAATTCCATTAAGGAGAACCTCAAAGTAAACAATCACTTGGATTCGTCTGATAAACGATCGGTAAAATAAAACTTACACCTGATTTAACATGAGGATAATGTTCAATCTTCATAAAGAACCCAAATCAGCGAAAGCACTTAGGCTATATGTATCTTTTAGGACCTTCACTTTGCTCTAGGACCAGGCTTACCCTTTTTACTCCCTCTCAGAGACCAACTTTAGCCCGCGGACCACACTTTGGCAAGCCAACAACAACACCGGGAAAAGGACGCCGCCGCGCGCGCGTGTTTGTGTACGTGTTACATCACACCGATCACTCCCTGCTGCAGCGTCAGTCTCCTAAGCTCCTCCCACTGCTGACCAGTTCACTTCGTATTTAAGGTCACTTGTTTCCCAGCCTATTTCCTCATTTTTCAGGGAGCCCAGTCTGTGTCCGCCTCTCCCTGTCTCTCTCTGAGGACAGTCAAAATGTTTTTCTTTTCATTGTTTTCGGCGTCCACCTGGACTCTGCTGGCTCTCTTTTTCGCCCTGGTATTACTGTGAGTAGTTTCTGTGTCTATAACTCATAATCGATATTTCACACTCATGTCAAGTCGTCGCTGTTGCTGTAGTATAACTCTCTCTCTCTCTCTCTCTCTCTCTCTCTCTCTCTCTCTCTCTCTCTTCATATATGAATGATATATATATATATATATATATATATATATATATATATATATATATATATATATATATATATATATATATATATATATATATTACACAGGTATGGCGTTTGGCCATATAGGTTTTTTACAAAGCTGGGAATACCTGGACCAACACCTCGGCCTTTCGTTGGCACATTTCTTCACTTCAAGAATGTAAGGCACACACAAACAAACCTTTGAATAGAATAGAATAGACTTTATTTGTCATTGTACAGTGTACAACGAAATTGAGGGGCGCTCCCACAGAGCTACAGTGCACAACAAACAAAAACACAAACAGGTGTTGAGACTGGTTTGTGGAATAGATTGATTTGATAATTGGAAATTACAGGTGTATGGAAGCCCATTTTTGCCAGTTTAAGACAAAACAAGGTGAAAACCAAGAGTGATGAAATAAAATGCAAGTGGTATGTCGCAATCATGAGACAGAAAGCCTTAACGGCAATTGTCATCAAAAGAGAGAAAAAAAGCCTTCATTAACTGATTGTTATGCCTAAACGAACAAGCTCTCTTTGATTTCATGACTGAATGAACAAACTGACACAATTTCATACTGTTTTACTTTGTTTATATGTGGCGGACCCTGCCACCTTTCTAGCTTCAGTGCTCTGGGGACCTTATTTTCCTCTGAGAACAGCTTGTTAAGTCAGTTATGGAAAACATAAATATTTCTGAGGTTTTTTTTTAAAAGTGCTTACCTCACTAATACTGTCGATATTAAAAACTACATAGTACCTCTTTGAAATAATGATCTACAGAATAGAGATAAGACAGACGGTTCAGATTTATCTAATAACTTTGAGTTAACCTGATAATGATGACTTTTTATCTCATGATTTAGACTTTTTATCTCATAATAATGAGATGATGTGAGCATCATCATCTATGTATTCCATAGTTTCTGCTTTTTCCATGATAATAGATTTTAAAAAAAATATAAAGGGTAAGTGGGCTTCCATAGGATGAGAGTGTTTATAAAGTCTTTAACATGTTTATATTTGATGACAATGAAAGGCTTTTGATTTTATTTTTTTTCTTATCATAGCAATAGCAGTGACCTGCCTTGGCTTATCTATACACATTATGAGTGTACCTGTTGGAAGCTCTGGTGACCTTTAATTGTAACACTTGTTTTTATTGGATTCCTTGTAGGGACTCACGTCTTTTGACCGGGAGTGCCAACTCAAGTACGGGGATGTCTGGGGGTGAGTTTCATCTTTCAAGTCCTACAGGTGGCATAAATGATGGAAGAAGTACTCAGAACTTTATAAAGTTAACTGATTAGAATTAATTAGTAGCAGAAAGTAAAAGTACTTCAAGTATTTATTTTTCACCACTGTATAACATACTTTAGCTTGAAGTATTTCAAAATAATGTTTATCAGTGCATCTTTTATGTCACATTGTCTTAAAATATTATCTTGACAAGTAGGATATAAAGACAAAGACCTTTGCTGACCTTTGAATTCTTGACCATTTTATGTAAGTTTTAAGTATGTCAGGGTTTATTGTGAAAGGATTTCTTTGCCACAGAAAGATAAAGATATTTCTTTTCATGTACAAATTGGCTAAAATTAAGTAAAAGTACCACTACAAGAACAACTGGTGAACAATACATTATTTTACTCTAACATTAATTTAAAAGAAAAAAATAAACCAGCAACTGTATCTGTCAAATAAATGTAGTGGAGTATAAAGTTGATTATTTGCCTCTGAAATTAACTATTTAGAATTAATCACTAGCAGAAAGTAAAAGTACTTCCAACACTTATTTTTCACTGCTGTATAACATACTTTAGTTTTAATTATTTCAAAATAATGTTTATCAGTGCATCTGATATGTCACATTGTCTTAACATATTATCTTGACCAGTAGGATATAAAGATAAAGACTTTTGCTAACCTTTGAATTCTTAACCATTTTACAAGACACAGAGGCAGGCAGGTTGAAAAGAGAAAGTTAGCTTTATTAATAAAGTCAATAAAAGGCTGAGAATATAACCTACAATATTAAACAGGAAATAACTATATCAACAACTCAAACAATGACAAACACACCATTTTGGGTTAATGCCCACTATAGCTTACATGAGCTATCCCCATATGTCATTGGAATGTAATAATGAAAACAATTGTAATAATAATCAGTGTTTATTGTGGACTTTAAGGACTTCTTATCCTCAGAAAGATATTCATATAACATATTTATTTTCTTGCAAGAATTGGCTAAAACTTACATCAACAAATATTTATTTCTGTATTTTGGGCTCATGTGGATGCTTTATAAAATATTGTTTTTGTATCTCATGTTTATATTGTGATGTTTTTGTATTTTTGTGCAGGTTATTTGACGGACGAGCCCCAACTTTAATGTTGGCAGACCCTGAGATGCTTAAAACGGTGTTGGTGAAGGAGTGCTACTCTACGTTTACCAACCGCAGGGTAAGAGACTCTCCTCGCTGCATGTTTACTGACAAAGTTACATTTGGATTGAGTGTTGTGCTTGCTTTTTTTTTCAAATTACACAACACTAGGACTTATGTAAGGATAATAAACTGTGATCTTTCGTTAAGAGTTAGCTAACTTTTAAGTCAGCTGAGATTGCAGCAACTTCCTGTTGTTTACTCTCAGACCCTTTCTCCCCTATCTTGCCTTCACCTGGGTGATGTCTGTTTCCAGTGTACTTGTCATGTGACCAGTAAATCACATTTGATACCACTCAAAGGAAGTTCTGGCTTGAAAAGGGTGTGGACTGGTGTCTTGTGTAGATCCATATATATTCAATCTAGGGCTGCACAATTAATGAAGTTATTATTATTGATGAAAGTAAAATGTGTGACAGAAGTACTGTAGTGCTGCAGCAGAGATATATGTTGCTTTCCAGATGTAAGAAAACATGTTGGTTTGTTCTGTACATGAATCAAAACACTTTTCTCTTCACTCTACTCATGTGCACAGGATAGCATGTTTTCAGGACCTATGGACGATGCAATCACTGTGGTTAAAGATGAAAGATGGAAAAGAATTCGGAGCACTTTGTCACCATGCTTCACTAGTGGAAGACTGAAACAGGTCAGTGTTTGAGTCACCATTTCTGCAATCTGCTTGCTGTGATTTTGTGAAACAATACCCATACATTTATCTATGTATATATCTAAAGTGCCTATAAAAAGTATTCACCCCCATGTGATATTTTCTCCTTTTATTGCTTTTGTATATGGAATGGTCAATATTATTGACTGTCTTAACAAGAAGTTTACAAAAATAACTCTTCAGTGTCAAAATGAAAACAGATTTCTACAAAGTTATGGCAATTAATTAGAAATAACCCGAACCCTAATGTAAAATAAGTGATTGCATAAACATTCCCCCCCTTTAAAGTGACCTTATTCAACAGAGGTCCAGGTTAGCAGTCTCACAGTTAGTGAAATGGAGATCACCTGAAGTTGTAATATTGTGCCCGAATGTCCAATCACTGGTTAATCAGTTCTCTTGGCTACAATTTCACCACGAAGACAAAAGACCCCAAGCAACTCTGTGAAAAGGTTGTTGAAAAGAATAAGTCAGGGGATGGATACAAAAACATTTCGAAGTCACTGAACATCCCCAAGAGTTCAATTAAATCCATCATTAAGAAATGGAAGAAATATGGCACATGTGCAAATCTGCTGTGAGCAGGCTGTCCTCACAAATTTAGTGACCGTGCAAGAAGGAGATAAATGAGGGAGGCCACCAAGACACCAGTGACTTCTCGGAAGAAGTTAAAAGCTTCAGCAGCTGAGATAAGAGAGACTCTGCATACATCAACTGCTACTCGGGTTGTTAACCAGTCAAAGCTTTATGGGAGAGCGGCAAAAAGAAAGCCACTGTTGAAACAAGTTCATTAAATTTCAACTAGAGTTCACCCAAAGGCACGAGGCAGACTCTAAGGTCAACTTGAAGAAGGTTCTTTGGTCTGATGAGACCAAAATGGAGCTTTTGTTCATCAGACTAGACGTTATGTTTGGCAGACACCAAACACTGCACATCACCAAAAAGACACCATCCCTACCATGAAGCATGGTGGTAGCAGCTTGTAGGCGTGTAAGGCTTGTAAAGGTAGAGGGTAAAATAAATCCTGCAAAATATAGGGAAATCATGGAGGGCAGCCAGATTCAGTCTACATGAGAACTACGACTTAGGAGACGATTTATAATGTTCCGGAGTGGCCTAGTCAAAGCCCAGACCCTAACCCCATAGAGAATTTGTGACGGGATTTGAAAAGGGCTGTTCACGCCCGACCTCTGCGCAACTTGACAGAGCTTGACCAATTTTGCAAGGAAGAATGGAAAGAAGTTGCAGTGTCCAGATGTGCAAGCCTGATTGAGACCTTGCCACACAGACTCAGTGCTGTGATTGCAACCAAAGGTGCATCTACTAAATACTGACTTGAAGGGGGCGAATACTTATTAATCAATCAATCATTCATAAAAGCAAAAAAAGGTGATAATAGCCGAGGGTGTAAATACTTTTAATAGGCACTGTAGATGTAGATATGTACATAGAAAACATCTATATTACGTCCATGTGTATATTTCTCTATATTACTAATACTGCACAACTTTTTTGTAGGTGTTTCCCGTCATTGCTCGCTATGCAGACCGGCTCGTTGAAAAACTCGGACAGACAAATTCGGGGGAACCCGTCGATGTCAAACAGTACGTTGTCAATCTGTTACACACCAGCAAATCATTACAGACATCATTACATTTAAACCACCTTTTTTCTTTTCCGCCTTAGATTCGTGGGACCTTACAGTTTGGATGTTGTGACCAGTGCGTCTTTCAGTATTCAGGCAGACTCCATAAACAATCCTGATGACCCAATTGTTGTACATATGAAGAAGGTTCTTAACTTCAGTCTTGGGTTTCTACTTGTCATACGTATGTACTATTTTCATGAATATCACTTCATCATATGAGCTCCTTGCGATCACTAGTATTCAGATTGGGTATAACAACTCTTTGGTATCGTTTCAGTGATGTTTCCCTTTGGTGCCCGTCTGATGGAACTCCTGAAAATTGACTTCATGCCCAGAGACAGTGTGGATTTTTTCTACAAAATCATCAAGGGATTTAAAGACCAGCACCATGGAGATGAATCTGTAAGCATTTCATCTGTAAAAACAAGTTGCAGAGAATGAATGGAATAGCTTTTTTGGTCCTATGTCTGAATATGTTAGATAAGTTAGATAAGATAGTTAGATGTTAGATAGGATAATAAGTTACAGCCAGCAGTTGGTCAACGTAGCTTAGCTTTGCACAAAAGCTGGAAATTTATGGAAACAGCCTGCCTGGCGCGTTCTCAATGTTCGATTGTTGCCATCTAGATTCGGGGAGACTTTCTGCAGGTGATGCTTCAGAATGAGATACCGGAGTCGGAGATAAAGAGTGAACAAGATCAGCCAAGTAAAGGTATGTTTTCACCACAGTAGTTGTGATCAGTAGATGAAACTCGTCTACTGATCATTGGATCTTAAATGATTAGTTGGTAGCAGAAGCAGAAGTCGACAGACAGAAAATTATTGGCAACTGTTCCGATAATTGACTAATCATTAAACTCACTTGTTTATATAATTGTTTGAAAATACATTCTTAAATATAAACCATTCAGTAACGTGCAGCCAGTCTGATATACAACATGCGATAAATGTCTTAGGTGTGAAGATAAATGCCAAAATGTCTGAGGCTGTGATTTATTTTTGTTTTTTTGTAGGTTTGACTGAGCATGAGATTCTGTCCCAGGCCTTCATGTTCATCTTTGGCGGCTATGATACCACCAGTGCCACTCTCACTTTTGCCCTTTACAACCTGGCCATCAACCCTGAGGCATTGAAGACCTTGCATGAAGAAATCGATGCCAAACTTCCAAGAGATGTACAGTAATTTTGAAGTTTGTAAGTAGTTTCAATAGCCTACATTGTATATTTTTCTAATCCATATCTGATTTTTTTTATTACTTGGCCTCTAGGCTCCCGTCACATACGAGGCTCTGGTGGGTCTAGAGTACCTGGACCAGGTTCTTAATGAGTCTCAGCGTGTGTTGCCCACTGCCCCTCGGCTTGAGAGGAAGTGCAAAAAAACTACCCAGATCAACGGCCTCACCATCCCTGAAGGAACCATGATTGGGATTCCTGTGCACTTGTTGCACAAGGACCCGCGCTATTGGAGCTCCCCTGAGCTTTTCAAACCAGAGAGGTAAGTGTAATAAATATTTTGTATTATCATATCATACTATCTTCTTCTGGAGTCACACTGTTCAAGCTTTTAATGGACACTTCTCGTCCAAGTTCAGATGCTCTCAACCTTGTTAAAAAATAAGTTTGCACCAAATAAGAAAATTATCAGGTGTCTGCATTTTGGGCAGGTTCTAAACACAGGCATTTTAGGCACTGCCAGGGGCCTCCCTGCCACTAGGGGGCCCCAACATAGGGGAAAAGGACATTAACTGCCTCAACTTATGTTTAAAATATATTTAAAAAATAACTGAATTTACCAACACAGGATAATTTAGTTTAGACATACTGTACATAACGTTAGCTGTTTTCATGTGGAAGTTGAGTAATTCCTTTTTATTTTGAAATGTGTGTATAGAGGAGGCGAGGAGAGTAATCTTTCCGTTTGATCGGGCCCTGTCTGCGCTGGATTCGATGGTTATTGCAATTATATGAAAAAACAATTTTCAGATGATGGTGACTTCATGACATGAAGAGTATCTGTGTTCCTGTCTGTATGTGCAGGTTCAGTAAAGACAGCGGGGAGGAGGTGAACCCGTACGCCTACATGCCGTTTGGGCTCGGCCCTCGTAATTGCATCGGGATGCGTTACGCAATCCTCACCATGAAGATGGTCCTTGTCCGTCTCCTGCAGAGTTACACTGTGGAAACATGCAAAGACACCATGGTAAGAGTAACAGCAACACACACATTCATGTGCATTCAGACTGCTGCTGCTGTGCTGTCCTATCACTGATTTTGTATTAATTTCTTCCTTTAGATTCCACTGAAGTTAGACTGGAAGTCTCAGCCAATCAAGCCCATAAAACTCAATTTTGTTCCCAGACAACAACAATAGTCCAAGAGAGGCATCTACAAATATACCTTGAGTCTGTATCAATCTTATCAAGCACAATATTTTACAGTTGTTATAACACGTGGTATCTCCAAACTGGATAACATTTAAAGTTTGTACTGCTACTATTTCTACTACGGAACTGCTTATACTCTGTACTTAACTTACCTTATCTGTTTATTCTTGCAATATTGATAAATTGAATTTGAACTGGAACATTAGCTTCTTAGCTGTTTTATAAATCAAATGTGTCATCTTTATTTTGATGTGTTAAAGTTTCTCTTTTTTTGTCCTGTTTTTATTTTAAGTTTCTTGCATCAGGACAAGTGTGAAAGAAAAGGCCAGGACATGAAAGATTTTGATGTCAAAACCTTGTTATTTAACTGTATGAGCATCATATTCAAACAAAATTGAAACCAGGCGAGAAGCTGCCGGTCGTCGACAAACAAATACAAATGTGGGTAACACCTTGTCATGTAGCACTCGGTAAGAAAGTATTCTGTATTCTGGAAGATATTAACATGGACATTAACATTACTTATTGAGGTAAAGAAAATTGCCTTTTTTAAAATAATAAAATAGCACGATGCTGCTTAGTGTACAAATGAGGCGTTATCTAAATAAGTATGTAATCAGAAATGACAGTTGCATAAAGCCAGGTTCAGAATTCTCGTTTCATTTTGTAATAACGCTTCCTCACAAGGCTGTGCAGCCGCCTCCGGTAGCACGTTGACATACTGGTCAACTGTTGTTCCTCTTTCTTTCTTTTTTCGCAAACTCATTGTGACATCTCGACCTTCACCACACTTCAGCTTGATTATTACTTTTGTCTAATCTCTTCATTCGATTTTGTAACTTTCTCATTTTTATAACTTCATTGTAACTTCATTGTTATCATGACAACAATCATTACACATCTGATTATTAATACAATACGCTAATAGCAGAGCTCTCATATATTTCTTAACCACTTGTTAGAACTATAATGTCCTTTTACTTGCCGTGGGTATACAGCCAGTGTGTAGAGATCGCAGCTATTTTGACAACATATTATATTTTAAGTGTTTTACCGTGGAAATCTTTGGATGTCTCTTTTAATCAATCGATGAATCACAAAATATTGTCAACAGCCAAAAGATTTTTTCACAATGATTTTAGAAATAAAATGTTATATAATAAGGCTCTGAGTGATGTATGAACAAATCCCTCTGTAAAAACCATCAGAATATAGATAAGAAAAGAAAATTCAACTTTGGTGTATTTAAGTTCAACTTAAGTGGAGATCTGTTTAGGAAAAAAAATGCATATAGATATAAGCTTGAAACGTACCCAGTTGTTTATGTACATTGAGAAAAATCTTTTTTATGAAGGCCTATTACCAGTTTTCTGGTAATTTTATGTTCATAAATATGCAAACCAGGGTATTTTATTTAATGTTTGTTTCTAGTCTGAAAGAAGACATGTTCTTGAAATAAATTAGCCCTGAACTCTCAAAATTGACCAGTGCATTAAAAACACATTGTTTTCCCCCCCGTAAGTACATTTAAAATGGCATCCAGTCGAGATTTTTTAAAATTTGATTTAAACTGAGAAGGAAAAAAAAGAAAGGTTGTATTAATTGATTCTGGGTGTGACTAAATGTAAAATCAATAAAGTCCTTTATCAAAACAGTCAGGACACAGTTAGGAGTCACAGATTGTATACTTTTCTTTAATAACTTCACAACAGGGTACAAATCGGGTCCACTCCTCCGAAGGCTCTGTGAAAGTTCACTGTAAAACAGCTGAAGTCAGTCTTTGTGGGGTACGAATGACTGAGGTTTCCCAATCTACATTCATAGCTCACATAAGTGGTGCAAATGGCCAACAGATGGTGATTTGATTGGACATTTAATATTATAATTAATAACTTCTCAAAGATTGAAGGTTTTTATTCCAAGATGAGACATTCATTTAAAAAAGTTGGACACTAAGTGGTGACAATTCAACAGCTGCTAAATAAAAAAGAGTGACGACGGTGAAGTTGTAGCTTTCTTTGGCCTCAGTAATGGTGATGTGAAATGTTAAGACATAAACCTTTCTCTTTCAGCTGTTTGAAATAGAAGGCTACATTTATTGTTTAACAGTTGAGCTGGTGGTTAATTACTGTTTGATGGAATATTGTTCATGACAGCAGAAAACAAAATGGAGCTATGAAGGTCAGGGGAAACCTCAGTGTCTGTTTGAGGAAATACAGACAAGTAACCATTCAAATAACAGTCAGCAGAGGGCGCCAACATATGGAGTAAGTGTGTGTGTCAGTCTGTGCATCGAAAATAAAGTTTTTCTCATCCAGACTTACTGAAATGTCAAAAGTAACATTTGAAATTAACGTCAAAAAACACTTCATATCACATAAATATGCTGGTTTCGTGAGAAATGCCATTGTTGTCACTGTGTGTCCTGCTTTAACACTGCTTCTGTGTTGTTGTTAGAAAATGAAGTCCTTAAAAATCATCTTTGTAACAGCAGCTGAAATCTGCTGAATCATCTGCCACTGCACCAAAATAATGTGACTGAAGAATCCTAAATTGAGCTTGAGGACAAAAGAAAAACAGAACCTTGGGAACACTGCTACTTTTGCTAAAGGATGAGGTCACAAATTAAAATTCAGTCATTATCCACCCCCACCCTCAAGCCAATGTTAAATCGGGTGAGGTTTCAAAGCAAAAACAGCGTTTCAGCATTCTCTTGAACAGCTGAAATAGATGGGGACTTATTTTGAAATGTAAAAAAAAACAACTTTGAAAAGATGTTGTTTACACCCCTTCTTAAAAACTAGTTCTTTCGTTGCTAAGCTAAAAGCATGCACCCCGTCTGAAGTGGGTGCACAAGCTCGACATCAAGGTGTTTCAGTTCAGGATCTCAGGGCCTGCTGTGAGGAGCCATTTAATGTTTTTTTTGGGGGGGTTGATTTGAACAAATCCCCATCTACTTCAGTTGTTTAGGAGAATGCTGCAATTTAGTAAATTAACCTGACTTTCCATCGGCATGAGGGTGAGAAGATAATGACTGAATTTTCATTTTTGGATGAACTCATCCTTTGAAAGGGATCTCTCTTTGCGGAGTGTCTGTGTGCGTTTATAGTAGGGAGATTCGGCCCAGTTGGCAGCTTGTTGAAACTAACCATTTATAATACATGTGTGCAAACAAACACACACATTCATGCACGGACAGGAAAAACAAAAACAGACGAGCAGCACAGGCTCACATACAAACATCCAGGTTGTAAACAAAAGCTCTTTTTCTTATCAAAGAGTATAAAACTGCACTGCCACAGTGCGTCCTTGAAAAGCTCTATTGAGTGACTACTGCATTAGAAAAAGCAACGCAAACATAAAACGTGGGATAAAAAAGTTGAAAGGATTATATATTACAAAGCCTTTTGGAGTCCTGAGTTTATCAAAAAATAAACGAAATAGACAAAAAGGCCAGAGTCCATACATCATAGAAATACATTAAAAGGAGGAACAAAAAACAAAAATGTTCGTCTTTGACAAGATTTGACAATTCCCTGCTTGTTCTCGCACTTCCAGCAAAACAGGCCAAAAGATCGATTGAGAAATATGTTTTTCAACACATCCACGGCTCTTGTTTGAGACAATCGACATTATGCAGCACACATGTTGGTGTTGTTGTTGTTGTTGTTGCTGACAGCATGTTCAGTTTCAGATGAGGTGCTCGTCATTTGGGAAAAAGCAGCATCTTCTTGTAGAGTGTAAAATTATACTTCACACATTTTTAAAAGACAATTGAGGAGTTTTCAGAGCTATTGACAGTACATGATGTGGTCAGTGAGTTTTCACATGCAGAAAACGAAAAGTATAATCTCTTGAAAAAATACAACTTTAAATGTGTGAGTGACGCTCAAAATGAAAATAAATCAGCTGCGTCCCTAACTGGACAAGGATGTGAAACTGTCAGGAGTGCAGGCGGCTGACAGGTCAGTTAAAGACGTTTTTGGTTCTCATTTTAAGACACGCTTCCTGTCAGATTACAAACCGTTAAGGGCTGACGTCGTGTCCTTAAAGGTGCACTTTGTAGTTTTGGGGAAGAAAGTTTTATCAGAAGAGAAAGATCTTTATCGACTGATTCTTTGCGTCTCAACAAACTAAATAAACAAACTCTCTTCTTCCTATGACTGAATAAACTGAACAAACAAACTTAAACCTTAAAGGACAACACAATGTCATACCGTTTTACTTTGTTTATATGTGGCGGACCCCGGACAGTGTTCTGGGGACCTTATTTTCCTCTGAGAACAGCTTGTTTATTCAGTTACTGAAAAGATAAATAATTCTGACTTTGTGTTAATACCTTATTGATATTGTAAATATTAAACTCCTGAGTTTGAATTTCTTCTTCAAAAACTACATCGTGCCCCTTTAGTGTAAACTTGAACCTTGAACTGATCGGGTAAAGACAAAACATTTTACTTTACACAAACAACGATGAACACAACTGGGAGCAGTCCAGTACAACCACAGCCCTCTACTGTTGGCCACTGGAACACTTGTGGGTTAAGTGCCTCGCTCAAAGGCACCTCGGCAGTTGCTACTGAGAAAGAATTTACTCTCTTATCTTCTGGGATTCAAACCCAGAACCTTCTGGTAACAAAAAGTCTTCTCTAACTTTTAAGTCACTGCCTGCCCTGCTACTTAATCTTAAATTATTCTGAAATAATGAACAACATTACATTACTGGTGTAGAAATAATTTTTTCTATATCATAATTATTTACATATTTTTAGAATCCGCCTCATGGGGGTCGGTTTTCTTAAAATCATCTGTGGTTAACCCACGAGGGACAGGTACAGATTTGACATAAAAAAGGGACAAAGAAATAAACTTGGGTAAAAACTATTTACCTGGAACTGAACCCCTCAAGGTGTGTTAGATTTGAATCATTTAGACACTGGTGCTCGATCAGTTTATTTGTATCTATGTGACGTGAGGCTGATTGATTGTAGTTCTGGCTTCAGTCTATCCAGCCTGACGTGAGAGAAAAATGAGGCAAAGTGAATTGATTCCAAACTCCAGCTGCTGCTTTCAAAGTTTTACCAGCCAAGTATTCAGAACATCTTAACTACGGTTTGCTGAAACATTTACCAGCCACATATCAGATGATACCAGCACCTTGCTAGTGGTCATTTAACAAAAAGGAAGTTCCAGTCTGGAAAGGTTCGCTCTTGCATTTGTTTCTCTTCAGATGTTCAGGAGTCGAGTGTCAGGATGTGAGCCAAAAGGCAACTCCCATGGCTGAGAGTTGAGATCAACGCAGTAAATCTCAGATTATGTCGACGTTCAAAATGAAAATTTATCCTTAAGGCGAAACTCACACTACAACAGAAAAACACGGGTCTTGCGCTGCATGTTTTGTATTGGCCGACACAATATTTACCACTTATCACTCCACGGCTGCGTTTGAAACATAGATTTAATGAACGCAAAGGTGGCGCCTTTTCAGTCCGATGAAAATTGCTCACCTGGTGCACACAGCAAAAACATTACTAGCCACCTGGTAACGTCTCTCACTGGTTCCCACTGTAAAAAAAAAAATCAGGATTAGCACCGTCCACCGACTAACTGGTGGTAGAATCTGAATGTGGCTGGTAAATTATGAAACACTTGGATGCGTAAATATCTGGCCTTCCTTCCATCCTGCATTCTTAGTTGGCTGGTAAAACGATGAAAGACAGCAGAGGTTTGGGCGGTCAGGATGGGTTGTTGGAATCCATCAGCCATGTTCACTGAGAGACGATCCTGCCTTTTGTCAGCAGCAAGAATTCCTCCTCCCTTTGCGAGTAAAAATCCACTGCTCTGGATCATCGTTGATATTTGGCTGACATTCTTGCCACGAGCAGGTAGCAGTTCAGCGCCTTGCTCCAGTACAGTCTGACAGGACTTTTTGGCCGTGGCTTGACTCATCAGCTGCTGCAGGTATTGCTGTCACCTGACAGTCTTTGTCCAGCCCCAGGTTTCCCAGCAGGACTTTCAGCTTCTACCGGCGGGGCTGGTGGCGCGAGTGACGAGGCAAGGAGGAAGGGCTGGAGGAGGATGAGGGCGACATGGACGCCAGGGAGGCCGTGGCAGCGGCGTCTTCCGCCTCCTCCAGCTCCCCTGCTCCGTGGAGCTCCTGGCTGACGCTGGACTGTAAGGCCGCTGGGGTCAGCCACTCTTTGGGCAGGCAGCTCTGGAGGAATGGCACGCAGGAACTGAAGTAGGCCAGGCGGTTGACCCAGCGAGGGATCTCCCTGCCACACAGGATCTTAAGACAGGAGAGGGCGAGGGAGGGGTGGAAGAGAGGGGAAAATGTTACATCTTATATAACTATTTTATCCTCTTATTCACACATTCACAAATACCGATGGTCAAAGACACAATTTGCCGTTCAGTGTCTTGCTTAAGGACAAATTGATATGTCAACAGGAGGAGCTGGTGATTGAACTTCTGGCACTGTGATTAGTGGGCAACCTGATTTAACTCCTGACATATGTGAAGATGGTTAACGCGTCTCCATTTACATTTAGTACATTTGTTTTATTAAAAGGCACATTCCTCTACAACTTTATTTTCTTTACCAAGAACAGAATCAATATTTTTACTCCTCAGTCAGTGGATATTATTTTCTTCATTTTCTTGCACTCTAACAACACTTTCAATAGAGATAATGTCAGAAAACAGCAAAAGGGCAAGCAGCCGGATTCACCACAGTTTTGTAGTGCAGTTTGAAGTCTTCAAACATGAAATCAACACTGTGCCAAGTTTGATGCAGAGGGAATCTGTTTCTGATCACAGTGAATTCTTCTGTTTATGGTTACATGTGTGCGAGGCAACTGTCTGATGGCTTCGCACACTAAACCAAAAGGCTTTCGTGGTCTGGATTTGAGTCTGGTTTGTTCGTGTTTTTGAAGTCGGAACCAGAGTAATCAGTCTTTTCAAGAGCTGGCTGTGGAAGAAGAAAAAAAAGAAAAAGCCCAGAAACAATTAACGAATAACTGGAAATTACATCCTGCTATTGTATTGTGAGGTGACTCAACTGAAACGTTTCTCAGACCTCCAGGAAACTTCCTTACATTTCCTGTCTTTCTTTATCTTAAACAAACATAAAAAAAAAAAAAAACAAGACATTCCAGAAACTCCATGAACTATTGCAGCTCAGACGGAGTGAAATGTATTTACTCGTCTACTGTAGCTACTGCTCGTACGTGAGGTCTGGCTGGAGGAAAACCTTTTATAGTCTGGTGGATTTCTCGCTCGCCGCCCTCTCGAGCATGCAGGCACAGGCAGCAACACTGCCAACGTCAGGGTTAATCATCATCGTAGCTCTATCCAGTGCCATTACAGCATTATAGGACGAGTGGCTTCCAAGCAAACCAGCTCAAAGTGATTCCCAGTCAAAGGGCTTAATTGTGCTTTTATCATAACATTCACCAAAGCTGCTGATAGGCTGTTTTTAAGATGCACGAGGAGACATGAGCGGACACTAGATTTGCTTTTAACCACAAAAATGTCTCACAAAGCATTCAGCGTGCTGCGCTTAGAAAGTCTGGGCGTTTTCAGATGACTGGTGGATTTTATAGCATCACAAGATGCAGCAGAAGAAGAACATCTGCAGAGTGCTGCTGTGTTTAAAGGAACATCTTAAACACAGTACAGAATAAACTCTCAGTTTTGAGAGATCATTGAAGAAATCTTTAAGAGTCTTTCACACAAATGATCCCGCAATGGAACTGACGCAAGTAACGTGAAGTGAACTTGGCTTTTCTTTATATGTGGCCACAGATAGCTTGGTAGCTTCCAGCTAGATGGGCTTGGTTATCTAGCTAGGCTAACTTCAGCTCAACCCACGCTCAAGCGCTTTGCCCATTTTTGATAAGTCGAGAGTCAGGCAGTCAGGTACTGCCCAGATGGCAAATGCTGGTATCACTGACACTGAGATTCAAATTGGCCCTTCAGAAACGTGTGGGTGACATCAAGGTGGCTCTACTATTTTATGCAGTCAATGGCCCAGACCCATCCCCCATCCAGGTTTCATGGAGATCTGTTCAGTAGTAACCAACAAACAAACCAACAGGCACGTGTGAACACATAACCGTCCTGATTGTTAATGCTAAATATTGTTGAGAGCAGCTTAAAGAAGGGTAAAAGCTAATTACATAATAGCAAAACATCAATATCTAACAGAAGCTGATGCTTTTTTCATACCACAAAACATGCCAGACCATCCAGAGAAATTTGGGGTGTCTTGTATGACCCTTGTATGTATGGACAAGAAGAGCTGAGGATCAAACCACCAACCCACTCTAAAGCCTGAGCCACGGCCGTCCCTGTCCGTCTCTGAGATGAAGAACAGCGCTGTGAGACTTAATCTACTTACCCAGTGAGACAGAGCCAAAGTGTTAAAAGGTTACCGTATGTTAGTTTGCTTTTCAAGAAGAAGACCGACATGAGAGTCACACAACGTTTTCTCGGGAGAATTCATTATCATGGTCGGTCTTTCAAAGCTGCAACAACCATCCATCCACGTGTCCAATCATTTTCTGCTCAGTCTGTCTTTTAGTCGGCCTCCCATATTGACAAGGTTACAGTAAACATGAGAATCAAATCCTCAGGGCCAGACTGCTTCCCTATGGCATCAGCTCTGTGTTTGTGTCTCTGTGGTCTCGTGTATATGTCTGAACGTGTGTGAATAATACTGATGTGATGCAATTGTCGTGTTCACGCATGTGTGAATGTCTTCATTTTAAACAGTTTGTTTATCTCTGAGAGTATTTTCATGAAGTATGTACATCTGTGTGCATGTGTTATCGTGTGCGTGTGTGTGTGTGTGTGTGTGTGTGTGTTTGCCAGCTGGCTCTGCGTGTCTGGGCTTGTATCAGTGTCTCTTAATCCCCATCTCAGTTCTGGATGCTAACTGTGAGACTCCCTGCTCATTAGTCACACCAGGATAAGCCGATTGAAAGTACACACTCATTCACACACACAAACACACAGACGCACACACAGATAGTTCAAGTGCTTACACACAGAACAGGAAGGACGAAATCAAGACACGGCTAGTCGCTCAACTGACCGTGTTGTGTTTTTTGCTGCACCGCACGTCAGGTGAGCTCAGTTTTCCTGCAGAAACGGTGCATAGCTGTACAGTCTGTGTCTGTGTACCTACCTCTGACAGTGCTGAGGAGAAGTGGTTGCAGTTCTTGTGCATGAGGTGGTAGGCGTTGCCTTTGTACTCCTTCCCCATCTCCTCCACTATCCGCTCCACATCCTCCTCCGTGAAGTCGGTGCTGCCCAACACTATGGCTTCTCTGCGAAGACGACGGGGGAAAGGGTGTGGAGGCAGGTGTTACTACGAGATACTATTACTCACTGATGAAACATCAAGAGTGACTTCCTAGCATTGTGCTTAAACCTCTTTTGCACAATCACGCAAGAACGAACAACTCATAGAAACAGATTGGTTCTTGAGCGGTGCGTATGAGTCATTCAGTCATAAACATGGTTACTTTTGTAATAAATATGGTTGCTTTTTAAGGTACCAAGGGTTTTGACAGATTTAGGGAAAAACACATTTTCATACTACGCACCTTCATCATGGAGTAACTTGCAAAGAGATCTAAAATTGGACACATTTACATCCACTGATGAATTTAAAGGCATAATTAGGAATTTTGGTGAAGGAGGCATGTTGTTGTTTTTCTCAAAAGGCCACTGTGTTTCGTCTGCAAATCATGTTTGATATGTTGCATTCTATTATGAGCGACTGTTACCTTTGCCAGGTCGCCCTTGTAAAAAGAGATCTTGATCTCAGTGGGACTTCCTTGTAAGACGAAGGTGAAATTAAAAATAAAATACAACAATTCTGCACAGACTTGGGGATCACAATGCCTCAGTCTGCATGAATTTGGTGCAGGGATGGACCGATTATAAGATTATGGGCCGATACTGATCCTTAAAATACAACTGGACTGATGGACTATGTGTTTTTTTGTTGTTGTTTTTTTTATTTATCCCCCCTTTTTGTGCCAGGGAAACATCATACAAATTCATCAAATAACCTGTAATATAACTTTCTTTTATGCGAAAAAGATTTCTTTTTTGAAACGTAACTGTGGAATTCTGCTACACAACCAAATACTCAATGATAAAATGTTTCTGTACATATATATATTTACATATATATACACAAGTATATGTTAAATAGATTTACTAGAATAAAGAGAAGAGAAGATCACAATGGTTCAGCTGGATTGACCTGGTTGGTCTCTTTAAAGTTTAAGGGAAAGAACATTTTGATAAAATGTTTTTCACTGAGAGGGCGCTCGATTGGCTCTCCATCTGCCAAAGAGACATCTCAGCGGGTCTGATATGTCGGCATTTGTACCAGAGGATCCATACTTATGGTCCAGTGGCCTGCATTGAGACAGTGTGTCTGTGCAAGTGTGTGTGCCAGCCAAAGTCTGTGTAAGCCACAGGGCAGATCAACTAGAGCAGAAGTAATGCACAGCAGCACAGTAGCTCAGGGTAGACGCACACTCAAACACACACACACACACACACACACACACACACACACACACACACACACACACACACACACACACACACACACACACACACACACACACACACACACACACACACACACACACACACACACACACACACACACACATAAACAGACCCTGGGCTGATTCTGGGAATCCAAAAACGTATTGAACTGACTGGATGCTCGGCTGTCTCACCGCTCCAACAGACTCTAATTCAACTGCAGTTAAAAAACAATCAAAATGACCCAACACGGCGCTGATGTGGGAGAACTATCGCACAATTACAAGCGTTTAAAAAAGTCTGCAGTTAAACTAAATGGACCTATTTTAGGCTCAAATCCTTTGATTTTCTGCAATCACACTGTGGGTTTCGTACAGTTGGGTTTCACAGGCATGAACATCATGCAACTTGTTCTCTTCCACCGCATTTACTCACATGCAGGATCAAAAATGGTTAGAGACTTTGTTCAACAGACTGCAGTTTAATACAACACCATACAGTGTTTAAAAGTACACTAGAGTTTAAAGCCTCCTGACATATAAATATACATACAAACATATTAGGGGCGTCGTAATATTGCAATATTCATGATAATTGTGATGTTAAAAATATGAAATATTGATATCGTGTTAATAACTCACATATGATAATCTTCTGAATAATCCAGCGAAGATGTTATGGCTTATGCATCATTTGTTTATGACTGTAATTGTTCTTTCTTTACACATTCTTTAAAGTTTACAGATTCTCTCCACACTGGTTGGTTTTCTCTGCTCTCAGTCAGCTGCCATGAACCGTGAGGAAAAAAGTGTGAAATCATAAAATGTCTGTCACATGCTGTCCTCCCTCAGCGCTCCACCTATGTATTTTTCTTTACATAGCAAGAACATACCAGCTAACTGACTGCTAACTAACTGCTGGACAGGCTGAGAAAATCCGTCTTGCATCCTGAACAAATTAATGATTTGCTAACAGAGTGACTGCTGTATGGTGATTATTTAACTGAGCGTTAACTTCAGTCAGTAACTCAAGCCCCAGGCATTAAAACGTCTATGTTTAAATGTTAACCTGAGGTGACTAACAGACGGGCTGGTTTACCTGCCAGAGTGTATCCAACAGTTCATGAATAGATTACTCATTATGTTCACATGCAGGTAATCTGAGAACATGATACTGTAAATCAGGAAAACATGCAGCAGATTGGTATCAGACTTCATGCCACGCTACATTGGAAGCGTGGTTTTAATTTTTCAACTGTATTATTGGTAGCAGATGCCCGCCTCCTGGGGGGTACTTACTTGAATTTAAAGGTATCGCCGAGTTCGGTTGCATCACCCGGTGTGATCTCAAAGATCCCTGAGAATGGGTACGGGTGTCCGCCATAGGCAAACTCTAAACACACGGACAGGAAATAAGAACACACATTTGAGTACCAAACCGTTCTCAAGCAGAAAGTCTCTATCAGCCAAATAATTATTGCATTGCATCAACACCATCCACAGGAAGTCAACTGATAAGCGAAGTGTCATATTTCTGGGTAATCTTACCTCTTCCATAGATCTCAATCCCTGAGTGAAAGACTCCGATGCCCAGAGAGCTGGTGAACTCATTGATCCAGTACTGAAGACAGAACAAGACAGAAAAAAAGTATTTGTATAATGACTATTCAGAAGTTTTCCTTTTAACTGGGCCCGCCTGGATGTACAGTAAGTTTCCCTACCCTACTACTCTACATACAGTATGATAAAAAATATAGTCAATGTCTACTGAATTGGTTAACGAGAACATAAACTCTTGTGTAATTATATCACTTTGTGCTTTAACACACGTCCAATGTATTCACAACCTTGCAAAAACTTCAAATGTATTTGTCTAATCTCTGGTCAAAAACTTTTTTGACACTTGATATAAGACATAATCACCTTGACAGCAGAATTCCACTATGAAAAATTGGACTTTTTGTTTAAACTAGTTGAAATCACGTCATGAACTTAACTGGCTGCAAAAGCTGCAATGCAGACCTTTTTACTGACAAAGAAAGGTTGCACTGACTCGTTTTTAAATCACTCAGCAGAGGTCAGAAAAGTGCTAAATCTATTCATGACCCATTCTAAGAATCACATAAATAGACCTAATGCAGAGAAATATATTAACATAGTGGAATAACCTGTCAGCCGTCCCACGATCTCAGCTGAGATCTGTGAGCTTTGATGTTTACACAGGATCTCTTACACACACACACGGACAATGAAAGACAAGCCCACACACAAACACCTGAAATAGCACACAGAATCAATAATCGCGGCAGCAGAGATCTCTGACATTATTGTCCATCTCTTCAGCCGTGTGTCTGTCTGACATCCTGAGGCTAAGAGGAGATTGGCACGGGCTGTTGCTAGGCAGAGTTCGCTTGTGTGGAAAAAAGAATGATCTTTTATCCCAGGCGATGGAGCGGGGGAATGTGGTAGAGAGGCTGACTGGGTGTTGGAGGATGCTGAATAATTAGTACGTTTGTATTATATTTGCCAACATTTTCATCACAGTTACCAAAATCACTCTCGCATCGATGAACAGTGTTTGGGTCAGCCACCTTCCTAAACAAGCTGCACACAATATAGTACCACACCCTTGTTCAATGTTTGGCAAAGTTAATCATGAAATTACATTAAAATAAAAGCGCTCTGAGGCTCTATGTTGGGACAGTTCATTGATAATAAATCCTTTTTTTGGTGAATCTATTAATCATTTTCTCTAAAAAATGTCAAAAATAGTAAAAGATGTGTGTGCTGAATCGATTCATTCGATAAAGATAGTAAGCAAGAAGTTCAAATTCACTTCACAACTTAACTTTGTCTCACAGTGTCGAAACCTCTGATTTAAGATATTAAAAAAAAAAGTTTTCTGATTCTGAGTTTTGGACTGTTGCTTAGACAAAACAAAACAAAACATCTGATGATGTCACATCAATTATTTGACTAATCAATTCAGCTCCATTAGTAAATGGTTTTAATTTCCCTTCTTTCACAGTGCCACTGACCAACTACACCAGAGATCACACAATAAGATCCAGATGGAGACAACCGAACACCAAACCGAACACAACGTACATTTTTGTTACAACACAGGAGCATCATCGGGCAGATGAGTGTGTATTGTACTGTTCACAGGCAGACCATTTGCAAAACAGAGATGCCTGATAACAGCCTGATAACCAAAGCACGCTATTTAAAACCATTCTCGCACATCCTGTCTATTTCTATGCAAATTCAACATGTGGCTGCACAGAATCAGTACAGGCAAATTTGGAGCTTTTGGCATCACATCTGCATTGAAAACCTTCTGCAAATGGTTTGGTCATGAAGGTAATAAGGATGCTGAATATGCCCATTACAGATAATAGATAATTATAGTCGAAGTTGTGTACTGACTGTGAGTAAAGGCCAGAGTGTCGCCTTTCTGACCTGAGCCGAAACCTGAGATGCAAATTGTGAAGGACAGTGCAACTAGGGTGAGCAGTACAGTCTGATGACTAAATTAGAGCTGCAACGATTAATTGATTGGTTGTCAACTATCAAAAGTTTGTTTTTTTCTCAATATGGCGAGTTTTTCCTCACTCGAATCGAGGATGTCGTTCAGTGTACAGATTGTAAAGCCCACTGAGGCAATGTGATTGTGAACTATTAGGGTATTTGAATTATTAAAAGGGAGGAGAGGCAACCATAAAACCCCCAAAAAGGTTTTGGAAAAGGTTCAATGGTAATAAATAGAATATGCAGGCTATTTTAACTGGCCTACGTAATAAAAAATATGCTTATTTTTCTGTCCACGCCTGACAATAGAATTTCTTTTGGACAAATGACAGTGGTGAATCCACAGCGTCTAACTTAAAGCTCTCTTCAAACAGTGCCTCAAGTGGGTGTAACTGAATCATCCAACCAATTAAGTCATCAAACACTTTTCAACCATCTCCTCTCTCTACCCCTTCTGCCTTTCTTCACACACACTGACGGCCCACTGGTTTACATTTAAGATTGATCCGGTTTCATTGGAAAATGCATTAAGGAAGCAATGACGCGGTTTCAAGCGAGCTTTCAAGAGAATGACCTGTTCTTCCTCTGTTGTAGCACCACTTTGTGACATCGCTGCACCAAATTACTGAACAAAAAGCCAGTCACACTTTCAACAGTAACCTCCCGTACTACCGTCTTGCGTCATAAAGACACAGTTATGTGTAATCTAAGCTGCTAACACTGCTATCGGCTGACACACGACACTTTACCCACCTCCGAATTGAATTTCCTTAAGTGAGCCTCCTTTAATTTGAACCTCGTTATCTCACTTTATGTGACTATTTTTGTCTTAATACATTTAATAGTTTCTATTTATGTTGGCGTATACATCATGCCCTTTGTTCAGTTTTTGATGCTTTAGAGTAGATATTTGTCATCTCACACATCTGTACTCTCAAATAGCATTTGTACCATGTCAGCACTAACAAACTGGATGCCCATCGCGGTCATAAAGAAGCAACAGCAATGACACCCCCAGAGCAGAGCAGAGAGGCGGAATAACGATGCAGACTTGATGCCTAGAACAGGCTGTTTTAAGGTGGGGATATGAGAGGTAAAGGCAGGAAGAGTTTAAAACTCTCTGCTGAGTATTTCTTAAGTTTGCAGAGTTGAATTTTACAGTAATTTCAGTAATACACTGTGAATACACTGAATTCTGACATGTGACAACTTGGACTCAAAGTAGGTATAAGTGAGTCTGCTGAGCTGATGGTTCAGCTCTAATTATCCACCTGATCTTCAGTGACAAGGGAAAAAAGTCTGACTTCAACTCTGTTACAAATGCTCACCACATACGTTGGGTAATCACTAATTGAGATTTGAACATTACCCCACATTTTATTCTGTTTTTGACGGATAACTGCAGTTTATTCTAAAACATCGGAGACAACATCAGACTGCTGAGCCAAGAAAGTATTCTTGCACAACATTTCAGCCCGGCGTCTCACACTGCAGTATGTCGGTTTCCTGACCTACATAAGGTTGAAATGTTGCACAAAAAAAAGCTACTGCAAGAGTCAGCGAACGGCTTTACTTTAAGACCGGGAAAATCCCCTTTCAGATCCATTTAATTGGACTTCAAAAAAAGTATTTTACCCCACGGATTTCTGACACCCAACACCGTCCCTAATCTGCTAACACCTTAATGGGAACCTAACTTGGATGATGCACCGAAGAGGGCTGAGCGTGGGTCACGGGATTTATCAGCTCACCCATCACATTTGAATAAACCATGCTGATAATTACAGGAGGATCAACATTCGGGCCAAAAAATCATCTCATCGTGTAATTTCCAACATTGCCATTGGCAGGGGTTTTCCCGCACTGAAGATTTCCAACAACAACTGATCGTATCTGTTGAAAGAGGTGAGTATTAACAGACGTAGCAACATCCTGTCTGTATCAGTTTTGTGGCTGTTGTACACATCAGCCCAGGAAAACAGACATCTATGTCTACAACAGCTGGTTCTCAAAGACAGAGAAGCCCTGGTCTGCTGGTTTTAACAGTCTGCTACTAAGAAGTTTAGAAACAAAGTGCATCAGCTTGTCCTCACTGCTTCAAGCCTCCATCCAGGGCTTTTCCTAAGAAGCAAGACCGGATCCTGGTCAGAAAATCGAAGACTCAAAAAACCCACAACAGCATTTAAGTAGCAAAAGAAACTCGAAGCTACTGCGGACATCAAAAGCCACGACTGACTCTACACAAGGGGAACACCCTCAACATGAATACTAGCTTATGTTGCTGTTGCAATAACTCCAAATCCAAACAAGTAATTACAAATGCAGCCGCTGGATTTGTCTGTTTCTGTGTGTGTGTGTATGTAACATTATTTTAAGGAAGCTGATCTGCTAGTTTGGTGCGCCACCCCCCACCGTCAGTAGTGAAATAAGGCTCTTATCTGAGCCCTCATTACTTTAAAGCTCGTTAAAACCTGCCTCCTCCGCAGCACGGTGAGCGAGCTGAGTGAGTGTGTGTGAGCATGAGAGCAAATTTGTGTGTATGAATGAATTAAAGACAGAAGAGGGGAGGGAGGGAAAGAGAGATGGATGAACAAAGGGAAAGTGGGTGCTGCGGTTGATGCCTGCGCACTGAATCATCTCGCTCTGCTTTCATTTTCTCTGTTAAGGAATATCATTAGACAGAATAATCTGTGGGGAGATATGAAATGTATTTAGTTTTAGCGTGAACGTGAGACACAGGTGGGCTGAAACTAAACTGAAAACACAAATTGGGGGAAGGAAATGGTGACCAGCCACAAGCCAAACACCAAATAAAAGTCTGCTCTTTAGTCTGCTCCGCTCACGTAAATGCAGTTTTGGCCTCCAAATGATTGATTATTTCAATGTTAATCAAAACAGTTAATTTTGGACAATGCGCTAAAAAGACAGAGTAAAGTTTAAATGAGGTGAGAACTAAATCCGTCTAAAAATTGGACCTAAAACTGGGAATGTTATGGAAGCTTCTGAGCTGATTTAAGTAAAAATACCAGTTTTGTTTTTGGTGATTACACAACAGGCAGATAAAAAACTACAACTTTTGGCGCCAGTCAACTTAAGGTGAGGGTTAGGTCAAGGGGATGAGCCTTTGCATAAGTTTCGTTAAATATTGGATCAAAATTCTCAGCTACAGAGCAATATTTTAATTCTAAATGCAACCAAAGCATTACAAACACACTGGAGCTCTACCATGTAACTGCGTAACTTAAGCATTTAGAACTGAGCCATAACCTGAGGATGCAGCGGAGTCCCAATAAAACACAGCTACCTGACTTACTTATTTCTCTTGTCTCAGCACACCTTACCTGAGGATACAAAGGAAGATCTGGAATCATGACTGCTGCATTGATCCGACACAGAATAACACAGCGCGCTCTGCCGATTATCTGGCTACGTGACGCTGTTAAACCTAATACACTAACACACACACACTCACAGTAGATACAGTAGACCTCAGTGCTGGCTGGCTGGCGGGCAGACAGGTGGTGTGCAGATAATGCTGTCTCATTAGAGGAGTGTACTAAAGCACTCAGAGCTGGCCAGGAAATCCACTTAGTAGAGATGGGAGCAGGACGGCTGGGAGGACCTCAGAGAATGGGAGTTGTGGAAGGAGAAAGTGGTGGTGGTGGTGGCGTTGTCTGTAGCCGAGTCAGCACGGATATTCCTGAAAGTCACGTGACCGCATTGATCCTCAAATGGAAACGTTTTGAGTAAATGTCCAGTGTCTTACTTACACCGCAGGGCGGGCAGATTAATGTGTAGCCCAAAACGGCAGATGCTCTCACTGAGCCAGCGTGCTGCCCCTCTGCCCCCCCGGCCAGTGACAGCGACACTGTTCGTTACATGGTGTGAACATTGATGACATTACGGTGGGGATCCTGCAGGGTGTCGCCACTGTCCCGACCTTTGCGGCTATCTGATATTAATGACTTCCTCTTAGACAGTCAGTCACCTTCACAGTCACTCGACCGTCCATTAAGCCAATAAACAAGGCTGTCATCGCACTGTCAAATATCGCCGCTGTGACTTTGTAGCATGTACCACTTAGCATTGTGCTAATTCTACTCTTAAATACAGTGGAACGGTTATTCAATTAATGAATTCGATTGACAGCAAGTTGATCAGCAACAATTGTCTGACCTGATATATGGAAAGATTATTTCCAGTTTTGGACTGTTGCTTCAACAAAAATCAACCTCTGAAGGAGTCAACTTGGGCTTAAGGACAAAGCAAAAAAGAAAGTTACACATTTCTGAGTCCTGATGGTTAATTGTGGATATTTCCTGGATTCTTGGCTCGTCTATGACAGAAACGAAATATCTTTGGGTTGTGAGGACGTCGTCTTGAGCTTTAGGAAACTCATCGAAAAAAAATTCACAATTTTTCTACCTTTTAAAGATCATACAACTAATTGATTATTCAGGAAAATATTGACAGATTAATCAAAAATTAAAACAATTGTTTGCTGTAGCCATAAAATATGGCCTCAAAAGGAGTATTGGTACAAGAGTAAATGAGAAGACAGAGGCCACTTCTTAGTTTCATATGTGTGACATATACACCAATATCACATGTCTACAATAAACTGCCTGGTCAAAGTGATTTATAGCTCTAGCACCAGAATCAACACAACATCACATGCTCCGAACATGTTCTGGTCCAAGTTCTGCCAAAGTCAATTAAAGATATACTTTTTACATTTAGTGCCAGTTCACTTCGAGTTAGATGAGAAGCTTGATGCTACTTCTCAGTGTGTGCTCTGAGTGTAAAGCTAAGGCCAGGAGATGATTATCTTGGCTCAGCATTAAAAAGGTGCACTGTGTAGTTCTGGGGAAGAAAGAAAAAGAGAGAAAGATCTTCATTGACTGCTTTTTTTGTGCTAAAATGAAACTCTCTTTGTTTTCAAGACTGAATAAACAGAATAAACAAACTGACCCTAAAGGACAATTTCAAACTGGTTTTACTTTGTTTATATGTGTAGTGTATCTCATGTTTATTCTGCGCAGAAACAGATCATGAAAGTGGCCTCAATCTCTTCAATCTTGAGAATTTGTTGAAAAAATTTACAAGTTAAAAGAAGAAAAGTGAGAAAGGGGTAGGGACATATAAGTTTGACTTCTACCTACTACTTTTCGGACACTTTTACTTTTGTTGTTTTGATTTTTGGTTCAAAATAAAGCACTTCATTCATTCAGTCATTCTTTCCATCATCTGTTATCTTTATCTCGGCAGGAAGGGGAATAAGGATATTTCCCAGGATGTCAAACTATTTGAGTCAATCAACAGTCAGAGAGGACCAATCAGTCTGTCAACGTGCAAACAGCGAGTCGGTCTATGAATTGTTAGTCAGCCACAAACTGACTCAACTATTCAGTAAGCGAATCATCTCACGCTCTCTGAAATTGACCTTTACGCAACAACTGAAAAACATTCAGGCGCCATCAACCCCTGCTCAGAGTCGGCAGACAGTCAGTGACGAGCACGCAGCCAGTCCAGAAGTCAGTCGGTCACTTTTCCTCCTAGTACTCAAAAGATTCTAATCAATAGACAGAGCAAGTGTTTAAAGTAGAGGAATGAATGAATGAATGGACCACAGCCATCAGCCCATTATGTTCAATGAGCGCTAGAACGCCGCGCTGTAATCAAGCCAAAAATCTTGTTCCCACAGTAGCACATCAAAAATACAGACACCAAAAATATGTTTGGGTGTGAGTAGATCTGCATGCACAAGCACAAACCACAAGATTCCTTTAATAAGTAAAATGTGCACACACACTCCCCCTTCAGTCTCTCACACACACTCATATACACAGCGCAGTTCTTAACGTCAGTATAGGTATCAACTGTAGCATCATTTAGGAAAGAACAACATCAATTTACGAAAAGAACAAGAATTGCCTGTAACTGTTACGTGTGTGTGTGTGTGTGTGTGTGTGTGTGTAGATATATAGTGTTTTTTAAGCCTTTGCATGTGAAACTGTGCCGAGGCCCCAGCAGCCGTTCATACTGAATGGAAGTGAGACGGAGATAAAAGCTCTTTACTGAGAAGAAACTAATGTGAGCTGCAAGTCGAGCGAAAAACAAGAGGAAGTGAAAGAAAGAGGGGGAGGAGACAAGAAAAAAGAGAGAAAGAGTCTGCATGAGAGGACACGAGGAAGGACAGAATGATAGAGGAAGGTGGGGGGTTGATGGATGAGAAGTAAAGCAAAGAAGAGGAGTGTGAATCCGTGGCCGAGGAAGAAGGGAAGGATCGAAGAAAAAAATACAGTGATTATATGAGGATATATGAGTAAAGCCAAGCCCTGATTTCACACAGTGTGTTATCCTACTAAAGAAAATGTACACTTGCCTACTTAATTTTACAAGGAAACAGCTTTGTAAAGATTCTCAAAGACTCTTGGTTTCAGTGTAAATCCATTTGACACAGCCTCTAACCTCCTGACCTACAGCATGTGATGATATATTGACCATCAGCTAAAAGGGGACACAACAGGAATAAATCAGATTAAGATAGAAGTAAAACAGGAGCAGGCACTTTCTGCTGCTAAGATGGAACAGACTTGTTATCCAGCGTATTTGTGGCGACAAAAAAACAAACATATTTTTGATAGGAAGTCAGCGCGTCTCCAGCCCTGTTGGAGGTGACACAACTCTGCATTTTCAACGAGACCTCGGGACAATTTCCAGCCTTATTTATGGCAACAAAAAACAGATATTCTTTGGTTCTCTGGGCATATTTGCAGTAACAAAACTGGGTGTTGTTTCTAATGAGACCTCAGGACAATTTTCAGCCGTGTTTATGCAGACAAAAAAAGATATGTTCGACAGGAAGTCAGGACACCTCCAGCTATGTTTGAGGAGACCAACCGCTTTTTTTTTAACAAGACCTCGGGACATTTTCCAGCTGTGTTTGTTGCGACCAACTCAACTATTTTAACCAAAAACACGATCTTTTCCTTTTTTGATGTTCATTAAATTAAAAGAAATGTGAACAGAAATCCAACAAAACAAATACAATAACATTTCTGAATTGTTTTTTGATATAAAATCTTTCTTTCAACCACAATACTTAAATTATCTGAAAAAAAAACCTAAATATTAAAACCTTTTTTCTTCTGGGTCTCATGTGTGTCCATGCATTTTATCCTAAAACACTGCCTCTGCCCATTTAATAACCCCTAACAAGACAATTCCCATTTTAAGTGTAATCTGTCCGCCTCAGGTAATCCATATCAATCAATGATTCATCAACAGATCAGTCAATTCCCAGCCCCCCCTCCCCACTGACTCACTCCTGCATGGTGACAACACAATGACTCAAACTCAGCCTCTGCCTCAAACTCACCCTCTGCCTCATTCTGTAACAAAGAGAAACACATTTTCTCCCAGCAGAAGCGCAGACTGGGTGAAATCGTCAGTTGACTTTCACATCCACGTGTGGTTTAATGCAAGCTTGGTGTACAACGCTTTGCTGTCTTCCACCCGAGTGAAATGAAACCGATCAGAAGGCAAGACTAGGCTTTATTTACAGACTGACACAGGTGAATGAACACAAGATTTAAAAGGATCGGTGACTGCTTGGGTCAACCTGTTTTAGTGACCGCTGTAGATGTTTAGTGTATGTCTCGGTTCTGCTTTGACAACAGCAGCTTAGAAAGTCCAAAGAGGATCATTTTGCTCCACTCCTCATTTGGACACCCATTACTGTCGACGTTACACATGTGAGCGTGTGTAGTTTTGAGTCAGATGTGTGTGTTTTAGAACTTTTTGAGCTGCTTTACCTAGCTCCATTTGACAACACTATTTTTTAGAGATGTTACCTGGTCCAAGCACGACAACAAAGTTCTGGTTTAAACATGAATAGTGCAAAGCCTTTCCAGACGATGTTTAAGTCAAGAAAACTTCTTGCAGTTGATGCTGCCACTCAAAACTCAGGTTGAACCAGCACCTAAAGCTGATGTTGTGTTAAAATGAGCCAAGTTTGGTGTTTTAAATACATGCCGAATTGAAAACTAGTTCACATTTATTAGAAAAGACCTTTCAGTGTTCGACTTTCATCTTTATAACCCCGCTGATATGTAACGCAGCACTAAATCGCATTTTTTTAAATGGAGTTCGGCATTCCATCCTGACACTGTTGACATGAAATAGAAAAACCTAAAGATGTAAGAAAACATACAATGTTAGACTCTCTTCACCAGGATCTACCTTTCCACTTACCATATCATAGACGTTCAGGATGATCGGCTCGTTTGCCATCACGGGCATCAGGATGTTCTCCCCCTACGTCCCTTCTTCTCTTCGGGTCTTCCTCCCCCCGCACACCCCCCTACCCCTTCCGTCGGTGCGAGATCCAAACTCTCGCCCTCCCAAAAATAGACCTTACTCCTCCCCTTATCCCTGGCACATTCACGACAGATGATCAGCTTGATAATTCAATTTCACAACCCGGTGTAAAAAACGTTGCGGGTCGGTGGATGTTTTTACCCTCCAACATCTGACTGGCTTTGTCCGAATCGCCCCGGTGACGGAGCAGCAGGCAGCGGCGGACAGATGAAGCCACTCGCTTGTCAAAACGATCTGACTTGCTAAACCCGTTCAGCTACCGAGGTCGAAGTGAAAAGGCGGACTTCACCGAGGGATTCTTGTCTTCTTGGAGGCGCGCTGGCACGACAAAATCGAAAATTCATGTTCGCAAACGAATTATTCAACAGAATGACATAATGCTGAGGTATCAAAACAGTATTTCCTCAGCAGGAATGACTTGCTACTCCCTTATTAGCTAGCTAACGGTAGCGCTGGAGCTGGCAGGCAGGATGCGACTGCTGGGAGAAAGCTGGACGCTGAGAGGAGTGGGCGAGCGGAGCGGTGCGATGACTCCAAGCTCGATTAATCAACCTTGGTGCTCCTTGTGCATCATGGGTAATGTAGGTTTTCGATTAGATGCAACAAACAAAAACAGCGTCCAGCACCACGAACTGAACCAAAACGAAGAAACTTCACTATATGGTCAAAAGTATGTGGACACACTTAAGTTACTATTCGGTCTGAGACTGTTTTAAGGGTTTGGACGAGTTCCTGTAGTTCCAATTTAATGTTGCAACATGATTAGCGCTGAAATTATTGGTCTATTAATCGATTACTTGTTCAAAAGAAAATTAATCAGCAACTATTGTAATAATTGAATAATAACTTGACTCATGTTTAAGCAAATATACCATAATAAATTATATATACATATCACTGGTTCCAGCTTCTTATATGTGAATATTTGCTGAATATAAATGTTTTCTCCAACAGGAAATGAATACCTTTGTTTTCTGGGCTTTTGTTTTGACACTCAAACTGATTGGGCAACAACTGCCGATTATTCTCACTTTTAATCGTTTCATCTGTAAAATGTAAAAGTAACAAATAAATAAATCAAAACTGCTCATCAACAATTTCCCAGAGCCCAAAGTGACATCTTTAAATTGCTTCTTTTGACCAACCAACTGTACAAATCCCAAAGACTCTATATTTACTCTCATAAATGACAAAAAGCAGCAAATCCTTACATTTCTGATTAAGATGAAGCCAGCAAATGTCTAACATTTTTGATGACTGAAATGAATCATCACTTATTAAAATGAATCCCAAATAATATATCAATATTTAAAAAAAACACAAAAAAAACAATCATGTATCATAAAAATAGTCATTACGCGGTTTAAATTTTGCTCTTTACTGTTCAACATGCCAATCCAGGCATTTAAATCCACTTGACTAAGGTGTAAGTGACCTTAGTGACCTAACTGACCTCACTACCACCCTTGTGGCTGAATGGGAGCAAATTTGTGCAGCCAGGTTCCAAAATCCTTCCTTCTCAGAGGAGTGGAGGCTGCTACAGATCACACGAGTGTAATGTTTGAGTGTCCACATACTTTTGGCCACAGAGTGTACATGAGTTTGCAGCTCTTCAAGGTAAGGCAGCACACATGCATCACTCATTTTAAATGAATAAATCACATTGTTTCTGACTGAATACTTGGAAACAGTGGAGTCATTTTATTAGCCACTTTTCCTTCTTGGCCATGCATATGGAAGCTGAAATGTCTGCTTTTTGTGTTTGTTTTTTGACAGACAGAAGTTTTAAGACTCAGTCAACCTTACAATCCATCATCAACCTTTTCCTCAGTTTTTCCTGCAGAGTAGGAATGACCAATATTACAGTTAGTTCTCTGCTCGGATAAGTAGCAACAAGTTTCCATTCATTCATGAGCCTTGTTCCTCAGACTCATGAGCTGTTCTGGTTGTTTTCTTCTAGCAGTTCCATGAGTGTCTCCTGGTTGGAGAACTCCTGTAGAGACGAGTTCATCTCATCCAGCAGATCCTCTCCCAGCAGGAAGCTCTTGATGTCGTGCACGGTCATGCCGATCCGGTGGTCTGTTATACGGTCCTGGGCGAAGTTGTAGGTCCGAATCTTCTCTGATCTGCCTCTGGTACCAATCTGAAGGAGGAGAAGGAAGAGATGGAAAATGAAAAATCAGTATTTTGTTTTATCCAGGGGTTGTAAGAAAAGTTCCCTTACCTTCTTAATTTTCATATTGTACTTTACATTTGACCTTTATTTTGCATGTTTTTGGTTTTGCTGTCTTTATTTGGGTATGAAAATCAGTGTCTTAGATCTTTCATATATTAATGCAACCAATATTTTGGAACTAAACCACTTGTCACACCTGTATTTTATATAATATTTGACTGCCTCCACCTGTAGATTTACATTATGATGCATATATCTCACCTGTACTTTACGCTGGTTGTAGCGTTTGCTGGTCGCCTCCTCCAGCTTCATGCTGTACAGTTTTGCTCTCAGAGCCTTCATGGCTTTCTCCCTGTTCTTCAGCTGGGACCGTTCCTGCTGGCACTCTGCAACCACACCTGACAAACAAACACACATGCGTACTCTTTTCATGTGGCCATCCCATTTAACATGTATTAGTAGACAGACCCATGTATGCAGACAGCACTAAAAAGCTTCTTAATCTAACTTTGATAGTTACACTTAACTGTAACAAAAAACTACTTACAGCAGTCTTATC
The DNA here is from genome assembly GCA_039737535.1 of Lagodon rhomboides. Taxonomy (NCBI): domain Eukaryota; kingdom Metazoa; phylum Chordata; class Actinopteri; order Spariformes; family Sparidae; genus Lagodon; species Lagodon rhomboides. The sequence continues at coordinate 19,505,763 of CM077796.1, read as the reverse complement.
ATTAAAAATCCAGAAATATTTTGGTGCACTGCTTCTAAGTTGGATACTTTTGTTTCTAAAGCTTGAAAAATCGTTGGAATGGTTTATTTGTTTAGTATTAAATGATATATGTTGCTAATCTGTTTTCCTTTTCAAAAATAATGGTGTCTTGTAAGCCTATTTGGGCATATTGTTTGTGCAGGACACAATAAAAACAATCAATCAATCAACCAGTCCCAAGTTTATAAACACAATAATGCTGTTATTTAAAATCTAAACATTCAACAACAATGTCATGGGAGGACGAAGAAGGAGTTCAAATTTCCAGTGTTGAAGAAACTTAAAAATTAACAAACGGCTTGTCCTTTGGTCTTCGTTATGTTACATGTCACACTCACACACACGCACATGTATTAACAGCATTGTCAGTGAATAGAACTGTAATTTTTTGTCAAGCTTTATTTACCTGTTGGCAGATGGACCATTCTGACTGCACTGTCTGTGGTGTTGACATGTTGACCTCCAGCTCCACTCGCTCTCTTAGTTTCTATCCTCAGGTCCTTCGGGTTAATCGTGAAAGAAATCTGACAAAACACAACAACACACATAATTTGCTTACATCTAAATGAACATCTGATGAGCAAAAGAACAAACCTATTCCTAAAGGACCTCCCTGCATTACAAAAATTAGTGTTAACAAAACAATATTAAAAAGAGAAACAGGCCCTGAAATAAAAAAAAAAGATGTTGAACTGTGTTTTTACATGATCTGTGATGATTTCTGTAGAAACAAAAAAAGTTATTTTAAAAGCAAGAAGGAAAAGTGTTACATAACATACATTAATTAGACTATAACCAAGCACTTCCACCATGTAAAGTTCTACCTCAGTGGGTTGGGGCAGTACAGCCACAGTCATGGTGCTGGTGTGCATTCTGCCCTGTTTTTCAGTCTTGGGAACCCTCTGAACTCGATGGACTCCGGCCTCAAACTTCATCCTCTTGTAGCTCTGAGGGCCACTGACGCTGGCCGAGGCGTGACGTAGTCCACCTGGTCGTGGGTAAATAAATAACAACCAATAAAGGAACATTACAGCCAAATGGTGGCAGTGACATGCAGCTATTTCAAATGTTTATGTCAAAGTGGGGGGGCTTAATATGCTTATTTAAGAGTTTGTAGAAATGTCTACATTTCCTTTAAAATGTGCTAAATGTGCCACTTCTTCTGCCGATATTATATGCAGGAAGACCACAGTAGATGGGCTCCCCCTAGTGTTTAGTGTCACTCACTGCAATAGCGGTTGCAAAGTAAAAAACAGGAGGGGGTTATATTTTTTGGTCGACATACACAGCTCTGTCTAACTCTTATCACATCCGTACTTATAGTCACTCGCTGAAACACCAAAATATGTGTTTGTTACTCATCACTCACCATTGTTCCTATGTAGAAACACCAGATGACATTTAATTAACTCTGTGATGTTTCTGATGTGTCCATGACCAGGTAAATCCAGAGGAAAAGCAAGTAGTCAAGCTCTCTTAACAGAGTTATCCTGACTCCTTTAATTAGACTATAACATAATAGCTGCATAAACAGTATTGCTTTATTTTGTCTGAAGTAAGAAAAGCCACAAATTTAACCAGTTCCAGTTTTATTTGGCCAGGTTTCATGATGTCACCACCCCGATACAACGGAGGTGAAAAATGAAATGTGTTGGGGGAAAATTGTCTGTTATGCTGCTGTTTGAGACCCTTAAATCTGGCTGTAATCACGAGTGTCTGTGTCCACTAACCTATGTCGCTGGTCATGTGCTCCAGGACGTCAAAGGACCAGCCGTGGTGCTGAGCGTAGCCCTGGTACATGTCAAACACCTTCAGCAGAGAGGGGACATTACAAGTCACTTTGTTAATACACAGATGTTGTAGGGTTTTATTTTTGTTTCTTTTATTCACATTGCCACTTATTCCTTCTTTATTTATTTGAAGGATCCTTCTGATATCAAATATGAGGGCATATCGGTAAATAAGGGCATTCCCGAGACTTATAAATATTCCTTTTTGGTTTTCTGTCATTTACAGTGTCCTGATCCTGAATTTGCAATTGTGTCTACCTTATAGTAAGATGTATTTATAGTTCTCTTTCTAAATAATGTGCTGTTAATTCCTTGTTCAGGTTTTATTTTAAAGTCTACAATCTCAAAAAGAACAGTTTAAAAATAGTGAACCATATTCGTGAAACTTCCAGACCTCAGCAGTGAACAGCATGGCCTCCTGACCCCCGACACCAGCTGTAACCTCCAGGACGAGGTCGCTCATATCTGCCTCCTCCTCAGGGATCAACAGATCCAGGATCTGATGCGTGAAGCAGGTTTATTTGAAATAAAGATAAACAAGACAGATGTGATGTGAGAAGAACAGGATACAAAGTAAAGGACCAAAAAATGTGTCACAGTTTTACCTTTTGACTAAGATCTTGGATATCTTGGAAACAGCCTTCTCTTTCCAGCTCTGCCAGTTCTCGCAGGGCTGGGTCTTCATCTATGAGGAAAAACAAAAGACATACAGTGAACTAGGGTTACTCGATATGACGATTTACACATTGAGACAATATAAAGTTATCAGCCATCAGAACTGTGATTAACTATTAACATAAAATAACGTAAAATAATTGAATTAGTGATATTCCAACAAATACCCACATTCAAACTTTTTTCTGTGGTCTTTCTGTGGCAGCAGCAGAGAAGACTAACCTTTCAAGAGCATCTCAGTCTCGGTGACCTCTTTTTGTTTGGCCTCTAGTTCTCTGATGCTCTGGATAAGAGGAGCCAGCAGGGACACTTTGGTCCTCTTGGTCCTCAGTTCGTCTTCACTGAACTGCTCCTCCGTCTTACTGCTGTTGACCGCTCTCAAACATTCACTGTACTCCGTCTCCATCTTCTTCAGGTATTGCTGCAGAGACTTCATGGCAAAAAGCTCCTCCACCGACAGTAACTTGGCCACCATCAAGGGTGTAGCAGTGTGAAGATTTCTTGTTCTGCTACCGTGATTATTAATGTGGAATTTAAGAGTTTGACTGATGGCATTTGGTGGCTTCTGGAAAACACTAAATATACACTGCTTTCCTCTCGGAAGAAAGTTTAAGGCTCTTCTGTAAGCCATCTTATAAGCAGATGTCTTTAGAAGATTCACTCTGTGGCAAAAAAAACAAAAACAGATCCCGATATGACTTTCCTCTGGAACATGTTCCTCCCTAGTCCGGAAGAAACATGCGGCCAAATTTCATTCAAAAATGTTAGAATTTTATACGTTTTTATTTCTATTACAGATGTGGGTGCCTGGGGTTGCTATATTAAGAGGTATAATGTATCCAACAAAGTCATTCTTGAAATCGGTGTGACAAGCAGCGCTATATGTTGCAGTTTGAAATAATGATATTTCAGGGGATTTATGCGGAAGACGACAACCACAGCACAAACTGTTAATTAATTATTTTTCTTTAAATTGTGGCCTAAATGAACTGCTACCTTGCGTTGTTGCGATTAAAGTTTGGATTTCACCCTACATAACAAAATGAGAGCATTTAAGAAAGTAAACAACTCACTATAATCTTGAAATCAAATTACAAACGTTCAAATGTTTCCGTTATTGTTTTCCGGTCATCTGTAATATCGGCGTGGCTCTCACGAAACAGGTTTAATTCAGAAATTGTCTAAAAACTGTCTAGTAACATGTTGTTAATGCTTATTAGAAAAATACTGTTCCTTTACCACCTTGCTGTAGGGCGCAGACATGTTGAATCTGGCACGCATGCGCAGTGAGTAAGACATCTTCTTCTACGGACAAAATTACAGCCGTCTCCAAGACATGAGTTTTACACTTTGCAACAAACTAAAATCAGGGACTGACTGTGCTGCGCATATGCGGTTACATGAAAAGGACAAATTAAAAGATTCTAATGAGATTAAGATGAGACTATAAATTGTATATTGTATTGTATATATATTAAGAATATGCACCATCTACAACAAATAGAATAAACTTCTTACAACTTGGGAATGATGCAGGACTTAAGGCCTTTTGCATTTCAGTTGATATTTTGTTTCACTGGTGCATACTCAGTCGGCTAATTTGCCTGTGCTGTCCTGAAGTAATTAAAATGTGTGTTAAAATGGAAATTGGACCTTGAAATGAAAATAGGATTGATGTAGGGATCACCATTTAATTAGCATTATGCACTCCAGGGTGTAAAGATGTTAAGCTATAGGGCTCAAAAGGTGCCTCCTCCTCACCTCTACATCCACAACTTCACACATTTTCTGGTACACTTGTCTAGACTGTCACAGGCCTCAAATAGTTTTCTCATTTCCCCTTTCAGCTGTTAGATATTTACAACACCCAACAGAGTCTGGTTATGAGTGGGGATTGTTGAGTTGTCATCTTTGTCTTTACCGGATAACACAGATCACAGAATTAAAGTGAAAGGCTTAATGTGAAACAAATGAGGGCCTACCCCATCCCGCAACTTCACCCATGTCTGGTTTCTATGAAGGAGCCATTCACACATTCCAGACAGACGTGTGAACAGAACTGTCTTGTGAATGAGAAGGCTTTTAGCTCTTTTTTTTTTTAACAAACAGTGGGATTCCTGTCAGAACTGAAGTCTCATTTTTTTGTGTTTTCCTCGTCAGTTAGAAGTTGTTTCTTAGGTCACTTTAGCTTTTTTTTTATTCAACTGAGCGGTGTGATGCAACCTGAAACTGGGCTCTGTGGGGGAAGTGTGGTCTTTCTTGCCTAACGCATCTGTAAAAGTTTCAATTATAGCCGCTTTTATGAACAGCTCATGAATAGTGAATAGACTGAACAAGCTGAAACAGTATAATAAATATACATTAGCTATCTGAATGTTGTTAAGTGTATTTCACATTTGAAAACAATTAGGTTATTTTAACATGAACTCCTTTAGAAATATTAAGTTCAAGAGATGTTACATGGAATTTTTAATATTTACCGTCCACTACCATCACCAATAATCCTGTTTATAGTATGATGTAGCCTTATGTTCAATTCGGCTGAGGTTTGCTAACTTCAAATACATCGGCTGTGTAGTTATAACTCAGTTTATATAAGCCATGACCACTGTAGCAATCCGTGCAGAGGCCATTTTCATTTGCGTTTCACGTCAGATGGGAAATACCAGCGGAAACACGTCGACTGCGCGCAACGTCACAACGTCAGCTCCCATTGGTTGACGTTTTAAAGGGACAAACACCCACTTCGCTCCGATTGGTTTGCGCCTTTTGTGCACGGATTTCAAATAAGAGGGAGTCACTGGCGGATTTTTTCAGTTGAGGAGTATTTAACTTTTGCAGAGCGGGTCTCAGCCGAGAGTTAGCTCAGCGGCTAAAAGGAGGGAAGCAAGAGTCTACTTTGGATAACGATATAAGCAAAGGTAAGAGGCTCCGCTTCATATCTTCCAGCCTCCGAACGACAAATGTTTATCTACGTGCATTATGATGATCAATGTTAGCTTGGCGGGGTACTAGCTGGGGCAGTTAGCGTTAGCGGCTGGTCGGTCGACTAATTAAATGTCGACTAATACTACAAACCTACACTATTATGCATTTCAGGATATTTATACTAATACCTGACTTCTATATTTAGTTGCTTAAGAGCTGACAAACTTGCTTCGTAGTTTCAAGCTACTTTCCACACAGACACTCTACGCGCGTAAAGTCGGCGGATAAAACAGCGGATATTTAACATGAAAGGTTCACTTGTTCTTGTATAACAGATTATATCCTGAGATGTTTCTCATTCTAAAACACAATTGTATGTATTTAACCTAAAGGCTGCAAACCGATGTCGCTTGTCCGAGTATCTTTACGTCACTGCAACCTCACCGCCAAATCTGCATCGCGCCAAAATCGACCATTTGATTTGTAAAATATTTGGCGGAAGACTTTCTAACTATACTCAATGTTAATGTTAACAGTTTAACATCAGTGTCGTTATGTGTTATTCCTTTCTCTCATGTCACAAAACGTACAAATTATCTCTGTTTAGAGGTAGCTAAGTTATCTTCCATGAGGGAAGCCATGTTGCTCTGTAGGCTTGACAGTCATATCTGAAACCTGACACATTCTCCCCATTTGTCTCCGTTTTATCCAGAAATCTACATTCTGCACAGTGTGTATGTTTCACTCCAAGGAAGTCACCATGAAATGCCCTCACTACAAGGCTACCATGGCCAGTAATCTGGAGAAAAGCTCTGCTTCTGTGGCTGGTGCAGCGTCCAGGGTGCTTCACCTCAAAGCTTCCCCAGTAAAAGAGCCCAACCCAATCAAACCCCAGTGTCCACCTGTAGCAGTGACCACGGTGTTGTTCTCTCTCAACAACAACACCAGCACAGTGCACAACAAGGAAAACAGCTCCAGCAGGGAGCATGATGGGACTCTGGATGAAGGGTTTGAGGACAGCGGCTATCTTTCTCTGCACAACAGTCAGATTGATGATTACCACGGGGATGAAGAGGATGACCACATGCAGGAAAAACCCACACTGGTTGCTGCACATCAAGAAAAGACAATATCACTAAAGAAATCTCCCTCTAAATGTCAAGGGAGGAAGAACTCGGGCCATCCAGTGTCTCTGGTGGCAGTCTCCCCTCCTGCGGTGTGTCATAGGACGAGAACAGCAACATACTCACTGTCATCCACCCCAACGGATCGTCACAACAACCTACCGATACTGAAGTTCCAGCAGGCTGCGTGTGAAGAGCTTGCCAAGAGCTATAAGAAGAATAAGAGGTAGGAATACAATCCCATATTGGCCTGTGAATATTCTCATTCATCCAGGTCATAATTATCTCAAGGAAATTGAATCGAACGCAACTGGATTTGGTTTTTGTCTTTGAAGACGTTTCACCTCTCATCCAAGAGGCTTCATCAGTTCATGCTCGCTTGACTAGGCTGGGACTAGTCCAACTAGCCGGTGTGGAGGTCCAGCTATTTAACCTCTTAGGCCTCCTAAGAGGTTAAATAGCTGGTCAAGCTGGTCATAGAGGTCAAGCGAGCATGAACTGATGAAGCCTCTTGGATGAGAGGTGAAACGTCTTCAAAGACAAAAACCAAATCCAGTTGCGTTCGATTCAATTTCCTTGAGACAATCCCATATTGTGATGTAATAGCTGGCACCACAGCCTTTTCTTCCTCCAGTAATTGGTCATACTGGGATGTACCCCATATTCTTAAGTTAAAATTTGGTTCTTAGCTTTTGATTATTATATGTTGAGACTTGCATCACTATGAAATTTTCAGTAAATAAATTTAAATTGTTTTCCTGTCTCAGGTATGACTGGAGCATCATCACAAAGGTAGCAGAGGATCATCTGTTGGATCGGGTGATTGGAGGCCAGATGGGCTGCGAGTATGTCGACGTGTTTTCGTCTCTCCTGTCCAGGAACATGAGAAGCATCCTGACCAACATCCTGTCCCTGCTAGGAGACATGGACCTCATTAGGTAAAATACAAATCCTTCACTATGTGGTGGTTGGGTTCATACCTACAAGGGATGAATGACCAATGTAAGTCTTGATTCTGTTTTCAAGATGTTGAACTGTGTTTTATCAATCTGCTGAATACTGAAAAGAGCAAGCAACTGCAGTAAACTATAAGACTAATTTGTATCTTCAAGAAAATAAGTACGGTAGTTGGGTTACATCAGGAATAAATGCTAGTTTTTGCCCAAAGTTTATACTTAACTGTCTTATCATAGGCGAATCACAGGAAGCTGTTTTGTGTGAGTTAAGATTAAGACAAGACCCTTTGAACAATGATACCTTTTCTCATCTCACAGCTGTAAGAAAGTGAGCAGGACGTGGAGGAAGATCATCTGTGATGATACAGCAGCTCTGAGCAGGTGTCAACAAGCAGAGCAGGCACTCTGGGTGAGGAAACACACACAGGCCCACACAAAAGACACACAAGCTGAGTTGTTGAAGAACTTTTGATGCCTTTGACTTTCATGTTCTAACAGGTAACATTTTTATTGTTCTTCAGGAGTCAAGGAGCTCTCTGAGACAAAGGGCCTGTGGCCTGACAAGAGACGTGGCTGTGTCAAGGGTGGTGCTGTCCTGCATGCAGACCCTGGCCTCCTCAAGCACTCCATCATCTTCAACCTCTTCTTCCTCATCCACCCCAAGCTGCAAGGTCAACAGACGGACGCTCCCCTCTCAGAAGAGCGGTACACCCAACTGTACACGCTTCAATGAATTCATGCAGGTGAGCGTCGGTACAGATCAAGGCTGCATTAACAGTTTTCATCAGTTTATTATGCTGCAGGTCCTATACAAAAGTATTAAATGTTATCTTGTAAGGTCTTTATTGCCACAAACATTTTATCTAATTCAGTTCATCCATCCTTTTGATTTTTTTTTTTGTCTTAATGAGTCCACATTTCTGATGTTGCAAATCTTTAAGCTGACCACTGAGCCAAATACTCTTATTATTTTATGCTTCTACTTATTTTTTGCAAAATGTAGATTACTCACTCTGATAACCATATTCCTACATAAAACCTTCCTCTGCACAGGAACAAACATTTATTACTTACCCGCAGTGCTTGATTAAGAAAAGGCTGAATCTGTCTTAAATAAGGAGAAAATGTTCCTGACAGGGTCTTTTTAAAAAGCATTACATTTGTGTCTTGTTTTGTTTAACCAAAAGTCCAAAACCCAAAGATAGTCACTTATACTATATCTTGAGACAAGAAAAGCCGCAAATCCTCACATCAGATTCATGCTATGGAAAATTTAGCAATGTACATTTGATTCTTTGGACTTTAACAAACCTGTATGTGTTTGTTCTTCTGTCCAGGCCGCCAGCAATCTGAAGCAGCACGAGTCTTTGCGTTCCTGCAAGCGCTGCGGCTCACCAGCAACACATTTCACCGAGGGTCAGAGGGCCAAATGTATACGTCCCAGCTGCCTCTTCGACTTCTGCACCATCTGCCAGGAGTCCTACCACGGCTCGACCCCCTGCAGAGTGGTGCAGCCCCGATCCAACTTCTCCTCCACCAAGACCACACCAATCATACCAGGCAGCGCTCGCAGCAAGAGGAGCATCAGGCGTCTGTGACGGAGCTAAACTGAGGTTTTATTCACTGACTCTTTTAACTGGGCGGGCCTCGTCAGCTCTGACAGCGGGGAACGTTTTTACACAAGCTCGAACTGGAAGGGATGTTTGTGCACCGTGGCACTAAAACTCTGTTACATGCTGAACTCTGGCGCTGCCCGACTGAATCAGCTGACTGATGCACTTGTTGAAACACTGCTGGGACAATCAACCAGAAAGTGCCATCTGGCTAAAACTGTTGTCGTCTGTGAGCGACAAACATGTGCCAAAAAAAGAGAAATGCAGTCTAATAGGCTTTAAATTGTAAAGTTTTATTATATTTTAAAATGAAATGGATGTACAGTTATTGTATTTTAAATAGTTTTGCAAAGGTTTTTTAATAAATGTTGATCCTCAGGAGGTCTTAAAATGTTCATATTTGCTGTATTTGTATTTCCTGTAAATAGACGTTTCATAAAACCTAACTCGTGTTTTTTGTTGTTCTTCAATGCTGCATTAATCCCAGAGCTGACAGCAGACTTCAGTTTGTAGTGACAATAGATTCTGCATCCTTCAGTCACAGAAGCCGTTACATGAAGATGAGTTTCTTTTCTTTTCATCAGAAGGAACAAATAAGTAATTTACCTTGACTTGATTCCAATTTTGTTCAACCTGACGATGGGTTGTTTGAAAAAACATGAAGAGAAAATGGAAATGCGTTTAGATTTTAAAACAAACCTATTGATATAACTAAATACGACAAGGTTTATTTCAGTTCTTTCTTTTGGAAGTAGATCAATTTTACTTTAAGGACTAATAACATAACAAAGATTCAGACTTAAGTTTATTAAACTTGGAAACATTTCTTTTTTCTTTTCACACAAATATACAGAATGTGGTGGGCAAAACATTTAACAAAAATAGTATAGTGATATAAATAGTCGTGGTCTCTAATGGTGTCACTATCGACATGCTAAGGCTGCACTTGTCGCACAACAGTTTTACAGTTGTCTGCTAGGAGCTTGTAGGAGAATAATTCTGTTTATGAACATCTTTGACTTAGACCGTAAACAGACAGCCTTAAAGATTTTGCTCATTTAAGTTTATTAAGTTTATTCACCACAAGTCATGATGTGGTGCCCTGTGTTCAACTAAAGCCTGGGATTTTAATTATTACATGGAGAGGAACAACCTTTTGGACATTTCTTATTCTGTTCTGCAAATGGGAACACAGTTTTACTGTTTGTGTCACCCATTCCCAAATTCTGTCTTGTTTCTAATATATCTAAATAAGTATGAAGAAAAACACAGCAAGGTACCGTCTTTGGTTAGATTATCTAAAATGTCAGTCACTTGCAGGTCTTGATTATTCTTCACCAGAGGGCACCATTGTCTCCTTCCTCTCAATCTCCTCATCTGTGTCGGAGTCTCTCCTCGCTATGACTTCCTTGATTTACATCTCACAACTTTTTGTTTCAGTTTTTCTGAAATTCAGTACAAAACCTAAAAGTAAGGTTTTCACTGCTGCATACTATAATACAATTAACTGTCTTTATACAACAGACTGCATACAAACACTATCACAGAAGTGGTAAAATTCACTTCCAAACAATTAGTCAAATTCCTACATATGATGATGAAATTATATATACTGCTGGGAAATACTAAAAAAAATGTGATAATAAACGAGCCAAGGTCACATTGTCCTTGCTGGATTTCCATCATACTTTTATATTTTATTACATTGCATCCTGTTATTAAAAAGATTTTAAAAAGTCTTACATTAAACTTAACTGCTCGTCCTCTGCGGAATCAATTTCCGTCTTTCCTTTTGTGATACCAAATAACTGGAACACTTTCAACTCTTGGATTGTCTCACATTGTGTTTATTATATCACTCTCTTGTTATGTTATTCGTCATGCACTCAGAGTGTACTTTTAGAGTCCTTTATAATGAATTATGATGTTTCCTCACTGGCACTTAAATTGCCACCAACATGTGATTTTTCATCCCAAAGTAAATCATAGAGTTTCTCTGCAAATCAGCGGATTCATTATTAGTTGGCTTTGGTTTCAAGAGAGAGAAAAGACAGAAAAGAGAGACCTTTTGCAGTATAAAATCATCTTTCATCACTAAGAATCTGGCCTGGAGCTCTGGGGAAAGGCCCATTCAACACAAACACTGCAGCCTTTACAAAACAAATCCTCCCAGGATTAAAATAGCCTCCGCCAGTTTCCCCTTAAAAAAGAAAGTTTGCTTGAATTCTTCATCACTTGTTTAGGAGAGTAATGAAGCCGCAAATAGCACCACTGACATTAGACGGTTACCTCTGACATTTACAGGATGACCCATTTGTCTCTCGTGTGTCTCTCTCTTACAGCAGAGTTGCGGTGTGTAACGTGTGTTTTGTTGTGGTGACGCACATCAACATCAGTCAGCTTTCACTCATGTGTCAGCTCTCGCATGGAAGTCGTTCCTGATCGGCTGAATGCCCTGTGACGTGGAAAACCTGCCTGCTCTCAGAAACGTTGCACCACACAATCACAGAGCTCACCATGAAAAACTGTACCACCTAATGTTTACTTTTTATATCATACGGGTTCAGGTTAGTACTTTCACTTTTTTCCAGTTGAGCATCATTTATTTCAGTTGCAGGTGTAGCTGAAAAAAACAGTCGTACCATCCTCAGGACAAGCTTACATCTCCCCTCTCCACATAAAGGAGAAAAGAGCAGCAGCTGCACACCTAACATGTAAGAAAATGTCGGCATGATGGAACTAAATGGACTATTTTGTAAAACGTCAGAGCTGCTGATTAGTCTGTGCTGTGGCCTTTCACCGCCCCAGAGACTCAGGGTAATTTATCTGGCAGATTTATTGATCGGCTGCTGGACTGAGACACATCCCCAACACAGTCAGACCTGCTGCTAATTGTAAAAGTCATTAGAGCTGGCTGTCACATCTGTGTGTGTGTGTGTGTGTGTGTGTGTGTGTGTGTGTGTGTCAGCCAGGTGTTTAGCAGGAAGATCTGTTGCACCATAGTGACTTTAACACAAATGCAGATTTGTGTCAAGGTGATGCTGGCGCTATTTCAAGCAACTTTCCTGCAGATTAAATAAGTTTATTTTTTCTGGAAAAAAAAATATTGTAAATGAAAGGCAGGAAAATGTACATCTTTATTTCGTTATTTTGTGACAGTTTTCTGTCGCTATTCTTAGTGTCCCTGCTTAAGTTCACTCTTTTTCTGCTCCTTTTTTCTCTTTAATAGCTAATTTCAGCCCAAGGATAGAGGACTGAGGTTGATGTATGACAGGGCAACATCCGGACCGTGTGTGTGTGTGTGTGTGTGTGTGTGTGTGTGTTTTTCAGGGTTGATGATCTTGATGCGCAGTGACTTCCACAAGCCAATTGGCCGCATGTCACCAAAGTTGAACTGTAAAAGCCCTGAAGAGAAGCTGTCTCACGAGCACCTGCAGGGAAACAAGAATGAAGCAGGAAGTGAATCAGGTCTGTAGTGTGACACTTGTTTTTAATCTAAAAAAAGGCAACAAATCCGGTAACACTTTAAAATAAAGCACACAAAAATGCCAGCAGTTACTGAGGAGCGAGTAAGGAATGAATCAGGCACGATGATTATTGAAGAACAGACCGGGATATACTGCATTAATGATAATCATTAGATAATAATATGTTCATAAATATCTGTCAATCAACATATTGACCACTTTCTTTATGAGTTGTTCCTTATTAACTATCAGCCACCCGCTGATTGGCACAAACTAGTGACGACTGATTCATTACAAATTACAGAATCATTAGTTACTGTTAAGAATAATTAAGAATAACTAAATAATTAGTATTTACTGTGTCCAATTTTGTAAATTTGTAACTACTCAGTAAGCTGTCTCACTGTATTTGAACATACACACAAACAGTAACTAATGATTCAGTAATTATTAGTTAATGAGTCATTATATTTCATGCCAATCAGTGGGTGGTAGATAGTTAATACGAAATAACTCATGAAGAAAGTGGTCAGTTGATTCAGATATTAATGAACCAATTGTGAATCATTAGATTCATTAATATATTATTTCTGTTCTCCAGTAACTCATCATTATCTACTATACAGCCCTCGAATCATAGCTAGTTAGGAATTACTCATTAACGATTCATTAACTATTAAGTCGTTCCTGATTCGTTCCTCAGTAACTACTCACATTTTTGTGCACTTTATTATGAAGTGGTACCCAAATCTGCCAGGTTGCCTGGTATGATGTTCGAAGATTATTGGCTGTTAAATAAACATCCATGAAAGTTAACATTCTGCTTTTCACAAAATCCAGCTTGATGTTCACACTTAGGAGGGATTGATTTATTTGGGGGTAATTTTTTTCTGCTGTGTGCAATCATTTTTTGGAACTGGTTATTTTCCGTTTCATAAAACAGGACGTTCCATGACATAGGACCTCTTATCAAAAATAAAGAATTAATTAATATGTGACCTTATTTATGAGTCATATCTATAGATGTATTGGTGTTTGCAGCAGAGCTACTTGAGTTTTTCAATGTAGAAGGAAGAGCTCACAAACATACACAATCACGCCCATGTACAGTGCCTGGTGTTAAAAGGCTGCAGCCCTCTCTCTGTCTGTCTATTTTTACTCTGTTTGGTCCATTAAGATCAGCGGTGATGAGAGTTAATGAGTGAAGCCTCTCCACAAAGCAGGCAGTAATCACAATGTCCTGGAGAGTAGACACACACACACACACACACACACACACACACACACACACACACCTGCAGAACATAGATATATACACACGGACAAAGACAAATGTACACACAACCACAATGTTTACACAAAAACACACATATTGACCTGAGCTTTTTTTATGATGGCAAGCCTGCCTTACTCAGGGACCCGGGACAATAGATTAAATGGTCACACACAAGTACACACACACACACACACACACACACACGAATGAATGAATGAAAATATAAGCACATGTTACAGCTCGGCTCTTAGACTGCAACAAAAACAGCTGCAGCTAAATGAGAGGAATCTGTAATGTAAGTACTTGGGAGTGGATGAGTGTAAATGTACTGAACGGATGTTGTGTGGTATCAATAAAGAAAAGGAAACAAAAAACCATAACACAGATGTGTTGGGTGAGAAATCTGCCACAGGACGGACTGCTGCCGTGGCTTACATGCATGGGGCCAGGGCCAATTCTGTGGAAGTGGTTTGGATGCCTTCAAAACAACAAAGATTAAGGTGGTTTGCAAAATATGTCGGTCGGTCGGTGCAGTCAAAGGCAAAACAAAGACTAGCTAACTGTTGTTTTGTTTTGGAAGATAAAGCATGAGAGACCACTTGGTTTTAGTTACCGGATGAGAAGTTTCCATGTTTGGTTATATTATGACTGATTTCTTGAAGTTCGAGAAGTTAAAGGATAAGTTCGCTAAAAAAAGGAAAATTCTGTGATTTTTTTCTCAAACTCGTGCTGATTTAAAATCATGCAAGGTTTCATAGTCCTCAAAACATTTTTGGAGCCTCAAAACAGCGTTGCAACTGTAGATTGGCTCCATTCTGCTCATGTGGCGTAGTCCAAATTTCCAGAGGCCCTGAGATCCCAAACTGATTTGAAAAGACGCTATTTAAAGCTGAAATCTTCGCTGTAGCTGCTAAGCTAAAAGCTATCATCATCTACCCACTTATTAGGATTGTTGATGAATGTCTTCAACTATTTAATGGATTACACTGAAATTTGGTTCACACATTTACATCCCCCCCTCAGAATGAACTGTAATAACTTTAATAATCCTCTGACTTTCATGTGAAGCCACCACTAGATCAAAATTGTACATTTTTCAGTATTTTGGTGTATGATGAAATACCTGCAAAAATTATTTCCGTCAGTCTCGGTTGCATTTGTTCAGTGATTAATTCACGCTAAACATCATTGTGAATGCTAGCATTTGTTTATCTGAATGCACTGCCGTGGTACACCGAGTGACTAGCATGGCTGTGGACTCAATCGAACTGGCTGATTGCAAGTCGTGAAATCAATATGAGCCAATTCATCCAAGTCATTTAAGTCTTTCAGCCACACAGAGTGACACCTTGACTTCTAATTATAAGGTAGTTGAATGTGGGTCCAGCCCTGCAGAACATTGCTTATGACATTTATGAGTCAAATATCCGCTGCCGTTTTGACACTTACAAACAAAGTGAGTCACGATGGAAAGAGTGAGAGGCAGTTAGGCCTAATCTTATCTTAAATTAACACCAGAGTCTAGTCATTTGGAGGAAACCCTGCCTGGTCGCATGAAATTTGATAAATTGTATTGAAATGCAGCATTTGTCTCTGTTTTTTAAAAATATATTTTTTATTTTGTGGCGTAAAAGACTGGGAGGATTAAAAATGCAATGCAAATGCGTTGCAAGACCTTGAACACACAAAAGTGTGCTGCAAACAGCCAGAACACTGTACCTTACATTTGCTGTTTGCTAGCGAGCAATGGCACACATCAGGGTGTGTGTCCGTGTGTTAAAATTCAGTTGAGCCCCTCACTGAAGTCAGCACTCACCAGAGACCCCGGTCCTCTCTTTACTGTTACATGCAGTTTTTCATGCTGAATGTTTAATGAAAGACATGAAGTTTGCATATTCAAATGATGCAAATGTTGCATATTTGCCGTGTCATTCGCACTGCCTGACTTGTAGTTGTGAAAATGTGCATCTTTGTGCACTTTTTCATTGACTTTGTATGTAAGACACACGAAAAATGTGCATGTCTTTCTTTGGGAACACAACTTGAAGTCACAAATGGAAAACTTTAAAGATTTGCATTTACGCTGAATCGCCATCGTGCCATTAAACAGATATTTACAGAAATGTCAGACCGTGATCCAAACTTTACAGTCTGGCACGTGGGGTCCAGTGAGGTTAAATCACCCTGTGATCACACTCTTGGCTTTGCAAAACCACCAGAACGTTATCAAAGAGAGATCCCTTTATTTAATACCACAAGCCTGTGAAGAACCGAGCAGAAAACGAACAGTCCATTTGCACCTCAACTTCTTTCATCACCTGCCTCTGGTAAACATTTCCTCCTACACTGGGAGCCATTCACAGAGCAGGGCTGTGGAAACTCACAGTCGGATGATGGCGAAGACTGCTAATGGTGTGAAGCACGAGGACATGACTGAGAGCACGGCTACTTTCAGACCTTTAGACATCACACAACTGTCCATTAGCAGTGTCCAGCGTGACCTACTTCCACTAAAACTGTGAAGGCAGACCAAATAGAATTAAAGGTGTAATATCGCTCAGTCTGAAGCAGGCAACATGGCTGAAGCATTTTTATTTATAATTTCTGGATATTCTGATTGTATCGACTGATTTGCCACAAATCATACTGTAGTGAAGCTGAATTTATGTTACTAATAGGAATGTTGGCTGACAAAATATTCAATATTCACCATTTTTGTTTGTAACGACTCTGAAACTCACACACCACACAGAGTTTAAAAGCCTGCAACTCTCCTCCAGATAGATAGAACTGAAGAAGCCTCTTGGATGAGAGGTGAAACGTCTTCAAGAAACTGAAACACGTCCAGTTGCCTACGACAAAGCCCTGAGAAAAAAAATGCTTTGTTGTCAACAAACAACAGTAAAAGATGAAAAACAACAATACGTCCAATACAAGTCCACCTCTTGATTCTTTCCGACTTGTCTACCATGTCTGTGTATGTGGCCGCTGGAAAGCATGAATCTTTGAAAACAGCATGGCCACATATACTTTCATTTTTATAAAAGGCTATGTTATTTTCAAAAACGCTTGGGAAAAGTAATGCATTTTTGGAGGATTATTTTCAGTGGTGGATTAATACACATTTGGTGCACTCGCAGGAGAGTGTATGTGGAATGGGCTCACAATAAACTGCAGTAACCTTATCAATCATAATTTTTTATTTAATCCTTTCATGGAATTTTGTTGGTAATACCTGAAATAAAGAAAAAAACAGACCTATCAGACCAAGCTAGCCCGTAACTTTAAACACTGTTGATCAGTTTCCTTATCCCAACAAAATGTCCGTCTAAGTGGATGAGTTTATCATGAAGCTACTTAATCATCTTAAGAAAGAAAAATAACCACCTGAAGCAGACAAACACAGAGAGATAGTTTGAGATGCAAATCTACTGACAAACCTGTTTGTTACCTGTCCTTGACTCTGTCTTATGTCAGGTTGCTATGAGAGGCTGCATGTTGTGCCACATTTCTCTCCACTCCACAGGTGATTTGAGAAACCCTGAGTTGAGAAATTCAGCTGGAATATTATGACCCATTTTTCCAATGGTCTGGTTTGAGCAAGTGTCACATAAATACTTCTAAGCTGTTAACTGAAGCTCACATTCAAGTGTTGAAGCGCGTAGAAAACTATTAGTGCACAAACCTCGCCAATACTGTCCAGCTGCTGGCAAAGTGTCGCTGTCCGTGGTGCTGAAGTTCTTGTGCAGTCCATCCAGGGTTGTTGTGTTTCCTTGTGCTCATTTTTTAATTCTTTTCCTTCCTTAATATTTCATGGCTCCTATCACAAACTTGATTTGAAAGAAATGAGCAAAAAGATTACTCAAATCTTCATTATATCTGAATTGGAGACAGTGTAGCAAAGAATCAAAAGGAGCGGAAAATCAAGACACTGTTGTAAAAGAGATATTGAGCCACTGTTACATTTTCATTTTGTTTCTATAATATGAAGCAGAGTTCTTTCCATTTATCTTTATTTATCTATATTGATCTATGGATGTCTTCTCAAGTGATGTCAAACCTGCTACTGGGACAAGGGACAAGAACTTAAATTAGCTTCCTGGTCAGTAAGGAAAGAAGGGAGCTCACTGACCTGTTACTGAACTTCATGTTAATCAGCTGACTACCATGTGGAAGAAGTGAAGGTCGCTTGCTGCTTTGCACTCATAGATTTCAACAAGTCACACATCCTTCTATAGGGTCAGATTCATGTTTTGTTGGTTATAAACTCTCAGCTGACATGGGGGGTGGTGATGTTTGTTTTAGTTATCATTATTATCTTTTAAATCTCATACGCTGCAGTTAGCATGTTTGTATGATACTGGAGCAGGCTTCTTCTTTAAAGGGTTACTGAGACAATATTAGCCAGACATTCAGTGGAGACATTTGGCGTCTCATAATAGTTTTTCACCCATAAAAGAAAAGACTTTGAGGTTAACACTCAATACTGTGGTGTGTTTAGATGCTTTCAAAATATCAGACATCAACAGCTTTAATTGTACATGCACAATCTTTCAAAAGCCCAAAGTGATCAAACTCGTGTCCTAAAAACTCGAACTGTCAAACAATCAGCCAGACAAAAGACTCAGCTTTGAAAAATAAACCAATATCTTTTATTTGGTGAGTGGTGTACATCACTATATGCACTAAAGGCAGGTGTATGCTCAGTTATAACGTCTTTGCTCTACATATTGAATAGTATAAAGTGATTATATGCATCTGTGTCCATTCAAAATGTGTTCCACTTCCTCTTGCTCCTCCTGGATCTTTTCATGACCGTGTTTGGGTTCTGTAAAACAACTCTGTCAGCGTTTACGTCATGACTGCACCATCGAAAATTGATGCCACTGCCAACTGTTAATATTTATTGACCCATGTGTAATTGAACAATAAATCTATTGAATGTAATCCCAATGAAACAAAATCAATCATTTCATTGTACTTTCATGACACTATTGTTCTATTAAACGTAAATGGGACAATAGAATTTTTATAAGGCTGTAATTCGACCGAAAAACCAATGGAGCCAGAGTTCTCCATTGAAAGTTGATGGAAATATTGGTTGAATTATTCAAAATTTAATCAAATCAGACAGATGTTCCATTAAATGTTTCACTTAACATTAAAAAGCTGGTAGAAACAATGAATAAAATAAAAACTAGTGCTGTTACATTGACATTTAACAGGCCACACGTTTTAACTGGAAGTCAATGGGATAAATTCCGATCAAATTGTTCCATTGAACATTATAAGGAGAAATATGCCCATTGAAAGTTAATAGAACAAGTTGAAAATGACAACATTTTGTTGTAATTCTTTTAAAGCAGTGATCTCACTGAAAGCTGATGGTGCTCGCATTCCACTGAAGATTAATTGTAGATGTTCTCCATTGAAGATGAATGGAACTACTGGTTGGTGAATATAAGCCACAATTTAAGCACACATTCACATTTAATTTTACAAATTTTGGTCTCTTAAGGCTAAAGAGACTAAAGATTGATGGAAATTCAATGGGAAAGTAACTGTTTTTAAAGTAAATGCTGCTTCCATAGATGTTTAATGGGTCAGACGTTTAACTGAAAGTCAATGGGATTAATTTCGATCAAATTTATAGGAACAGTTGTTCCAGTAAACTTTGTAAGCAAAAACTATTTCCATTGAAAGTTAATAGAAAACAGTTATCATGAATCAAAAAGTCTTCAATTGACGATTAATGGTACAAGTTCCCCATTGAAGGTAAATGGAACCACTGGTGAGTGTAATCTAAGAATTTGAGTACAAATTCAAATTTAACTGGACACATATTTTTATCTCATAAGGCTAAAATGACAAGAGATCCATGTAAATTCAATGGGACAGTTACTGTATTGAAAGTAAATGCTGTTCCATTGATGTTCAATGGCTTAAATGTTTTTTAAAAAGTTGATCAGACAATTTCCACTCAAATCTAATAGGGCAGTGGTTTTATTATTGAATTATTTTATCAAAACTTTTATCTTGAGATAAAATGTGACAAATTGAATTCCATTTTATATCACACAAGTATTATCTTATCAAAAGTAGTTGTAGCTGTTGTTTATTTTGAGTTCAACTTACATTTTTGCAAAGATTCCACTGAAAGACAGTGATTTGGGTAGAAATCACTCCTTTGAAAGTTAATAGAACAACAGGGATCTTAGAAAGAAAGTAAAGTGATGCTTTTATTGTTTCCAGATGTCTTTTTTTTTTTTTCAAACGCTGACGACCAAGCGGCAAGTGGACACGCATGTTGTTCAGTGCAGCCCGCAGAGTCTTTGGGCCAGAATCTTTAGTGATAAGTATTGTATATATACTGCATATATACAGTGTAAACATGTACTGTGTGTATGAATAAATAGATGGAGAACACATCATCGTTGGCTGACTTGACTTTCAAAAGTCCTTTGGATTAATATTGTGTTGTTTTTGGAATGGGCGGTTTCATGAGGATGACTTGAGGTATCTTGAGCGTGGGCCCCTCCTCAAAGTGGCTGCAAAAAGACAGAAGACGGGGAAAAATGTAGAGAGAAGAGGGTTATTGATTAAGAAGTTTAAACTGACAATATTTCCACCTTCATGCACTTGTACTACAAAAGTCATGTATCCTTCTTAACATGCTGTACATGTGAGTATTCAAACATAAGACATACGTGTTTGTTTCAGCCGTTTAAATCTTAATGTATGAGGAAATAATATTTGAACTTTTATCTCTCTAAGGATCAATTTGACTGTCCTACCAGCTGAAAGTTGTTGAGGAGGTGATCTACGTTGATGTCATTGTAGCTATCCTGGAAGGTGCTGGGTTCGTCCCTGGACTCCTCAGGGTCGCTGGTTCCAGGATCTTCTAGGCTGTGTGTGGAGGACGGAGGCAGATGGATAGTTACATTACAATGTAAAGCATGTTCTGCAAACGTCTAGTTTTAAACTTCTCTTGTTCCAGTGTCATTTGATCCAATAATTTTGGTTACTGTTTATTTTATTCTTTTTATCTCATGTGACTGTACTGGTTTTATTTGTGTAGGAAGCAATGTGAGTTTCATGTCTATTTGAAATAGGTAAGAAATCGTCTGCGAAGTTGTTTGTGTTGGTTTGACACTGTCTTTTTTAACTTTTTAAGCTCCGTGTCTTAAAAACTTTTAAGGATCAGATGCGACTACATGTCTTGTTCCAATAATTAGCTTTCGAAATTAGATTTTTGTCTTTATCTTCTTTTTTATTTTTTTAGCCCTCATGATTGTGCTCTGTTCATATAATGCTGTCCATGTTAGCTGCTAAATAGTGTTTCAATCACAGGCAGAAAATCAATCAACGTAAACTGTTATGGACACTGCAGACTTGAATGTTGGAGAATAAGTCAGTATTTACCATTTTTCCTGCATTAAATGTCTTGCAAGTAGTTAAAGGTGCACTATGTAGTTTGGGGGAAATGAGAAGAGAAAGACCATTTCTGTCCAAACAAACTAAATAAACAAACTGTCTTTGTTTTCATAACTGAATAAACCGAATTAACAAACTGACCTTAAAGGACAACACAATTTCATATTGTTTTACTTTATATTTGGCGGACCCTGCCACCATTCTAGCTCTGAACAGTGTTCTGGGGGCCTTCTTTCCTCTGAGAGCAGCTTGTTTATTCAGTCATGGAAAAAATAATCATTTCTGACTTTGTATTATTACATCATTAATTTTTAAATATTAATATTCTGAGTTAGAAATTCTTCTCTAAAAGTACATAGTGCCCCTTTAAACATCATAAACACAATTTGCTGTTAGCAGAAACACTGTGAAGTTCACCTGAGCTGGCTTATATCTCCTAATAAATAACAATCATACTATTAAATGAACTTTAGAAGGCGAATAGAGATAGCTTTTCATGGCCGTCAGCTGATTTTGCTCCTCTTGTTGCACCTTCATTTTAGTTTTGAATGATATTTGTTCATGTCATTATTTAAGTTGTTTTTAATTTGTTGGCTTGTCTGTTTTCTAAAGACTCAGCAACCAACACAGTTGAGTGCATGGCAAAGTCTATTTGAATGATCTTGTAGCTGTAGGTTTTCTAACTTTACATCCAAATAAGCCAGCAACTGTGCAGAATCCCATTTAAAATCTTCACCTCTTTTAATTAGGGAGTTACTTTGGTTTTACTGTTGGAGTGGTGCAGATAGACGAGAGTACGAGTGTGAAGGAAGATAGATGTAAACTGTTGGCTATGATGCAAAAACAGATAAATTCCCAACGTTCTGACACGTCAGGCTTGAAATGTTTTAATTTATTAAAGTGTTTTCTGGCATTGTAGTTACCAGTTTGTGACACTGTGAAGTGCCAGGATGGCAGTTAGTGTGAACTCCCTTTGAAAACCATATAGTGATGTCACTCATATGTCCATATATTGCTACAGCCAGTGTATGCTAGGCAGGTGAAGGCACAGAGGACTGACACCTACCTTCTCTTTCCTGTTAAGACTGAGTTCAGGTACTTCTTGACGGCCATCTGTTTGCGGAAGCGGCTGTAGTTGTCTGTAAAGATGGCGTCTGAGTGGCGCTTCACTGGCTCCTCCATCAGCTCATCACTGGATAGGAGAGACGAATGAAGGTATTAGACGTCACCACATTTCAGAGGGCAGCAGGTTTCAACGTAAAGTCAGTGCAGCTCAGGATCTGTGATTCATTGTGTCTGTGTTCTCTTTGTGTGGTGTGTGTGTGTGTGTGTGTGTGCATGTGTGAATCCCTCCTGGCTGTGTAACAAACATGTAATGAAGCGGTTATGGCATAAATTAACCTTTAAGAATGTTTAGTCAATTATAAAATGCATCATCAAGCAGGTCCGGTCCTTTAATTGGAAATGTCAGTAGGTCCTCTGGTGTTAAATTGTAAATACTACACACAAAAAATCTGCTCTCTCTAATTAAACATGATGTATTTGCACTTTCAAGTCTCATCTGATTTAAATTTTAAAAAGATAAAAAAAAAAAAAAAAAAAAAAAAACTTTTCACTTGATTTTATCACTGGAGGAATTTATGTACATCATCATTGAAATTTTGGGAAATAAAATCAACTTTTTTCAGTTTCGTTACATCAAGAACTTCATTAACTTTGTGTGTTATGTTCAAGCTCATTTCTAAATGATGTGTTCTGATTCAGAAATCAACTAAACTGTAATTAAAAGCCAACATTCTTGAAAGAAAAGGGGGATGCACAGTAAACTCTCATTTTGCTTTTCATCATGCTTTGTTATAGGTATATAACAGACATATAAGTTTACTCTGAGGTAACATTACTCCCACTCACACTGGAGCTTCAGACATCCACACCCATTTACATTTAATCTATACTTCTACATGTCTGCATTTATTCTCTGATTGGTTTCAGATCTTGTCTCCATCTGCTTTCCCCCCGTTTTCTGTTTTCAAATACAGAACCAATGTTTCATAAATCTGAAAAAAAGGTTTTAAAAAAATTCTGATCTCTAATTTTCAATGTCAGGTTTGACCTGGTGTTGGAGATAATCGTGACAGACAAAAACCTGATAAAAGTTTCCCAAAAGTGGCAAAATTTATAAAAGAGAAGTATTGAACAATTGCAAGGTGTGATTCTGAAAAATCTGCCAATAAGCAAATAATAATAATAAAAAGAATGCTCCTTTGTTTCCTTTAAGTGGTTTTTCACCGCCGGGAGGACACCTACCTGACCCGCTTCCCGATCAGAGACTCCAGGTACCTCCGCGCTGAGAGCTGCCCGAGCAGTTTGCTGTATCCGCTGGTGAACAGACCGTCTGCGTGTCTCGACGGTCTGCAAAACATCGCAGGACAGATGCATGAACATCTGGTCACTTTTGATACATTCAGATAACACATGTCGTAAATACGCACACTGGCTCCACTTTTGAAAGTTTATGGGTTGGAAAGTGAAAAAGATTTTTCCTTTTACTGTAAAAAAAAAAAAAGACAGTTCGGTATAGGCAAATGATGTGAAAAAGAGATGATGAATCTTTAGTTTCCCATCTTTTTGTTTCTAAATTTGACTCAACGTGCGTAAAATCCTTAAGGGATCTATATCAAATGGCATTATCAGCCTGTCACAGCATGTGTTTACAGGCGGCTCACTATGAATAATTGTAAGTAGGTGGGTCGTGAAATATTAAAGTGAATCTACTCTGAGGGAAGTTTTTTCTCTTCACCTCGAAACAGCACTTCTTCTGAGTCTAACCTATGTGCGCTGCGACGTTTGGAGTCCGGAGTCCGGACCAGTAAAACATTCACCCACAGGTCTACTCACACAGAACTGCGCACAATTTCAGCTGGACAGAAGACTGGTTTCTCTTACCTCATGGATGTGTATGGCAGACTCAGGGTCCGTGAGTACAACACACTGCACAGGGCTATTAGGAAAAGCAGCTGGGGTCCAGTCCGTTGTAACATCGCTTTACACCTGAGAATACAAACGGTAACGGGTTATTCTCCCTCTAACCCGAAAACAAAGAGCAACTTGTCATCAAAGACCATGCAGCTTCCTTTACGCATTACCCGGTAAGATGTATTCATTGTTTTAATTTACGCGCAACGCTCCAGTCGTGAGGAAGTGTTTAAATGTTCGAGGCAAGGAATAGAAGAGTTATTGAGCCATGAAGAACGGTTTGGGCGCTTTCCTTTGATAAACCACCCATTTAATTGTGAGTTTTGGCGAAAGCAACTGAGACTAATGCGTAATTACGCACGGCAAAACCTGTTGTTACGCCCGGTGGAGACCGCACGTGATGAACTTCTCCTCACAGAAACGCTGTAATCCTAAAATATTAATTCACCGTCGAAGGTTTCCAATTTTCTCTGAAAAAATAATAACAATAACTCAGTAGAGAGTAAATGTAAGAGCGGAGATATAAAAAAAAAATCTCCGTGGTATTTTTCCAGCCGCGCCTATCAGAGATCTTTCACTGTTTTAGATTTGTAACAGATTCAGCTCTCACACTTACTACTTGCCAACTTAAAGTCTGTCGATGGTGAATTTTGGAATGAGGAAAGGAAAAGAGCTCCGCAGAATCCAATGCGTAATTACGCACAAATTCCTCTGCAATTCTGTTGCCATCCTAGACCACAAAACAGATTTTTAAATTGAATTATACAACGATGTTAAACTCAATATTCGGTCGTTTGGAGAGACTTCTCCGAAGTCGGGCTGGAGCGCGCAAAAAGACCAAACACTAGAGTTCACAAAGACGAAAAACGGAGAGAACCGAGAATGCACTATCTAAAGAAAAGAAAAAAAGAAGACAAATCATTTCTATGTAAATGTAAAATCTTACATTTGCGCTAGAGAAAGTTGTCTGCTTTCTGCTCTGTCGGCTGCGCTCTCCAAAGTCCTGATCTCGAGCCGCTGCTGTATCTCCACTCAGCTGATGCCTCCTGACTCGCTTTGTTTTTCTGTCTTTCTCCCTTCCAGGTCTGTTACCATTTTATACACCTGGATGTTTCCCATGGAGCGGGGAGGGGGGACCTCAGATTCGATCAGGGGCCTGAGACGTCAGTAGGTCGCTGCTTCCGTCATCGGTCGGAGCCAAACAGGCCTATGGTGAAATTACTGGGGAGGTTTTTTTTTTTCTTTTTCTTCTAACTAATCGCAGAAATAACTAATTTATATGCCAAGGTTGATGCTGTTGACTCATCTGATGCTCTGATCATTTTCCCTGGGCTCCTCTCCCATCACAGCGCGGTCAACTGCTGCAGGAAGGCAGGAAGGGAGACATTGGAAATTGGACATGAAATCAGAACGGAGAAAATCTGACATGGAAGGCTAAACTCAAGAAGAAGAAGAAGAAGACGAAGAAGAGTTCCAGTGATTGACCTTGTCCCAAGACAAAGACAGGCAGAGAAGTTAGTGTCTCAGGTTACATGAACTGGTAAAATAGGCTAACACCAAACAGGTAACAAGCCTAAATGAAGCTAAGATGACTGATGATTGTTTTGTGGAGAAATCTGTAAATCACCAACATTAAAGTTCTCTCCAACTGTTCCCTCAGAGTTACCTACAGTCATGATCCCTGAATGCCACTTTGAACATTGTCTGAGACCTTTGCCAGAGGGGCACCTTCAGGAGAAGCAAACCAGGCAATTGTTGGGGCAAAGAAATTTGGGAGGAGTATTGGCACATTCAAAAAAAACCTTAAACATCCCATAAAGACATTCTGCACCTCTGCTGCCTCAGAATCAATGCTTTTGTGTTGATGACTGGCCTTATGATAAGGGTTATTTACAATTTGACAATGCTGTTTAGTTACTAATTAAGGTTTTAATAGTTCTGTTTGTAATGTTATTTATGTTTGAAATTTCTATTGTGGACATTGGAAATTAAGAAAAGTTTTGGTACATTTTTTGTTGGCGATGAATTATTTATAACATAATGGTGAGGAACGCTCACGCTTGCCTCGGGCCCCAACAGACTCAAGAATCTCTACTTACACTGTCTTTCTAAAAAGATATTTTAAAATAACATTTAACATTTTAAAAACGATAATTTGCTCATTTATTTCTTTACTTTTATGAGGCAGAAACAAATGTTTCCACAATCCTACTTTGAATGACTCTGATTCTTGTCGTACAGTACATTTCTGTGCAATATATAGGATGGATGTTTCCCAACATAAATTTGAGCTATACACATTTTCCTTTTTCCATCCGGTGCATTGTCCTGTCATGACACAAATATTTAATCCTTCTGCAGCCATTTATATCTGTTCACATCCATAGAGGGAAGTGCTGAGCACCTCCGAAGGTGCTGAAGATGGAATTAAAGCAAGGGTTTTGCAGATTACCGTTTTTAAACAATCACAGTAAAAAATGTTGAGGGTGTTTGCAAGACATTGTGATTGTTTTCTATTTCAGGTTGTGCTGGGCTTTTTCAAAAGGACACCTAACAGGACTGAAGTGTTTCTGAATCCACCCACAGTGTCCCCGATGAGTCTGATTTACTCTGCTGGAATAGCAGAGTGAATGAGTCGTGACGTTGGTGCGTCATCCATCCATCTGTCCATCCATACATCCAACGAAATGAGTGTGAGCCATTTCGCCAATATCACTAGAAAGGAAAAAATATTGCTGTATACGTGACCTACAGCACGTGTAGTGGTGTTGAATTTGAGGTCCAGTGTGGCGGATCCAGGTGGATGAATTGGCAGAAATGGAAAATAAAATCTGCAATAAAATGTTGTTAAATTACCTGAGAGTAAATATCGTTGTGATCTAGATGCCACTTCATTTGTTTTTTGAGGTACTGTAGATGTTAATTTAGCATTTAGCATTTTGTGGTTACCGCAAAAGGTGGTCTTTAAAGGTGACCGCAATCATTTCCTGAAAAATATGATTCATTTTTGCCCGTTTCTGTGGTTGCGTATCTGATGATGATCACAAATTTCCCACTACATCACGACAACAGCGTCTCTGGCCCTCCTGGATCCTTGATACCTCCTCCCAAGTCAGCAGATGACTCCCTCCTCCTCCCTCTTCTTAACCATGATGGCACCATCTGAACCATAATGTGATCAGTCCAGGGAGAAAGTAGATTACGCAGAAGTCCATGGGAGAAGGAGCTGGTCTAATTGACAGCAGTGATTGGAGACAGATCCCTGCAGGAAGAGGAAGCTGATGGAGGAAACATCAGCGTTATTATGTTGATGGAATGTACGGATGAAGACGTTCCTATAGACGACCAACAGGACGCCTCACCTTTGTACGCAGGATGACACAGTGGACTGAGGACAATGGGAATGTAATGTCTTCCTTTTAATTGTGCTTTGACTACCCAGACCAATGACAGGCCTACCTCTACTACTGAGTCTAGGTTAGACTTCTATAGCTAGCACGGCCTGATTTCCTAAATAGAATGTGAGCAGTTAACAGTTTTTCACAAACCAATGATACATTCACCTTATTATGTGTCATAAACTATATACCATATTACATTTCTACATGTCCTCTATCATATTCACACCTGTATTTCATATCGGGCAGTGGAGGGGACGGTGGCAGGAGTATGGGCATGAAGGCTTTCTAGCCAGTAAACACCGACTGGCTTGGCAGCCTTCAGGGTCACTGGGTTTCAACATTTGTAAGTGTGACACAACTGGGACAGTTTCTAGCTGTGTTTGTTGCACAACCCGAGTAACAGTAGTTTAAAAACAAAGATAAAACTGAATGTTTCTTTTTGTTGCATCTTTATGTTTGTTTAGGTTGAATTTTCTCTTTCTCTCTTGTCACAACACTGTGCTTATGCTCTGGTTAACCTTATACCCAAAAACCACTTGGTAAGAGGGTCAGAAAAAAAGATCAAGGTCGATGGAGATGATCCTGACTTTCCATGAAAAATAGCAAGTTTTGGTTGCCACTAAAAATGGCTGGAAATGTCCACAGATGTCCTTAAAAATAGCCAGTGGTGTGACTTCAACTGTGGTTGACTGTTTGGCGGCCTTGTTGACTAACCTACATTGCCAACATTTATTCAGGCAACTGGGTTGGATGAGCGAGTTCCCCATCTGTATCTGTTCATCCAACTATATGATCCGCTCACAATGGGACTTAAACAGGAAATGGGTGGTATTCACTGGAAGTTGTTGATTTAATCCTAAATTTGATCAAAGTTGGTCAGAATTACCTATATTAATTAGAAAACTTACAGAAGAGCCTAAAAACATTGAGCTTCAGATTCATGTTTTGATAACAAATTAGACTATCTGTGTCGCATTCTTGTTTCATTTCGAGTACTTGGCCAGTCATAGTTTTCTGTATTTAATAGAATACCATGTGGTGGAATCTACTTTTTAGGTCCAAATGGTTGATGTCTTTGTATTGAAACACTTTGCATCACGACTCTCCCACCAGCCAGTGCGATGAGGGGAATCCCCGAGCTTGCTGAGTGCCTCCTCTGCAACACATTATCCAATTAGCAAACCATAGAGTGACGACTCTGATGGCAGATTACGGCTGGCAGCCTGACGGGACTCACTGGGGTCTCTTGCTGTCGTTTTGTCTCCCTCTCTTATGTATGTGTTTTTGTGTGTACGCATGTCTGTCTGTGTGTGTGTGTGTGTGTGTGTGGCAGGTGGAGAGATGGAATAAAGATACCGAGATAAGATACAGATTGATGATGATGGATGGAGTGTGAAAGGGAGACTTTGTCCGAGACAGAAGCCAGAAACCGAGGCAGCGACAAGACGGGAGAGTGACTGACCTGATCTGAGGGGATGAAATAAAACAGACATTACAAGCAAGTCATTTAAATCAAAAATGGTTTAGGTCTAGCTTGCAAAAGGCTGCAGTTGCCAAACAATAACACATACACACTAAAAACGACAAATTAGTAACTTAAGACTCATCATGAATGTTTAATTGATCTGCTTTGTAGTAGGATGGTTCAGTTACAAAGTATAAAACTGGGAAAACTGAAAGCTATTATTACTACGTTAGTTTAAAAATTAGAATTATTATTAAGAAAGCACCATACTAACAGTATTTGTGCAGAGATGACAGTATCGTGACATCCCTCCACAGACAAATGACAGGCCTTTACACTCATCTAAAATGGCGTCACAGGTGCCAGTGTCAAACAGGTTTCCGTCTCCCACGTGGGAAGACTCTTCTCCTCCTGGCTCACTGTGGACCCACTTGGGTTTGGTGATGGATCGCCGTCCAAAGCAAGAGCAGATTAGTCTGACATATTACAGCTAAACTCCCCTGATGGCCAAACCTGGTTTACTGCAGCAGGAGGCCGGCTGCATTCAGAGCTGAAAACAGAGACAATAGGTCAACACAGCCGGATGGAATTTGGGAAATGAGCAGCATTAGCGCTGTAATGCAAACGACATGTTTACGACACAAATCGCATGTAACTTCCTCCCCAGCGACTTGGATAATAGCACTTACTGGACATACAAAACATTTTCACCGTTTGAGCTACCAAGCAGGTTCAGGCATCTGCCAACTCTGGTTGGGTTTAATGAAACTTGTTAGCTCAGGAAACCATGTCGTCAAAGTCAAAAATTGAATTCACCATATTTAGAAATGTGCTTATTTGCTTTCTTTATAAGCATGAGCTGAGAAGATGGATATCAATCTCATGTCAAGATTAAAGACGGAGCTGGATAAAGCTTTTAGCTAGCCTAGCTTAGCATAAAGTATGGAAGTAATGGTAGTCTGGCTTTCTAAAGCTACTGCATTCACGCAAAATCAACAGAATGGGAAGAGCACGAAAACCTGAAGACATGGGAATATTTACATGTTTTATACATACATCTGACTCAGAATTAGAGGCTATTCTTCCAAGGTCAAGAATGAACTTCGTAGATGAGAATAGCAAAGTAGCGACCAGCCCAGTCAACAGGATAACATGTTTGCAGTTAACCTTTCTGCAAACCACTGATACATTCACACCACTGGGGATTTTTAACGAGATCTCGGGACATCTTCGGCTGTGTTTGTGCCGACCGCAAACAGGCATTTTAAGGGAAACACAATCTTTCCCTCACTCTGATGCCATTGTTCCATTACATCTGCTGGCCTGGCTTTGATCAGTTTGACTCGGCGTGGCAGCCTGGCGCAGCAGGAACAAGTGGGCTACCTGCTGGAAGGTGTGTCTTCAATCGAAGACGCGCTCCTACAACTTCTTCACAATAAAAGCCCCCATCTTATTTAGTCATTTAAAAGGTTTTATTATGAAGCAGCATTACAGGAAACATTGCATTTTCACCTGCAGTAACTAACATGACTACTGAAACAGCTGAAAGCAAACACAATGAAACAGTAAAACACAGCAGATGTTTGAAAGTAAAAACAGGATGAGAAAAACTAAAGAGATTCACTTAGAAGCTACAAAAGTACTGAGAGCTGGACAATATTTAAAACTTTCTCTCAGGTTTCCTGCACAGATATGAGTTGGGTATCGATTTGCATTGGTTTGAAGGCTACAAAATAGCTTCAACACATAACTTGTTTTCATTTTTTACCTTTTTTGTTTATATATAAATATACAAAAAAGATATGTTGTAACTTGTAACCTTTCTGGTCTTTATGCTCAACTATAGGCTAACCACATCTGTGACACAAAAACACGAGACCAGTGTTGATCTTCTCAACTGACTCTCGGAGATAAAGCAGGTATGTGTACTTTCCAAAATGTTGGACTACTCCTTTAAAAGGTTATTATGACCCAGTGTAGTGTAGTATCTTCACAATAACTGATCCTTACACACAATCCTGTCAGCACTCTGAGTTTCCACTGGTTTCAGTATCTAGCTATATTTCACTTCCCGCAAACACAGTGACACACACCCACAGAGACTCACCCTTTCACTAACTTACAGTACGTACGCAAACACACACACGCACTCCACACACTCATCCGAGCCCGGCTCCCTGGAGGTTACTTTAATGGAGGCCGTGTGTTTGGTGTGCGGCCTCCTGTACGGATCAATTAGACCACCAGAGCTCTTCATTGCATCCTAAATTAACTAAATACATAAATACATTTGGCCTGGATTCAGCCCCATGGCAGACATTACGTACTGCAATGCCATCCCGAGACTTTAATTAGCGGCAGCACACACACACACACACACACACATAGTCACACACACACACAGTCACACAGTCACATTTCCATCATAGCTGTCATTAACCAGCAAAACCCTACCCATGATGCACTCGGGTCCGGCTCTCATGGGGACCGACCAATCGGATTACGTTGATCTGTGTTCAGAAAAACAATGTAATATGACATCTATCTATCTATCTATCTATCTATCTATCTATCTATCTATCTATCTATCTATCTATCTATCTATCTATCTATCTATCTATCTATCTATCTATCTATCCATCCATCCATCCATCTATCTATCTATCTATCTATCTATCTATCTATCTATCTATCTATCTATCTATCTATCTAGCATCATTCCCCCTGAGCATGTGTCACCTGAAAGCTCTGTCTAGGAAGGGAAAGTGCGTCTCACCACAGCCAAATAATCTTGATTCACCGAACACCTTTTACACTATAGACATTTTAACAAATAGTGCAAGAAATCACATGATGATGGCTGCTGCCCTGCTATTGTCCCTGCTGGGTCACCAGCACGCCTGAATGCAACAGAGCCGTCATTCATGTCATTAGCTGCAGCTGTGCCTTTCTGCTGTGACATGTCAGAATGTCTCATCATGTCCAGCGGTGGAATGTAACTAAGTACATTTGCTGTATAGTTTCAAGGTACTTGTACCTTACTTACTTTATCCTTCTACTCCACTTCATTTTAGAGGGAAATAAAGCCACTTCAGTAACCAGTTACTTTGATTCATATGTAATATTATGGATTATAGATAAAGATAAAAGTTTATTGGTCCCCTCTAGGGCAATTCACAAGCTACCAAGAAGATAAAGTGTATAAAGTTAATTAAAAGTGTCTTTACCAGCGGCAGCGTCTAAGCGATTTACACATTAATGCAACAATTTTGAGGTAATTGTACTTTCCATTTCCGGCTACTTTATACTTATACTATACTTTTTACAACACTACACCCTACATTTATGTGACAACATTAGCTACTAGTTTGACCTTAGTTTCTGTCTTTCTATTCTCTGGTCGGTGTCCTTGACGAAGGCACCGGCTTAGAATCTGGTGTTGCTCTCGGGCGCTGTGCGTTGGTGGCTAACTGCTCCTGCTGGGGATGCAGAGAGGAGAGAACCAGTTTCACAATGTTATACATTTACATTGTATGATTGTATGTGATGAATGTAGATTCTTCTTCTTCTTCTTCTTCTTCTTCTTCTTCTTCTTCTTCTTCTTCTTCTTCTTCTTCTTCTTCTTCTTTGCAGTATGTATGTAGGAATATGTATAAGGAGTACTTTTGTTACTTTAAGTATATTTTGATATTTGTACTTTGGTACTTTTACTCAAGTCAAAAATCTGAATGCAGGACTATGCTTGAACCTGAATACAAGATCAGATTTTTTTTAGGGATACACAGGCATGAACCATGGGCTGTGTGTAATACCCAATTGAAGCCATTTTTCTCTAAGTATGAATGCTACCACCAGAGTGCGACTCTATCATCGTCCCTCCCCAGTCAGCTGCAATGCGTCAGCACAGATGCTTTAGCAGCCCTGCAGTAATGAAATCTGAGCGCCTGTTATGGCAGGATGACCTCACCTCGAACAGCCAACCTGCCACAGCTAAATGAATGTAATGAGGTGTCTGTCAGGGTTGTATGGACGTAAGTTGTTGAGCTACAGTACCGTAAAGTTTATTTTTGTGTTGAAAGGAAGCATGAAGAAAGGCACATTTTGCCAGACACTACAACATCTTGTCTAATAATTATTGGAACAGAAACTGTCTGTTTTTCTGATGGATTTGCTGTTTTTTTAAGATTGAGCAAGCCTGGTGGTGTCAGTGTGTCTGGTTTATTTGCAGAATACATTTTTAGACTTTGCAGCATTTCAGAGAATGTGCTTATTCACTGCTGTTTTTTGTTTTTCTACAACTTTGTATTCTAAGTGCAGTTTAAGTGGTTTTCCGAAGGCCAAACGCATTGCAAAGCAACCCAGGACGGACTTGAACCAACTTGTACCCATAATCCCAAGCTCCAGTGGCTGATGCTTTATCCATTAGGCCACTGGGTCACATATTGTTTGTCTAAATGTGCAGAAAATAAATATATATATCTAGTGCTTCCTGCCTCGGCTTAAAGGATAAACCCACCCAAAACTGAAAATTTTGTCATTATCTAATCACTCCCTTACTGATGGAAAGGCGGTCAAATTTTTGTGGCCCACAAGACATTTCTGGAGCTTCCAAGCAAAACTAAATGGGGCCTTAATTTGATGTAAAACAAACAATTGAAAAACAAAGATAAAGTGGCTTCATACATCTCGTCCGACATAACCCAAAGATCCCAAATTGATTTGAAAAGATGTTACTTACACCCTCGACTCGTGGTCTCGCTCGTGTACCCACGCTTTTATCTTAGAAGCTACAGTAAACATTTCACCTTTGAAAAGGGGGATATGAATTCTGTAACGCTCGCTGTGTTGCTCCAGAAATGTTTTACGAATTGGAAACTTTACCTGACTTTTAAATATTTTTGGGTGAACTTACCCTTTAAAGTGATCACTGTTCACAGTGGAGTTACTTTTTCAGTCTTTATCTGAAATCAGAATGTTGTTCCTCCTGTTTATTAAGAAGAGGGGCAGCCAGAAACTGATGTCACTCTCAGCCACGGAATTCATTTTGAAATACAAAGTAATGATTTGTTTTATCATTTTGAGTCAGACCTGTGAGGAAAGACTTTCCCTTCTTGCATTTTCTCTCTTGTCCCTTTGACATGTCCCTTTAATAGATAAAGCATTCTCACTCTCTTCTTTATTTATCTCTCTTTCTCACTCTGACTCACAAGCACACCACCCGGGGAGCTCCGCTAATATTGTCTGGGAGCGTTAACTCAGTCTGATCACACCGTGTCTGTGCGACATCCATCACATCCATCTGCACCTGTATGCCCAGACTCACGATTTTCCACTTAGGTGTAATTTTTCATGACTACCTTTTGCTGAATTGGATTTCTTAGATGCAGAAGGAGTTAAATGATACAGTACAGTATGCCATCTGTCCATTATCAACACACTCCTGTTACAAAGATGACCTGATTATTGGAGGACCTTGTGACATAGCGGCTATATTTAGCAATAAGAGGAAGTTCATGCACAGGTATTCATTAAATATTATCCATATTAACAACCGTAATTACCTATTTGACCAAAACTAGAATCATACAAATAACTTAATATTTAAAAATCATACAAAATGAAAAAAGAAGCAAAATAAAATCAAATAAAAACACAATCTATTATAAAATAGAGTGTAAAATAGGTAATAATTGTTGCCTGAGTCTGAATCTTGGTGTGACTTTAAACGGACGCTGGTGATTACTCACCACTTCCTCATATAAATATCAGCTTATTTATTCTTAATTGGGTTGGCAGTGATTCTCTCTGCAACATGTTTTCATATCCTCCACATTTAACCATGTTATCCAGTCTGAAAGTCAAGTAAACTTCACTGATTGAAATGTTTATCGTCAGGAGTCACATCATTTGGCAGTTTATATCTAATTAATTTCATCATAAAGTTTATTAAAAAATAAGCTCAATTTAGCATTTTACAAGCCATTTCTTAGATAAGTGAGAAAAAGTAGTTCATACAAAATCAAATGACAGGAAAAAAAATAATAATAATCTGACCAGCTTGTTTACAGCATGATTGTTGTGTTATCGCCACAGATACCTGCAGTTCCTCAGGCTGGACTTGACATTTGAGTGTCAGTGGTGGATTGCAAAAGTGAAATCTTTCTAGGAAACAGAATGGAAAGGATATTGTCATTGCACAGACAAGAACATTTGAGTAGCAATCCAGATTTATATTCACTTATCAAAGCATTCACATATTCACGTAGCCAGTACAAATAGAATTTCAAACGTACATACCTATATATATTTAAATACACTGCAACATTGGTATCAACCAATTAAGGCACAAAATGAAAATTGGAAGTGGCACAAAATTAAGATTCCTGCCACTATGGCATGCCGATAAGATTGTGCTTGGCTGGTTGGCTTTAAGTGTGGAATAACTAGTTTTCTTATTTTCCCTTGTGACTTTTACATTGGCCAGTGGGCCAAAAGTTCACATAAAAAAAATAAACAGAAATAAAATAAAGTAAGAAAGACAGCAGTGATGGTACATAACTTAGTACTGTACTTAACTTCAATTTTGAGGGTACCTGTAATTTACTTTATTCCTATTTTTTGCTCCTGTATACATCCACTGCACTACATTTCGGAGGCAAATATTGTACTTTTTAATCTCTACATTTAGTTGATCAACTAGTGAACTTTAGTCACTAGTTACTTTTGCATGCCAATGCAGTGCATTTTCAAATGTATTTATCTTAGCAGAAATTGGATATAAAACATATATACATAGATGCGCGTATATGCCTATATTTACTTTTACTTCTACCCTACTTTTGGTACTGAAATATTGCCTGAGAAATACTTGAGTAAAAGTCTTAAAGTGTCTGATATTAAATACTTAAGTACTATTTATATGGGTGACATTTACTTGACCAAGTGATATTTCAACACAATGTCATACGAGAACTTCTGAGAACTTTTTACAACACTGAAAGAAAGAAGATCACATTTATTAATATGTGATGATTTAATTGACCAACAATTCTTATGCACATCATCAAAGATGTCCACAGTATTCCGCACCTATCTCTTGTCAACCAGATTTGTCCTCACCCTCAAACAGAAGAGAAGAAGGAGTTCAGATAATGATTTTGGAGCTTCTGGATGAGGGATGAAGGATGAGGCTGTCCTGAAGAAGGCAACCTATCAGCTCCGTCCTACCGTCCTCCTCGCTGCTGATTGGCTGACTCGTGGAGGAAGAGGATGTCGGGACAGCAAAGATGTCCGCGCTCATTTGAAAACCTGCTGTAGCCAAATCTACAGTTTGGCACCTGATACGAGTCGTTTTAATGTCGGCACTGGTGACGACGCTGTGCTCAAACAAGGATCATACAAAGGAAAGAAAAGGACTCCGCGACAAGAGCCAGACTTTTCCTTATTATCAGGTTAGCGGCTAAACGTCTCCCGGCAACTGACAGCTAGCTGAAGCTAATATTAGCTAGCATGCTAATCAAGTCAGGGGAAACAACGGTACTCTACGGGAGTTTAGCGTTAGCTTGCTAATGCTGAAGAGCACTGTATAGCTAGCCTCTTAAATGCAGCGGCCAACAAGTTTATTTATTTATCTCATAGCATCACAGTGGCTGTCAGGTACTGAGTTTTTGTTTTCTGGACAGTTATTGAGTTGAAATCTCCTAGCTAGCTGCTAGCATGTAGCGCCTGTTAGACAACAATAACATGTAACAGGAGAAATAATATTGAAAGTAGTCGTATTGTAACGTTGCTTCTAACAGTATCACGACAAGTTGTCAGGGATAACGTTACAGCTACAACCAACTTAAAGGCCGGTTTGAGCTAACTAAGTGATATGATAAATTGGATTACAGCCACAAATTAACGTGATTCTGAAAACATTCACTTGATGGCTAAATGTCGAATCTGCTCACCTCATCAAGCCAATATGATGAAAATGTGTATTCCTTTTTATTTTGAAGGGCACCACCTTAACAGGTACAACTTAAAAATTCAGTAGCACAGTTTGACAACCACTGTCTTAACTGACAACACACATTTTGTCTTTTAGTTTTCTGAATTTAAGGCTATTTTTGTGAAATGATCCTCTTAAACATTTAAGTTGGGATCCTTTTTAGGTTTCAGTTTTACCTTCTTGTGTGTCATTCTTTGGGGCAACTTTACTGTATCTTACTCAGTCCAGTCAAAACCTTGCTGTCACCCAGTGAATACTGTCATGTTTTTGTCAAGAAGTTTTTTATTCGAGCATGTTGACATAAGTACAGACTCACACTTATGACTATATAACTAGATAGATATATATGCTTAATTAGGTCGTAACATGCTTTTTTATGTTTTCTTGAACATGTATATATGTAACACTGCAAGACTTACAAAAAGTTAAAGAGAAAAGAAAAGAGAAAGAATAGTATACAGAGGGACACAAAGATGCATTAATAAATAGCCCTTATGCCTCCCCCTTTATGTGTTTGACTGCCGGTGGAAGGGCAGCACAAACATTTGAAATGTTATCAAAATCACAATTTAGTCAAGTGCAATTCAAATTACAGAAGCTGCAATCTGTAAATCTGCAGGCTTGCCCTTCAAATCTTGTTCTCCAGAGTTAAGAAAACATATTCTTTTGACACAGACATTAACAAATGTCACATTAGCGTTATTTTGATCTTATCTATATATGTCCAACAGTCAATATCTCTGGTAGAATATGTCAAACCCATCAGATTGCACTGTGGCCAGTAAATTTAATAAAGTTTCTTAACATTTCTCCGTTTTCCTCATCTGATTCTGTCTATAGAAATAATGCTGATATCTGGAACTCATGTCGGAAGTCGTGTATGAAGAGACAGCCACGATGATCGCAGCAGGGGAATTGCAGTCGTTTGTCCCGTTCGGCCGCGAGCACTGCAGGAACCATCCAAATGCCTTTAACCTGCAGCTCAGAGAGCTTCAGCCCGCCTCCGAGCTCTGGTCGTCAGACGGTGCCGCTGGCCTGGTGGGGTCCCTACAGGAAGTCAGCCTGCAGGAAAGAGAGAGGGTGAGATTGCTGGCATTACATGGCTTTGAGTGCACTAAAATTCCACTGGTGTAATCACTTCTGTTTCACAACTGTAGAACACAGGGAGAAAAATACAATCAAATAAAGTTAATTCAGTTTTTATTGGTATTGCTTAAAATAATTTTTTACTTGGCACTTAAAGTTTTTGACTGGTTAAAGTAATGTTGCAAAGTAAAACACATACATGTAACATGGTAAACTTTGTATTTTTTAATTGTTCCTTGTTGTGTTGACCTGATGGATATGTTTTCATTGGCAGGAATGCTGGCAGCTCAGGAAAGGCTGCATGGGAGTCAGAGAGGAAGATGTTGAGTTTGAAGAGGAGCTCTACACAGCAGGAACTGTGGTCGTCTGGAGCCAGGGCAGTCGGACCCAGGCCTCCAACGTGTACAAGGCCTTCACCGTTGACAGCCCAGTGCAGCAGGTCAGTAACTGAGTGCTGTTGTAGACTGTAAGCTACCACGATGCCATTCTCAAGCATCGTGTCAAGGTGTCTTTTGTGTCGATGCACCGATAAATTTAAAATACTCTTTTCTAAACATACTGGAAATTGACAGGATTTATATTTTTCTGTCTTTCAAGCAAAGCATTTCTAGGAGCTGACATTGTCTTTTATTCTGTCTGTAGGCCTTATGGTGTAACTTTGCTGTTCCTCAGAGCAAGAAAGACGGTACTCTATCATTTAAAACCTCTTGTTTTAAGTTATCAGTTATTTTGCATTGCAGTTCAAGGTAATAAAGAAATATCTCTAATGTTGTTTTGCAGAGGAGGAAGTGGAGCAGACAGTGTGTATCGTCCAGAGTAGCTGTGTCAACGTTCACACTGTCACCGGGAAGGATTTCATCTCGCCCCTTCCCTTCCAGGTGAGAGCGAGAGAGGAGTTGATACTTGTAGAGAAATTCAAAAGGGTCTGTTGAATTCAGCCAACTGATCCACCAACTTTGATCTTTTTCCTCTCTTGTCACTTTGGCTTTTCTTTGATGAAACTATCCACCAACAACTCAAAGTCATATCAAACGACTCTCTAATTTTCAAGGTGTAACATCAGTGAACGTGTTTAAACTGTCATGCTCACTGAGTTTAATATTTCACTGAGTAAAAATTCCCCAGCTGTTTCTTTTCCAATGAATGGTGGCTGCTTCTTGTGTTAATGTGTTCATGTGTTTATGTGTCCATGTGCAAGTGAGCGTTAGTCAGTTTAGTGATATTCCTCAGGGCTGAACCATTGTCTGGCCACCCAATGATAATGGACACTTTGGATTGCTGACAGTGGGAATGAACCCCATCAACAATATCTCTGCTTGTGTTTGTGCACCTACTGATGTTTTTGTCCACATGCATGAATGTATTTGTACTTTAGGGCCGTCATACATTAAAAAATATCTCCCCTGTCTATGTCTCCCCTAGGTCTCAAATGTCTGGGCGACCAAGTTTGGACTTTTGTTAGAACGAAAAAACGCAGCAACTGACGCCCAACTTGGCCCCCCTGGGTACATTCTAACACTACACACTCACATGCATGTGTGTAGACGAGCGCACAACACACAGATCCAAAAACCCAAGTAGAGTGACACACACATCAAAGTGCAAACCCTAAACAAAAGACAGTCATGTACACATACATACACATCATTGTCATTTGGCAGGCCACTGAGGTACTGTGCTGTTTTTCTCTACAGGGAACCTCTGCCCACAGTATTCAGCATGCTGCATCCGTTAGACGAGATTGCACCAGTTGTGTGTAAACCTACGGGTATGACACACACACGCAAACACTTACACATTCTCCTCTTTCTCCTCTTTGTATAATTGCCATTTATGACCTGATTCTGTCCGTGTGTGGGTTTTTTTTTCAGGTCTGTTTGAAGGCTCCCGTGTGCAGTATGCATCTGACTCGACCATGAAGATAGTGTTCAGCTGCTCTCAGCCTTCTCTCATTGTCTCCTATGACACTCTACAGGGAATACACTCCGTCTGGGCATTGCGCAAGGTCACGCCTGATGTGAGTGATGACACAGACACATACACAATCGAACAAAAATATAGTCTACCTGCGCCTAATCTCCGGCCTTTCATTACCATCAGGAGCGCT
This sequence comes from Lagodon rhomboides, assembly GCA_039737535.1. Taxonomy (NCBI): domain Eukaryota; kingdom Metazoa; phylum Chordata; class Actinopteri; order Spariformes; family Sparidae; genus Lagodon; species Lagodon rhomboides. The sequence continues at coordinate 19,465,433 of CM077796.1, read as the reverse complement.
CTTCAGTCCTGCGGTGTGCGGCAGATCCTTGCGGCACACCGCTGGGTCTGATGGCATCAGGCTTTCTGACCTCCCACCTCCGTAATATCTCCCGCCTGGATTCCCCCGGCGGCAGTGGGGCAATAGGACTTGGTCCTGTAACTGGAACAGGGTAATGAAAGTGAAGTGAATGATCCTCAAATATGAGCATTTTCTTGTCATATATGATAGTAAACCTATTATCGTTGTGTTTTGGACTGTTGGTTGAATAAAACAAGTAGTTTGAAGACATCTTGCACTGTGGAAAATTGAGATGGCCATTATTCACTTTTTTCTATATTGCAGACAAAGCGATTAATTGAGTTGCAGGCCTACATGCAAATCCATTTATATATAAGGTCCTTTAAAATCTAAATCAAAAGCAAAACAAAGTTGAGAAATCAACAAAATGCGTAAATGGAATACAAACTTAATCTGACAGCCACTGACATATATAAAATAAAGACAAGCGACTTTTATAGATGAGAGATAAATCAAGTACCGAAAAAAGAGAATAATAACTAAAATCTTTTTATTTTGCATATTAAATGTGATAATTTTTGATACTTGTAAACATCTCTGGTCCCGTGCTGTGGTCTGATCCCCTCCTCGGGTCTCTGCTTATATGTAGTTGTGCTGTTGGCACCAGCTCTCCGCTCCACTACAGCGCTCTGCACAGCCACCAGAGCAGGATGACGACATCTTCACCAGGATTACACTCCCGTATTCACTCCCCAAGTATATCCAACATGGCTGCCCTCAGGTATGTAGAGGCACTTCGTGTTTTTATTCTTTTTTTGAATTAACAATCCAGGAAACATATCTGCAACGCAGATGGTTATGGTGTGAAGTGATTAAAATGTCCTGAAAACAAACATTTAACGGATGCTAATTTAGCTACATTAGTATAAATCAATAAGATCAAAATGTAAACAAGTAAACTTGGATCAGACCCAGGATTTGTTTTATGCTTAAACTTGAGCTATTAAAGAAAAATTCAAGTTTACACTAAGCAGTTGTCAAAAAGAGCATAAGATCCAAACAGAGAGCCACTGATTGAAACAATCCTTGTCGATGTAAAACATTTTTTCTTTTCTATTCAAAGTCGTGCCCACTCTCCAGGCATGGCGGCTCCCTCTTTTTCAGGTGCGGCCCGCTTCAACACGTCTTTCTACAGCCCATCCCCCAGGGGGCACCATGGCTTGCTACCCTCGCCCAACAGCACGGTCAACGAGACGATGCTGGTGCCGGAGATGGAGCCCATCGTGCCCGACCTCTGCATGGAGCAGCTGTGGAGCGAGACAATCACAGCTGGCTGTCACAGGTAAATTCCAACAAGTTCAGTAATGTAAGGCTGCACAGCTTTTTTGTTTATATTAGCATCTGAACTTAAGGAAGGACACACAAGTTTTAGCAGACTTGCTAGTAAATACCACTTTATCTACAATTAATCAATTATTACTGACTTTAGAACGTTCTTGACCACTTGTGGCTCAAAAGGTACTCTACTATTATTTCTTAGTCCCTTATAAGCTTGATGCTCCTTCCAGTGATGAAAAATGTGAGATTATTCTCAAAAAGTTTTTAAAATTGACTTGTTTTATTTGTGGTGTTGTTGTATTCTTATGTTACTGTTCTTATATGACATGAATCTTCCCCTTTTTGCACTTGCAGGGAGATGAGCAGCCAGGCATCTAAAGTTTTCCTGACCTCTGACCTCTGTGAGAACAGCTACCTCTGTTTCCTGGTGGAGTCTCACCAAGAGCTCAGGTCAGTAAATACACACGATGAATGCTTGACACTAGCATGCACGTGCTATGAGACCTGTAAAGTCTGTTGAAAGGATCGAACTAAGGTCCTAAAGAGCAACATGACCAAGCAGTTTTTATGGAAACATGGATCAATCATTCACGTAACTTACCAGATAAACCAGTCAACCAGTCAAAAATAGTTTGAATGTTACTCTCTTTAGAACTTTTCTCTCTATACCTGATTTTGCGTTTACTACTTTTAACATGTTAACATTTTTTTCATTGTCTCCACAGATGTGTGAAGTTTATTGAGAGCAACGATACATCTCAGCTCATCTTTGCTTCTGTGACAACCATCCCTGCCAAAGATGCAGAGCCTCTGCAGGTAGTTTACAAAACCTCAGATTCACAGCAAAAGTTAGTGACCAATACCCACACAATCCAGTAGTTTATTCATTAAGTAAGTCAATTATTTTTATCATTTCCAGTGTGTCATTTTATTGTACTCTGTGGCCACTTTTTAGGTACATCTGTGCAATACTTTTCTATGATTCAATAGAAAACAATATTAAATTAATCTGCAGTACTTTTGATAATCTAATAACCATGCATGAATTAAATATGCTAGAAGTTCATAGTTTTAGCTTCTCATGGGTGAATATTTGCTGGTTTCACAGTGTTCAAGTATAGTTGATGTCAACATCTTTGGGTTTTTGACAGAAGGTTTGACAAAAAAGCTCAAAAAAGAAACTGAAGTCAGATTTTGTTACACTGTTGTTGTTTTTGTATTTTGATATTTTTCGACAACAGTATTGTTCCTTTCTTTGTTGCATGTTGTTTAAAGTTTACAGTTATTTGTTTTTCTGTTTTCTAATCTTATGTATTAAGTGTAGAGTTATTTAATATTCCTCAAGCTAATTTGAGTTTAAGTTGTAAGGACCCCAGGAGGACTAGCGACCTGCTGGAAGCCATTGGGATCCTGATAATGAAAGACAGAAAAACTAGGGACATTAATCAACAATAAGATAACTTGTCGGTTTCAGTCCTGGTGATTTAAAATGTTTCTGACAGTAAGACTTTGATCCTCAGAATATAGATGCCATGCTGATTCTGGAGGCCTGTGGCAGTCTGGTTCTCTACACAGGAGTCACCAGGGTAAGATCTCGTCAGTCACAGCAGTTTGGTCCCTACACTACGTTATGTATCAGTCATTGATAACATTTTTGGTCTTTCCTGTTTTGGCTGTTCCTCAGGTCAGTAAGGTGTTTGTCCTCGGCCTCCTGTCACCCACCTTCAGCATGATGAACCACCTCCCTCACCTCAGCACACCGGTGGAGAACGTTAGCACGCCGGCTAACGCTGGCAGTAGACACCTCCAAAGACTGGATGAGGTACCACCATATATAAACATAGTGTTCTTTATGCAGACATAGTTTCAGTGATTTGGTTGTTTTTTCTAATATGCAGTTTTTTAGGTAACAAGATTGTGTCACCTGCACACAGTATAGTTATAGTTATTGATATCAGTTTTCCTCCTCGCTGCGGTTCAATCTTGTACAGTCTGAAAAACAATTTCCACAGAGTGAGATTATCTGTCACAGTAAATATGAAGGCTTGATTTGGTTTCCTGTTTTTACAATTATTCAATTTTGCTCCTTGAAATAATCAGGACATGCTTTTTTTCCTCCTCTCTTCCAGGCTGTGATGCCGTCACCAGTGTCAGAGCTGAGGGGTCCAAACATTAAACACCATGAAGCTTCATTCTTGGAAGATTACACTTTCCAACAAGCCACGCCCTACATACATGCCTTACGGGACGCTGTCTGCAACCGGGTCACTCTGGTAGGGTTGTGTGCGTTTTCAAGAAGGCAAAATAATTACTTTGGCTTTTTGAAAATTGCTTTTAAATGTATTTTTCCTCCTGGCGTTGGAGGTTAAAAGGAGTGGTATGATCTCTAGTTACTTTAAATCACACCAGTTTGGAATTAAAAATGACTTGGAACGTCATCAACAAAAACCCATCCTGGAATACATTTACCATCACTTTGCTGAGATAAGTTGTTTTCCTATGATTTCTATATGACTCAACTGCAAGGTGGAGACTAGTTGTTTCTAGTCAGTGGTGTGTGTTTCTGTGCTTTAAGCCCATTCATATTTGTGAATGAAAGCCACAAAGGACTGAGTGAATGTTTATCTGTATGTTTCTGCCTCCTGGGTCAGTCCTGTCAGACTTGACTCTACAGAATACACACATTAATAGAACGGAAACCACTGTGTGTAAAAGTGTAAAACATTGTCTGCAGGCTGCTTCTATTCTGACACACTACTGTACCTCTGTTCATTGATTTTCTCCTTGACCCCTTGATGTGTCAATCTGAAGACTAATTGTTTGCTCGCTGGAGTTTTCAGAGCACCAGCTGCTCTCTGTATGTTGTCAAGTTGACAGTTTATTTTCATATCAGGGGTTTGTTTCCCATCAGTTCTGCAGTGCTGTGAAACCCTGCTTGAGAAAATCTGACATTAGAGTGACAAGATGTTGTGATCAAGCATTCATAATGAACTACTGGCAGCTATGGCTGTTGTTTAGATGTGACGACCAGCAAGACAAGGGACTGTTCACATTAAAACAACAATGGCAGCTAAAGAGGTTAGCCTAGCTGCTATAGCATCAGTTATATCAGAACTGGAGAGTATATTTGAACAGAATAGTGCCTTTGTTAATCCTGTCAGTCACACCTGTGTTTTCCTACTATAACATGCCAAAATGTCTGCTGTTTCTTATTTTGCTGTAGGTATAGATTTATAGTTATATGTAGGATTTACTATACATAGTTTGCCATAGCACCAAACTCTAAGAGCTGATCCAGATGTTTTGAACCTGAAGTGCGTGAATTTAATTTGTGCACAATCCTTCTCTCTAGGAACTAAGCAGTGGCACGATGCTGAGGATTTCTGTCCCAGAGATTGCTACCTCAGAGCTTGGTGAGAAAAATATTTTTGTATGATTGTTTTGCTGTCTGTTTTTGTACAAAAAACGAACATACAGTAAGATGGACCCCAAAAAAATAAACTTACTGTGTGCAGCTTACGATTAGGACGAGGTATTGCAGCTTTTATTTTTTGATAAGTAATGCTTTCTGCTTTTGAAATGTGTAGTTTTTTAAGTGAGACAGACACACAGACACAGACACACACACACACACACACACACACACACACACACACACACACACACACAGATGGCTGAGTCAGAGCAGTTAGGTCCTGAAAATTAGGTTTGAGAGCTGCCCTGTGTTACACAGTGACGTATAATCTTGATGTATTGAGGATGCCATTACAAGACACATTCACACACAAACATACGCACACTCGCACGCAGCTTCCCACTGATAATGATTAAGCTGCTGCATTAGTGAGGTTACTATGTGTAACTCTGAGAGAAAAAAATCAGTCGCACATAAAAAAAAAAATCTTGTTTCCATGCCATTCCTTTTCAGATCTTTTAATTAATCTTTCTTCCTTATTATCTGTGGCAAACATGTTATATTAACCTTCTAGCACATGAAAATAATTAACTTCTAATCATGTGAGTGATTATGTGGATGAATTGAAAGACGTATTCAGTTGGGAAATGTATTGTGTGGGAACCAAACCTTTCTTTTACTCCGGTCAATAAAATGGAAACCTTTCATCGAAACACTGGAAAGTGAGAAGATCCGTTTGCCATTTCTCGGTAATCTCATACACGGACCACATTATTTGTGCTGAGCTCCACAGGCTAGACGATAAAGTTGTTCCACAAATAAATTCAATATTTTCACACAAGGTGATGCCACCTCCTGCTTGAGTGAGCATGATAGTCAGTCTAACTCCAACATTCCATGATTCCAATTACATTTAAAATTTTAAGATACAATAAACAGACAAAATGTATTTTTTTAATCCCATAAAACCTATTTGCCAATCATATCCTGTTGGATGAATATTTGGTTATATGACATGATGTTTAAAACACTGGCAGTCTTGTCACTGATAGTATCTGATAGTCAAACCTTTTGATTCAGACGGAAACTCTGTAGTTTAGTTTAGTTCCTCCATGTTTTCCATGGTAGAAAAGTCTGTTGAAATGGAGCTTGTGAATGACTTACTGCAGATGCTGGACAAAAAGCTTTAACTACAGCCCTGTTTTATGTGTCCTTAGTAAAAACAAGCTGATGACCAAGTAATTAGAAATAATTGATATACATTTCACTGACACTATATGCCAGTTAAAGCAGAAGTCTACTGGTCGATCTTGTTTACCAGCATTGAGTCCCTGGGTCAAATCTCAACAATCTGCTCTGACCATGAACCTGCAAGTTTCTTATTCTCCTCTAGCTTCTGTTAAAGCTCTTTTTTTAAAAAGCCTTCAGGTGTGTGTATGACTCTGTCTGCATTGTGTGTCTCTACCTTTATATCTCTGCCATGCGTTTCTCCCCATTATTTAGTAATCGATCCTACGGGCGAGGCTTTCTCCCTCTAATGAAATGGCATTTATCCACCTCTTCCCTGACCTTTCCCACTCTGGATGTCCAATTAAGATTGCCTGGTGACGTTGATTAGGAATCTGATTGGTCAGGGTTGTTAGAAGACACAGTAACACTAATTACTGTTGTAGTCATGGTTCTTTTTTAATTTCCTCTTTTGTTTTCTGATGTTGAGGAGAAGATGGCAAAAAATTGTCACAACAGGATGGGCATCATCAGAACAAAACAATGCAGTTAAAATGAATTAACTGTAATTTTGTCAAAATGTCTTACATCGAAGGGCTGATGAATGAATGGCATCTCTTACAATGTTCTGGTCCAGCGTTCATTCATTTGTTGCTCAACTCAACTCAAACCAGTTATCTTGAGGTATCTCAGCTGACCCAGAGATTCCCAGAGAACTAACAGCCTTCTAGCCTTTGTTTAAGCTCTGAACTATGCTGGGTTCTCAAAATGTCTCATGTGGTCCCAAGAAATCTTCACAGTTATGGTTGATTTTAAAGCAATATGAGAATGTATGTGTATATTGACTCAAACATGCCAATGTGCTGAGAGTATCACTATCACAGAAAATGTTTCCCTGTGATTTAAACATTATAAATTACATGTCAAAAGTAAATTCAACTTTAAAAATTACTTTTAAAGACTGGACTTTTGTAGAGTCCGTAAGAGTTGCATGGCGTTGGTATTGATTTGGAGAAGGCGTCTTTGTTTCAGTATAGATATTCTCTGGTATCTGAGTGCACAGGTGCGCATAGCCACAGAAGCACATGCTACAAAATTTCTCAGTTAATGCAGGTGTTTTCCACAGGAAAAGGGAAAAGTACCAGCAAATCAGAGATCTGATTTCCAGGTATTCAACTCTAGTCGAGGCAAAAACAAGTACAAAAAGTACAATATGTGGCAATACATTTATTTTTTTCAATACATTATTTTTATTATAAGAAAGTCAACAGTAAAAGGACAAAAGGAAATGATGTCAAGAAAGATGGGCAATGACATCAACAAAGGTCCCTGGCAGAACTGAAACCAAGGATGTTGCAGTTCATAGTCAGCGTCTTAAACCCCCATACCACAACAAAACTCTTAAAATGTCTTTGAAAGTCAGTTATCTTGTTTATGGCAAAAAGATTAGAAAAAAAAGTTCCCTAAAATGTCTATTGTCTCTTTTCTCCTCTTCCAGTGAGAAAATGCCTTCAGGCGATTCGTTTCATCCTGCCCAAAGAAGCTGCGATGAAGGTTTGTGATATTTATTGTTGATTCTGGGAAAAACACTAAAATAGACATGTTTGGACAAAATACAAGATGCTGGTATGGCACCTTTTATTGGTCAATAAACACACGCAACATAGCTTTTTTCTAGTTAACCAGTATGTATAGAATTATTACCCGTGTGCAGACAGACTCTATTCTCAAGAACCAATGTTATAATGTAAGCAAACGGTCTGTTTGTCATGAAATGTAACACTCATTTAAGCCTGCATCACTATTGACTGTTATTGTTTTATTTACAATGAACTAAATCTAAATTCACACAAACATTATCCTTTGCTGGAATAAAATAATTTTGTGATGGTCGAGGAAATTTGCTAACATTTAATTTCAAGTTGGAATATTTATAAAATTCTGTAAAATCTCCATGCATTTTATTGTGCAGGTTTTGGTGAAGTGGTATAACATTTACAATGCCCCCGGTGGTCCCAGTGCTCATGCAGAGTGGAACCTGTTTGTCACGTGTTTCATGACACTGATGGGCTACAATACCGATCGCCTTGCCTGGACACGAAACGTGAGTTCGCTGCAAAAGTGTGTTCTATGTCAAACCTGCACGTCCTTATTTTGACTTGAATGATTCTCGTGTCTTGACCTTGCTTTCTTTCCTCAGCTACATTTTGAAGTGCCTCTCTCTCCAGTGATTGCAGCCAAGAAGGCTCGTCCCTCTGATGGAGGCTCTGATGAGGTGTGTGACGAATGTCTGATCTGTTGTGATGATGTTGTTGTTGATATCTAGTTAAAGATAACAGATGGACCTGTAGACCTTATTTATAAATATATTTTTTATTATAGCCTCAATGTTAATTTCTTAAAGACATTTTAAGGTGTTTGATAATGACAGAAAATGCACCTTATCTCTAAAAGAGTTTGGGAAAATCCTGGAGATAAATGTTTTGATCCTATTTTAAGATAGTTTAAAGTTTAATATCGCTGGTAAATGTTGAGATTGAAGAAATACTAAATAATGTTTTTATGATTAAATTATAAAGGTAGATAACCCTAAACATTTAATATAGCTGTTCTATATGCAATTAAAATAAAAATGTAATACACACTGAAACAAATGTTGCAGTGGAAAGCCAGTCAGAAAAATAATTTAACTTTCATATTTTCCTGTGGGTGAGAAATATTTTCATCCTAACATTTTTGGACACAGGGAAAGCCCAGCGCTGTAGACAAACCCTATTAACCCAGGGGACAGTTTCCGTGTGTGACATAACTTGAGAAAAAAAACCTGCAGTCTGTCCTGCAGTCCTAAACAAACACTGAAAAGTTAAAAATACTCTAGTAATCTGTGTTTGTGTGCTCTTTTTAGAGCAAATCATGACTGCCAAATGTCAATCTGCTGGAGGCTTTGGCTGAGCGTGTGTGCGCGTGTGTGCGTTTGACCTGAGGAATTGCATGAGCCACATTTATATTGAAGCATGCTTTTTTTCAGTCTGTGACGTCTGAGCTGTGTGTCATTCAGATGGTTTACTAAAGGTTCAGCCTCAATTAATCCATAAAATCAACATAAAATACATGTGAATACGTATATAACAATCATTGCAATGTCTATTTTTCTATTCTGAATCTTTATTTTCTGTAGTACTTTGTCTTTGGGATCAGGCTGTTGGCAAATATTTACATTCACAACTCATTAGAGAAACCTACCTTCTTACTGGTGATTCTGTCTTTCTCCTGTCTGTAAGGACTGGGAGTACCTGTTGGGCTCTCACTACCACCGTCAAATGAATTCCCAGTCAGTCTGCGGTCCATTGGACTCCAGTGGCTCCAACAATTCTCTGATCACAGATGCTGAGGGCATGTCCTCTGTAAGTAACTTACTTTGGTTGGATTGATATATTACATGCCGTACTGATTTAGTTTGTTCTGCATATTTGGGTGTGACCATGATGAAAATGACACACTGTGCTTGAATGAGACTTTACGTTGCATAGATTCAAATGTATATTGCTGAATGCAAACTTTGTAACCTTAATGAACATATGATTTAAAGCAGGGTGATTGTTCTAATCTGTATAAGTTTAAGCAAAGCGTACCTAATGATCTGGCAACTGAGTGTATTTAAAGGGATAAAATGTAAGAATTTCAGTTGAAAACAATTGTCATCATTAATCATCAGCAATTCAAATCCATGTTTTATATGAAGAAAGGTTGACTTATCTCATCTCCTTTTCCTTCTCCCTCCTTCCTAGGTGTCCTCTCCCTCTAGTCCATCTCTGAAGTTGGACAGTGCAGCTCCTCTCTTCCCTCACATTCCTGCTCTTTTCTACGTTCTCCATCTGCTCTATCAGGAACTGCAGCTGGACGAGCTGCAGAGAGCAAGAGCCTCATCGCTCGTATGTCTGCTGCAACAACTGGCCAGGTAACCACTACTTGTCATGGTTTTTATGTCTCTATTAGCTGCTAAGAGCAAAGTAAAGAGCATGTGGCTGATGGAAAGGTAAACAGGTGAGTAGATTGTTTGTTTGTATTGCGCATTTATAGATTGATATTAGAAGTAGAGTGCATTACGTAGAGCCTTCTAAAAAACTTAAAAAATATATAAAAAATGTTGCTTTAACACACAAGGTTACAAAACAGAGAAGAGAGTGGGGCCATTTAGCACAACAACAAAAAAATCTACTAGTCTACTTTTCACCCAACTATGTCCAACTCTCACCATGAGAAGAGCATTTCATTGTTTTCAGTCAAAGCTTGTAATCAAGGCTCTTTGGTGATGTGTGCAGAGCAACAAACTTCAGCAGGTTGTCAAGTGACCGCTGTGATTGGTGACAATGACGCTAACAGAATAGGTGGAGTGGGGAGTTAAGCGCTCTTCAGAGTAATTGGCCTTTGTTGCCGAGTATGTGGGCTGTTGTGAGGTATGGTGCAAATGTTTACAGTCTTCCTGCTTTTTAAGGCTGGTAACTGGTGAAGGCGAATATGATGGTCCCAATTGTTTTACAAGCCATTTTTGGGAGCGATCAAATTTTTTATGCCTTTATCAAAATGATTTGAGGAAGAAATTGGTTTTAATCCTCTCCACACGGCCTTTATTACCATTTTATGTGCTCCATCTTTTTGAGATTTACCCAGATTAATTTCTGGTGCATGAAATCTTTGCCCAAAGGAAAATGTCACATCAAAAGCCAAGAGATTTCCCACTCTGCATTGCTCTATCCTAGTGCCATTGACTAGTGTCAAAAGTAATCGAAATATGGATTAATTTTGACACTGATGAAACATTTCCAATTCAAATTTTTGGCAGAATCAAGAAGTAAATAAACTCAGATGATGTTTTGGTTAACACACATTACACTTACCTTATTGTGTTCATCCTTTATTTAAAAACCTGAAATTTTTCCCTCAATGTAATTTTCTTCCGTGGTATCAAATATTGATATGTTTCAAGGTATTGTATCAAAGTTAGAAATTCCAGTATCGTGACAACACTACTCCATCCAGAGAGGACTGGATTCCTCGACAGTCATTGGGCCGCTAACCACCCACCTTATTAGATTCATTGATTTACCTCACATTTGTGTTCCCACAAGGTTCTGACTTTACAATATACAGTTATGTTTATAATCAAATTTAGGTGTTTAAAATACTATATTAATATTCAAAAATATTTTCATGCGGTAAGAAAAGGACATCGTCTGACTGATTTTCTAGTCTGTAACAGTTATAGAAATAGTCACAATTTTTTTATCCCTTTAATCTCTGCCAGTTGTATACTGCAGCTTGCCTCCTAGGTCAGCAAATACAAACATAGCAAAGAAAAAAAAAAAACACTATTAATTCCAAAACTAAAAACAGTCAGAGGCTACATAGAGAGAAGCAGGAATCGAGAAAGCTGAGGGATAAAGGATTTAGAATAATGATTAATTTTACAGGAACACGTATGAGCTCTTACATAGGTTCTACACAGTTGAGTAACTCTATGCTCATTAGCTATCTAACAGACACTCAGAGCTGTAAATTGTGTGCGAATCGCAGCTTGGTAACAGGATTAAAAACTATTGATTATCTGATGTTAAGCAGAGAAGTAATGACTCACAGCTGTTACTTACTCAGAGTGTGTGTTTAATTACTGCTCAAAAACAAGTTAAATGCCACAGAGGCTCTACGAGAATGTGGAGCCATTTTTAGACTATAGTCCTGCAGCAATTTATTGTCCAGCTGGGCAGACATAGGCACGAACAACAAACTGTTTTAAGGTCGATTTAATAATTTAGTGGAATTAAATGAAAAAAATCTAGCGCCTGACTCTCTTAATGCTGTATTTATATCCAGTATTTAAGGTGAGATGTGTTCATGTATGTATGTATGAAGTATGAGTCATGATAATACAGGAATATTAATATTTATTTTAAATGTTTTGTTTTGCAGAGACCTCCAGTTGGAGGAGTATGTGGATCTGTACTGGAGAGATTATCCTTCATTAATAAGTGGCTTCAATGAGAGCTGCCTCATAGACCAGGGTAAGACGCATCTAATAATGGTATCAAGACAGGAAACAGACAAGACATGTTGTAGTGAGTAGAGAGGGCAGGATGGTCTGCTGTTGCTAAAGACTGGCTCCACATTACGGAGTCTTAATGTCTGAGGTCTCTTATAGTGTAACTCTTTAGTACTTCCATCCCTAAATTCCTTCTCCTCTACTCTCCTTTCCTTGCGTCCTTCTCTGATTCCTCACCCTCCATCTTTCTCTCCCTCCTCAGCCCTGTGCGGCCAGATGCAGCGTCCGTCCTACCTGAGGGCAGAGCCTCCCTGTGTTCTCAGCTGGCTCAGTAGCTGTCTGAGAGGGGAGGAGGTCCCTCCTTTCCCCTACCTGCCTGGCATCTGTCAGAGGACCAGGCTGCTGGTTCTGGTACGACCAAAGTTTTATTCCTCATTTTAATTTTCTGTTTGTTTATATAGTAAACGGTAGAGGCAGAGACAGAAATGATGTGTGGAAACAAGCGGGAAGAGAATGGTTGCAAAACTGGGGACAGTTACGTGGTAGGTAACCACAGATCAACAGGCTACAAAGACACCTAAGTAGGCGATGAAAAACTAGTCAAGCGTCTGTACAGGGATGTACCTGCTTCTCCAAAATAAAGTGTGTTGATATTTCTCATTCTGTAACTTGATATTCCACCTGTTTGCAGGCTTCTGGTGAGTGTGTGAGACGGTAAGGGTAAAGAGTTCAGCTTTGGTTGAGACAGATAATCTATTTGCGTTGCATGTCTGTAATTCTTTTTCTGAACATAAAGACCAATTACACCATGGTATGGCTGGAGACGTGTACATACGTGTGTGTGTGTGTGGATGACGGAGGCGATGACGACTGTTAGACAGACATATAGATGGATATATATACGGATCAGTATGTGAAAAGGTCCTGACAAACTTGTGCCTTATCCCAACTATTATCCTGTCAGAAAAGCATTCAGAGTTCTTACTGTTAAATGTAGTGTTTCCTGTATTTCCATTAGCTTTTACGACAGGAAATCTCTATAGTGACAATTCAGTTCAGTCAGGCAGACTGACGCTCTCATGGATCTGCAGTTATGCAGTCTAATGTAACGGATCATCAGACTTAATTTCCATTTCGTCTCACTTTATTCCTTCTACTGAAATCGCTGTACAACTCAGACACAGGCGTTGATTCAGAGGTCTTGAACCAAGGCGAATTGCACATTTTGAAGCTATTAGAAAAGGTTACAATTGATAAAAGGGTGCAAACGGAAGCATCTTACTATTTAATGTAGTGAACCTGTGCTGAACACAAATGTGGTGAAGCTCATACTGTTGGGATTTATTGAGTGTCAGAGGTCCTGATTTTGACAAGATAAATATAGATATAGATAGATACATATTCTGTGAAGTGTCTATCAATTATTTTGTGACCTGTATTCTTCTTTGAAAAGGCAATTATTTAGTGTTTGTCTTTGTAGTGATTGCCATTGAAGCGGTCACAAAGTTTTATGATGATGGACTATGACTTAGGTCTAACTAACAGTCCGACTTGACATTGTGGAATGAGTGAATTTAGAGACCAAAGGTTTTTCATTTTTGACTAACTTTAAGTAGGACTAATTTTCCATGAATTCTGGTTAAGCTAGATTTTTTTTCATACCACAAAACAAACGGAGCAACTTCGTCATATTGCTCAGCTCAAAAAAAATCCTGTAAAATCCTGTATCCATCCTTTTATCCAGATCCACACCAAAAGTTAATGGGGTCTGTTCTGGGCTGAGAAACCCATCCTTCATCCAAGTTTTATGGAAATCCGTTCTGTAGTTATTGTGTCATCCTGCTGAAAAACCAAGCAAACCAACCAAATAACACAACCGACTTCTGCGGTGGTAATTCAAATTTTGAAGTGCATCAATGTCAGAATTTGGGTTCTGTTGATGGCGCACATCGGCGTCTCTATGGCGCTGTTGCTGTTCACTTTTATGCCTATAGGTGGCACAGGTTGTTCTGGACTGCAGGTTTGACCCTGCTGACACTGGAACTCTGCAATTAGATAATACTGGCTGCATTAATGGAGCCTAAATTGAAGTGCTTCATATCAACCACACTGTGTTCTACAGACATGTATGGATAAAAACAGACAGGCTATTATGGAGTCACGTTTACTCACTTCTATGTGTGCATGAACAGTATGTGAACACGTACTGTGTGCACATGCTTTGTGTACCAGCTTTAGCTTTTGTTTTGACCTTCATACAACTTCTCCCAACACCATACTGGTTTAAATTGTGACAGATGTAATGTCTACCAGGATCTGCAGTAGGAAGAGTAATGCTATTATAGTGAAAGGAGGCTAACGAGCTAGCCCTCTGGTTTACCTCCCTTTAATTCTAAAAGCCTCCCGAGATAAGTATTTATTTTTTGTCAGCCAGAGTCTCTAGCCCACTCCCTCTGCCAGACCATTTCGTTTTTTAAGTATCTTAAATATGAGATGATCAGTTTAGCTTTTTTTTTTTCATTGTACCCGCTTTTCATCATTTTAACATGTGTGCTTTAATTTAAAAGTGGGCATAATGAAAGTATATAGACAGGAAAGTGGACAGGAGTGGCTGTCACTCTGGAGATTGAACACTAAGAGGTCTAACCTGTGGTGAAATATGGCTCTGAAATCTTAAATATCCTTGACATAACACTCATTTTAGTTTTTTACAAAATAATGTTTCCTATTCTGTTTTTTGCTGTCAAGTATTTATCTTTTTCTCTCCTTTCTCTTTGTTTCTGTGCTTCTCTTTCCTCAGAGTTATGCCCTCTACATCACTGGAGATGAAAACGCTACTTCGACAGACGTTTCAAAGTACCTGGCTAAGCTCTCTGCAGGTGTGTGTGTTAATGTGACCAGCCGTTACAATCACTTTACTTGTCTTTGATTGCATCCTTGGGACTTTATGTGTTTCTTTGTCAGTGTGCATGTGAACATTTATTGACGACCAGCTCTTATTACCTGCCAGTCCCATAGTTCCCTGCCTCAGGGCCCAGTAACACAGAAAGAAAGGTTTGCACGTCACCAGATTCCCTCTATTTGTTTTTGCTTTGACAAAAAAACAATACAGTACTGAGGTGACAGCAGTCGCTGCAGGTATGTGATCAGCCTCTTTTGCAATGACACAGAATTGCTCATTGACTCTGTGGGCAGTGTTAGAGAATCCAGGGTGACTGTTTTTTTCTTTCAGCTGTATGTTGACATTTTACAGCCAACAAAAAACAAAACCAGACAACAACAGATGTCATCCCACGTAAATTAAGTCCTCCACTGATCTGGAACAAAATGTCACCTTCATTTAACACGTCATTTGAGTGCCCATTCTTTCAGTGACAACTTTTAGCAACCAATCTGTAGGTTTGAAAAAGCTTTATCCCAGTTGACAGTTGTTTCCCTCAGGAAACATCTCACAAATAGGACAACAACTAATCAACCCGTTGACCTCTTTCACCTGTTATCTCTCTCTTGTCCTCCACTCTCTCAGGCCAGAAGTCTCGTCCCAGTGAACCAATGCACTACAGAAGGTAATTCAGCTCTGAGCAATAAGAGGAAGAGCTTTATTATTTTCTTTTTTCTTTTCTTTTTTCTGTTTTAAAAATCACTGTAATTCATGGGCCTTGAATTTATTTTAATTCTGTTTATTGTTCTAGATAAACCATTATAATTGAAAAAACACATTAAATACCCCAAACATTAGTATAGATGCACTGCAGCATTGTATTTTTTACACCCTTGTTTACTAGCCAATAGTCTTCCTCTTCTTTGTGTTTGGTGCATTGCCACCCCCTGTAGATGAGTAGGCATGTGTATCATGTTGTGCACATGCAATCGGATCCAAAAAATAAGAGGTCAAAAACTTCACAAGGGAACCTTTAAGTTGGACTTTATTAGACATGTTTAGAACCCCTATTCTTTAGATTAGATTTTGATCATCGGTAATCATTTATTATGTTTATGGGTTTTACTATAGACAGAGCAGTGTGAAAGAGAAGGTCGCCAGTGGGAGTCTGGCTGAGCAGCTGGTGGTCTGGCTTACCTCAGAAGGTAAGACAAGTGTTTTTCAGCTCTTATCTGCACAGAAAAGGAGTGCTGAAACCATGTCTTCTTTCTCAGCACCGAACTGGTCCACATTCACCGTCATCCAGTGACACAGACGCCACAAGACTGTCTTTTTCTAGTTGTTGTAAAACATTTGTTTTAAATTTCAAAGGAGGCAGCCTCTGGTGTTTTTTTTTTCAGCTGATAAAAACAAACATAGCTCTCTTTTCACGGGTTTAGGTTTCACTCTGAAGGACCTGGAGTCAGTCCCCTTTGGAGTGGCTTTGCCCATCAGGGAGGCCATCTACCGCTGTCGGGAGCAGCCGTGTTCTGATTGGTCAGAGGAGGTCTGTCTGCTGATTGGGAGACAGGATCTGACCAAACAAGCCCACAAGATGACCCTGGCTAAAAGCAAAGCTGTGAGTACAAAATAACACAGTCAGACTGGGGTCTAAAACCTTGAACCCATCATCATTATGGACAAAATATTGTACTATTTTATCCTCACTGACCTTGTACTTCACAGCCTTGATTGAGGCTTTTAGTCCAAACCTTTTCTAAACATTTGTGAGAATAAACAGCATATTCCCTCAATCTCGCAATTTCTGTGAAGGCTTTCAGCTTGACCAAATCCACCACAAAGTGCCAAATTGTTTGCATTTTTTGCAATTTTTTTTGCATAAAGTCATTTTTAAACTGTAGTTTTAATCAATGTTGCTAACGTTTTTACTCACTTAATAACTGCATTAATCAGTTTGCAATACACAGAGGAATTGCGTTGAAAAATACAACTTTAAAAGTGTTCTCATTTCCTTTAATTATATTAGTAACAAAAAATGCTTTGCCTTCATACTGTTTTCCTTCTAAATTCATGGACATTTTTCTTTGGTGATTGATGTTTTATCTAAACAACAGTGGTTTTAAGATTTATTTCCAAAGATTGTTCAAACTATCATTCAGGCTGTATGTGACCCATTTGTCGGTGTGTCTTTCTCCAGTCTGTAGGTTCAGGTCTGTCCTTGGAGCCTCCGGCCACCACAGAAGCAGATGAAGAGGAAGATGGGATGTCGGACATTATTCAAGAGGTAACAGACGCAGTAAACATTATAGATAATCTAAAGAAGGCTTGTTACAGGAGCTCCTTAATTTGCACTGTTGTCCTTCAGGTCACTGGACTGATCTGGAGTCAGGATTTGAGGGTCCAGGAGGTTAGGAGGCTCTTGCAGAGTTCCAGGCCAGTCCGGGTCAGTGTTGTCCAGTTACCAGAGGTGTCTGACCATGAGTACATCGAGGAGAAAGAGAACAAGTGAGAATGTTATGTGTGCAGTATGTGTTTGTCCTTGATCTAGATGCTCACAGCCAACAATATTGTCAAAGGATATAAACAGCAGGGTTTTCTGTCCTCTTTTGTCTTTCTTTTGTAACATTTCAGACCAGTCTGTCTTTCTTAAAAATGTTTTGCTGTTCATTATTTTGTGACTGTGTACATCTTTTGTTTATCACAAGCTCTTTCCTCTCCTTGTCTCTATCTTAGGAGAAATCATTGGGATGCCTGCTGTAATCAAGGGTGGCCTAGACCTCCTGTCAATTATATCGATTTTTCTGACTCTTAGTCTGTAATGTTTCCTCAGTTTTAATTCCCTGCTCTCTTTTTGTCCACGTCTTTGTGTCTTCCCACAGACTCCTGCAGCTCTGTCAGAGGACCATGGCTCTTCCAGTTGGTCGAGGCCTCTTCACTCTCTTCTCCTATCACCCTGTACCAACTGAACCTTTACCTGTCCCAAAACTCAACCTGACAGGTAATATGCACATTTTCACCCTCATCTTATTTAATACATTGTGGAATATTTTAGGCCCTCTGGGCACCCCAGGTTATATCAGAACTTGATGACTTAAGAGGAATATAGCAGAGTGTATTTTGATGGTCATGAAGTGCTAAGTTAATTTCTGCTCTAGAGGAGATTACACAACAAAATCACTGACAAACTGGGCCCTGTAGCACAGCTGGAAAGTCACTCGGGCATTCTTGTTATATATAACCTGTGTGCATATCTTTGCCCCTCTTTTTTGTAATTCTGTATTTCTTTCTAGATTTTAATGTGTAGTTTTATGTGTCTACCCCAGGCCGAGCCCCTCCTAGGAACACCATGGTAGATCTGAACAGCGGGAACATTGACGTTCCTCCCAACATGACGAGCTGGCCCAGCTTCCATAACGGAGTAGCTGCTGGACTCAAAATAGCTCCTGCATCACAGGTCAGTCTGAAACTGCAGCTTCACTACCTCTTTATCTGGCCTTGTGTTCCGTTTGACATACATCCAACTAGTACATTTGCTATGTACTGTATAGTAAGTCCTCATAACTAACAATTACTTTTGTTATTGATTAATATCGATATAGAATATTTTCACAATTAATGTTTTAACCTATAAATGTAAAGAAAAAAAAAATAATGTGAAAAATGCCTATCGCAATTCAGCCCATAGCGATGTCTGCAGATAGTTTCTTCCAACCACACTGTCATCAATGGTAAAAGAAGCAAATCCTGACATTTAAGGAGCTAGAACAAACAAATGATTGACATTATTCACTTTACATAGAATAATTACAGAGTTGAAAGAAGAAAATAGTTGCCAATAATTTTCTTTCGACTAACTAATCGTCGCAGCTCTCTTGGTGAGAATGTAACATCTCCTGCAATGTCACCATCAGGCTGAAATCTCCAGTCATTAAAAATGACATAAAATGTATTTAAAGCATTCATTCTTGAAATGAAATGTTGAAACTGTTGTCCTAGTTGTTCATGTTTGCATTGTAAACTTTCTCACTCTCTCTCACTCCACAAACCTTCCTTATTCTTGTCCAAATAAATAGACTTTCTTATTTTTTTTTTCTTAAGGTGGACTCGGCTTGGATAGCCTACAACAAGCCAAAGAGCCCCGAGCTGGCTAATGAGTATGCAGGCTTCCTGATGGCTCTGGGCCTCAACGGACACCTCACCAAGCTTGCAACGCTCAACATACATGACTACCTCACCAAGGTACGCACACCTGCACACAGAGACCTGCACCTTGGGTTTCACACATATAAAATGAATGTATTTATAACCCTTCAGGCGCACAAAGGCAGATGTATTTTGGGTTAAGACGATGCTTACTACCTTAATGCTCAGTTTACAGTAGACAGTGATTCAAATTACTGTTTCTTACTGCGGTACAAACACACACATAACATTCACTTAAATACAGTTTACACAAACGTAGGTACACCCATCTGTTCTCATTTAACTTGCACACACACACACCTACACGTACATTTTTTTCTCTAAATGACTGTAAATGAGAGAAGTACACTCGCATCAGAGCCAGGCAGCAAGTCAAAGCGAAACTCTGCTCTCTGAGAACTTTGAAATGAGACGAGTCCTCTCCACTTTCAGGTGAGAAAAACAACAGGATGCTGCAAGCCAAATCTTAATTTTGCTTACTTTAAAAGTCAGTCTAAAGATGTGGTTAAAGATAAAGACCAACCATTGCCCCAAATCCTCACAGTATCCAGACCCGCTTTGAGATTAATTCGTTTTCAGTTCCCATTTTGTTTCAGGATGTGAATTAAACCTGCAGTTCATAAAGATCAAAAAGCTCTCCTTATTAGTCATTTCTCTATAAAAGGAGATTGGAGAATTTTCTCATACACATCTACAGACTTTAAAATCCTTGAAATTTGGACACGGTCCACTTACAGAAATGATTGGTTGAATTTTTAATATTAATATCCCAACCCAGATCCATTCAGAAAAATCTTTCTCCAGTCTCAAGTGTTTTTCTTCTTCTCCTCATATGGCTCAACTTGTTTTATAAAGTTGACCATAAGGGATTTTGTATGTATTTGATCTTCAAATCATTTTGTCGATCAACGTGCCCCCTTAGAAGTTGGAAATGTAATACCCCAGTGTATTGAGTAATAGATCAAAATCTTATCCTGTGTGTTATAAATTCCACCTACCTAATATTTTTGTTTGAATTAAATATTATAATTTTATACTGTATGGATGAATTCAGTGATTTTATCATCGATGCAAGGTTTCCATGTAAAGCAGGAGAGTTGCACCCTCCATCTGGCCTTCATCACATTGGGTTGGGCAAAAATTATTTTTTGTACTGCCAGACAGACTATCAAATAAACTCATTCAAAGATGGATTCCTGAGTGCTACCATCTCTTCTTTTTATGAAAACTCACATCAAGTATAACGCACCAGTTGTTCAAAGCACAGTGGAAACCTTACAAATGAACTGCACAGAATATTGAAATAAAAATGCAGGAAACACTGCAGAGCTGCACAATGGATGTATAATACAGACAGTCAGCCATCAGTCTGAATGAAAGTTATGAAGTTGGTTGACAGTAAAGCCTGTTTGTAGCTGGTGGTTTTCTGTTGGTTTCTATTCTCGCTGTAAAAGAGAAATTACGCATGCATAGTTTGGATCAGTTCTTTAGAATTGTGTATGGTTGTGGTTTTAGAGAGAAGGTGGAAGTAGTTGTGTGTGTGCGTATGTCCCTCAAACCTTTAAAGCATCCCAGTGTTCATCTCGTTGCTGCAGCCGTTCTCAAACTCTATGCCTTTTATTGGTTAATTCTGACTTCAGTCGAGTGCTGCTGTTCCGTCAATTTCCAAGAAGTGTGTTTTTCTAGAATATAGTCTCTTCTGAAAAACGTGGCAACTTTTAATCTGAATCTTTAAGATCTGTTTTCACAGAAATGAAAGATTATTTTTTGTTGTTGTTTTAGTCTTTTCCTGGATATTTGTCAGTACTGACAACTTAATTCATTGGCCTAGATTTAATCGTTCAGTTGGTTTATTGGCAATTTAATATATCAACCTGAACAGTTGTCAATCGTTAAATGGAGTGATTCATCGCAAATCATCCTCTCAGCAAATTGACCACTGAATGGCAATCAGAGGAAAACAAGATCGAACAAAAGACATTTGTGGGGATTTATTTATCTGGATGTTTTCATTTGAATATAGAGCAATAATGTCCAATATTTACTTTACACTCAAAATCTTGATTTATTGATGACCAGTGTTAGAGCGTCAGTGTGTTGGTTTTATTACATGTTGGGGGAACATGCGATGTCTTTGTGATTGTTAAACACACACAGTGGGTGATCCACAGGGGTCTAATGAAAAGAGTCAGTCACGGTGAGCCTCAGAAATCAGTGTCACAGTTAGAGCTGATAACATTGGTAGTAATTTGTTCTCTTGCAGCAGGTATTTAGTATACAGGGACACACACCACACTGCATGGTCTGACCATTCTTTGAAGAAATTAATTTATTATTCATTTTTGTTTTTAATCTTTTGGATATGTTTGTGTTTGTATATTCCTGGGTGAGACCAGAGACAATTTTCCTGCTCTGGCTGTACAATAAAGCTATTCTATTCTATTCTATTCTATTCTATTCTATTCTATATTGATGACTGTTAACACATTTCTTTTCTTGCTGCCCCACCAGGGCCATGAGATGACCAGCATTGGGCTCCTTCTGGGCGTGTCTTCAGCCAAACTGGGCACAATGGACATGTCAATAACTCGCCTGCTTAGTATCCACATCCCTGCCCTTCTCCCACCCACCTCCACTGAACTGGATGTACCACACAATGTTCAGGTAAGTGTAAGCAGCATACATAAATGTAATTACATGAGAATGTATCGGTGCAGTGAGGGGAAAAAAATATTGAGGACTGTGAAATTGAAGTAATATAAGTGATTATACACAAGTATATGAGTTATTACACGCCTATCAATGTGTCTGTGTGGATTGTTTTTATCAAGATCTGCAAAATATCCCACATCTACAATTATGTACAATTGTTTCCGACAGACACAAACTAAAAAAATAATCACTGAATTTTTTCAATGTCTGTTTTGCAGGTTGCTGCTGTAATTGGCATTGGTCTGGTGTACCAGGGAACAGGACACAGACACAATGCTGAAGTCTTGCTGTCTGAGATAGGTGTGTGTGTGTGTCTGTGTTTATTTTTGTACATGATGATATGACAAGACGAGACGAGATGACACACAAACACACAATGATGCTTTTTAATGAGAGGGTTTTACAAAAGGAGTGCTCAGACCTTTTAAGGTCCACATATTGTGTCACATTTGGTCAGAGGTGTATGGCAATGCTGTAAAAAATGCAACATCCTAAAGTCTATAAATCAGCCTATTTTATTATTTTAGTTACTTTTCAAGCAAAAATGCCTCACAAATGTTACAAAAATACTGTAACACTCATTTTTCATTCTTTCAAAGACAAATTAATTGAAAAAAGATTTCATTTTAATCAGAATTTAAATAAACTTAACTTTACCTTTTATTTTCTGATCTGTTTTTTGTCTCTCAAGTCTTTTTGAGTACCACATGTATCTCATGTCACACACCTGTGAGCCCGAACAATAATGTGGGTATGTTCAGTCAGCCTAGCAACAGCTGAGCTTACCTCACTAATTCTTGGCCAGACTTGAGGTGCTAAAAAAACAATATATGTCCACATTAAAGGCACTGACTTTATTTTGCTTTGAGTGAGTTTTTTAATTTTCCCTTGTCACGGATAGATGGTATGATTCTGTTTTTATGACTTCAGGTCGACCTCCTGGTCCAGAGATGGAGTACTGCACAGACAGAGAGTCCTATTCACTGGCGGCTGGACTCGCCCTGGGCATGGTCTGTCTGGGGGTAAGTCACACATATTAACACACTGCTGGTCCAATAAATATTTGCAGAAAAACATCTTAATGTTGGTTCAACCTGCTGGAAGTTCTCTGTGTGCTGGGTTTTCCTTTCAGAATGCAACAGGTGTAAGGGGAAACTGTTGGTCATAGAAAGTTGCATGAACTTGGGTCTTTTTTGCATTATTATTATATATTTTGGTAGTACCATTTTCCTACTATATATTTTTGTTTATCATTGGTGCTGAATGGCAACTCAAGAAAGATGCATTTGCTTTCTCAAAAAATTGTTTCTATCATTGATATTTTAGAACACATTTTCTGCCATTAAACTTTTTTGTGACTTCGCTGTCATCGTCATCCTCTGTCCTTCCCTTGCTCACCCCCCTTCCCCTCCCTACAGCATGGCAGTAACCTGATTGGGATGACAGACCTGAATGTCCCTGAGCAGTTGTACCAGTACATGGTGGGGGGCCACCGCAGAGCTCAGGCTGGGGCCAACAGGGAGAGACACAAGTCCCCCAGCTACCAAATCAAGGTAGACAGAAACATCTTTTTGCACTTATGTAAGGAAAGAACTGCAACAACACTTTTATTTCCAATCTAATAAGTGTTATTCTATATCAATGTCAAAACTGTTTTGTTTAATATTAAAATGCCAAGCTGTTCCTCCTTCCTTGAAGTGAAGGAAATTATTCACAACACTGTCAATATGATATTTCACAGAAAGCTAACCAAACATAATCAAATGTTGTTGTAGGAAGGTGACACAATAAATGTAGATGTGACGTGTCCAGGGGCCACGCTGGCTCTCGCCATGATCTACCTCAAGACCAACAACAG
Organism: Lagodon rhomboides; assembly: GCA_039737535.1. Taxonomy (NCBI): domain Eukaryota; kingdom Metazoa; phylum Chordata; class Actinopteri; order Spariformes; family Sparidae; genus Lagodon; species Lagodon rhomboides. The sequence goes on along the minus strand of CM077796.1, from coordinate 19,441,762 downwards.
GTGAGAGAAGACACAATCTAGAACAATCTATTTGATATGAACACCATATGTATTATTGACAGGACATATGTATGCTATATGCCATAGGTAGCAAATCAAACTGTGATATCCTGCTGATACACTTTCTATTTTATTTTAACATACAAAACAAGAGAAAAATCCTTATTTATTCTGTGCCTTTCAAACCCTGCAAATGTCATTCAGAGTGCATTTCAGCTGACTGACAGAGGGAGTACGAAAGCAGTCAAAGATTATAGTTTAAGCTATAAATACTCGTGTAATGTATAAACAGTATATAAATATGGCCAAAACGAGGTGGAATCTACTTTTCACCCATGTCTTGTCCATGTGAACGTTGAGCAGAACATCCTTCCCTGCCCAGTGAAAAATCTCATCCCTCTGTGAGTCCAGTTGGCACATTATGCTACAGGACTCTCTTCCATCTTCTAGCTTTCTGCTATAGGTCAAGAGGTTCCTATGTTCCTTAAGGCTCTGTTGAGAGGGTGTTAAGGAAGGGTATTAACACCCCCTTGTCTCCTCCTGGTTCTGTCCACTAGGTCTATTGCTGATTGGCTGAAACCTCCAGACACTTGGTTCCTCCTGGATTTCATCAAGCCAGAGTTTTTGCTGCTGAGGGTAAGACACACACACACACCCACACAGTGCCAAACTAAGTGTGTGTGATCAATTTTTTCCACCTTTCCATAATCTGGTATACCTGTCTCTCTCCTTCCTCTCTGTCTTGCCTCTCCACCCTCTCAGACTCTTGCTCGGTGTATTATCATGTGGGATGAAATCCTGCCTAATACTGAGTGGGTCAAGAGTAACATACCTCAGGTGAGAAAATACACGCTTATATACACACAGAGCTTTGCTGAGCTGTGATGTCTGGCAACCAGTCACTATGGCTTGTTTAAAATTCTTAGCTATGAGGTTTGTTTCATTCTGGCTGAATTATGTGGAAAATGACCCCAATTTTATTACTTTCTCAGAAAACAAACTCAATGTCCAGTTTATTAAAGCTTTTCCTTTTGCTGTTTTACATACTCGCTGTTTATGAGCTCTTTCCTGATACACACAAAGAAGAACTTTAAAGTTAGCATGAGCAGAAACAACTTCCCTGGTTGAATAGAATGGCTAATTCATAAGCAGAACATCATCTGTAAAATGTCTTAACGGGTTAGCTGAACAAATGCAGTCCAGAATCAAAGAGAGTATCATACAACTCACTGTTTTCTACATTTGTTTTCAGATCATGAGGGGAACTTTTGACCCTTCAGAAGACATTAACATGGAGACAATGGCGTAAGTACTTAAGCCCAAAACTGGCACTTTATTTCTGTCGTATAAATTCCTGATTGAACCGTGAATCACTTCCGGGGAAATTAAAGTAATCCATGGTTAATTCATGTCACCAGCATCTGTAAATGTGGTAGTGATGTTCTTCATTCTGTCTCAGCACCATGACCGATCATGTCATTTCATTTGTTTCTCTCAGCCAAGCCCAAGACTACATTACAGCAGGGGCCTGTCTGGCTCTGGGCTTACGCTTCGCCGGCTCTGCCAACTCCGATGCCTTCGACTGCCTCTACGAGTTTGCCAGGACATTCATGAAGATAATGTCCTTCGCTGGTACAGCTGCAGTTGTAAGTGTTTTACGAGTTTGTATGTGTGTTTTAAAATTATATTTTAGACAACGATTTCTTACATTTCCACTTTGCTCTCTTTCTCTGTCTGTCAACATATGGCTGGCTCTCATAGCAAACAGGTTATTACAACCTGCAGACCGGTCTGTCAATGATTCTGCTGGCTATGTCCATGGTGATGTCCGGCACCGGGAACCTAAAGGTGCTGCAGCTCTGCCGTTTTTTCCACAAGCGAACCGGTGGCGAGATGAACTACGGCTTCCACATGGCTCATCACATGGCACTGGGTTTGCTCTTCCTGGGAGGGGGCAGGTGAGACACACACACACAAAAACACACTTAACAGATTTTGGAGTGTTTTTTTCTGGGAAGGATCAGGTTATACACAAATGGCGTGTGGGTTGGCAACACAAATACACACAAGTCTGTTTTAAGTTCCGCCTTGTACGTAATGACATTTACACACACACACTCACACTCGCACACTCACACACACACACTCACAGAGACCCACATCCAAACCAGGTTCCTCTAACCACTGACCTTGGCCTGTATATTTTCAAGAGAAACAATGGCTCCCACTCTCTCATTACATGTTGCAAATGTTTCTCCACCTACAGCTGTAATCAGATGAACCTTTGGATTTCATTCATAACATGTTTTATTTTTGCAATGCATGCTGAAAGCCCATGCAGCTGCAGAGACTCGGTTTGAATGTCATGCACCGTAGTGTGTATTATCACACTATGTTGTTGCCGTGGGTCAGCTGAGGTTGAACTTCATGCCGGTGTGCAGGCTCATGTCATGTCATTGTTGGATTTCCTTTATTCTCTCTCATCTGTTTGCATTGAAATTTACTATTCATATTGGCGTTTCATTATTATCACTACATCAGTCATTCATTATTCATTCATTATCTCACCTTTGTTTTCTCTCTTTACCGCTAACCTCTGACGTGTGGCTTTCTCACCCGTCCTCCTTCCCTCTCTCTGACTGTTCGGTTAGTTTCTCTTCCCGTTTATTCAGTTTTTCTCGCAGGAAGCTGAAGTGAAACTTGTGATTTTCCACCTAAAGTCAAACATGGCGTTCACACTAATGATAACTAGAGCTCACTGTAGGTGTAGGTCTATAAAAGTTTATAGTTATTGTGGGTCAAATATAGGGGACAGACTTTCCCACAGTCAAGTATAACTTCACACATCTTTATAGTTTGTAGATAACCATAGTAAGAAGTTTATTTTTTTCTGCTCTTACTGGCAGTTCATGCCTCTCATAGTTCATCAGTAGTTGAGTGAAACGTTGCGTCCAGCATAATGGAACATGTGACTCAGAAGAACTGGTCGTTAGCCAGCAATCTTCCTTTTAACGGCTCCATCGTCCTCTTACTTTAGCAGAAGTGGACCTAGCCATCACAGCAGGAAGTTTCAGTTTGTAATGTCGCTGTTTGTCAGTTTGAAAGTTGTGAATTCACAGATGTCAGTTAGTAGTTATGTGCGATGTTATTGGTTGTAAAGATGAGACTGTTGATGCCTCACAGTTTGACCAACTGTGCTTTATGGAAGCAGTAAGGAGCAATTAATCATATTTGCTTGTTAGAGTTAATTATTCATAAATGGGAATTGTTTTGTTGTATAACATAAATGTATATTTTTCTTATAAATGTAAACTTCCTGTTTTAGGGCTGCAACTGATGATTATTTTCATCTGTCGATCAGTTGATAATTTTCTCAATTATTTGATCTAAAAAATGTTTACCAAGGTGATGTCTTCATAGTCCTTGTTTTTGTCGTATGGGTTGTCCAAAACCCAAAGATATTAGTATATTATCGCATAAGACAATGAAAAGGAACAAATTCTCTGAGAGACTGTAACCAGTGACAATGTTCAAACCTTGAGAAACCCTTTTTTTATTCAATGTAATGGCATGGTTCATAACTTCTTTGGAAACATCAGATACTTCAGAGAATGAGGAAGGATGTTGGTGAAGCTACTAAACATGAATTAGTCTTGTCCGTGAACATTTCTGCCTAAGTAATGTCAGAAAGATTTTGAACAATGAAGACAACAACTCCTATGATTCCACGCTACGCTGTGATGTCAGGAAACGTATGCTGTGCTCCAGTCAAGTTGGAGGTCGGGATGTCCTATACGAAATTTCCAATTTGCAACCTCATTCGTTAACAAAGCGCTTGGTTGACCGTAACAAAACAATATCTCTCTGACCAAGTTTACGCACAATTGAACCCTCAAGGTGCAGCGTGTTTGCAGCAGTGGAAGGACCAGCGACCAATTATGAACCTGGCTGATTCCCGGGGCCGATATTCAGCATTTTTCAGATTATCGGTATCGGGGATTCTTCTGTCAGGTTTGCCATAAAATAAGCACATTTAAAAATGTGCTACTATAGCTCTGATGCAACATTCACTCACACAGTGTCGCCGCCACAACATTATCTGACTGGTAACACATCACAATTAATAGCCTATATACAATAAAATCATGTGAATCTGCAACGTAGCTGGTAACTATATTTATCAGTTTATTGGAGAGAAACTCAAGTAAAAATACCTCAAAATTGTACTTAAGAGCAGTACTTGAGTACTTTGGTACTTTAGAGTTTGTGGGTCAAACTGATGCTGATACCAGAAATGTTGTCAGGTGTTCCATCTCTTAAGAAATTTCTAAACAATCGGGGTATGCAATTATTGGATACCAATACATCACTGATTCATTAGTCGCTGGCATAATTTCAAGATAATCTGGTACAAATTAACATTTTATCTCCACCCAAGCACACTCTATTCACACTCTACACACCCAGTATTTTTGGTTGTTTAAATTGTGAACTTGTGGGGAAAGAATGTAATGTTCAGTGTGGTCGAGGCTCTTAAACATGCCAAACATGCCCCAAGCATTTAATTGAAGAGCAACATCTTTTACCTCAGTTGACCTCAGCTGGGTATTAAGCACTCTTACAACTAACCTCAATGTACGAGCAACCTTTATTGTCGGATTGAACTTTATTGTAATGACTCCATTAGTCAAAGTACATACTTGACTGCCAGCTATTATGTTTAAGTGTCTCTGTTGTTGCATAGTGATGACGTTTACTAGATTACAACACACCTGGTTTCACTAACAAAGACATGTTTATTTTGGCGCTTTCAAAACTTGTGCAATATCGACAGTGCTTTGTGTTCTGTCGTGAACACTGTAATTTTGTTATTTTTATTCTTCTGTCCCAAGGATACTTCACATACCCGTCATGTCTGTTGTTATTTTTTGACTGTTGCAAGTAGTGGGTAATTTTAGAGCACACTTTGCATGTGAGAGAGAGTGAGAGGAATGTATTTTCAGCATTTGTGATTTTGTTTGATGTCGTCTAATGTTAGGTACACCCTGAGCACCTCCAATTCAGCCATCGCTGCGCTGTTGTGTGCCCTGTATCCTCACTTTCCTGCTCACAGCACTGACAACCGGTGAGACCAACACACACACACACACACACATGATACTAACAAGACCTCAGTGAAATACTGTCAATGTTTAGTGCCGAGTGGGTGATGTTTGTTGCATGTGATGATCCAAAGAGTCCCAGAAGGTGAAGTAGGATGTCAATGTGTATGAGGATGATTGTGAACCTTTGACCACGCAAGTTAAAGAAACCTTTCAAATTATTTGCAATTTCTGTGTGATTGCTGCTTATAAATGAACACACATAGATAAGCTCCATTTTGGATCCAATTCCAGTTCGTCAAATTTCCCGGATTCATTAAGCTCTGACGCAAACAAATCTCTTATCAATCCCTGTACATCTCCTCGCTGTTCTGTGTTGGCAAAGACTAGTGTTGAAAACATGTGGGTAACATTAGTAGGCTTCTCACTTCTAACCACTGACGGCCACGTCACATGAGCAGCACTTAACATGCTGTAGAGTCCAAGTTAGACATGTTGTGTATATCAAATCATTTTTTTGAGATCAGGACCACCATTATTTGGAATCATGTGTAAAAGTCAGTGCATCAGAAGAATCACTCTCAATGTTCTGACATTTCATTCCTTTGCTCCTCATCTCATTTTCAGGTTGTATCAACATGCTGTGGAAATCAATCATCTTACGTGTTGAATCATTTTGTAGCTACCACTAAAATTCTAATGCCTCTGGCTTCTCGATCAACAGTAGATGATCACAGATCACTAAATCTCTCGAAGTTATTTAGTTTTAGTTTTAAACTATGAAAGCTAAAACAGCCCATGTTATGTGTTAATTTCTCTTATTTTCTTATCTTTGAATCCAAAAGATTCAAAATCGTATCTTGTTTCTCCCAAAATGTAATCCCTGTCCTGGTAGAAAAATCTCAAAAACAACCAATTTGCATCATGGGACATTGCAGGTCCGTACTGTTCCATGGTAACTCGTTAAATGGAAACTTGAAAGTGGATCATGGGTTCTTAAATTTCAGCTGACACGTGCATCTTATTCAATGGTTACAGATAAAAATATAATTTGAAATGAAATCAAGTAAACAATATAATTACAACTGTTTTTTTCCAATTGTGGAAAAAGACCAGCGTCCTTTGTACATGAGAATAAAAACACGACTTATTGTTCCTCAGAGACAATATATTGGATGTGTTTGACCCTCTCATATTTCTACTGTGAACAACATTTGTGTTGATGTTGCTATTGTTGCTGCAGTTACCACCTACAGGCCCTGCGACACCTGGCCGTGCTGGCTGCAGAGCCACGCCTGTTGGTCCCCGTGGATGTGGACTCCCTGAAGCCCTGCTATGCCCTCTTAGAGATCACCTACAAGGTAAGTTGATCAAGGTTGGTCAGGTTGACACAAGTAGCCACCAACATCAGATAAAGGATAAAGGCTCCCATTTCTGATGTTACTGCCCTTCAAGGGTTTTGCAGTATGTCTTTAAAATTGAGTCACAGTGTGTGTTAGAAGTAAAAAGAAGTCTCTCTGTCTCTGTCACACATACTGAATGTCCATTGCTGCGCTTCCTCTTGACAAGCCACTTTACACGCAAACAAACAAATTGGTTTGCATGACGTGTGATGAGCGATATGTTCTTTCAGTGAGCGTCACTGTCGTCAGCTCTACGGCTTCCTCGAGCTCACAGTTCAGACACTTGCGGTGTTTTTTGTGCAACTTGCTCCAACTGTCAATGTTACTTCCCACCACTGTACGAGAAACTGCATTGGTGGCATCTCATTCATACTAATACATATTTAACCTTAAACCTTGGTGTGTATCCAGATAAAGGGCAGAATCCAGGATTTTCTTTCAGATTTACATTAATCTGGGCCTGCTCCCATTGTATACATAACGTACAGTTTTTGAAGACAATCATGCAATATGGCCAAATGCAACTCTGACTTGCATTTTTTCCACCTCTTGTTCTATTTATTCTTTCAATTTTTCTTTGGAATGCGCCACAGTGACGACTAAGGCAAAGTGGTTCTGGTGTTGTGTAACTTTGAACGAGACACCAGTTTGTTCTGTGTAGTTGGCCACAGTGATGTCACTTGGATCATGTGCGATCATGTGAAGCAGGAAGGAGACATACACTGTGAGCCGGTCCTGAAGCCTCGCTTCAGGACACTTTTTTGCAACCTAAACAACCTAAAAGTAAAAAACCAAAGGAAAAAACAACCGTCCATTATCATGTTTAACCAGCAAATGAGATGGTGAGATCAGAATAACTGTAGATGTTTTTCATGTGTTCCACATTTACTCGGCTATTATCTTCCTCCAGTCTATGTGGAGTGCCTCAGCATTTTCAGGCATGTACTTTCGACAGCTATTGTTGCAATACTCTAGATGTGTCCTCATAGATGCAGTAAATAGCTCCTGAATTACAGGAGCAGACATTTCTAAATCTCCCTCTGTGAGGTTTTGTTGTTGCTCTGTATACATTTGGCTCGTTTGGAATCTTTGATCTCCAGTTTTCTGCAGCACTGTGAGGCTGTGTTTTTTAATTTTCTAGTCTTACAGATTATGCGAGGAGTCATTTGGAAAAGCTTTTAAATTCTTCTTTTAAGCTTTCAGTGAAAGCGTAGACATTGTGGCTGCTAAAGCAGAATGTGAAACACTGAGAAGAGTGAGAAACAAACTACATAATGCTCCCTTTAACATCCACCCTTACACCTGTCCAGTGCCTAGTATTTATCATCTTTGGATGATTGTGCAGTGCTTTTATAAAATTTTGTGCAAAAGTAGAAGTGTGCACATTTAATAGATTAGAGTTTTATAGACGCAAGATCGCTTATGACTGGTAGTTGGTCTTGGAAGAGGAAAGTGAACGAGTGACAACTCGGTTTCCTGCTAAAGCTAAGGCCATAAAACACTAAAGATTAAGTAATTATGACAATAAGCACGCACACACACAGTGTGACGTAGATCAAAGCCACCAGACCCATTCTTTTCCATGTGGGTCCGACACACTGTTGATGTCTTTGTGCTTGTCAGTCAATACGGGTTGATGTGTGTCATCTCGTCTGGAAACACTGCTGTTTTATATCCCTGCTTTGACTGTGCATCAGCTATGCAGAGAAGTATCAATTTTATTAAGTTGGCTTTCTTTATTGGCACACTTCAGCTTTTATAACTTGACTACTTCTGCGTTATGCTCCTTAATGCAACTGATGTGTGTCTCAAGCATCTGCTACCACAGTGGATTTGCCATTGTTGTTCTTTTATCACAGTTAGAAAAGAGATGACAGGAAATTAAGGAGGGAGTTATCAACAAAAATCCCTGGAAAGAATTGAACTAGGCATGACGGGATGTTTGCGGGCCAACCCACGACAGTGGATTTAAGCTCCTGCTATTTCAGTATTTCTACATATGAAGGATGGTAGAAGGTCAAAGATGGAGGTCATTGTCCACAGTGAGGACCACCTCTAACAGCAGTCTTCACTTCAATCTAATTCACAGCAGAAAGCTCAGCTTGACACTGTGAACATCATCAGTCAATACGTCACTTGCTGTGTGAGAGAAAGGCTGACAATCAAACTGTACATTATGGAGGACGACATATGAATTTAAAGTAAATATTTTTTTCAATGCAATTTAGACTTAGTGGCTCCCGTAGGGTGTTTAAACTCCAACTTTAAGCAGTGATGGTATGAAACTGAAAAAATGACCCTTTGGTCTTGTTTATGTTGTGATGACGGCTTTTCCTCTTGTTTCAGGAGACCAAGTGGTACGATGAGACGACCGTCGAGTTGATGGCCCCCACCATGCTCCCTGAGCTGCACCTTCTCAAACGGGTAAAGCCTGAGAGCATCACATCACAGCCTCTGGAATTTGTAGTCCAGCAGAAAGTAGATCTTAATCCTTTTAATTTCTATGTCAGTTCTTTTATTTTCTAATTAAGGTTTGTTTATTTTTGCAGGTAAAAGTGAAGGGGCCGCGATACTGGGAACTGTCTGTCGACCTCAGCAAAGAAACACAGCATCTAAAGTAAGAATAAAGGGAAAAAAAAACAGTTTTACGTAATTTTTTTATAACTTAAACTGAGGTTTTCAGGCAGTCACTCAAATGAAACCACGAAATACGCAGTCGGTGTGCTATCCAGGGGGAAGCTTTGATCTCATGTGCTGATTTGGTCGATTGATCTGAAGGATGATCTTCCCTCAGGTCCATCCTGTCCAGAGACGGGGTGTTGTATGTGAAACTACGAGCCGGCCAGCTGCCCTACAAAGACGACCCTCAAGGCTGGAAGAGCCTGCTGGCCTCCACCGTCAACCACCGCAACTCTGGAGTCAGAGCCTTCAAGGTAAACACGCAGAGATGTCACACACAATACCAGCATTACAAGTCTATTTAGATTCTGTAGAGATGAGTAATCTGGGGAACTAGGCCAGCTAGCTTTGACGGAACGTATGGACTGATCGCTGTGTTGCTATGAAAAAACAAAAGCATGTGGTCATCAAAGTGAGGTTAGTGGAGATGATTAAACCTCAGTCGGGGCGTCATTATTAAAATGGGTGTAGAAATTCTTGGCTGCTTTTTTCACAGTGAATTTCTGTCTGTATGATGTTGGAACACCCAAAACTTGACCTTTACTGTGGATGCTTTTGATTATCGAAGCATTTTCTAACAGTAAAATCTCATCTTGGCTGCTGGAAATAGTCTTACATGTTGATAAAATAGACCCAAACTTGGAGTGTATATCGCAAACAGAGTTTTAATTTTGATTTTGCCTTCAATATCATTTTCTTGATTTTAAGAAAAAAGCTCTTCCCCAATAACAGGCTACAAATAATGAAGCAGTGAAAGGAACTGAACTGACCTCCTCCCTGGTGGCTGGTTGTGTCCAGTCTTGGCAGGTTGTCACTACAGGTTCAGCAGGCAGCTGTGTGGTTGACAGACTATTACTGGTTCCCTGATGGCCTCATTGTATGCTGCCAATACATCTGCAGGTCCAGAGGGGAAAAAACAAAACAAATTTATTACACTCTTCCTCACCCTTTGTCTTTTTCTTCTTAAGCATTCAGCCTTTCTTCCTTCTTTTGACTGCAACCTCTCTGATGCCCTTCTTTGACTGTCTTTTGTATCTTTCCTCGTTTCTCTAAGCTGCCTTTTATGCCTGAGTTCATACCAATAATTTGACAATTTCCTCTTGTTTCTGCAGCCTGATGCCATCTCTACGTTCACCTCAGAGCCCGCCTTGGTCTCCTTTGCCAAGTTCTTCTGTAAAACATCTGAAGAGATGAAACACGTGAGTTTAGCGCACAGAAATAGATGTAGGTCCAGTCTGAAGGCAGCTTTGCTCCTTAGTTGCATGCCTGTACATCCATTTAATTGACTGATTAAGTATGTTGTCAGTTCAACCAGTTTAAAACATAAATGTAGATAGATAGATGTAAAATACCATCTTTTTCACCAACCCAGCTCAGAATGCTGACTCAGTGTATTACAGGCTTAAGTATATATACATTTTAAGCCTGAATATAATCTGGTTTTATAAAATCACTTTTTGTACTGTTGTTGCATGGTGTTTACAATAACGATCCAGGCAGCAATCATGTTTTTAGCTCATGGAGCTGCTCTGACTTTAATAATGGAAAGTCATGAAAGGGTCATTGAATGTTTTATCAGAGCCGCAATGGAAAATAAGCACTAATTAAATAAGGAAAAAAAAAATTAGTTTTCACTTGCTGTGTGGTTGATGTGACTCTCAATGCAGAAACGCTCCGCTCTGTTGAGAGTCGGCTCCAAACTCTTTCCATCCAGCCGGCTCATTTAACAGGGGAAAACATCCAGACATGTTTGTTTTGTCAAAAACCAAATAAATATATTTCTATGCACCCTGCATCCCTGCTAATATTGTGTATCCTGAATCGGGCCTTCTTCAGGATGTTTATGAGCATACTGATATATATATAGTGACAAAATTTACTGTTTTGAATATTAAACTTAGAGAAAAGTTAGGAAACTGTCACAAACAACAAAGGAAAAGGAGTTGGTATGCCTCACCTCTCCCTCATCACATATCAGAGGAATCATTTCCATTCAACTAATAGTCTGGAAAAAATTATTTATGTAAATGTCAAGGCGTTTATCCCTTATCAGCTTTTCTTAAATTATACCTTTAGCTTTCCGGAAAACTTTAATATGCATGAAAAATGGATCTCGCTGTAATAAACAAAGTCAATGTTTACCGTAAATAAGACTTAACATTAAGAAGGGAAAAAAAATTCCACAAACAACGACTTAATCTTTCTGTGGAGATGAATGAAAAGAAACAGCAAATCTGAAGTATTCATCAGACTCTCTGCGTGTCTGTGTTTATGTTGGCGGAATTATATTAAATGAACGACACGTAGGAACATGTGTCTGGATTAGCTAACAAGTTTCTTCAGTTCCACTATGTCTGTGGGGCTGATAGACATTCAACCATGACTTCGACTCAAAAGGCCAAAAACAGATTTATAAACAAGATAAATGGGAAAAATTCTCTGATGTGCAGCTGCTTTAAAGGAATTAAAAGGGCACTCCTACATAAAGTTCATTTTACAGGCCATGGGAAGCACTACTCAGCCTTGGTGTTGTCATTTGTGGCTCTGGAGGGAGTTTTCCAAAGTCTGAAAAAAAAGACATAAAGATGTGGACATTTAGGAGGTGACCAGTTTAATAAAAGACGTTTTTGAGTTGTGTAATCGGAAATGTTGAATCGAGCTCTAATTCTGACCAATCAAAGGGATTTAAAGTCAGGATCTGTCTGCCTCTGCTTCAACAACTTTGATGAATCTTTTTGCTAAATCTGTCTCTTGTCCCCCAACTTTAAAAATGCAAGACTACATTAGAAACAATCAACCGTTTGATAAAAGCATCCAGGCCCCGTCCACTGTTTATCATCGAGAAGAGCAAAGAGAAAAGCACAACTACAGAAATGTTTGTGTTCCTGTTGGATCAAATTAATCCCAGTAGGAAGCTGTTAGAGAAAATAGTTTTTTGGGGGCCTTTAAAGCACATTAAGAGCAGGCATGTTAGGCTTCTGTGCTGTAACCTGGCCTATTTTCTCAGCTTCAAACACAAGTCTACTTTATATGTATAGCAAATGTCATACCTGGGGTAATTTCAAGAGTTTAAATAGATTGTATAGATTGTTGGGACTAGGGCTAAGTCGGCTAATTAATCACTTGACTTCTATTATCTGACTCATCGCAGCCAGCCAGAGGTCACAGGTTTCAGCGCAGTGAAAACGAAGAAAATGTATCATTTTACAGCATAATGTTCAGTTAGTGAATTTAATGACATCACAGTTTCTACTTCCAAGTGCTGTATCGTCGGCAACTGGACTTGTTTCAGTTTCTTGAAGACATTTCACCTCTCATCCAAGAGGCTTCTTCAGTTCTAACCTGCAAGAGGTTTCACCTCTCATCCAAGAGGCTTCTTCATTTCGGAACTGAAGAAGGTTCTCGGATGAGAGGTGAAATGTCTTCAAGAAACTGAAACAAGTCCAGTTGCTTACGAAAGAGCACTTAGAATTACCATGACCTGGTTGACTGAGAACCTTCATCAACATCCCAATTTCTAGTCCTTCAATTTCTCTCACAAGACCTTTCACATATTCATTTTGACTCTCGGAACCCTTTAAGAAAACACAAACTTGAATGCACTTCTGGGTTTATCAGGAGTTTTTACACTTTGAATTTGTGGCCACGCACAAATTGAATCGAGATACTAGGTCTGTGTCTAATTAAGACGATGACATGTAGAGAAGTGCAGTATGTTTCCAAATTTCACCATCATCATGATCAGAATGCTTGAATAACCTAAACTGTTAAACACACCACAAAAGAGGATTTTTGTTGAATAAATCACTAAACTAAAAACTGTATCTGCTAGACAAAATTGAATTAGCTCAGGCATTTGTTCTGTCAAAGACCCACCTCCATATTTACATACAAGTTATTTTAGTGAGAATTTCTATAATGTTTGCAACGGCCTGTTTATGTTTTTTCTCTCACTCTGTCTGCGTTGTGTTTGCAGAGAGAGGATTCTCTAGTGTTGTTCTCTGCGATGCTATACGAGTGTGTGACGCAGGAATGTCCAGAGATGCTGCCCACGTATATTGCAATCGAGCAGGTAACACACACACACGCACTGAGCTGTGTGCTGATGCTGTTGAATTGGTCCTCTGACGTGTCACTGTTTCAGCAATTGTAGTGCAATTACTACATCAAGCAAAAATAATGAAAAATAAATGGAAAGATAAAATAAGAGCAGATGTTCACTCTGATTACTTCAGCTTATCACAGTTTAGCTGCTACCTACAGCTTACAGCTACCTGTAAGTTTGGAAATCAATTTAAAAAGTTATGTGTGTGCAAATTGTGGATAACAGAATATAATTTGAATATTAATTGCACAAAATATATTAAAACGTAAAGTCTGATGGCTCCGGTTGCTGTCGTTTTTAAGTAAATGTTGCTACACCAGATATACTCGTGTCTACGAACACGTTTCTCTACTTAACACTTCGCATTACAGAACTGCTTATTGTCAGCAAGACCAAAACACAGGTATTGGATGAGAAAAGCCAGAATAATACTTCTGTGGTGATGCATGTAAATGTCCTTGCAAACCCACGCACAGAAGGGTGTTATGGGTAACTGTGGGTCACAGAGGAGCTCAACAATGATTCAACATCCTATCGGGAAGTGTTTCCTTCAGAGTTTGGGCGTAGTGACATTTTTAGCAAAGCATAGGAAACCAACTTCCTCTTCAAGGCGCTTTATGTAGTCCATTTTACGTTAAGAAATCCAAATTCCATCATTTTTCTGTCGCAGACGTAGTGCTTTGTCTCTGGGTGAAATTAGTTTACGTTTCCTGGCTTCTTCTACGTTTTCTTTACATTGTGGTTTGTCATATCTGACGCTGTTTCCACGTGGAGGCATACTTTTATACCCCCAATATATACAAGTATAAAAGACCCAAGAATGTTTTTGAAATATCCAGTGACAGATACACTGACGATTGGAAAACTGAAGTCATTTTATAAAAATCCTTTCCACCATTTTGAGATACATTTACCCTTGTTTCTCAGGCGGTAGGTGCTCTCCGTCGGGGTGACCTGCTGCAGACCTTCCCCCTGTGGCAGATGCGTCTGGTGGTGGAGCTGTGGGACAGCAGGGTGCTGCGGGGTCCGGCGAATCGTCACGACACCCTGCTCACCTCAGAGTTTCTGCCCGTCATGAAGAACATGGTGGACGTAGCACTGGACAGCTGGCTCAAAGGTGAGGAGCGGCACGATGAGTGGATGTACCATCGTGAATCGCAATGTTATGATGGTACATACCTGCACGATGGACAAACCTGACTTTAGCAGCTCAGTTATTCCAGTTTAGCTTCTCATTTAATGGTGAATTAGAAACCACCAACTTTGGTGTTTAATTTTTACTTTGACTGCGTGTAACAAAAAGTCGATTTTGGCCGTGTTCAGCAGCAGTGTCACTGGTTGGAAATGTCACACATACTGGATGTGTCTGAGCTCGTTTTCCTGTAAAGGGCGTAGCACATTAGTGTCAGGACAAACTGTGTGTACACTCAAACACGCATTCCTGTACTGACTTGCGTGCACACACACACATACACACACACACACACGGATACAGTAATACGTGTGCACTGGGAGGCGTGGGAAACAGGTGAAGTATTTGGATGAGATGATGTAAACAGTTCAAACGTGGCATGACTTTCGTAACGCCTCTTGGCTCTGGCTGCCGTTTCAAAGGAAAACCAAACTAACTCGGCCTTCAGAGATCAGGAATGTTGCTGTTCTCTGCAACTCACCCATGGACAAAATATGTGTCTAGATTTATCCTTGTTGTTTTTATGATTCATGTTTTTTCTCCTCTGCTGTACTCTGTCCCATTAGTGCTTCTCTGCAGTGCTGCACTGAAACTGACCTGAAGATAGAACACCTGAGGTCATTCAGATTTCCCAATGATGCTGAAAGTCTTAGAATTACATGAATAGAAGTATTTAGGGCAAAAGTTCAGTTTCAGTTTTTCTAGGGACCTTTTGTGTACAAAATAGAATTTTACAAATCATCCACATTCCAGAAATGCACGGTTAGATGTGTGGATCATTTCATACAGCCATATGCAGGTGCAATATAGTCATTGCACATGCATCTCCGACACTCATGCAAGAGTATTTTTCATATTCTTATTGTCAAAGAAGAAGACAGTCTGAAGGAGATCATTTGCTCGAAACTTCACCAATAAATTGCACTCAAGGGAGTTTTAGTGTGCTGACTTTTATCAAGTTTTTAGTGATTTCATCTTCTATTGGTCTAGCCACCTGCTTTAAACGGTTTCTAGATTTGTGCGTCTGCTCTGTATTGCCAAGTCAAAGTCACAAAACTGTTTTAACTGGACAAATCTGTTGTAAATCGCTCAATTCCGCCTGATGAATGGCGCCTGTTAACTACAGACCATCTTACAATGGGTTCACACCAGCTGTTCACTGAGCACTCAGGTCTTCAAACTCAACCTTCATTTTAATTACCAAAACTTTACAGGTGTCTAGTTCAGGTCAAAATGAACAGTTGCAGCAGTTTATGTAGAATCAAACGCGTTTGAGCCGTTCACATGTAATTCAGCTTGTATTTGTTGCCTGACTTTAAAATGCATTCGTATTAAAGTCGACTGTCGGCACAAATGTTACACAAAAATAAAATACTTGATCACCTTTTGTGCTTTTTCTCTCCTAGAAAACAGCTCAGTGTTGAGGTCCTACATGAGGGGCGAGGCCCTCCCTAGAGACGCCCAGTCCACGGTGTTGGCCTGCTTCCTGGTGTACCGCTCCATCCCCTGCCTCAGGAACACACACACACAGCTGGAGGGTAAGACAAACACATGTTGTCACTAAGCTTCACCTGTGTACACTAACATTTGCATGTAATTGCTCAGTTTGCTTTTTATGTACACACAGCAGCAGGAATATTACTCTCTTTAGCTGAGTGCATCATTTTTATGCTACTATTTAAGAGGGAAAGAAGCTTTTACTGCAATATTTAATTGTATTTATCAAATTACTTTTAAGATTGAATTAAAAGTAGATGAAGATTAAACTGGTTGTTTCCTAACCCTTTTAGCTTGTGACCCCTTACAGAAAAGCAGCGTTCAGTAAGGGCTCCTTGAGACAGGCTTCACGTGTCTGTGAGTTGTGAGCAGTTCCAACAGAGAGACATTTGGCCTCTAATCGTCTCACATGGTTTCATGCGGATAACCACTTGAGATTAACGAGATAGAATTATTCAATAATTCGCAAATAAGCAAAGTATTTGCTTATTCTTCTTCTGCTTCTCTTCACCATTAATCATCTCATGACCTGCCAGATTTATCTTGTGACTGTTGGAAAAGGGCCTGACTAAACATACCTAAGTGAAGTATAAACTAGCTCCACCTTGAGCAGCCACAACTTTGAAAGGCTGCCTAGACGTACTGTATATATATATCAATATTAACAATCTGATAATGTTATATATAATGATAACTGAAGCCACGTCCAAAGATCTCAATCACACAGATTGAATGCACACTACCAAAGAAAAAGACTTTCATTACAGTGATGTTGAACTTGTCTGAAGCTCTCACCTCCCTTCCCGCAGGCTGCAGCTCACTCGGGGATTTATTGTCTCGCAGCAGCCAGCTGGGCATCCCTCTCAGAGACCTGCTGAGGCTGGTACCCGTCCTGCTGGGCTCTGCATCCGGACCACAGACACTGCAGGGCTTCCCTTTGCAAGCATTTTGATCCTGGTGCTAAGTACTAGTCCAAGTGACTAGTAAACCTCCCAGTGATGCAGTTCACAGCCTTACGTCCCCACTGCGAGCACAGGTAGGACAGATTTCTACAGCAAGTGGGCCCAAATCTGACCATAAGAGGTCTGACTGCATCACTGTGGCATGAGTGCCCTGCCTATGAGAAGGACTGATAGGAAAATACAGACATTGCTTCCTTCTCAGCCAATATGAAATGTTAGTTTTGTAACATAATATTTCTATTTAGTTTTTTTTTTACAGCATAAAGAAAGTGAGGCTGCGTTAGAGACGCAGTACATGTGCCATTTTTGTGGTACAACAAATCCAAAATGGGGACTTTCTTCACTTGCTCAAAAGTCCAACAAGGACAGAAAGGACTGCTCTGTACAAAGTGAGAAGGATTTGGTTGTAGTCTTATTTCATCCTGCCTGTGAAGGGTGCTCGTGTTCACCCCTGTGTTGTGAAGACAAGAAAACAGAGACAAGACAATAAAATGGAAAAGTACCTGAATGCTTCATGGATACTGTGGTTTATTCCGTCTGAATTCCCCATGAATTCTAACTTAAATCAAATGACAACTACCTTTATTATTTTCTCTCCTTCCAGAAAGCATTTTATGTTTCGTACAACAACCAGCTAAGGTCTTGCTGCTCATTAAACCACTAAAAGAACTGCACTGTAGTTTTTGTTTTTGTGTATTCGCTCGTTAGCGCAGCTGGTCAGCCTTTTTATGGTCTAAACCAGCATGTCTTGCATATTTCCCATGGATTTTATGCTGTACTGCTTTGGTCAAGATTAATGGTTTTTGAAATGAGCCGTTGATCAAAACAGCCTGTGGGGGTTTTTTTCGGGTGGTTCCCCACATGAAAGGCATCCCCTGATCTTTCAGCTGTATTTTTTTTTTTTTTTTTCAATAAAACGGTGTCCTCCACAGATAAGACTGAATTTACTCGTCCCTAGCACTTAGCTGGAAAAAGTTGGTTCTCAGTTTTGCTTTTGTTTTTTGTGCCTTTGAATTGCTCTGTGAGTTGCTGTGATCATCTTGCACGGTTAATGATCACGCTGCCAGCCTGTGATGTTTTAATTTAGGCCCTAAAGGTGCACTATGTAGATATGAGGAAGACATTTTAATCAAAGGAGAAAGATCTTCCTTGACTGATCTTTTCTTTATGCCTAAACAAACAAAATAAACAAACCCTCTTTGTTTTCATGACTGAATAAACAGAATAAACAAACTTGCCTTAAAGGACATCACAGTTTCATACCTGACCTTATTTTCCTCTAAGAACCGCGTTTTTATTCAGTTATGGTTCAGTTCTGAGTTTGTTTTATTACGTCATTAATTCTGTAAATATTAAACTTCAGAGTTTCAATTTATTCTCCAAAACTGTAGTGTCCCTTTTTAAGTTTAAAAAAATTCATAGGAAGAATTTACACAACTTTAAAAACAGTAGATTTTGCCACATAGAAAACAACCTGGTTGGATGCTTGCAACTATGCTTTTGAGGTTTTACAGGTGTCAGACGATTTTAGACGTGTTTAAACAAGGTCGCTAATCCGAGACCATTGGCTAATGAAAAATGATGGCTCCTTTTTTGGCAAATGGCCACGGCACAAATCTGTCATAATTGTTTGTACAGCAATGCAGATTGACCTTTAAAACATTAAAATACAAAAAAAGTTAAAACCTGATTAAGGTCCAAGGACTGAAACGCATATCCAATAAAGTGTTGTTGCTAGCTAAACGACGGTGTGCGGGACCTCTATCTTCTCTTTTCCATGGATAGTTCCTCATACACAACTGTCTGCATGACCATTTAAAGTCATGATTTAAACAGTGAGAGTCGAAAATTGTTTTAGTAATGAGTCAACCATTCACTACTTCAGACGTACTCAATAGAAGTTATCTGAGTGGTCAATCTAAACCGTAAAAAGTCCAAGAAATGCAGCCAGCAGCAGAACGCACCAACGCACAGCTAGCTGTCACATAAATGGCCACAATTGCTAATGAAATCAGATATTGTCTTCAGGGTCCAGGTGATTTCCTGAATATATTCACAGTTATGTGATCCTGTTGGCTTTTCTCATGCATGTCGTTGTTGTTTTTAGCTGACAACTTTGAAACCCAGAGCTTTGGGGCTTTCCTACCAGATACCAGTCCTGTCTGATGATGGAAATCCCAGATCGTGACTGAAATCTAATCAACTTGGTCACATGAGATTTTGAAGAGTCCCACTATATATTTAGACAAGAGGTTGTCAGGTTTTGAGGTTGAAGGGTCAGGTGCATGCAGGTGGTCTAATAGCAACAGGAAGTTAACTAGTCATATGCCCACTCATCAATAGGACAGTGTCACAGCTCACCAAAGCAAAAGAGGCAGTTACATTAAAAGCCTGATTTTTGCTCTTTTGACTGAGCCGGTCCCTACAGTGTCAGAAAACCTCTGCCTTAGCCTTTAAAGTTGTTCAAAAGTCTTGGATTTTGATGTCCAACTAAGTATTTAAACCCTAATGCGATGTAGTCTGTGTGTGGGAGGATGTGCAGTGTGTGTTCGGCTCAGAGTCTCAGATCATTTCTAACCAACAGCTCTGAGAACATTCCAAAGCAAATGGAAAACATCCGAACAAACAAGTGGTCCACACCCTCGTCACAGAGCCACACCACACAGAGCAGCTCCTCACACCAAGATCAAAGTCTGTACATGCTAAATTATGTTTGTGTTTTGTTTGTTTATTTTCTTACACGAGATGAGATAAATTTTGTCTAAAGGTTTCAATCATGTGCCACATAGTCAAAGTAAACATTTTAGCTGCCTCAGGGTCATTAGCTGCCTACAAATGGCAAAAAACTATTTGTCAATTAGCTGCGCAGGTTATAAAGATGAATCAACAATGTCTCTTCTATCTGTTGCATATCTACTTTTCCTCATACCGAGGTTAATCCCCTGGTCTGGGCGGACAAAACACAGGATTTAACACATCTGTTCAGCTCTGAATTTGCCGGTCCACCCACGCCAGTTTAAACTCCACTTTGCTTCTTCCTGTTGAACAAAGTATCAAACAGACCTTCACTGAAGGATTTTCTCAACATCTGAACCTTGAGAAGGATCCAAAATAGGAACCAGACAAGATACTTTTAGACTCATACAGTAACTGTGTGGCCTTGGGAGTTTTATTTTGCCACAAGAAGACATTTTGTGGTTATTTCTGTCACGTCTTTCGAGTGTACTTCCTGGCTTTTATCAGCACTCAGGGTTGTTTGAGTGAATACTTGAAATAGTTCTTGTTGTGTTAACCCAAACAACAGTCACCCCTAAGGGATAAAGAAATGATTAACTGCAGCTTCTCTGCTCCAATTTGTAGGGCCAGTAAATAAAAATAAATGTAATACATATATCCACATCAATTGAACAGGCTAGGAATGAGATTAAAACGTAATATTAGGACATCTTAATATTTGTCTAGTATCACACAGTGTAATTTGTAAGACGACCTTCTTTCGCCCTCAGAGTCTTGCTGTGTGTTTAGCTTGCTGATAGTGTGTGTGGTTTCCTAGAAACACTTGCTGTGTCAGTCAAACATTAAGGGCAAACAGGAACTGGAACAGGACAGCCTGTGGGTGTCTGTGCTGTGTCTTCAAGATGATCAAAGTCAGATGGTTTTAATAGTCTTGAGTCTCCACTGAAAGCCTTTTAAATGACTCTTCCTCTCTCTGCAACTTCCATGAGCTACTTGTATCCCTGTCTTTGTGATGCTGCAGGCCCATGGTGTGTTTTGGGTAAAGCGTTAAAAAGAGCAGTTACAGATTTACTAGTTAAGTAATGCCTCGTGCTCACAAGGAGACACTTAGTCTGAAGAAGTTTAGTAGCTGCTGCTTATTACAAAAAGGCAGGTTGTTTGTGGGCATGCATGTTTGATAATGGAATACATGTTTATGGCAAGTATAAATCCACCCTGAAATCACCACCTTTTTGAAGCCTGAAGTCACAATCTCGGTTTTTAGAAGCCAGAAGTGATGATATCTGGAGGAGAGGGTGGAGTCTGGCTGAGGACATGCCGTGGTGAGGATTTATCAGTCACAAGGCAGCCGCACCCTAAAGCATTCCCCCGCATAATCGTCTGTTTTACTGTAAGTGGGACCATAATTTAGTAAATGAACATAATGCTGTATTGAAGAAGACTTGAAACTGGCGACTGAGACCATAAACTCATTAGGAAACCCTTGAACCCTGAAGTTATTAATCAAGTTTGAACTTGAGTCATTGTCTAGTGAGCATAAGTGAACTTGCCCCCTACTGGCTGAATACTGGATTAATGGCACTTCCATATTAGCCTCACTTTTCAGGCCCAGAGGCTGTCTACTGTTTATACCGTCTATGGTTAAGGTCTTCTCTCTCAAGTGGCATCTGTGTTTTGATACCTGGTTGACTCTTTTAAAGCTTCATCCCAAGTTTCAAAGACTGATGTAAGTGAAGGGTACATGAGTGAAAACTAAACTGAAGCTGACTTAGTCTGGCTTTTATTTAATTGTGGTTGGTTTCTAAATTAAACATACCAGCAGATAACACTCAAATAAAAACCATGTTTTTAATACTAGCCTTCAAGCTTGCTTCCTCACAATGCGGGAGGAGATGAGGATCAGTCCAATGCGTCAAAAGTCATGTGGATCATGTCTTAAACCAGTCCCAAATCATACATGGACACCCGGCCAGTCATAAGCCTGAAGTCGTAAGGCTAATACTGTATAAACTATATCAAAGAAAAAACCTTCTCAGCTGAAGACTTCCATTAACTAAAGCAAGAGATGTTAATTTTTACAGCTTAATACATCTTGGCTTTTCGTCTCCCAGGTCAACTTTCTCACTACAGACCTCAAAATCAAGTCTTTAGTTACATTTTGAAGAACAGGAAGATGCAGTACTCTCAATTTGCATTTAGGACAACAGGGTTCTTGTTGACCGCTACCATATTTCCTAAAACAAAAGCCAGTTGTCAAATAACAGCCAGGTCTCACACAACAGCCGGGGGCGTGGCCAACACAGACAAATAAAGGCCCGCCCCAAATACAGGCTACAGACTCTTGGTGCGTGTTACATTACGTGCATGCCAACGAAGTGTACATTTCCATCACTTTAATTCAGAAATATAATCATGCCAAAGTGCTACAAGATGGCAGTAGCTATGTTTGAAGTACTGTAATGGATCTGAAAGTCCAGAAAGATGTTCCTGCAAAAAGAAAAATGTTTTTAAAGGAGTTGATGTATGTGTAATTTATGCCACGATAAACTTGTACACCCAAATTTGGAGTAGGAGCTTATGCATCGCTAATGGACCAATTTGGAGTGGATGTCACGATGAGGTCATTGCAGTTTTGGACGCATAGTGGTGGCAGAAAACCGGCAGAGGCAAGTGGAGCAAAGCCGAGAGAAACGGGAAGCATCCCCAGAATAAGGGGGAAAAACGTCTCGTTCTGCTGTTCGATGTTAAGGAATTTTTAAAAAGATGGCCTTGATATTTGTAGAATGCCGTCATTAAAGACACCACGAATGTGGATGATTCAAAACCATTCTGGGCAGTCGACCATACTTGGCTAAATGTGTTCTTTGAATTGGTTCAGGGTAGTTTCATGCTGCTTGAAAAACCAAATACCAATTTCCTGTGAGCTGTGCTTTCACACTAATCTTTACGTGTCCACTTTTTTTTTTGTCACGTTAGATGTTTTCTGCTGGAGGCATGGCAGACTTCCTGTCTCCTACTCCTTAGTAGGCTAGAAACCTTATGCCTACCACATTTAATCTTTGCTTGTCCTGTTGCAGCAGCAAAACATTCATCTGGACCACAGTTATGCTCCAAAAACAAGCTACAGAGCACACACAGTGGAACCTCCACTCTAGGTTAGACAGTTTGTCTGTTTGTCAGCTCCAGTCGTGGTCTGTCACTTGATCAATAATTCGGGTGATGTTGATTTTGAGCCTTTTTCTATTGTTGGAGTCATTGGATGTTATTCTGTTTTTGATATAAATGCCTTAGGATTGTGTAATAACGTGGGAGTAGAGTTTTGTCCCAGACGACACTGAGGTATGTGTTGAGAAACCGTGACTGAGACCAGTGTGTTTGTAAGGACTGTCTGCCTTTATTGAGCCTGTGGGGAAAAAGTGCTGCCTCCAGGAAAAATCCCTGTGTTTGTTTCCACAATAAGCCAATCTAAGTGTGTCACAGTGAAGACGCCCTCCAACACCGCGCCTTTTCTCACGTTGGAACTCTATGCACAGAAGCATTTTGTGTAAACGCTTTCTTAAACATTAAAATCCACGGCCTAAATGAGGACCACCACGGAGACAAAACTGAGTGCAATATATCAGAGAGGTAAAGAATAGGAGTTTGTAAGAAGGCCTTTTTTTTATTATCCTTCTCTGTACTTTTCAAATCTTTTCATCATCGGAGCTGAGACAACAGAATCCCAACATTTACACGTCTTCTTACGAATCCACACAGTTTCGCTCATTCAGCCAGCTGAAGTCCTGCGTGAGTAACTCTAAAGTTTGATTTAGAAACAAGACCAAAATGTGACAGAAAAACTACGATGAATATGAACCATAACAAATATAATTTCGAAGACGACTACAATCATGTACTTGGTAGCCTGATTATATTTGTTTTGTATAATGACAGGTCACTCTGTCTCTCCTCTCTCCTGACAACAGAGTATTATGTGGGTTTTAAACACCTTTTCCAATCAAAGGGCAGGAAAACACACATTACTGCCTACGTTTTTTACGTGCCAAAAAGCTCGGATGCACTGCAATACTTCTTTCTAGCCCACTGCAAAAAGTACAATCACTCACAACTAAGACTGTAAGACATTTATTGAATTACCAACACTGAATTTCTTATACCATCATACACCAAAATTAGCGTACATATGCAGGCGCGCAAGTTAACCTGGTCCCATTGACTGTAGATGAGTTTGCCTCGATGTTGTGTTTCTGTTTTCTGTTTCTAACCCTAAAAGATGGAAGTTTGCCCAAGGTGATCACAGAAAATTAAACTATCCTGTAGGCCTACATGTAATCATTTTATAGACCAAAACTGCGTGCGACAAAGCTGCCAAACTGGTGACCACAGTTCAAGTCTGTGCTTCAACATTTGTATGTGTGAAACCACCGGATATATTTGACGAGGGATCATTGTGTTCCGACATTTATAAACAGGACACCACTGGATATATCTAAGGAGACCTCAGGACAGTTTCAGACTTGAACAGGAAGTCGGCCATCTGCAGCCATGTTTGTGTTGACGTAACTGGGTGTTTTTACTGAGACCTCTGGGTATCTCTGGCTGTGATTGTGGTGACCAGAACAGGTACTTCAAGCCCAAACATGATGTTTTCCTAACCCTGACCAAGTGGTTTTTGTGCCTAAACCTAACCAGAGCATAAGCAAAGTGTTGTTGCAACATAAAAACCTAAAGAAACATAAAGTTGCAACAAGAATAAATGTAAAGTTTTGACTCATCTGTGGTTTTGCAGAAACATGCATGGTTGTTCTGCTTTTTTACTCTCTTTAACATCTCATGAGCCATCAGATTTTGCTTGGAGCTCGATGAGTGGGACCCAACTCACTGATCTAGATCATATGGGTTGTATCACACCCTTGCTTGCTCATTTAGTTACTTGTTTCAGTCCAACATACAGAAACAATAGTATCTGTTCCTCAGAAGTATCAGTAGAGATTCAGTAAATTACACTCAGGTCATCTGTGGGACAAAGTTATTGAAACATCAAAACTGGGAGGAGTGCATAATCCCGACATGACAACACATCTGTACTTCCCTCTCCTCTAACGTTCACATTTCATCACCACGTCAACACTACAAGCAGCAGTCGTTTGCACTTAAAGAAAAGTTATGTAAATCTTGACAGGAAATTTCTCACTAAGCATTTACGCAGAAACTGGGCAGGGTTGATCACGGTTCGTTTTATACAGTGTATACAGTGTGTTGACGTACGAGGAAGTCACCGTATCCATCCCAGTGTGACTTGAGCGAGGAGACAGTTTGGTGGATACTTCTAAAAATTCAGAGCAATGACAGACATGCTTTCCCCCTATGTTAACAGGCCCATGTCTACTTTTGAGCAAGGCATCAAGAGCTAAATGAAACAAGCTGCAGGGAAGTCACCCCAGCATTTTGCCACAACTTCTGCTTTTGATTCCTCTGTGTCTCTGTTCATGAAAATGTGGTGAATTCCCCTGTCTTCTTATGCAGGCCTACTTTTACTATACCTGCATAATGTCCTCTATTATTAGTCTATGAAACATGGAAGAAGAAAAGGAGAAGGAATGATGGATGTGGTCTTACCTAATGCAACTTTAATTTTGATGTCAGTTTTTGATGGTATTGTTTCAATGGTTCTTTTATTCCTTAACATCTTACAATATCTTCTGTAATCAGTGTTTATTGATCAGGATGAGAGTAATGTAATGTCTGTGATTTCTGGATGAATAAACAGAACTTTGAACACTGTTCGTCATTTCATTATACACTTTTTGGCTACATAATCTGGTACATTTCTAGCGTTTTACAAATAACTAAATCTGATTTACACTGTTAGGATTGTCTGGTGGGTTCAAACAAGAATTTGCCGCCCAATTGTTTTGAGACGACCAGCTAGGTACATTCTCGTGCCTATGGAGAAAGGCTATGGATCGATGGATTGTCAGGAAGTTATCTGCAGACATTCATGGTCACCAGAGGATGAATCCAGCGCCACCAGCAGGTCAAAGTTTGTACTTACCCATTGAAATATCACAACAACTAGCAGATGGATTGGCACCCAATTTGGTACAAACGTTCATGATCCCCAGATGTTAAATCCTGATGACTTTCCCTGGAGCTGCCCCATGAAATTTGTTTACACATTCTTGCTCCCTTCCTGATAAACTCAAATAACATTGACGATCCCCTAATGTTTCACCCAGTGTCATCGTCAGGTCAAAATGTTACTTTAGTTTATAATTAAATACCAGTAAAACTTATGGCATTCCTGAGTTTGGTATTATGGTTGTCGCTATCTTGGTTTTTTGAAGCCAGAAGTGACCATATTTGGACAAAAGGGTGGAACTGGGGACCATAAACATATTAGGAAACTGTTCACTGAAGATCAAGTGAGAAGTAGGGTCATTTTCTCATAAGCTTACATAAAATCGGACATCTTTTTGAAACCAGTGGAGTCACCCCCTGCTGGCCATTAGAGTGAATGCAGGTTTCTTCCACGTTGGCTTCACGGCTAACATGGTAAACTAGGATTGTTAACATGGTAAAGATTATATCTGCTCATCAGCACGTTAGCAGGCTAATATGATATGGAGGAGTATTAGGGTTTGCCGTGAAGAAAATAAATTAGCTTTAAAGGTGGAGCTTTAATTTCAAGATTAAAGTCCACCTTTTGAAACTACATCAAACATGACATGCCTTGTGTAGATGAATTAGGGAAATTACATCAGCATCAGTTTGAGTAACAAATAAATGATTTCTCTTTTAGTGCATAAACACAGTGTAGTTGTCAGTATAAGGACTTTGACGAGATTGTGCAGAAAACTGTGTCTGTTCAGCACGAAATTGTGTTTCAAGTTTATTCTTGACACTTTTTTTCAAGAAGTGCAAAATGAAAAAATAAAACTTCCTCCTTTAACTTTTTTTCTCACCCCTGGCCCAAATACTCTTCGTAATATTAGCTGGGTGATATTAGGCCATGAGAACATCAAGTTAGTTGAGTTTCATAGAAAATTAATCTCCAAACACTCACTTCATTTGTGCCTCCTACCCCAGTAAATGTGTGTATTCTTTGCAGATGACACACTCATACTCAGGCTGTGAATTTACTCCATTGTTCATCAAGGTCAGTGATAGGTGTGTTTGTGCCTTCAACCATTTTCAAAATAATGACTGCACCTATAGTGTTCCTCTGTGTCTCGGTGCCTGTGATCCGGTTTTAAAACAAACAGAGAGCTCCATTCATGATGAGGCTTCCTCTGGTACAGCACAGAGGGAAGGACAGGAGGTGGGTGTGACTAAAAATACAAAAATGTATTACACTGCAAGTCTGTCAGCAGCCTCAGTATGAATGGTGGAGCTGCAGAGGACACGTCTGGTGCAGCAATTAAGAAAGTTAGTGAGAGAAGACACACACAGAGAGAGGGAGAAAGAGGCAGAAAACGCGCACATGGCTTGCGGTGTGTTCAGGAAGATCTTCAGTCCGCAGAGCGAAAGTCTTAAAGTGAAAGAAAGTGTGTCAGGGCACGTATTGGTGCAGACGCGCGCCAACATCAGGCAACATTGCAAAATGTTGCCTGAGTTTAAAAAGAAAAAGAAAAGACGTGCACAGTTTGCGCCCGGCCGCCAGTGATGTGGGAGGTAAGTCTGTGAGTTAATTTCTCTAATGAATTAAACGCGTAAACGTCAGATTTTCCTCTTCACAGCTGTGCTGCCTTCAGAGTCCAAACGAGGAAGCGGGTTGCGACTTTGGTGAAACTTAGGCTGAGTTTGTGTAACTTCACTGAACTATCTCAATACTTTTACTGCACAGAATTGGACATTGCAGAACTGTCAACTGTTCCAAGAAGTGGCGAGAGGTTGGGGGGCCGTGCACGGCGCAGTCATGCGTAATGGGCGGTTTGCGCATAGATAAAAGGAAGTGTGCGGTGTCAGACGCAGATAGTAACCCGGCCTTCCTCTTCCTTTTGTATTTTTTTTTTTTTAAAGATATTGAATGACAAGTTCTGAAACGCTTCTCTCTGACTTGCTCACACTTTTTTCTCTCTGCGTGCTGCAGCCACGAACGCACAAAAAGCGTCTCTGGAGCCGCAGCGGCCGGTTATTACCACCAACCCGCAGAAAATATTCCTGCGACTCGTGTGAACGTCACTGATCTGATTATAGTCCGATCCTTATCAGTGTGTGAAGTTTGGGTCTGGAGCTCCTTGAAAGAGTCTTACCAGAATGCAGTGGGCGTCACTGAAATACTTTTATAAGCCGCTGCCGCCTGGGAAGTCAGGCGCTGGGAGGTGATGCGTTCAAGTGCAGTCGGAGACGAGGGTGACCATGTGCTCATGACTTCAAAAACACAATTTAACGCTGTGTAGAATTAACCCAACATTCTCCAGAATGATAAATATAACAATAATAACATAAGACGCATAATTGAGTATTTAATAAGAAAAAAGCTATGATTTTGTGACAACTGAATGTTAGAATTAAACATCAATTGTGATGTTGATGAGACATATTGTGACTCTCCAGTTATGATTGCACAAGACAAGTGCTAATTAGTTGTGAAAGCAATCTCACCTCAAGGTCCACTTAGTAGTTGTTCTGGTGCTTTCAGTTGAATCACATGATCTCCCTCAGCCATTTGGAGTTTGTCTAGTTGTTATGGAACTGTTGGTTTTATTTCACATCCACATTGGCAAATATAGCCTCTACTCTCACTCATGCCAGAGTGTGGGAGCAACATGGACGCCAAAAATATGTTATTTTGCTTTTTATCGCTCAGAGCGTTTGCAGTATCGGAGTCTTCAACTTTCTGAGTTGTTGTACTCGAGAGAGCATTCTCATAAACTTTCCCAGACCTTTCCAAGGTGACTTTGGCCATCAACCCAACAGTTAACTGCTGAGCTGAGCCACAGCCGCCCTGCTTCAGAATAAGGACTGTTGAGGCTGCCTGCGCTAGTCAGTGAATAACTAATCAGTTAGGCTACTGAGAATAAGGGAGTTGGTTGCTTTGGATTTCCCACAAATTTGCCAACTTTGGTGTAATCAAATTTTTTATCGACCCATTCCAAGTCAAGTCCCACTCACTGGGTTATTCTGGCGCGTTCCGCTGCGTCTTGCAGTTACATTTAACAAAGCAGTAACAACTAAGAAAAGGGATGAACTGATGGAGATGATGAAATGCAGTTGTACACTCTGGAAAAAGATGATGGGGTTTGATTATCAGTAAGAAGTATGTTTGAAAGCTCAGAGAAAACCTAGTAAGTGGACCTTGAGTTCAGTTTTTTGTCAGACTTGGGCTGTTTGTCTCCTCTCTTGTTTGTCCATCGTTCGTTCTTACGTACACAATCTCTCAAGCTACAATTCAAGTTCAAATGATGGTGTCACCCCATCAGTTGTGACTTTGTTTTAATATTTCCAACAGTATTTGAACTCATCACCACACTGGAGGAAAGATTCTTGTCATTTTTTCCTCATGATGACACAACCGTTTCTTTAATGTCTTGGCTCTGCTTGTTGGACACAGAACATGATTCGCTTAACTTTCTGTAACCGTCTTCTGTCGTTATGTCACCACCTCATGTCTCCACTATTTGGACTCATTAAAAGTAAAGATGTAGCGGTTCTGCATGCTGGTGGTGTAGTGTGTGTGTGTATGTATGTATGTGTCTGTGTGTGTGTGTGTGAGTTTCATACTGAGTGACATGGGGTTTCCCTGCACCCTGTTTCCTCCATTCATGTGGTCGGGAGACTGAGTATAGAGCTGTCAATCCGGATATGAGCTGAATATTGAGTGTGTTTGAGGGAGACAGAGGAAGAGAAGACAGTACGTGTGTGAGAGTGAGCAGGAGTGTGTGTGTGTGTGTGTGTCTGTGTGCATTTGTGTGTGACAGAGAGACAATAGGAGGCAGTGTGTTTGCATGTTTAAATAATACAACCATTATTTAAATAGACTTGTTCTTTGAGTTATTGTATTGTATTGTGTGTGTGTGTGTGTGTGTGTGTGTGTGTGTGTGTGTGTGTGTGTGTGTGTGTGAGTGTGTGTGCATGTGATATGGAGACAGCAGCTCAGTCATTTCCTTGTGTTGTGTTTCCTAGTGACCTCAGCAGCACACGCTTCCTCTTGTCACTTGCACCATTTTGCATCCACAGCAACTAAAGCCGATGCTGAGCAGGATGTTTGTCTGAAGTTAATCAATAACATACTATGTTTTTGGCTCCGATACAAGTTGACAGATTACATGTAAACTACTCTTAAATCAGTATGTGTTAGCATTGGCGATAAATCGCGTTACGCCAAGCTAGCTTTGATTTCTGAAAACACATTGCAAGCTAACGGACTTCATAAAAATTTCTCTCAATTTCAGCATTTCTTCCAAAATTCAGTTGTAGTGTTGTTCTTTCTGTTGAGCTTTCAAAATGCCACTAGGGGGCAGTGTGACTCCAAAACTACGGAGGACCAAAACTGCCAAAATCCAACGTTAACACATTTAAAAAAAAGCTCTATAAGACAAATAATATTCCATTAAAAGCACAAAAACTACTATCGAAAACAAAATATAGGCATTTATTAATGTCTAAAATGTGACATAAATTGATATTTTTGTTTTAATGTCCATCTGTATTGATCAGGAAAATAATAAAAAGGTCTGTTTAGGTCCACAAAATTTAAATAAGTGTCCATCAATATAGACACGACTCTGTCTGCGCTACGAAGCTGAAGCCCCCCCCAGGAATTCATTTACCGGTGAAGTTCCAGCTTTTGTTATAACCATGATCAGTAAAGAACGTCCTCTCCGCTGATAATCAGCCTCTCTGTTGTGAGTCGGTGAGCATGGAAATAAATCCAAAGCAGGAACTTACTGATTATAGGTTGCTCCGTGTGCTGTGCCTTGGTATAGACAAATTAGGGGAAATGTACACAAGAGATGTTGCCATGGAGACGGAAAGGCGAAAGGTTCATTTCACGTTCAACTTCCTCCATCAGAGCCAGGTTGAGATTCAGGTTCAAGTGAGATTCGGTTTGATTTATCATCAGGTCTTGTGTTAAAGTAGCCATGATGGAAAGTGAAAGAATGTTGAAAGTGGGACAAAAACAAACTAATATTGTTTTTGCTGCATAGCAATGCCTCTTTCCTGCAAAGCTCATAGAAAAGGAAAAAAGAAAAGTGCAAAGGTTTTGTCACAATTCGAACCAAGCTCCAGTAGGTGGCCGCCCAGAGAAAAGGCGCAGCACCCAGTGCCTTTTTCCTGAGCGCTCTGCCCTCTGAGCTTTGACAGCCACGAGTTGAAAATCTCGCAACTTTTCAGAGGGGTGCTAGTGACGTCAAGGTCACTCTTTTTCTTTTCCCTGGCCTCGGTGACAATATTCACCCTATTTCTGTCTTCTACAGATCATGTCATGCACCCACATCCTCCGTGCTCCGATTAGCAACAGATAGTAAACTGAAAAGGGGCAGCGTCGATCATACTTGTTGTCATAGAGACAAGACGCACGTGCAACATTTTATGTCTCGGAGCACAAAAGCTTCATCTTTGCCAGTGTGTTTCTGCCCAACAAAATGCTAAATGGACACTTTTTTATAAACAGTGCATAATGAAGAGGAGTCCAGAACAGTGTATTAGCATTGGCCTTGACGTAAGAGTTGTTAACACCAGCAGTTATGTCATGTGAATTAGTTTACAGATCAAAAAACACATTTAGGTTTGCAGTACCTGATTATTTGACCACTTGGGGGCAGCAGAAACAAGATGTAAACGCAACGACATATCACCCTCGAAGTGGATCGGTTCAACTTGTTAGCTTTTTGTACAGTTGGTAGATAAGAGGCTTCTTTTTTGTTGTTGCTGAAAACAGTTGCCTGTCGCGTCAAAGACGCCGATGAAGAGCAATGAGAAATCAGCGAATGGTGAAGCAGAAGCAGGAAAGTCAAAACAACGAGCTGAAAGATGCTAAAACGCTCTGTAGAGCTGAGAGGAACTGCAGTCAGGTGATAATTCTGTTAGTTTTGCTTGTGAGCGACCTGTTTTCATACATGTGTAGTCATTTGATCCAATGCTAATATAAATATTGATTTTACAGTAGGCAGCTTTAAGTAACCCAACACCACCAATCTCAGATCGTCAGAGCGTTCAAGCGAGAACTCTTTGGGGGGCCAAGTCGCTCCCAACGAGACTACGAAGTTTGCAGCTACCGCCCAGTCAATTACAGAAGAGGCTGCCTCCTCTGACTGAACCACAGCAGTGGGGTTGCTTTGCTCTCCTGAGCATGCAGTCAGCAGATGTCTGTAGAGGCCACTCCTGCTGTCTTTATGTTGCAGACGTAGATGCAAACCACAGATAGCTCATTCAAATGAAAGTAAACCCTGTGTCTATTTGTGCAGCGACAAAACCAAATGAGTAGGCAGCTTTTACATCACGCACACATACTGAAATTAGCCCAAGAGTCACCTCATGCTCACATTTGTAATTCTTATCGGCTCCAGCTCAGCATGAATCATGGCGTGTCATTGGTCGGATTAGAAATGCCTGGATGATATTGACTTTAAACTATACATTTACAGGAAAGACTGGCCCTTAACCTGCAGCTGCGCCTCCGTTTTAACGTTCTCACTTCAGTTAAAACAGTACCTTGTTCCTCTGTGTGTTCCCACCTCTGGTCTTGTGAAACCAAAGAGGATAAAGTCACAGATGCACAGTGGTTTCTCTTGACACTTTTTAACACTGGGCGGCCACTATGTTTCATTTCCAGCAGTAGTAGTTTCAGTGGAGAGTTGTAGAGTCATACGATAACCTCAAAAATTAACAGTTGGGAAATACAATTATAGTCTTTCGTGCTGAGCGGTAGATTAAAAAAATAGATACCACTCTCACGTCTGTGGAGTATTTACGGAGCTAGAGTCGAGAGGCAGTTAGCGTAGCTTAGCATAAATACTGGAAGCAAGGGGAAACCAAGCACCTAGGAAGAGCACCAGGCTTTGAAGGCCTGCCTGTGCAATTACAACGTCACGGGATGCACTGGGGACCAAAAAGCCATTTTCCCATAAGCTTACATTGTGGGAAAGCGGCTGTGTAATTATTTGAGCCATTCAATCCAAGATCTGCAAGATTAAATCATTTAATTTCCATTGAAGTTAGCCAGGCGCTAGTCCGGAAGTTAGCCGGCTTGATTGGCTGAAGTTCCTGGTGCGCATGCTCTTTGGGCCCCCCAATGTGGAAGATCCGGGTAATTTTTATACCTGGGAAGGAGAGCTTCTTTGGCGTCATGCGTCACAGAGGAGCTTTCCGAAGCTGTATCTAGATTTTCTGCCATTTATGCCTTAAATGATTTGGGATTCTTTTAAACATTGATGAGAAAGAATATTTCAGATGGAAAATATCAAATTTGATGTCAAATTGCAACGCAGTACAAGTTGTACAGACACAAACAAAATACAGGTCTTCCTGAAAGCTTTCATTTTCTATTTAGAGAATCTTTGCAGTTACAGTAAGTACAGTACAGTACATGCATGTTAACGCAGACACATGCGTCACTCGCTGCACAGGGACAGCAACACTTCCTCTTCTGTCACTGTCAAGCCTCGATTTTGACATAATACTTCTATCAGGCAAAAAAAAAACCTTATCTGCAACTTCTCAATTTTCCAGGAACTAATAAAAAGCAGCCTTGTTCGTAGCTTGACAGGCATTGTGTCGCATATTTTGAATTCACCAGCGGGGTTGTCTGTGAGCCCGAATGTTGGTGAGAAACAAGATCTTCCTGCTGAGGTTCGAACATGAAAACCACAAAATTTGTTTTATGCAAAATCCTGCCCGAGCCAGTGCTCGTGTCATGTGAAAAAAAAATGCGTGAAGGAATGTGGAGGAATGCGCGTCTGCATTCATGACTTCAGTATGAGAGTGTTTAGGCTTGTGTGTGTGTGTGTGTGTGAATTTCATGAGGGTGGTTGTGCACAACTGTATGAGCATGTGGGTGTGTGCATACGTGTTCGCCAGCTGGAACCTCTTTTATTCTGGTGCTAAAATGAAAGTACAGTGCTTGTTAGAGGCAGGCTGATCAGCCTCATCTGTCAGCAGCATTTCTTATCTTCTCACAGTTTTTTTCACTGTTTATGATAATCTTATCTTGTGATTACTTTCAGGGCGTGCAGTTGACTTGTGTGGTTTTCTGGTGTGTGTCTGTATCTCCAACAGAGAGGGTGGGTAGAGAGCTGTGCTTTCATTCCTGTCTGTTTCTTGGAAAGATGTTTCAGTGTTTCAGTCTTCGCTGCACAGAGCTGCAAGAGATCAGCTCATGTGATTTTGTTGTGATTTTTTTGTTTTTTGGGGGGATTTTAAAGGCACAGAAGGAAGCTCTGACTGACCCTTATCCTTACTGCATGTGTGTTTCTACAAGCTGTCTGGTCTCTCTATAACCAAAGTGAGAGGTGTGTCCAGATTCTTGGCACAGAGTCAAACATATTTCCAGTGGGTGTTGGACTCCACCAGGGTTGTCCTTTGTCACTTGTCTTGTTTGGAATACCATGGACAGGATCTCAAGGCGCAGGCATTGTGAGGAGAGTGTGGGAACCTCAGAACAGCGTCTCTGCTTCTTGCAGATGATGTCGTTGGGCCCTTTTGGTCCGTGACCTCCAGCAGGCACAGGGGCGGTTTGCAGCCTCATTCAGAGTAAAGCAGTTGGGATGAGAGTCAGCACCCGCAAGTCCGAGGTCATAGTTCTCTGCTTGAAAATGGTCGACTGCTCCTCTCCGGTTGCCCCAAGCAAAGGCGTTTAAGTATCTTGGGGTCTTGTTCACGACAGCTGTTCAAGCTAAATAGTCACCTTGCAAGGCAGCTGGATTAGTGAGATCACAAGTATGTAGTCTCGCACATACATCTTGCCAGGCTTCAAGGTATACACTTGTGGCCGTGTGACCAAAAAGGGGTGTGAGGAAATAAAAGGGGCGTGAGATGTGACGACGGCGAGAACTGACGGCTAGCTTGTAAAAAAAGCAGCCCTCAAAGAA
Source organism: Lagodon rhomboides (assembly GCA_039737535.1). NCBI lineage: Eukaryota > Metazoa > Chordata > Actinopteri > Spariformes > Sparidae > Lagodon > Lagodon rhomboides. The sequence continues at coordinate 19,407,051 of CM077796.1, read as the reverse complement.
GTTAGCGGGGATGCTGCATAGCATAGCAGCTGTTTTTATCAGAACTGGAACACATTTCTTCATTAAAAGAAGAGCAAAGAACGGCACTGGAGGCTTTTTTTGATGGAAAAGATGTTTACGCTCTTCTCCCAACCGCAACCGACACAGCTGGTAGAGCACACCTACTGCTGATCTGATGGTTGGTTGAAGCCCAAAATAGATGGTTGGACCCATCCCGATGCAAGAGGACTAGTACTAAAAGTACAAAAGCTGAGTTTTGCTAATGCAGAGTTGTTCTACAGACCAGAAGGAACTGATCTCTGTCCATTTTTTCAGTTC